>CM076399.1:6372926-6972926 GCA_038363315.1 Mugilogobius chulae | reverse complement strand
TTTTTACAGACTTTCTTCTGAAACGGCGACAGATGCGACTGATGACGACAACTTTCTCCCTAATTCATGACTTGAGCTTTTCATGTGTTTTGGGTTTGTTTATCATGAATGACCTGAGCTGTGGCAGTGTAAATATGGCTCTGGTCACGTTGTATTGATTGTTGATCAGAATCACATTAACATGATCAGATTTCGTTGTCTCTCTCTTTTTATCAAAGGACAGCCGTTTGAGTGTGTGGAAAACTATAAATACATTGGAACCATCATAAATGCTAACTTGAGTTTTCTGGACAGTAGTGACTCATTTTCTTAAAAAAAGGCCCCCCTAATGATTGTCCTGCCTAAGGGTGGTGGCGCAATCTAAGGGGCAGTTTATAGGACAATGTGTTTTTACAAATTCAAGACGTTTCTGTCAGATTGGCTTCTCTTTTACATGACAACGAGCTTGCATCGGCGTTCCTCTGAATATGATTCAAGAGGTAGTGATTGCATCGCGGTGTAAAATGGAAAAAACAGTTGTCAAAGAAGATGGTTCCATCACTGATATGCGCGCGCAGCAATCGCTACTTTAACATTGTAGAAAAAGAAGACTGCCCAGTCACCAAAAATGTCTCTTTCAGTATAATCATTCTCACAAAGTTAAGCCAACGGTGTTTCTTTCCTGTGTATTGCAGAGGAGGAGACACAAAACAAATCTTCCAAAGCCTCTCCGGTGCTGATTCAATTAGTCCATTGAAATTTGTCTTTTCAGAAGAAAAGAAAGTTTGAGGTACTCCACAACAAGTATAATTCGACCATGATTGTGCAGGACAGCTGTTCAAGTGTCTGCACCTGGTTAAAGCGAGCTGTCCTCCCCATGTTTGTGTCCAACTGTAGGTGATCTTCCTTATCCCTGCGCACTGGTCCTTGTTGCTTTCTACGCCATTTCATTGATATGGATGACTTATAAACCTGTCAATGTCCGTATTATTATAGGATGAGTGACAGTAAGGTCACCTGGTGTGCCCTAGCACAAATACGCCACCTCGTGGGGCGGCCTAAAAACTACATTTTCAGTCTATCTTCGTTTCCATGTAAAGAAGATTAACTCGCCACGACACCATGTAAACTGAGCACAAAACGTTACGACTGTGACGGGGAACGCTGTCTTGTAACCTAGGCCTAATACTGACTGCACCTTGCTGAGACTCTTCTACAGAGCTTTTATTGAACTTATGTTGCCTTTATACAACTGTATCTAGATTTGGCAACCTAACTTTGGGAGATAAAAGATCTCTCCTGCAGTTGGTGAAGTGGGTGAGTAGACTGATGGGCCTGTCCCAGCTCAACATGTTGGAGTTGTATTCCACTTAGCTCCTGCATAAGGGCCATATCTATGGACCCCACACACCCACTGTATGAGGAGTTTTTGCTTCATCGCTCTGGATGATTCTTCGTGGTCCCTTGGGGGAAACCTACATGATACAGAGATGTTTTTTGTACCTACAGCAATAAGATCTCAAAAATGGGGTTTAGAGGATCTCACCCTTGAGCAGAACCTTGTGGCTTTATGTGGACCACTGGGCGGCTGTAGACTTAGTAATGTAATATTACTTGTTTTCTGTTTTGTCTTTATTTTAATGTTTTTGGACATATGAGTCCCCTCTGCAAACACATTTAGATAGAACCTAGAAATTTCAAAAATGTTAATAGGACTTTTGCCTACATTTTTGTGGAGTAATTTTAGGTCCCTAAAGCTCATTTTTACCTCAATTACCTTCCGATTTGGCAGAGGAACAGTCCTAAAAACCTAAAATATGCTAAATGTCAATCAGGTCTCAGCTGCCCCAGCTTTATCAATCCTAATATTTACTAAAAATGAATGCAGAAATTAGATTCTGTTTTTCTTTTGTTAAGAGAAAGTTCTCACTTCTGATCAGAATGTCAGTTAAACAGAGCAGATTGGACACCTCGCTTCAGTCTACATCTGCTGAACAAACCTGTTATATAATCATTTAAAATCCTATAATGGCTACAAAATAATGGAATGGCTTACTCACCCATTTTCATCGCATCACTTCTCTGTGTTTCTTCTCTGAACAGATACAGTTTCCATTGTTTCTTTAATCACAGAGCCACCATTGAAAAGAGCATTATCTCTGACTGTGACTGACAGCTGTGATGAGGCTCCGTGAAGCTGTTTTGACAGCCTGATTTTCCCATTAGCTCGTTAGCGCTGAGTGATACTTAGCTTCATGTATGACAAAACAATCATCGTCTTGGAGGGTTTATCTGCAGGAGTGTGAACAAAAATCTGCTCCGGGGATTTCAGGCTCTAATCACTAATTAATTAAATGTGTGATGGATGTTCAGTAAGTTAAATGAACTAACCCAAGACTTGACTTGGACTTCTGTGACCACTTTATGCTTTGGTCATGACATATATTGTGTAGTTTTAGTTTTTTCAGATCTCAGAAGCTAAGAGGGTTGGGCTTGGGCAGTTCTTGGATGGGAGACTGTGAACCTCATAGGGAGGTTTTACATAAGTACATGTAAAGGAAAGGTTTCATACATACAATATGTCTGCAAAGTTGATAAAAAGGATTCTAGACCTTCACAACCTCACAGCTGTAAACGATCGCTATCCATATTTCATGCTGTCAGAAAAGCAGAACATAAATTTCGGATTTACGTTTGGAGTGAGTCCTTGGGCCGCTGCACCTTTGGCGCACCGCCACTTGCTCTTCAGAACATGCAATAAAAAACACACAAAAAAACAAAAACACAACACATGACAAAACACAGTACACATGGTCACGTGATGGAATACTTTGTGAGAAGTGGGTCAAGAAAAGACAGGAGGTGGCAGACGTCATGGAATCACTATCTGTTCACGCCTCGGCATTTCCCACTTTTGCGAGCCTGCCATTGTGAAAGAGTAAGTCTCTGACCGCGTGTTTAGCCTCACTTTAAATACCTTTTCATAAAAGTTGATGGTTTTCTCCAGGTGCTCTTCTATTTGCATGTACAATAGGTTTCTTCCACAGGACTCCCAAGGCAGAGAGATGTGGATCTTAGCATGACTGACTTTAGACATGCAAAACTGTGAGTTGGGCTCATTCATCTATTAAACAAACAGTATCTAGCTTAAACCGCTTTAACCTACAGATTTCAAAGAGGTTGAATTTTGTGCATGTTTGGTGGATGCAGGGCTGTTAGTCGCTAATGGTTAGCAGCGCAAAGCAACAATAATCTTTCTTTATGGAGCTAGCTTGGTCCTGCACCTCTTGTCATCAGTAAAGCTTGGACATATTGTAACTTATACATTTGAGATCTTGCTTTGTGCAGGTCTGCAGTCTTCAGGCAGTCTCTGCGCTGTTTGTTTACCACCCCCCTCCTCTCTCTCTCTTTTCTCTCACTTTATTACTGTCTTCAGCAGAATGGTACAGAACAAAGCGGCACATTACAGCTCTGTAATTCCTCATTTAGAGGCTGGACTGGAGCAGTTTACAGGCCAAATGCATCTGAAAACAGGGTAGCTCTGTTCGCTTCTGTGTGAACAAACACTGCATCCATCTTCTGCAGACACAAAGCTACTGAACCGGACTGAGAATTCACTCATTTTTTATATAGTCAACATAAAACCAAGTAACAGCATGGCATGGAAAACTACAGAGAAAAGAGCATTTGTATTACTGCCTGACTCCAGTACAGATTTATTGCAAGATGGTTAAATGAAATAAAAACAATGCTGTAACTGAATAGAAATATGCATCAAAATTATTTACTTTAAAAGAAGTAAATAAAAAAGAGTGCAGACAAAGCATTTCAGTCATATGCAGAGACAAAAAGAAATGTTTTGAGCCGAGATTTAAACATTGTCACAGTGGAGCCTGTCTTACATTTTCTGGAAGACTGTTCCAGGTCTTAGCTGCATAAAACTGAAACGCTGATTCCCCATGTTTAGTCCTGACTCTGGTCCATGTTTAGTCCTGACTCTGGTCCATGTTTAGTCCTGACTCTGGTCCATGTTTAGTCCTGACTCTGGTCCATGTTTAGTCCTGACTCTGGTCCACGTTTAGTACCGACTCTAGTCCATGCTTAGTCCTGACTCTGGGCACCAGCAGGAGGCCGGTCCCTGAGGTCCTCAGAGTCCGAGATGGTTCATAAGGCACTAACATGTCAGAGATGTACTTTGGTGTAGTCCATGGAGAGACTTAAACACAAGCAGAGCTGTTTTAAAGTCTATTCTCTGAGCCACTGGAAGCCAGTGCAAAGACCTAAGCACAGGACTAATGTGATGGTACTTCCCGGTTCTGGATGTACTGCAGCTGTTTTACAGCTCGTTTGGATAGGCCGGTGAGAAGGCCGTTACAATAGTCTAACCTACTGGAGACAAATGCATGGATAAGTCTCTCCAAGTCAGGCTTTGACACTATACCTTTAATTTTGGAAATGTTTTTTAGATGGTAGAAAGCTGCTGATGTTATTGACTTAATGTGGCTGTTAAAGTTCAAGTCTGAGTCCATTATTTTCCCCAGATTTCTAACTTGACTTGAAGGTTTCAGAGAGAGAGACTGAAGGTTACTGCTGACACTTCTCTGTGTTTCGTGGGCCAAAGATGATAACCTCAGTCTTGTCTGAGTTTAGCTGGAGAAAGTTGTTTTGCATCCACACACTGATCTGTTGGATGCAGTGACAGAGTGAATCCACGGCCCATACTCACCTGCTGTTAGTGACACGTAGATCTGAGTGTTCTGCATAGTTGTGATAGCTCACATTATTATTGTGTATTAACTGACCTTAAAGTTTTCTACTTTATGACGCACCAGGCATCTCAATCCATTGACACAACGCCTGAGGGCCAGAGAATATGACAGCAGTACCGATCCACTTGGACAGCGAGGCGAATGACAGTTACACAAGAGCTTTACCAGCGCGAACCATCGTCATACCAGAATGCGGTGCACTTTGGAGGGTTCCAGGAGCAGTGGCATTGGAATGACTGAGAGCCAAAGCCAAAATACCTGGAAGTGAGCAGGGATCGAATGCAAAAGGAATCGCTCTCTTGTAGGTGCACCCCAAGCAGCAGAAGTATAAAGTGAGCAGTCAGAATGTTAGTTGTTTGCTTTTTGTGACGGCAAAACTTGTTATGTTTTGAAGGTAACAAAACGACTTTGAGCAGGTGTTAGTATGACTGGGCAAGACACTGAGAAAAAGGTAATCTAGAGCTAATTTGAAAGAAATTGTCATGATTTTAATTAATTTAAAGTGAGGCTAAACAACATTTTCAACAAAAATGAATATCTAGCTGATTGATGATGTCATGTCGCAGCGGGCGACCGCTTTCCAGCTTGCCTTAACAATGGTGTAAAAAGAGTTTTTATATCCTACCTGGACGACTCGTTTGTCAGGTCAACTCGATGTCAGCGTGACGTGAACTGAAAATGCACTCACAGCGTTTGACCAGCGTTTGGCAGCACAGTACGGTTTGTGCACTCATAACTCAAAATGAGCGAGTTTATGAACCCAGGACTTTCTTGCTATGAGACCAGCGCGCTAACTGCTGCGCCACTAGGTCGCCCCGATTCAACATTCCTCTATTTGATGCATCTGTTTGTACACGTCTGTTTGTACGTATCTGTCTGTATAATAAAAGAGAAGGAGTTAAGTACAACCTCCCTTCCATCGGTCTCATCTGTTGTCACGATAGAGAGAGCTTGTTGTTGGTTGTGGTCAGAGATTCCTCCACACACACTGGGTTCAGGCTGGTTCTGTATCGTCATCATCTGACTCCCCGAGGTCAAAGAAGCACTAAGACCTTCCAGACCTCGACTTCAGTCCTGGACGTGGAGAGAGTTTGGATGTGGCTCATTCTTTTGGCCAAACCACCATCTGAACCCAGATACTTAGTAAAATTATTGCAAGTTTTGCCTGATTTTTCCTCTGTTAGAATAAAACACAGCTATTAATGTAGATTTTTATTTTTAATCATTAATATCTTTAATGGATCATAATATCTTTAATATTTCATACAGGATGGCAGCTATGGTTATTATTTAAATGATGTACTTTGCCATTAAATATCCCAAAAAATATATTAGATATGTGGTGGTTTCTGTGGTAACTAAACCCATTAACCTTTTGCCTGTAGAGTGTTACGTGAACGCAATAAATTGTCAGTATTTTTTGTAGAGGAAAGTGGGCTGATTCATGTCACCTACTGTTTCTAAAGAATCATAGTAATGACCACACATTATTGAAGACTTATCCATTTCACTCATCTTGCAAAGAAGGAAGCCTCATTCTTAAGACGTAAGATCATTTAAAGTGTGTCTAAACACGCGGTCAGAGACTTACTCCGCTCACAACTGAACCTCAAAGAAGGGACGTCCAGTGGCAGTGAACAGACATTGATTGACAGCACCAAATATGGACAGCGAGCTTGTGAGTGATGTGAGTTTATTCTGTTGGAGTGATCCTGACATGTGGAGAAGTTCATAGCTCTGAGGCTGTGCATCTAGTTTCTTAGGCTGCATTCACAATACAAACCGAAAAGGCTTGGCTCAATTGGGAACCAAAGTTGCAACATTGTATCTTTCTGTAAACTGGCCCGGTTCGCGTTCACAATACACTGTTGCCAATCGAACCAGCGCCGTAGAAACACATCAGCCTTTGGCCTGTAGAGGCGCTGTGACAGAAACACATTACGTCAGCAGCAAACGTCGGCTAACAGCGGCTACAGCTAACTTACATCAGAAACAAACACACTGCTGGACTTTATATTTGTGTTTTTATGGATCTATCCCACAACTTCTCTCACATTAACGTTACCAGAGTGAGTGACAGATGAAGTGTCGGAGCAAAGACACTTTCACTTTCACTTCAGAAGACGAGAGAGGAGGGCTAGGCATTTCGTTCCAAATGCCGAGAGTAAAACGTAACAAAAAGTTCATCTGTTTGAGTAAATCTGGCTCTGAAAGGTCTGTCATCTGCTCACTCAGCTGTGTAACTAAATATTAGATGAATATAAACCATTTCCCCACAGTAATGTGGCTGTAGTGTTACTTTCTGTACTCGTTTTCATCTAAGAGTTATAACTTTGTTATTTTTGTAAATAATGTGATCATAATTAATTATACCTGAATCATCCCCGTCCTTCTCCTGATACTTTCATGTGTTTTTGTGTATTATTTGTCTCATTATTGATCTCACACAGGCTGTTTGTTGTGATTCTGGGCCTAACGTTTGTCTTAGTCTGGATCACGTCACTGTTCACTTCCTGGTTTTGTTTCGTTCTTGCTCTGTTTGCTTCACAAAACAAACGAACCGAGCCGAGACCGACCTCTCCAACCGAACCAGATTTGGACATTTTGGACCAGATCAGAGTTCGTTTGTGCATTCACATTTACCCAATCGAACCGAACTATCCAGACAAACGAATCCTGATCCCAATCAAAAGTGTATTGTGAATGCACCCTTACTTGCACATCAAGATTTCATTTTATTAACTTTGTAGACATACAGTATTTATGAAGCCGGCAATTGAACATGCGTACCTACGCACCACTTGTTAACCAAGCTGAACCAAATGACTGATGATGTCACTTCGCTGCAGGTGACCGCTCTACACAGCAACGGCGTCAGAACGAGGAGTTTTTATGGGCAGCTCGTTTGTCGCGTCAACTTGATGTGACATCAGCGTGAACTGAAAATGCACTGCCAGAATGAGCGAGTTTGCACAAAAATGTCCTAAAAAGCTCTGGAAACAGTGTATATTTCAATGTTGACCCCAGACACACAGTTTGACAGTGTAAAAAAGATTATTCTGCATTTAGTTTAAGAAGAAAATGTATTGTTTTTGCCCTACAAAGTAAATTGATCAAGGTTGTTTTTATTCTTGCTAGCATGATGTTAGCTCAAATCTGCATTATTTGGTAATAGTTGGTACCCCATCAACAAATAAGTGAAAACATATTAAGTGTGACATTTTATCACTAAATCATCTAATTCTCATTTTTACACCCAACACAGAAAAATATAATCAGTCCAAGAACGTATAAGAGGAAGCCAAGCAGGGTTTCTGCTGCTTTACTGCAGTGAACAATAAACTACTAAAAAATATGCACGCCAACCCAATTGACCTTTCGCTGAGCTCCGCCCCAAAACGGCTATTGTCCAATCAAACATCGTAGCAAACGTTGCTATGTAAATATGGTCCGTCAAATCTTGAGCTCCAAGCAGATGGTGAAGCGATGCGCCTATGGTTTATGTAAACTGGACCACAGATACCCCGAAATATTGACCGGAGGAGTTGTGTTCTTTCCATTTCTAAAGCCGAAAACAACTGGAGCAGTGCCTACAATGGGTTAAACAATACGGACGGCTCAGAGCGGCTCCTCTACCAGCTAAATATATCAAACAAATGTCTGCTCAAAGGTAAAACTAATGTTTAACTATAGCTATGGACTTACTGTGTTGTTAGATCTAGAGGCAAAAACACAAACTAGACCCAAGTTATACCACAGGATATAACTGTCGAAGTTACACTCTAAGCTGCTACGTTTAGCGAGCCTCTTAGCTTTAGCCAACACTAGCAGGTTTAGCTCGCTAACATAGCCTCGTAAATGAACAATATTCTTGCAATAGAGAAAAATAGACCTTAACATATGAAAGCGAACTTCCATATGTTAAGGTGCAGGACAAGGCTGTGCTTGTTGCATTTGAGGTAACGTTAAAAATCATGGGGTTTCTCTGATTTAGCTTGAGACCAGTAGCATTAGATCAATAGGAGTTATTGTCAAGTCACTTTTCGTACCGGTAACCCGATTCGTCCGGAAGTTCCTTTTTAGGTCAATGACGCATGCGCAGACCGAAATTACGTCTTTTAAACACATTATTTGTAAGTGTACATTTAATATTATTTCTTTATATTGATATTTATGAATGTATCTTGCAAAAGTTTGCCAATAGAAAGCCCAAAACAGCACATTTATTTATCGCCATTTTAAGCTAACAGATAGTAGCCGGAACTAGCTTAATCAGGCATTTACAGCTTTAAACAGTAAAAATCTCATTTTACAATCATTTGCTTTGTTGAACTCTCTAAGGGAATTTTGTGTTTAATAGATTCGTTTTGTCTGTGTTTAATTAAAATTTCAATACGAATAAAACAATGTAAAAGAAGTAAGGCTAACGGTACCAATCGGGTCTTCCGGTACGAAAGGGGACATGACAGTTATGTCCCCTGCGTTGTGTATTTTAATGTTTTTGAATAAATCCCTCCGCTGCATAGTGAACCTCTTCTGCCTCGATCTAGAGGATATCGCGGAAAAATTGCTTTAAAAAAGTCACTAACGTGAACAGGTGTACTTCTTTTTGTCATTGAAGTCTAATGGCACGCTGTCGTATTTGACGGGCGTAGCAACAGTAGCTAAGGGGGGCGGGGCTCGGCGAAAGGTCAATTTGATTGTTTGTTATTTTAAATGTAGAGAACCAGCTCCACAGAAGGAGCTTATCGCTATCAACTGTTCACCCACATGTTGTGTTTGTCTTTCAATTTGAGTTGGTCAGGTAACAAGATGTGACTCTAGAATAACAAAAATATAAAATCTATATTTACAGAGTTTTGTTGAGGTGAATTTGCTGCTGTTTGCTCATAAACCGTCGCTGCAGTGAAAATGAGTGAGGACATTTCTGTACAGCGCTGCGTTGTATTGGATTTGGATGCCACGGGAGATTTATCAGCCTTATCTCCTAACGCCTCTCATTTGTCAATATGGGTGTATGAGTCTGCCACTGTAACTAATGTGTCCAGGACTCACGTATAGAAATGTATGGAGTTAAGTCGCATCAGCATTTATATTACATTGACTGTCCCCACGCAGATAGACACTCGCACACAGCCATTAAATATAATCCATATCCCATTTAGGCCGCAGAAATATTGGATATTTGAGTCAGAGCTGCTTATGTCAATACAAAGTCACTGGGAATAGTATATACTGTCTAAATATGAAGGTATTTTCAACCTTGAATGAGAAATAGTCCCAAGAACATTCAGAACTAACTATTGAGCTCATGTTCTTCAAAGTTATTTTTAAAGAATGTGGAGTATTTTTGCACATTTACAAATTATCAAATAAAAAAAAGCATTTGAGAAAGCTCCAGACTCAACACTAACACTAGTTCAAGGCAGT
This sequence comes from Mugilogobius chulae, assembly GCA_038363315.1. Taxonomy (NCBI): domain Eukaryota; kingdom Metazoa; phylum Chordata; class Actinopteri; order Gobiiformes; family Gobiidae; genus Mugilogobius; species Mugilogobius chulae. The sequence continues at coordinate 6,962,748 of CM076399.1, read as the reverse complement.
TTGTAAACCGTGTCTCTCATCATTAGTTTACTCAAAGTTGTAAATGGACTGACTCATGCTTGTTTGAGTAATCTTCCATTGTCTTGCTGCTGATGCTCTGTGTCTTGTAATCCTGTTTTCACCCAGCATATATTCTTGCCCACTTGTCTGTATTTAATTGATTGCTATTTTTTTTTTTTTGTTGAGTCAAACATGTATGTTCAAAATCAACCCTGTAGCCACTTTATGACAGAACAAATGAATAGTCTACTCCAACAACGTTCATTTTGTCTTCATTTATTTCACGACTTTGTTTTCTTTTAAAAGACAATGTGTTTGATGAATTTACCTTGTCGACATGTTTCGGCTGCTATCAGCGAGCCATCTTCAGACAGTCACCGGTGTAGGTGGTGACGTGTTGTATATCAGCTACTTCCTGGTTGCTCGGTGTTCTCTGGAGGAGGGTGTCCCAAGTGTGGGACAGGAGGAACGTCCCGTTGCCGCGGTTGATGCTGTTGGTGAGATCAGAAAGCGGGGCACCCACAGACATTAAATTAGTAGACGCGCAATCAGCAGCTCTGCTCTGTTGCTACAACTCGAACAGTTCGACACCATATTCCTCCAGTAGAGGTGACGACGCAAATCAATTGAACACAATGGCAGAAGTTGCACTTTTATGGATAAAACTAGCTTAAACAACCATGAACAAATGGACTGATCTGTGTCTTATGAAGCTTTTTTAAACAACTTTGGCGATGTGAAACCCAAAATGAGGCTGGGACAGCTCAGAACCCAAGTCAAAGCAAAATTTTCTACCACGTACTGTGTCTTGTTATTAGTTAATGTCTGTTGTTGTATGTTGTAACTCATTGTAATGCTTGCATCTGTATTTCTTATTTTATGTTCAGAAGAACAAGTGGCGGCGTGCATGATGCGCAGCGACCCCAGAAGCTCACTCCAAAACGTGATTTTGTTGTATCTGTGACAATGAGACTAAATCTGTCTGTTCTGTTTTGAGTAGAACAGTTCATAAGCTGGTTTGGTGAGTTCTAGTTGTGACGATACTTTCTCTCCTTTGTTTGTCTGAGTCCTATAGCCTCGACTGTTTTAAGTGTACACAATATGTATGCACCCAGCACAGCCAGTCTCAAGTCACCTCCATCAAACTGAAAATACTTTTGGATGAAAGTTGAAGCATCTTGATCTTTGAAAACTAGCTTCTGTCAGGGAAACTTTTTAATAGCAGATCAATGATGCTATTTATGCATTTTAAATACTTTAAAAGCCCCTTAGGCCAGAACATGGACATTAATATTTAAATAGATTTGAAGATTGTTGTTTATGGCTTAATTTAATTGGATGACAAATTAGAAAAGCTAAATTCCAGGCTTGTTACCAGTAGTTTCCTGTCTTAATAAGTTTAGTAAGTGCTATTCAACATAAGACCCGGGGTCTTGATCATGGCCTCCAACTATTTAAATCTCAAAACTTTTTAAAATATAGAGTATTTCACTGTAAAAAACATTAAATACAAACACTTTTTTCTAAACGTCTGACGACAGGTGTTTTGGTTGAAGACACATGAAGACATTTTCTTTGGGTTTAAAGGCTAAGTTTAGGTCTGAAGTTGCAAAAATGTGTAAATTTAGGTCTGGAGCTTGAAGTTGGTTATTATTCACAAACTAATCTATCAAAAGCCATGTGTGGTGCAATGGTTTCTTCTTGAGTGTGATGTAGTTTAGACCCTAACCCTAAAGCTGAGAGAGGGAAAAACAATACGACCAATTATTATGTGGAATAACCTGTTGTTTTTTGCTGCAGTATTTTGCTTGATCAAATCTGCAGACATCTTAATTAGTTTGCTGTTTGTCCTCGTAACTGGCCCAATATGTGTCCTAATGACGCTAAATAAAGAAGCTTTTGAGTTATTTAACATGTTTCTGTTTTCGAAACGGTTTCCAGAGTCTTTGATTTTGTGCCGTCACTCGAGCCCGATCTCACAAGAAAGCGTACATTTACCACATTACACAATATGTAAATCAGGTATGATTAGCACGGGTTCACAGCTGTTTTGTGTAATTATAATTCAGTTCAATTCAATTTATTTGTATAGCCCAAAATCACAACCGCAGTTATCTGAGCTGACTTTACAAGATGTTGATTTAGCAAACAAGATTTGTCAGAAAATAAAATAGTGAAACATTTGGTCAAAACAACAGAAACATGTTAGATCTTGTTAGATGTTAGAAAATCAGAAACATTTGTCCCAGAGTATCCCCTGTTTAGACCCTCCTTCTCGGCAAGGAAAAACTCAAAAAAAACCACCAGGAGGAAAAGAGAAACCTCGAGGAGAACCACAGTGAAAGAGGGATGCACTCCCATGGATGGACAGGCTGTAGATGTGACCAGGACTGACGCATGTCCAGATGTAATTAGAATTTTGAGTCAGTGGAGCCAGAAATTATAGTACGCATCACAGTCCCGATTCATTTCAATGGTGGTTGTTAAGACGTGTTCTTGTTTATATACTGTATATTATTGAAATCCTGATTCTAATCTGTTGGGGGTGCACGGTAGCAGAGTGGTTAGAGCTCTCAACATCTCACGATCTCTCTGGGTGGAGTTTGCATGTTCTCCCCGTGTCACCGTGGGTTTTCTCCGGTTTACTCCCACCTCCAAAAACATGCATGTTTAGGTTAATTGGGCATCACTGTAAATTTCCCTTAGTGAGTGAATAAGAGAGTGAATGTTTGTCTGTCTAACCCTGCGACGAGTTGGCCATTGTCCAGGGTGTTTCCCCGTCTAAGGCTCAAAGTCACTGGGATAGGCTCCAGTCACCCGCGACCCCTAACGGGATTAAGCGGTAGAAAATGAATGAATTAATGATTCTAATCTTAACCTGCCCCAAGCCCCAGACCTAATCTTACCCATTTTAGTAACTTTATGCCTAAACTTACCCGTTTCACCTGAAGAAAAGGTCCCCACATGGCTGCAACCAAAACTTGTTCTATTTTGAAGCTGTGAAATCTCGTGTCATTTTTACTCTTTTTCAAATCGTGCTAAATGCACGGCGTAACATAAGTACTAAAAACAGCTGTGAACTCGTGCTCAAAATGCGCTGATTTTGTGTCGTGGTAAAAGTACGCCATCTAGTGAGACTGTGTTGGTCACTCATGAGTTCAACACGCGGGACAGTGAGTGGATGTATGTCTCCAGTCATTATGGGCCGGGTCTAAACGGAAGCCTCAATTCCTGCATTTTGGCATGCTTTTATCTTAATTGCCGGTGCTCATGTGGCTCCGCGGGCAGCAGACAGGAGGGCACTGCTCGAGGTGGTGAGCGACGCGCTTCACGTTATGTGCGTATTGGGTGCGCCGGTGCTGGGGGTGAGTTTGGGGGTGAAACTTTCTGTTGACCTTCAACACAAACGTCTCATTTTCATCTAGACAGATTTGAAGGTGTGAGATATCTTTGCAAGAACATTCATTAAAGTAAGTACTGGCCTTCTCTTATGTTACATCTTGGAGCAATAATGAACCATAATGCTTGTTCGGAGTGATGTTCATGTTTGGATGTTTATGCTGCAAAACACTAAAATGGTTACTACCTTCCAAAAAATCGGACTCTCAGGAAAATAAAGTTGAATATCCCTGCTGCAGCTCTATAAGTTTTATTTGTTTCTCTTCAGCCCACTGTGGTGTCATGTTGTTTTGATGAAAGTTAAATCATTGTGGCTTGGACACAGTGAGAAAAAGCACATTGCTGGCGTCAGCGTGCTGTTGCTAATTAGCTTGATGGTATCGTTAGCGCAGAGCCAATGGGAGGTGGCAGGGCGCAGACAGATGCTAAAATAGGAAGCTCCTGCCACAGCGTTGTCGGTCGCGGTTAGGACTTGTTTTTCCCGCGTTTACGATCTGCCTGAGTGTATTGACGTGATGGGCTTGGGCCTGTCTCAAGCAGTTATTGTTCTTAGCATAGTTTTGTTGTGATTTTAGAGAGACAGCGATGGTCTGCTGCTGTTAGTCTGAGCTTCATTCCACACACAGGCTGCACATGAGGAAATGTAGAGGAGAAAAAGAGGCAAGCCAGACCTACACACCTGTCCATCCTGTAGTTTAAATTGCACTGGTAAGACGATGGCAGATTGGCAAGCACTTTCACCTCACAACAAGAAGGTTCAACTCCCTTATGGTCTGGGTCTTTCTGTGTGGAGTTTGCATATTTCTCCCAAACAATGGGCGCTACTCTTACTAATAAAACTGTAACTATTGTACAAAGAAATACAGTTTAGTTTTTTTGGTGTAGTAAGGGGACAGAATACTTAGGGCCAGATTTATCAAGCATTTGCTCATCTGCAAAACAAGTTTGTGGGAGCAAAAACTTGGCATAGCTGACATTTTTCTTTCACACAGGCACTAAAGATGCAGATTTTGAGGTGGTCCATCTCTGTTTTGTGTACTGGTAATATGTAATATGTACATCTTCCAATATTAAAGTTTGCATAAATTGCTCGCAAATAACATGATCTTGTTGTTGTTTTTTTACTTTGTACCCGCAATTTAGCACCTGGCTTGATAAATCAGGCCCTTATAGTATAAAAATTATGAAGAGCACATTTAGTAAAAGTCTTTGCGTCCCCCAAAATGCTACACAGGCACAGGTGTGTAGCATGTTACCTAATCATTAGTATGAATAGATTGAATAAAGTATTAGTAAAGTAAACTTGTGTACAATAATTGAAGAATCTGTTGACACTTGTATTTCTACTGACAGTAATGCAGTACTCAACATCCAATCCAGCCAGTGCAGGTTCTAGGCCACCTGTGTCCAACACAAGGCCCGGGGATCGGCTCTTTCCATCATTTTATCCGGCCCACCAGGTTTTATAAGGTTTACTTTATTCTCATATTAGCACCAGGAATAATCTGAGTGTTTTAACCTAATGAAATTATTTCTCTGAAACTTAAAGACCAAGTATTTTTTTTTACATTAGATATTAATAATTATACCAAAATCAAATACAGTATTTGTAGTATGTCCAAAAATGCCTTTTGTCAAAATTAGTTTGACACCCCTGTTCTAGACAGAGTTTTTTGAAGGAGATATGGCGGTTTACGTGAGATCTGGTGACTCTCTCATGCTGGAAGGACCAGGAGGCACCCTTCAAAGACAAATAGAACAGTAGCTGTTTATGGTGATTTGGAAAACCCTCATAATTTGAAATTTAAAGTTATCATTCATTTTTTACCACTTGTTCTTGTTGTCCCAGTGACTTTGGACTGTTGGTGGGTGAACACTCTGAACAGTGACCAACTCGTCACAGAGTTAGAGTCAGACAACCACTCACTCTCACGTTCATTCACTGATGCCCAACTAGCTTACACATGCATGTTTTGGAGGTTGGAGGAAACCGAAGAGAAACAACAATAACATGGAGAGAACATGCAAACTCCACCCAGAGAGATAAAGAAGTAATGATTTAGTTCAACCTGGAATCGAACCCACCATCTCTTCATTAGGAAGCCAGAACTCTGCTGCTGTTACAGTGTTAATTTGGGACATTCTTCATCGATATCCATCAGTTTCATGCCATGTTGTGGAATATTACCACTAAAATAACATGATTTCCATAAAAAACAAACAAGAGGAGGCTTCGCTAGAACACAAAAGAGTTAATTTTAGGGAGATGCAAACCTGCTCAGAATAAAGACACACATTTTATATGCTTACACTGAAAAAACGGATTTTTGAGGGTAGTAATATTTATAATATATAAATAAATAGTTTTTACTCACTAAAATAGACTCCTGCCAAATAAATACAAATTGTATTTAAAAGTATTACATTTAAATGTTTTTATCCTTTAAAGTTTTTAATTTCTGAATATATTAACATTTATTATAATATTCCCTTTACCTTCTAGAGCAAATTGTAAAAAGTGCGAGTAAATATTACTCCAGAAATCACTTAAGCGTTTGAATGGCTAAATGCAGAAGCAATGTAACATTTAATAGATTATTTTCTTTAGCCGCCCTAGTTAAATGTAAAAAGTGTGAGTAAATGTTAAATGCAAAAATCACTAAATGGTTTAAATCCTGCACATGCTCAGTAGAGAGCAGGACAGTTAGCAGGAGCTGCTGCACAGACATGTCCAGGATCATCTCCACACACTTGTGAGAGGAAAACAAGGATTTTTACACTTCTAACTACTACTACGTCTTCTCAGGTGAGTCTCAAGTCTTATCTGGTTTACTGTGAGTTACATTTGTCCAGTACTTTTGAAGAAATGTGCTCTGTTAGCGCCATACAATGTGCACCGTTAGCATTAGCTTTTACAAACATGATTTTGTTTAGGTTTTACAATGAAATGTCTTTATTTTAGCCAGATACAGTTGCTCAGAGCAACATTAGACTGTGCACTTTGTCCAAATGTTATTTCAAGTCACAGAAAAATGTAGCTTTGACACATTGTGCATTGTTGTTGTTATGCTAATTAGCTGCACAATCTAGCAGTGCTAACATGCACACATGTGGACTACATATAGTATGAGAACAGACCACAGTGAGAGCAGGACATCTGTCTCACTGTGGAACATTAGCAAAGTACTTTTTGTTGTCTTAAGACAGAAATCAGCTTCACTCAAACACAAACACAGCAGTGCTAATCACTCAGTTCATGAAAACTGTGTTTTTACTCATGTAAACATTGTGTTACACGTGTCTCTTGCAGATTAAATGACCGAAAAAATCTTCAAGCAAGTAAATTTGCCCTCAAGTTCTTCTAACATTGGGTAAGTAAGCATTTTTTAAATATAAGGCCAATTGTCCTGTTTTATTCTTGTTAAAATACTAACTATGACTGTGTTGTTCTTGTGTTTTACAGATGTGAGAACATGGAGACGTTTGACCGATGTTACATCTGCCAACATTCAGTAAGTTAAATAAGTATTTGAAGCTAAAAGCTCAGCTGATGGTGGGAGAGTGAATGAACTGACTAACATAAAGATGAACTGTGTCTTCCTCCACAGGAGCAGATTGGAGTCAGGACTGTTGCTGTTTGAACAAAGAGAAAATACCAAGAGAACAGTAACAGGTAAACACATGACTTCAGTGTTTTTGTGCTTCTTCAGCTTGTTCTAATTGTACCTACAAGTACACCTTGTCGTTAGTTTTCTTTGATGGCACTTAGTGTAAAATGTTTCATCTTTCAATTTCTATGTAAAAATATTAAAATATTATGGAAACATTTTGACCAGGCAGTTTGTTTGAATCCCCTTTTTAACTGTGAAATGACGGTATGTCTGTTGTTCTGTGTGTTCAGGTGAACTCCAGCTGTCTCTAAGTCTCCTGCTGCTGTGAAGGAACTCACACAAATATACATTCTGAAAAAAAAAACTACATTTACTGTGAGTTGTATTATTCTTTGAAAATGTTTTAATAAAATGATTTTTAATATTTCATTTTGTCATTTTTGTGGGAAAACAAGTAGAAAAGTAAAAAAAATAAAATAAAATTACTATAAAAAATTAAGTAACTTTTAAACATATATAGTACATACCGACATAAAAAATATGTTAAGAAAATTATTTAAATTTTAAACAATATAAATACATAAGGGGTATGTAAAAAATTCAAAACCTTACTTGTTTTTTAACTTTAAATTTTACTTAATTTTTTGGGGTAAAACAATACTAAAATTTACTCAATTAATCAGAATAAATGTACTTTATAAACATTAGCAAAAATTATGTCAACTCTGGTATTAAAATGTAAAGAATAAAAAATATTGCAAATTGTCGCGAGAATTTTTTTAATTAAATCTTAATAGTTGTTTTTTTCAGTGTACAGTCTTTGCTTTTGTCTATTTTTGGCATAAAAAGTTACACTTGGAGCACTTTTACTTGGAGCTCTGATCTTCTGAGTTCCAACTTGTCAACTCCAACCGGAACAGCCTTCAAACTCAGAGCTAGAGATAGAAAATCGAAGATGGCCGCCTTGTGTTTTGTGAAAGATGACTCTCTCACAACTTGAAAACAAGATGATTCAAACATGCATGAATCAATCAATCCATGTGCAATAAGTAAACTATTGATAAAGAGAACATGGACAAAAGGATGGATCTCACACACGACATCAGACGTCATGGGGCGATTTCAATTTTCCAGACTAAAACTAATCCCGCCTGAATAAGGCTTTACCGACTGTTGACAAGGATTACTCTGCACCAGGACCAACCCGGCGCAAACGCGAACGCAGCGTATACAAGGAACAAAGCGTCTAAAAGCAGAAAGAAAGCAGTGTTTGAATACATTTGCAGGCTCCCCACCGCGCGAAGGCAACAAAGAGAAGATGATCTGGCCCTCACAACACGCCGCCTCTGAGATGTTGGTGAAAGAAAGAGCGATTGAAAAACCCCATAGAGGAGCAGGGCAAAGCGGACGGAGATCTGAAGCCAAAAAAAAAACAAGCTCTCGTTCGAAAGAAAAGAAAAAACGTGGAGCTAAAATGAGGACAACAATCTGGCAAAATGGCGACGGTTCAATAGGTTCATGACATTTGCTATTTCTGATTTTACATGGAGAGAAGAGGAGAGTGTAATTACGAACGTTGTACCTGATTTTAAGAGCACAATGAAATGACTGTATGATTGATTATAAGAGTTTTACAGCACTTACTCATATTGTTCACTTACCTGACGCATTCTGAGACATATAATTGTTCACTACAGTAAGTTTATTTGTGCTTTTCACCATTTTTTTTTTTTTTTTTTTATGTCTGATTAGGTTTTGATATCACTGAAAAGTTAACATTAGCATTCTAACAACACACTTCCTGTTTTGGAGAATAAAGGTTACATTTGCAAACAGGGCAATCCAAGCTGATTTTCTCTTAAAAAGATGCATTTTACAATATGTCGGCACTGGGGTTTACAAAATGTCTGCATTTGGGAATAACTGATTTTAAAGGTGTTATATCAGACCTGGGCAAACTGCGGCCAGGGGGCCAGTTGCGGCCCTCAGACTGTTTTAATCTGGCCCCCAGCACTCTTTTGAGAATAAGCGTTACTTTTTTGTACTTTTTCTAATATTTATCATAAAAAATGGTCAAAATAGTGGATTAAAAAGTCTGTTTTACAAAAGATGTGCATATAATAATGATCATTGGTCACACCAATGACAACCGGCCATCCATCACTTTTCCGGGTTCAAATCTGGCCCTCTGCGGAAAATAATTGCCCACCCCTGTGGTATATTTTTTATTTATCAACACGGGCGATGTGCATGCACTCATAATGCAGAAAGAGTTCATAGACACAAACAGTGGAAACAAGTCGAAAAAGCACCGTTGTCAGCTAACTACAACAGTTTATCACTGTGAGAAAACAAAAGTTCTGCTGCTAAGTCAACTTTGGTGAATAAAATTCGATTCTACGACCCTTAAAAGTTACAATCAGGTGAGTGAAAAAAACGAGGAAAAACACTGTCTCAAGCTTCAGGAGACAAACGTCTGTCAAACCGGTTCAGACCTGATTAAAAAACTAGCTGTTGTCCCGTTTTGAGGTTTTACTCAAAGAAGTTTCCTAATATAAGCAGATGGAGAGGAGCTCTTTCTGCATAACACACGTGTTGATGTGTTGTAGGGCGGAATGTCTCTATTGGCATGCATATGTGAGAACAGGCTGCTATTTGCCACCCACTGTGCTCACTCCACAATGCCTGGTCCTTATACATGTTGTCTTTATTATAATCACATAATGTTGGACAAAAATACACACGATGTACCATTTAACAATAGTGAAAGATGGATGCACTACCCTGAGAATAGCTGATATGTGCAGAACTCTATTCAAGCATTAAATATGTTTTTCCCATTTGAACATAACAATAAATGAACACTCAACACAACCTATCGAGTCTGCTTCAAGGCCGTGCTGTGTGTTTAGTGAAAATCTTCCTGCAATGCACTGAAAGAAAAAAAAAAAGTCTAATCAATGCTTCTTTTTGTTTAGATCTCCACAGACACAGGTGTATGTTCATAATCTGTAAAAGAGGATCTGGTTGTGTGTGGTCCAGTTGTTTGTGCAGCTCATTTAGATCTCCACAGACACAGGTGTAAGTTTATAATCTGTAAAAGAGGATCTGGTTGTGTGTGATCCAGTTGTTTGTGCAGCTCATTTAGATCTCCACAGACACAGGTGTAAGTTTATAATCTGTAAAAGAGGATCTGGTTGTGTGTGGTCCAGTTGTTTGTGCAGCTCATTTAGATCTCCACAGACACAGGTGTAAGTTTATAATCTGTAAAAGAGGATCTGGTTGTGTGTGGTCCAGTTGTTTGTGCAGCTCATTTAGATCTCCACAGACACATGTGTAAGTTTATAATCTGTAAAAGAGGATCTGGTTGTGTGTGGTCCAGTTGTTTGTGCAGCTCAGTGTGATGAACGAGCTCAGAGTGGAGCAGGTTATCAGCTTCATATCAGACTCTGTGTTCTCCTGCTCCACTGCAACGCTGGAGCTACAGGATGTTTCACCCCTCGGCTCTCTCTTTGTCTTTCTCCATCCCTCTTTCTCTCTCTTTCTCTGTCTTTTTCTCTCTGTCTGTCTTTATCTTTCTTTCGCTCACTGTCTTTTCTTTCTCTCTGTATTTTTTCTCTCTCTGACTCTTCTCCATCTCTTTTTTCCTCTCTCTTTTCATCTGTCTTTCTCTCTCTCTCTTTCTCTTTTTATGTTCTGTCTCTCTTCTGTCTGTATCTCTTCTCTCTGTCTCTCAATCTTTCCTTCTGGTTCTCTCTCTCTTTCCTTCTGAATCTCTCTCTGCCTCTCCTCTCTCTCTCTCTTTTTCTGTTTGTCTCTCTCTCTCTCTCCTCCCTCCTTCTCTCTTTCTGTCTCTCTCCCTCTCTCTCTCTGTCAGTCTGTCTGTCTCTCTCCCCTGTCTCCCCGCTCTGTCTCTCTCCCTCTCTCTCTCTTTCTTTCTTTCTCTCTCTTTCTTTCTCTCCTCTCTTTCTTTCTCTCTCTCCTCTCTTTCTCTCTTCCCTCCCTCCCTCTCTCTCCTCTCTTTCTTTCTCTCTGTCTCTCTCTTTCTCTCTTCCTCTTTCTCTCTCTCTCCCTCTCTCTTTCTTTCTCTCTGTCTCTCTCCCTCTATCTCTTTCTCTCCTCTCTCTCTCTCTTTCTCTCTCTCTCTCTCTCTCTCTCTCTCTCCCTCCCTCTTTCTCTCTCTCCCTCCCTCTCCCTCCCTCCCTCTCCCTCCCTCTCTCTTTCGCTCTCTCTCTCTCTCTCTCTCTCTCTCTCTCTTTCTCTCTCTCTCTTGCCTAAAGCTAAACTCAGATCAGAATGTATCTTATGAATAACAGTCTTAAAGGGGACATGATGTAAACTCTACTTTTCTGAATATTTTACCCACACTGTACCAGGACCAGTCGACATGATGACAATGAGCTCACTTGGATCTATTACTGTAAAACTCCTCAGTGATTGTTAAACCACTGCTCTATGACATACAACATGTTCTCGATGTTTGTGTGTCTATACCACGGCAGGTAAATAGTGTGTCAGGATGACGCTTCTTCTTTTTCTGGCATGTCTTTTACAAGTGAAGCGTAGAGTATATTTTCTTAGCGTTTCATAGACAGGTGTTTTAGTTTAAGCCTTGGGGACATTTTCTTTGGGTTTACCGACTAAGTTTAGACCTGAGCCCTGTACTACGAAGCTAGATTTGGGGTTTAGCGAGGTAAGTTCTGGGTTAAACCTGGCGGACCTACGAAACTGGATCACTTCGTATCTGGGCAGATCTCTATGGCAACATGCGGCAAACTCATAACCTGCTCCGGACCAGGATAAGTTCCTGAATAAGTTAAAAAGACAAGGCACTGGCCAATCAGAGACGAGAATTTAGGCGTTTGTGAAGAGAGAGGAGAGAGAGATGAGAGAGGACAGCGGAGAAATGAGGAAATGCGAAAGTCACAGCGTATTCTTTTAGAATTTGATGCGCATGTAGCGTATTTATAGGCCTATTAGAGGAGCCATGAGATCTTCTATGTATCAGTGACTAGACTGAAGAATCCTTCATTGTCAAGACATAATGAATGACTGCACTTTGGCACATTTGGCTGTGATCTTTACACATCACTTTGACTCAGACAAAATAGCCTACACTTGTCTAAAGACACAGCTCATTCAGATCTATAAAATGTTTCGTCATGTCTGCATATCTGTGCGTTAGTCTGTTGTATCCATGCATGACATAAAAAGGAACTCTTTAGCCTAACTTCTGTGTCTGTGATTGGCCTCGTAAGCACAGACTCCACTTAAAGCTGCAGTGCGTTTCCTTCGCTTGGATTTTAATGCTTGTATTTTGCTTCATCTGACAGACCGCAGCTCGATTGTTCTGATTGTTCTGAGCGTGCACGGCTTCATTAAGAAAATCCAGGGTTAACAAACCGAGTTGTGAACTCCAGAGAGGCTCATATCTGGGTTTGTCAACCCAGGTAAGAGAAACTTATCCAGGATCAGTTCAGTGACGTTCGTAGAACAGGGCTCTGGGGCTTGGAGTTGGTTAAGATGAACATTTTGTTAACTCTTTCTCTGCCAAAACTTCCATCATTGACTTTTATTATACAGTATGCTACAATAAAGGTCTTTCTGATGCAATGTGCTGACTTTGTCTACAGTCAAATACATGATGCAGTTTCACAGATTCACCAGCAGATGGTGTGACCGGAAATACACTAACCCTATTTCAGCTGCTTTTGGAGGCCGGCAGATTCAAGACAAAACATCTTAGACTAAAAACATTGTTGAGAAAGTTTAGAGCAGAAATTTGATTTATTTTTAATTAAGAAGTCCTACTGTACTAGGAACTTCCCCTTCCTTTAGTGATCCAAAAGTGTCAGAGGAAGTCAAACTACTGGATTTCTTCATGTTTGGAGGGTTCAATATAATCTCTGCTCCATGAAAGAGGCTGAATTTAGAGAATTTGCTTCAGAAAGTTGGAAAGTGCTGCTGCATTCGCGTCTGTAACACAACTTTTGTTGGTTTAAAGATGAAAAAGACACTCGTCCTTGTTGTTTTAATCATGTAACCTTGTATTTTTATCCTATGTTCATTATTTCATTGTAGTGGCTCAGATTCTTTCACCAAAAAGTAGAAAGACAAAGCAACACACAAAGTTATAGTAAGGACGTTATCTTAAAAGTTTCTCGTCAAACGCAGAAGTCTAATGAAAACAAGAAATTTCATCGCCCATAAAAAGCAAACAGATTGATGTAGAATAACTATACTTTTTTTAAAATGAAAGTAGGCACTTGTAGGTCTCATTTGATGTACAACATGTCATGATTCCAGTTGCACAAAGTTTTTTGTGAAGCTGTGAATTTTGTTTAATTATTGGCACTGGAAAGTTAAACAAACAAACCTTAAAACAAACATGCAAGTACAAAGAAATGAACTGTCTCATGTTTGGCAGATGGGCCTCAGTTTAATTGGTCGCAGGCCCTGATCTGTCCCAGGGGCCACACTTTAAACAGCCCAGTTTTAGAAGTTTAGTGTCACTTTAACGACAGCTACACGAACATAACACTTAGCTCCTTTCACTGCGCGTAGATTTGGCGCTAACTCAAGTGTGGCACGACCAGGACTACATTTCCCATGAGGCCGATGGAGCCGCTGAATGTGCCGCGCGGCCGGTTTTGTCCCTGTAACGTTTCGAGGACATGAGTGTAGCGGAGTCAGGTAAAACGCTGTTGTAAAACCGTGCTGGATGTTTTATAGTCTCCCAGCTTAACTCTTCAAAGTCAGAGGATTTAGAAGGATTTACAGCATGAACAGTTAATTCCTTTATTTCATAGAACTTATGAGAAAGTTTCCAGTTAAAAATGTGGCCTCAGAAATTCAAAGTTGCAGTAATTGGGTCGTGTCTTCGCCAGCTCTGGAAATGATAAGATCTAAGAAGAGAGAAAATGGGAATACATCTTTTATATTTGAGTCTGTAATTTAAACATGTAGATTTACTGACTCTGCTTTAACTTTTTATAGAAGATGGAGATGTAACAGTTGATGAAATGTACAGAGTTCTAAGGTCAATAAGTTAATTGAACTTAAACTTGTGTGTTGGTAGAGGTTGGCAACTTTTAGGTTAAAAAGAAAGAGAGAGGGAGGGAGAGAGAGATTGAGAGAAAGAGAAGAAAGAGAGAGAGAGAGGGAGGAGAGAGGGGAGAGAACAAAAGAAAGAGGTGGAGAGAGAGAGAAATGAAAGCGATTGAGATAAAGCAATAGAAGCAATAGAAACAGAGGGAGAGAGAAAGAGGGAGAGACAGAGGAGTGACCAAAAGAATGAGGGGGGAGAGAGACAGGGGGGGAGAGATAAAAAGAAAGAGAATGAAAGAGAGAAAGGGAGAGATTGAGAGAAAGATCAAGAGAAAGAGGAGAGAGGGAGAGTGAGACAGGGAAAGAGAGGAGGAGAGATAGACAGAGAAGGAGAGAGAGAGAGGAATAGGAGCAAAAAGAGAGGGAGAGCTGTGCTGGTTCCCAATCTTTTCTGTTTGGAGTACCCCTAATTTTGAGTTTTAGGTAGTAAATATATTGATTTCCTAGCGTGATAATGTCATTATAGTTTGGATTTCATTTTTATTAAATTTACATGCGCAAAACCTCATATTATTATTCAAACTAACCACAAATAACTAAGGAAAAAGATAACATTATGGCCCTGTCCCAATACTCGCACTTGCACACTTGTGCACTTCACTGAAGTGCATTGTTTGAAAGTGTGCAAGTGCACAAGTGTGCAGAACATGTAAACATAAGAAATGGGACAGTCCACACTTCAACATGTTATGAATTAAACTGCTGCTAAATTACTAGTCTATTTAGATCATTGAACTTGCCTAAACATATACATAAAACATATAAAACAGTGCTGTGAATGTCCATGTCTGGTAGGAATCAGCTGTGGCAGCGCAGGTACAAGCCAAATGGTTTTCTTACGGTAGTATATTATTAAACTGTGCCTCCTGTTAACGCTCAGTGCTATGTTGCTAAGGTAGAAGCATTGCATCATTTGAAAACTCCACACTTGCCTGAAGTGCGTAAATATGCCGTTGTGAAGTGTGGATAAAAACATTCTAGAGAAATGGGACACTATGCGCACTTCAGCGGTTCGTCGTCAACACACATTTGAAGTGCGCAAGTGTGAGTATTGGGACAGGGCCTATTTCACCACCTTCTACGTCTGAAGTACCCCCTGGTGAGTGCTCGCGTACCCCCAAGGGACCCTCCTTCCATAGTTGGGAAACACTGGCCTACAGGGAGAGAGCCAAACGGCCCTCCAAAGATCTGATCCTTCCTGACCTTAACCCATTTTCCTAATATTGCAAAAAAGAAATATGATGACTTAGCTTTGGATTTCGCTTACTTCTGGGTTAGACTTGGCTTGTACAGGTCTAATCCTTGTTTAATTCTGGTTTGGAAATTGTATGGCCCTATAAACACAATCTAACATAGGCTGGCTAAACAATAGTAAAGCAGATTTTGTACAACAAATTTTGTCTTCTTGTGTAACTACCTGGCCCAGATACCATGGACCTCAGAAAAATCTGGCCCTCAACAAAATTAAGTTGAACAGCCCTAGTTTAGAGCATTTTAAAACTGATACTAAAACATAAAGTGTAACAGCAGCAGTTACAGAGAAAAACACACTGATAGAAAGTGAATCCTTTTTGGATTGTGGTGTTAAGTGCATTTCTTTGTCATGTCTATGGTTGAAACAAGCTAGTTTTTGGTTAATTCCCCGTGGTTATTGTGATATACTGCATATGTTTCCTTTAAAGATGCAATGTGAAACTTTCTGATCTATTTGTCTCTTGAAATATGCCTTTTTATTACTTACCTTCAGTATGTCTGTTGGATTGTATTTCAGCGTTTGTGTTGTGTGCTTGTACTTTATCTCAGTGTAATGTGATCCTCTGTCTGGCTGAATGAACCGCCTCCACGTCTGTCTGTTTGTGAGTCGTGCTCCTCTGCTTCAGGCTCCAGTGTCTGCAGCAAACGACCGGTGGAGAGCCTTGCATCATTTCACTGATAAAACGCTCGTGGACGGCTGTTGGCGACCGGCGGCTAAGTGCACGTTAGCTCAGAGCTGTTGTGTAAAGTAGAGTCTGAATGGTGAGATTAGGATGTGAAGAGTGTTGTGTCTGTCACAGAGGCTGACTTCACACTCGTTTACCAAGAGGGACTAAGGACTGAGCCTTTCAGCCGGAAACATCAAACCAAACATGATTCTAAAAACAACAGCCTAAACACGCAATGTCCAGTGTCTCTATGAAAGAGATTTACATATAGGACATTTAAAATACAGTACTCACTACCCAAAGTGCTGACACGTTCAACACATGTTTATCTCAACCCAAAGTTCTAATATTCTGTCTTCACCTCTGTTCTTAAGCCTCAATTTGGGGTACGTTTGGAGTGAGCCTCCGGGTCGCTGCACTTTTTGCGCCGCCCCTCGCTCCTCCAAACATGAATGCAAAACAGACATACATAAACAAAACACATAACAAAAGACAGTAAACATGTCACGTGATGGGATTTTTGTGAGGAGTGGGTCGGGGAAAGAAAGAAGAAGACAAAAGGGGGCAGACGTCATGGACAGGAAACAGTCTGTGCCGGGGATCTCCAGGAGTGTATCTGAGTGTGTGAGTCTGAGGAGTGTGTTTGGAAGTAAGAGTCAAAACAATCTGGATCACAATCAATCAATGAGTCCTGGAATCTTAGCATCAGGCTCACACATCGACAAACCGTCCAGCATAATAAATCCTGCGACTAAAATAGGACTGAACCAGGTGTAAACAATTTTTTTCTGTGCCACTTTCCGGTGTCATTCACGCCTCAGAAGTGCTCTTTTAAATCTTGTTAAATGTACTGATAGAGTAAAACAGCCCAGAGTCAATGCAAGTGTTCATCTATCCAAGATCCTAATAACTAATCAGTATCAGTATTATTCCCAGACACAGTCACAGAAACAAACCACTTGATGCATTCCGCCAGGTATTCAAGTGTCTGTGTGTCTCCATAGTTTGAGAAGGCAGGCTCCATTGTCACCTCTCTTCTGACAGATACACGGGGGTTAGACTATGCAATGATATAAAAACAAACAATAAGACTTTAAATTCAATTCTAAAAGCTACAGGAAGCCAAGGAAGCACGTGAAGCAGGACTAATGTTCTCAAAGTGCTTTGTACCGGTCAACAACTCTGAACTGACTGTCGTCTTTTAGTGAAGAGGAGTCAAGGTCATAAAACAGGGACTAATACAATATGTTGATGTAACAAACATATGAATGAACTTTTCAAAATACTTAAACTTTCAAATAATTTGTGTTTGCTAAACCTTCAGCTTAACAAAACTCATCTCTCACATAAAAGCTCAGGGGCTCAATGCTGCTGTCCAATTTCCTTTTGTTTTTATGTATCTTGATGAAGTAAACTGTGAACTGTGAATGAACAAACTGTCTCGTAAATTAACTGTTAAAAGGCATTTCAGACTCCAGTTGACTGTGAACATAAACATTTAACGTTGTAAAATAAATGTTAATCTGCTAAATGGAACCTATTGCCTCTGCCTTCAACGTACTTACCTGTGCGCCTTGGGTTATTGTTATAATTTTTCTCTGGATTCATTTCCAGTGACGTTGTTGGACTTTTCTACTTTAATATTATTTAGCCCATCTGAGACCCTCAACTTGCCACATCCGGATGATGCTTCTGCAGGATCACGTTTGAAGGATGTAAACTACAGTATGTGAAAAATGCATAGTGTTTGCCCTTTAGAAACACCGCTGGTAGTTTATAATTTAAAGTAGTCTGGAATATTATGACACAACAAGAAAACAAGCACGTCTCCACATCTTAGAACTTGACAGAGCTCTTCTTATTGAATGGCCTTGATAATACAGAATCATACAAACATTTTACTCATGCATTCTCGCCTCGTGTCAGAAACAGAAATATAAATCTTGCTAAATAATTCTTTGGGCGTGCACAGATTCAGAATCATTTTTCAGCCTCTCAGCTCTCGTTATAAAGTGTAATGTAGCCACCAAGCTCTGCATTCTGGGCTCCGTGTCAGCCTTAAACAGCTTTATCGATTTGAACACAAGTGATGCTTTTACGATGCACCTTATGGGGGAAAAACTATAAATACATTTTTACACGAGATACTCCAGCTAACAGCCCGAGCGTTGGCCCTTTAAATAAACTGCGGTGGCTGCTTGTATTGAATTCTCATTGTTTATATTCTGTTTATAAGTAACAGACTGCACGATTAGGTGGTTGTTAGTATCAAAGCGGCTGCATGAAAGAATCCTTCAGCTGTAGACATTGCTCCGGGCCGTCGCTTCAGGCGCCGTTAACAGTTTAAACACCACAATTACTTTTCCTACGCTTTGTATTCTCAACTACCAAGACGCCAAGCACAGTGCATACAGCCTAAACAGTATATACAACCATGAAGAGTGGCAAGCTCTTCTACAGATGTATATAGAGAGAATTTCAAAGGTTTCAAACTTGAAAACTAGGACTAAATAAGGTTGCTGTGAGAGGTAATTACCAGTAGCGACTCCTTAATTTGCCCTTGAAGTTTACCTTGTATACATTCCTATGTTGTATATTAAATAGCTGAAGTCTATTTAGTTTTCCCGTGAAGCACGAGGTTTAGCCGAAAGCTTAAGAAAGTTATGGGGAAGACTGTATCATTGCGTGATTGTCAGAAATTCCCATGCAATTTCTCTTTATTTAAAATCACAGCTATAATCTTGCTCCTGGTGCGCAGGTGATGGGCTTTGAGGGTTTAAATGTCCCGGAGGGAGTCTATTCTTGCCATAGACACCTTGTCAAGGTACAATACGTGACTCAATGAAAACCAATGTACATTTGCTCTGATGTCAGCATTTTACTTTAATAGTCAACAGTGAGAATAAAGAATGACTTATTGCTGCTATTACAAAAAAAAAACTAGTACCAAAAAAATATTTTTCAGTGGTTTTGTGCAGCCCGTACTCACATATAAGGGTGTCAATACCACGCAATTTGAAGCAGTGTCATATGAACGCATTTTGTTGCTATGGTGAATGTAAAGACATGTGAAGACTAACACAATCCTAATCCTAACCTTAACCAACTCCAAGCCTCAGACCTAAACTTACCCCAACTCAGCCCTAAACTTGGCTAATAACCTCCAAGAAACCTCCACATCGCGTGTCCATACCACGTCAGAAAAAGCAGGCATTTAATTGCACGCAAAAAATGCAGAGGTTACACGGAATAGGTTATGGCGTGATATTTACACGCAAGCCATGAGAACACGTTGTTTTGTGACTGACTAATCACAACTTAGCATGACTCAGCATGATCATTGTCCATTGTCAGAGGAGAAAAGGTAAGACATTTGCTTTTTAGCTTCACTTTGGAGATGTCAGTGCAGCTTAAGTCCTACTGCTAACGAAGCACATGATGCTGGTGGGCCGTGAAGCTGTGTGTAAATCTCCCTTTCTCCTTTTTTTTTGCGCACCCCCCAATATATCTACCACCAGCCGCCACTGGTAACTACTAGGCATGGAACAGAACAAAACAGAAAGATTTATTGTCGTCGCAGAATACGACAAAATGACATGTGGGAGTGAGCCTTCGGGGCAGCTGTGCTTTTATGTGCGCCGCCATTTGCTCTTCCAAACATGAAAACTACAGTACACTTTTTCTCAAAAACAAAAGGGCTAAAGAGGAAGAGGAGGAGGAACGCATTTCAGGCTGATCTTGGGGTCAATTTGTTCCAGATCAAAAGTATTCAGTCAGTCCTGACCACCAGGATCAAGTTCGCCCCGGATCATGGAGAGACTTTGAGATTTTATGGTCAGACCAGTGACTGCACGTGACAGATCACTAGTTTGTCTTCCCCCATCTGAAAATTTGAGTAACTAACCTTTTTAGTCGCAAATTAGTAAACTTTGTGTTTTCCACTAGAAAGTATATGATGAGTGCAGCGCTGTGAAGAATAAGATCAATGAGTTCTGTCTGAACTGAACAATAAAGAATTTCAGTTCAAATTCGAAGCAGAATGCAATTCTCTGATTGGCTGTGCTTGGATGGTCCTCTCCAGCTTCACTTTATTGCACTGTAAAAAAATACCAAGGCCAAAAAGTTAAACTGACTTAAATCTTTATGTTGATATAACTTGACAATGTGAGTCAAAGATTTACAACTTAGACTTTTGAGTTATAGAGAGAGAGAGAGAGAAAGAAGAGAGAGAAGAAAGAAAAAGAGAAGAGAGAGAAAAAGAGGAGAGAAAGAAGAGAGAAAAGAAGAGAAAGAAAGAGAAAAAAGAAGAGAGAGAGAAAAAGAGAGAAACAGAAAGAGAGAGAGAAAAAGAAGAGAGAGAAAGAGAGAATAGAGAGAAGAGAGAGGAAAGAAGAGAAAGAAAAAGAAGAGAGAGAAGAGAGAAAAAGAGAAGAGAGAAAAAGAGAGAGAAAGAGAAAGGAAGAGAAAGAAAAAGAAGAGAGAAGAAAGAGAAGAGAAAAAAGAGAGAAAGAGAAGAGAGAAAAAGAGAGAGAGAGAGAGAAAAGAGAGAGAAAGAGAAAGGAGAGAGAGAGAAGAGTGAGAAAAAGAGAAAGAGAAAGAGAGAGAGAGGAGAGAAAGAGAAAGAAGAGAATGGGGAGAGAAATAAGAGCGAGAGAAAGGATTTTAGACAACTCACATAAATGAGTTTAATCAACATAAAACTTTAAGAAATTGTACTTACATTTTTAAGTTAAACAGTCTTATATTTTTTTACAGTGTGTTTTTAAAAAGACGTTTATGGACTGTAATTGCAACAAGAATTAATAAAGGTCATGAAAAACCATGTGTTGAAGGATTTATACAGTTGTCAGATTTAAAACCTAAATCGTGTTTGCAGTGTGAAAATCAGCAACTTTATCTTTAAAACACAAAATAAACCATGATGAATTACATTTACACAGGCCACTGTTGTTAGTGCGCAGACCTAGTATTTTTTTTATGAACATTTAATCAGTAAACAGTAAGATTTAGTGTCCATGTTTACATGTCCACCCAACATAATAATGGACTTTCAGGTTCACGCTGTGTTTCATCATACATCGCTGCTGTTTTTGTACTATTGGAATTATACAACAATAGTGTGTGTGTTAATTAACTTTTTTCTTACATTTATGTCAGCAAACAAGCTTCACGCTAATTTCATTGCAATGTCTCACCTTCAATATTGAAAATGACTGATGAAAATGATGAAAAATGACTCAAGTAGGAGTGAAAACTGAACCAAGTTTATACATTAAAACAAACTAACACATATCTGCCATGAACCAAAACAGTCAAATGCTAATTAGCCTTTTTAATTAATCAGATGTGACTTGTGGAAAGTGTTATTAAGCAGACAGAGTGTGTTTTTTTAATAACGGCTGGGTTGGGAGCTGTCCGTGGTGCTGGAGCTGAATACAAACGCGTCTGCAGTTATGTTTAGTTTAATGTATGCTAGCTCCACAACATTAGTCAAGCTTTGCGTATCCCGGCGTCGAGGTTATTTTAGGGTGACGCCTGCAGAAGGATTTCTACAAACTCTTAGTATTTGTGAAGCGCGCTGCTGCCTTCCAACAAACATTACATAAATACAAATTAGAACCAATAGTGCTTGTGATGTCGCGCAGGAGCAAAACCGTTTAGGGTACGCGGATAGAAAGGCAAGGAGGAGGCTAATGTGTCATGGTTAAGTAATGGTAAGTGTAAATCCAGCCAAACTGTCGTCCATTTACCTCTACCACTTCTCCAGAGCTCATCTGAAGGAAACATTCAGTGAAATATGCTTTAAAAAGCATTACAGCTAAACAGCTAACTTTGCTCAATCTCAATATTGCTGAGAACATTGACTGACACTGTGGTGCAGCAGTTAGTCCTTATAGCTAGAAGGTCGTGGGATTGACTCCCGGGTGGCCCAAGGTGTTTCTATGTGGAGTTTGTATGTTGTTCTTGTGCTCCTCCACTTAAAAGCTGCTTTTTTAGAGCTCTGAAACACCATCAAGTCATGATCCCAAAGCGCCGAACAAATTTGGGAAATTTTGCTTTCTCTGGTGTGGCCTAGTGAAAAAAAGGGTTATTTTTAGCCAAACTTGCTCCCATTACATTGACAGACGTATCAAAGATATATAATTTGGTAGATAAAGAATATAACTTGCAGTGTAAAAATATGCGTCAAAAAAGTCTGTCAAAAATGAATCCGAGGCACTCTGAATGTAGAAAAATAAAAGTCCTTTATTTTCATTTGGACACAGCGTGTCTTCGTCAGGGCAGTTTTAGATAAATACTTTGCTTTGAAGCAATTGTGTGATGTCTCGAAAGAATTAATGACCTGTTGGATGTGAAATGTGATTTTATGTGAATGATACATTTGGTTTCATTAAAATATGTTCAGTTTAGTTTAGTTTATTTGTCTTTCATGGGAGAAATTGCTTTGCAAAAGAGGAAAAATCTGCCCAAGACACCAGACATAATGAGAGTTCAACAAGACAAGACAACTCCAAGGTCATAGTGAACAAACATACTACATTGGTTACAAAAATCTTCTTCTCCATCGGCTGGACTCATTTCCTCAATAACAAGTTTCACTGTTGTACTTGCTCAAAAAAGTCCGATACTGAATGCATGAGTGAGTATTTGGGTTTCACGGCTTGCTTGTCTATACGACGCCAGGACAAATTGCCTGTAATGGTGACACTTCTACATTTTCTGGCATGTCTATTACACGCCCAGTTTCTTGGTGTGGTATAGACAAGCGATTTGGTTCAGGACACAAAGGTTTTTTGGGGGATTGACAGCTGAAGTTACAGAAATGGGTAAGTTTATGTCTGCACCTTGAAATTGGTTAAAGTTAAGATTAGGATTGTGTTAATATTCATGAATAATGACTCCTCTTTATGTCCACCATAGAAATGAACTGGAGCAGCATACATACACACAAAAAATAGAAATTGCTTTCATATGACACACTGTTTCTAATTTTGTGGTATAGTCACACGTATCTGTGAGAACAGGCTTGAAATTCTTCGTGCCTGACTTTTGGCAGATTCTGGAAATAGTTGTGGAGACAGATTATTGTACCTGTACTTCAAAAATCTGTGTTTCAGATCTTACACACAACCAACAAGCAATGTCATAACACAAGATAGACTTTGTGGTGGAGAAACATAATGCAAAAGTTCAATGAGCTGGGTAGAGATTAACCTGTAGCATTGAACCAATATTAGCTATGGTTAGTAGTATGTACGCTCTAGTTTATACTGGAGCATGAACTTGAGTGGAATTGTTTTAGGAAAAGACTCAACATTTTCCTTTACACTGCGCAACGAATAAGATTAAATGAGTTTAAAGTAACAGCTGTAGCTTCAAAGTCTGACGGTTCAAAGGCTGGAAGCATTCACAAACGCTATTAACAGTGTATGGATTTTATAAACGCACTGCTTTCTGAATATTGTCAAAAATGCTTCTAAGGTCAAAAGCTTGTTATATTTCTGATTTGGATTTTACAAGTATGTTCGACATCTGACTTTTGGCGTGTAGTGTGTTTTCTTTGCCCCGCTTTGATTCTCTTTTCTGTTGGATCAGTCCTTCCAAAATCAAACCATCTCGTGAATCTAAACATAAGACTCAAGCAGAGAGCAGATGAAGTGTGCGCAGTAGTGTTAATAATGAGCCGGATCCAGAGTCGATTCGGAGGGCGACACAGCGGGGGGAGAGAGAGAGGACGGGCCCAACTCCAGGGGGCAGAAATAATTAGCCGACACGCTGGAGCACTGGGGCGGACTGCGCGGAGGAACTTGTCGCAGCACATGTTTTTACTGGGAGTGGAAGAACGCTGCTAATAGTCGTTTAGGCTAACAAGTAGCAGCAGAGCGCGGGTAAACTCTCTGGTCAACAAACAGTGAACAGTTGGTTATTTTGTGGATTTTGCCTGAGTGAAGAGTTTGAGAATCCCAGTAAAAATAAAGAGCGTGTGGAAGCAAGTGGTTTATCTGTGTTTGTTCAGCGTCACAGTGACAAAAGGCTGTTATGGGCTCATGAATGAAAGTGGGGTAGATTTCATAAGCTCCATAAGCTTTTACAGTTCGACAAGAGTTGCCCTGTCTGCAACCAAGCGCTGTCAAACTGGACCCTCGTACTGGCATTACGTAAACAAATCACACAAAATGATCATCAATATAAAAGAAATAATTTGAGAAGTACTATTACTTTACTTTTGCATAAGGTCAAGATACATTTAATGGAAATTTGTCCTTAGCATTTGTCCAATCAACCCCATATGAGGTGGAGGCCCTTCCACTTTTCCTAATTAATTTTTGCCCACTATAATAAAAATCAACTCTCATATAATTCAATGACATTGTCTTAAATAGAAAAGATTAAATTTAAGGCCTCAAAAAGTATTAAATTGGCTGTTGTAGGTCTTAAATGTTTACACAGGTCTTCTTTTGTCAGATTTCTTGATACTTCACACTTCTGCAGCTTTGTCAGAAAATTCTCAATAATATTCTCAAAAATATAACACAATTGATAAGTTTCTTCTACTTTTTTTGTTGTTGATTGAATAGATGGAATCCTCCGTTGCTATTGACCCTATTTTGTCCCGCCCCTTGGCTTGGAAATGCACTTCCTGTTTAACTCTGTTAAGGTAGCTAACGTGTTTGTTTGTCTGTCTTGTGGGGCAATTTTAATTAAATATAATGACAGTTAAAATAAACCCATCGACTGAAATCTACAGGCTGAATGCAGCTAAACAGGAAGTGCACGTCCTAGAAAAGTAGGCGGGGCAAAATAGGGTCAATATAAATAGATTATTAGATAAATTCTTTTTGTTAATTCAATAAATTTGTCAGAATTGTAGCAAAATACTGTATATGATAACATCTTTAAAAATCTTCTCGTGAACAGGTCTTATTTTGTCTGTTTTGTGGTTTTAAAAGGTCTTAGGCTGCATTCACAATACACTTTTGATTCAGATCAGGAGTTGTTTGTCTGGATAGTTCGGTTTCAAACGAATTCTGATCCAGTCCAAAATGTAAAAATCTGGTTTGGTTGAAGAGTCGTTCTCGGTTGAACTGAGGTTTGTTTGTTTTGTGAACGCAAACGGCCCGCGAACGAAACAAAACCAGGAAGTGAACAGAGACGTGATCCAGGCTGAGACACAAGTGAGACTCAGGATCAGAACAAACTGCATGTGTGAGATCGATAATGCAACAAATAATACACAAAAAAACGTGAAAGTAACCCTGTATGTACACTGACCGCACGTTGGTGCGGGTCGGACATGTGCGGGTTCTTGCAAGTGCGTGTAAACCAGATGCTGTCATTTGCGGTCCGGTTTTGTCCAAAGCCACGCGGATTCACAAAATTCCCGCGAGAATGCTTGTATAATGAATTGACCGGCTCCCGCACTCGCATCCGTACTCCTTGGAGTAAACACTTTTCAAGTAGTTCTGCAGGACCCGATTGTGATCACACGACTACATGTCACAGATTTCTCAAGTTATTTACAAAAATAACCGAATCAGATTTTCTCAATGGATAATTTTTTGTTACATTTTACTCTAGGCATTTGGAACAAAATGCCCAGCTCACCTCTCTTGTCTTCTGAAGTGAAAGTGTCTTTGCTCCGACACTTGGTCTGTCACTCACTCTGGGCCTGTTAATGTGAGAGAAGTTGTGGATAGATCTATAAAAACACAAAATAAAGTCCAGCAGCGTTTGTCTCGGATGTATCTGTAGCCGCTGTTAGCAGAGAAACCATGTGTCTTCTTTGCTGGTTGTGTAATGATGTGTCTCCACTGCGCTGGTCCGATTGGCAAAAAGGTTTTGTGAACACAAACTGAACCAGTTTAGAACAAGATACAACTTTGCAACTTTGGTTCCCAATCGAGCCGAGTCTGGTTCGGTTTGTATTGTGAATGCAGCCTTAAATATTACCTCTCTATCGATGCAGAAACCCCGAAAAATCCCCTTATACCAGTGTTGCCCCAAGATCAAGAGACAAAATATAGTTCAATATTATCAGTCACATTTAGTCCCACTTTAGTAACTCTCTGCACCTGTTCTCTGGTGCTGCTGATGTACTACTGTTACCTACACCACCTTCATCACACCGTCTGTTCTGTTGAGACTTGTTCAGCTTAGCGCAGTTCCATTTGAAAGCCAGAACATTTGTGTCTGCTCTCGATGGGAGCAGAGACACCTCGGGTTGTGTGGATGTGAGCGCATTAATAAAGAATAAGGCTCATGGAGGAACACAGGTCTGGTGCAGAGGCCCCGAGGAGGCTAAGCTAATTACACTGACATGTAAATGAAGCCACCCAGTGTTTAAACAGATGAGTAACCCAAGAAGTCACGGCCTACATTTTTATGCTCAAATTATCATATTGTTTAAAGTTTTTATGATGTAAGCTGAGGCAGACCAAAAGGGAATGACTTGAAATGAGCTGTTGTGGTTGAATGTATATTTGATTAGGATTGTCACATTATCAATTTTGCAAAGAAATGATCATGATCAGCAATTATTCACCATTACAATTGTCAAGGTAAACAGTGAATCTTTCATTTTAGTGCGTTCTCATCAATTAATTTTGTCTTATCACTTTTCCACCAAACCAGATAAAACAAGTGGGTTTTGAGTCGCAGTGACACCGAACATCACCTTACACCAAACTCACACTGCCTCTGTACTCCGTAACGGAAAACCTCCAGACGCCGGACCGTCTGTTTGTTGTTTCTTGAAAACAAGACACAACAAACAAGTACCAAGCAAGCGCTGAATAAATGCATCCAGTGGTTTTCAAAATAACATCATTGCGCTGTGGTGGAAGGTAAAAACAATACTCAGCACCTCACCAACATACAAAAGTTGTTCCTCACAGCACAAACTCTGTTTACTGTCAAATTCATTCATTCATTCGTTATGTATTTGAGCACTCACAGAGTATAATACATAAAGCATGTAGTTACACAGTAACAAAGCTCAAAAGGAGTAGGCAGAAGCAGAGCTTATAGGAGCCTACCGCCTTTCACGTAGGGCTGGGCCAACAATCGAAAAATCTAAATCGAATCGAAAGAATTGTCAACTAGTAGAGGGTCTCGAATCGAGACATCAAAAAACAATCCCCCGTCAGCAAAAAATGTGTGACCTGGAGCAAAAGCCAAACCTCCAGACAGAACACTGATGCACAAAAAAAAAAAAAAAAAATCAGGTAAGTGCGCCATAACAAAAGGTTTTGTTTATATATGTAAAAGCCTTTTTTCCTTTGTTTTGAAAAGGTTAAACACAATCAAATCAAAAATCGATCGATCAACACGTGAAAAAAAAAAAAATCTTCCTTTCAAGATTGCCCAGCCCCACTTTCACATAACAAAAATTTTGGGCAACAGCTGTCTGTTTGAGCATCAATAAACATTCGTATAAAATATCCATGTGGATACATAAATAGATCACATGAGGCATCCATTTTTATGAATGCTATCAAAAAGGTGCAACAA
Source organism: Mugilogobius chulae (assembly GCA_038363315.1). Classification (NCBI taxonomy): domain Eukaryota; kingdom Metazoa; phylum Chordata; class Actinopteri; order Gobiiformes; family Gobiidae; genus Mugilogobius; species Mugilogobius chulae. The sequence continues at coordinate 6,935,198 of CM076399.1, read as the reverse complement.
ATACTGCATATATAATTGAACGTGTGCCTGTTCATAGCTTACTAAAAGCACTAAAAGCTCACTTTCCTTGTAATATTCTCTTTCTTGACAATTAGAAGACAAAGTACTTGAAAAAAGTACAAACAAATTTTTTCACCTTATGTGGAGAAACAGTGCGTGAACGCGCTGCATGAACGCGCCCTGTTCATTGTGTATGTGTCTGCGCAGGTCTGAGTGAGACGAGCCTCAGCGCCGTAGACCTGCGTTATAACAGCAAGTCCTGGGAGAAACTCGACTCCAACTTGTGGCCTTAGAGACTCAGACTTGACTCACACTAAAATATTTCAGCACTTTCGTTTCAATTCACTTTTCTGTCAATTTTTTTTTTTAATTGCAGTTGAGTTGAACAAAACAAGACTTCTTTACAGAAAAAGCTGTAAATAGAATACACAATATTTTTACATACAAAATCAACTCTATCTATTTAAACTACTGAGACAAAACCAACACAAACACACGACCTGAACATACATTTTCCTCTGCTTATACAAGCCACAAAACAACAGAGACAGAACAGTTTTATTCTTGCCTCCTCGGTGCAGAACGTGATCTTTGTGGTGCGTATTTTTATCCACAGACGTAGCCGCGCTGAAGTCGTATGCTAATGACTGTGTGGGCGTCTCCCTGCCTCCGCCGTGATCAGCCCTTCTTAAACCTCTTAGCTTCTCCGCGCGCTAACTGTCGAATTAGCTCGCTTACTTATGCCTTACTGTGACAACTCTATTTCAGGAATAGACTTGTTTATGTTCGTTTCTGGCTTCTGTTTTGTTTAATTCCTTTGACTTGGTTGCATTTATTTAGATTTGGTTCAGAGGAGAAAGTGTTTGAAAAGGTTAAAGGGTTTCATGAGCACAGTGCTGCGGATGTGCAAGATAGAAAAACACCATTAGAAAGTTTGCACAACAGGATAAAGTAGATTTTTCAGCAGAACATAGTGAACATGATTATATTTAAGATTTCACTCTACATTTTTGCTAGTTTTTTGGCTGTTTAAATGAGATTTGTCTTTTATTTAAAGGTGCATTGTGTGAGTAAAATGCTCAAAGTTGCAATAAACCAAATTTCAGTGACAATTGTCTGAGTGTGCACCTTGATGTTTTAAAATTTCTCCGAGGTTACCATATACAATACAGGCAGCCTCTTGAATGTGAGTGGCTCGGGTGGCATTCTCCCGCTGCTCAGTAGTTGTTCACTGTGTTATTGTCATTATTTGAAGTTATTTCGCATAAACTCTCAGTTTGATTGTTTAATAAACCCTGCCACACACAGAAGAAGACTGTAAGCTGCAGAGCAAAGCGTGAGGCGACTGATGCAAGGTGGAGTAGCACTCAGACATGCTTTTGAGAAAGAGATGACTCTCTGAACTGCACTGGGATCATTATTTTGATTAAAAGGTAAGACACTGCAGGCGTTATGAATAGGCCTATCAGTGTATATCACACATTTAGGCTAACCTGGCTCACGTTAGATATAGATATACAGTATGTAGAACTAAACTTATTTATTATTCAGTTCAGATACACATATCCAAATATGAATATAAACATCACTGAATTGAGTTCTACACAAAATGACAGCATGGTGGCACAATGAATAGAGCTCTTGTCACATAGCAAGAAGGTCGCGGGTTAGACTCCTGCATGGCCTGGGCTTTTCTGTGTGGAGTTTGCATGTTCCTCCTTGTGTCTGGGTGGTTTCCTCCAGGCACACCGGTTTCCCCACACCAATAACATGCAGGCGCCACATGTTTAGGCAAATCATTTCTGCTGAGCTGCTCCAGGGCTGCTGCTGTCACCGAGTTAGGGCGTTACTGTGTGAAGCACTTTAGAAGAATCTGTCTGTGTAAATGTGCAATAGAAATCAAATAAAACCATTCCATTCCATAATGCATCCGGACAGACTCTCATGAAAGTAGTAGAGAAAGTTGGGACTTCTAGCGGAATACTTGCATCTATATTATATTGATATGTTTTAGCCAATCACAGTGCATGGTAATAATAATAAATAGGATCTTGCTGTATCCAGTTGGGAGAATCCACCAACATCTTTCACATTCACAAATGCACAAAGCTCTTCTTCGTGTCCGCATTTCAGTTCAAACTTATTCAGCAGCCTCAGCTACCTGCGTCTGCCGCGTTGCCATGTTTGTTGTTTTGTTGTTGTGAGCACGCTTCGCTGCTGTCGTCACATCTGTAAATCCCACCTCCTCCTGTAGAGAAGCCTTCTGATTGGTACAAGCATTTGATACTTGGTTTGTTTTAGTAGCGACAGTAATAAACTGGCATTCAGCTTTTGCTTATTGTCAAGAGCTTGTTTACAATTTTTCTCTTACAAACACTAATAAAACCTTTGGAGTTTGAAATCAGTCAAAAAAAAAAAGTCAGCGTCTACATTTTCATAATAATAACTTCAAACAAGTTTGTGCCCTTGTTCAAAAACATTGTCATTCATTGCACCTTTAACTTAAGGTCAGTAAAAATACATTTGTTTTTGCAATGCACCGCTAACATAAGCAGCCCAATTAAAATGTAAGAACAAACTACAGAGCTGTGGGCGTTTATCGACGGCTGGTGAAAACATGGTGGAAAAGGAAAGAAAAAGAAACCAATTATAACACGCCTAAAAGCTTTCATGACAACAGTTTTTTTTTTTAAATCTCCAACATTTAGTGATTTCTTTCCAGTGTTTCCTCCTCATTTCCTCCCTCTCTTGTTTGTTTTAGCGTCCCACTGTAAACGCTGACTTTATACATTTCTATCTGCGAGCTGCGTAACATGCTGCTGCAGACATTTCTCCGACGCCTCCGGGGAAATCGAATATGGATTTGCTTTTCTCTCAGGGTTTCAAAAGAGTTTAGTAACATTAATAATTTGTGGAAGCATAAACACAGAAATATGGCCTTTTTGAAGTGGTAAGTATAATCCTTGAGCTTGAGAGGCTTTTGGAGTGAAGTGGAGAAAAAGGTGAATTGGCTCATTTTTGGAGACATTTTGATTTGTTACTCTTGTCTGCCGTCTGTGATTTCTAATGTTAAAAGTTCAGAAAATGTGTGATTTAAAAAAAGAAGAAAAGTGGTTCCAACAGAAAGTATTAATAGAAGAAAATCTTGTGTCTGAGCTGTGGAAAAATCATTTTCTGTCACTTTTGCTGATTGGAGTTGCAGGTGATTGGAGTCTGTTCCATAGACTTTGGGCCTTAGCGGGGAAACATGCTGGACAGTGGTCAACTCGTCACAAGATAAAGAGGTAGAAACTGACAATTATTCACTTTCTCATTCTCTCTTCTAATTCTCATGGAGAATGAGAGTGGCAGAGTGGTAGGGAGAATGTCACAGGTTTGATTCCCGCGTGGTCCAGGACCTCCGTTTCCCCACCAACCAATAACATGCAGGTTAGGGAACACTTGGTGTATAGTAGGCGCTGGTTTTGAGGCGCCTCTGCTGAGCTGCCCCAGGACAGTTTACTGTCACTGAGTGGGGAGGGGTTCATCTCACTGTGAAGCGCTTTGTGACTCTGTGTCTGTGAAATGCGCTATACAAAAAAGGATTACTTACTTACTTACTCATTCATTCATTCACTATGGGAAATTTACAGTGTGGCCAATAAACCAACACAGTCTCCCAAGAAAATGTAGATACACAACAAAATGTCAAAAATGTTTTCACTCCTTTTTTACGTCAATACATTACAAAAAGTCAAAGCGTAAAATAACCATTTTGGTAGAAGCCATATGACGACATTTTGGGGGGTTTAATGGGTAAGTTGCGGCTTTAAGTTACTAAAATGGGTAAGTTTTAACCTGGCTCAGTCCAGATGGATGTGTTGAACTCCTTTGAGTTCTCACTATATCCATCTGGGACTTGACTCGCTGAAAGCGTTCGAGTAAAGGTGGGGCGTTTAGTGAAATACTTCGAGCTGATTGGGTGTGGGGCCTACCTTATTTGAGCTAGCCAATCACAGCAACAACTCGTAATAGTGTATCCAATGTCTGCTTGGGAAAGAACAAGTACATGTCACACATACTGCTCTTCTTTCAAAAAGAAATTACTCCGTTTTCTGCTAAACCGCATCAAACGCAGCAGACAACACAACATCCACGGAAGCCGCCGTCTTTGTTTAGCTTGAATCAGACTCGGCTGCAACACCGGGAGCTAACGGCCGTGTTAGCCCGCCCTGCTACAATGTGATTGGGCCTCAAAACCACGCTGCTGTGATGTGATTGGGCCGAACCATGGCCGTTTCGGACTCTCAAACCAATCGAGCCAGGCGAAGGCCAGATGGTTTCTCTCATGTTTGTGAATTCACAGATACCGCAAGATAAACCATCTGGCTGGCCAGGTTAGGTAAGTTTAGGTCTGGGGCTTAAGGTAGGTTAAGATTTACTGTTAAATCCAGGGTGCATCATGATGAGGTTCACCTGCTGCACAAGACTGAGGACCGTTACGACAGAAGCATCTGGTGCATCAGCCCGATCTCACAGGAAAATGTACATTTACCACGACATTACGCAACCTGTAAATTAGTCAGTCCCAGTTCATTTCTATGTTGAAAATATGTATTCTTGTTTATGAACATTAACGAAATCCTGATCCAAATCTTAACCTGCCTTGAAGCCTTAACTTACCCGTTTCACCTAAAGAAAAACGATGGAATATTTTTAGGACACTGGGACCTACAAATTATCAAAGACAGAAGTAAGCCAGGCCATTTCAGTGGCTGACAGACGCCATTTTGACCCAAAAAATGTGGTTTTCTGCAACTAAATCAACTAACGGTGAGTCAAGACTTGTTACATGTTGATTTGTATTTAAAACCGGTTAATAACTTAACTATTGTCTTAAACACATATTCAAATTTTTTTGTTCCGATTGTGTAATGGCGATTCTATGCTTTAGGCAGAGAGAGTATGGCAAATGCCTTTCAAATCAGTCTTTGAATGATTTATGGCTTAAGAAAAGCACAAACTAAAGTTAACCAATGTTTAACCAGAATGATTCAGGTATTTATCACGACATGAGAGGATGCACTACTGTCATGCACAAAAGCTTCACATAAGTCGCAGCAGATTTCACTTTTATCTTAGGATCAGATTGTTTAATTGGTCAGCCTGAGTAAATATATACAGGGCTTTAGAGTCAATTATATTTCACATGTTTGAATGAGATGAGAAGGTGAAAAGTCAAAAGTCCCGAAATTACAGATTGAGAGCCTGATTTCTGCTTCTAAACTCGTGAAAAGCACACAAAATGCTCACTAATGTTTATTAGAGTTGCTTTTTCAGTCCGCTCGATTATTTATAGCCAAATTTAATGCCAAGGATAAACCACAGAAGCTAAATTTTAGGCTTCTTCCGACTTTCAAATTCAATGGCAGTGTCACTGTCGCAATGGTGGATTTAGTCCTTGTGGCTGCAGAAGCTCTATGAAAGGAACGCTGGGACAAAAGGTCAACATGAAAAAATAAAATTAAAAGAATATTAACATGGTCTACAGTTTTAAATAAGCACAAACACTCAAATACGGCTAAACACAGAACAGAATCTAAAAGGCTCTGTATGTTTTCTCGCTAACGTCCTTCGTGTGCTAAGGCTTAGTAGCTAATAAAACTCTTCACTTCATTCACATTTTCATTATTATTTTTCACATAAAATGGCATTAATGATTTTGAGACAAGGATAGATGAGCTTTTCCACGGATTGAATTTTCTGAATGACAGGTCGTTGGTGCCACAAATCACGGCTAACCTCCATCAATCTCAAACTCCGCTAGCATACGGCTTTTCCCGCCTCTTTCTCTGCTTTTATTGTGGCTCTCCTAATCATTTTCACCACATAAAGGATAATATCCACGAGGCCTGACTGCCATCCATCACCCGTCACCGCGGTAACACCTGGTTGCTAAGGGCGTCCGAATGACACTGCGGCATGCTGGGAGTTGTAGTCTCCGGCGGCTGAGGCCTGTTGGTCAGAGGTGACATCATTAAACATGCGTGATGGATGGCGCTTATCATTTTCAGATATGGACACCTGTTTACTGAGGGCAGGCAAATGACACAGATGCATGCTGGGAATTGTAGTTTGCCTTTGTGCAGCTGTTGTTCAAGGACAAACTTTTACAAGATGTAGGCTAGTGTACACAATAGAAGACATTGTATGTACAGCTTAATTTATCTTTATTTTATTTTAACAATGTTCTCTCATCAAACAAATACCTGCTGCTGTATTTAGCTTCATTTATGCTAGTTTTTAATCATCTGACTCATTACAATTAAGTAACAATTGCATTGCATTGCCTGTTTGTAAATTGGTTTTAAGTGTGGGGGGCTTGGGGGTCGTCCCCAGGAAACTTTTCAGCAGTGGACAGTTAGACAAAATGTGTTAAAATAGTGTTTTTTCTCGAACGGTCCACAGTAGGCTCTAACATACAGCCTGTCAAAATGGAGATTGTTGTTGCATACTAACCGATGGTTTTAAGTTTTTTCAGTACGTGTCATATGCTATGGAGTTAGCACAATGATAACAACAACAGATTTAGTGAGTTGGCAAACAAACTGTACCCATTATTATTAGCATAGACAATATTATAAACAGTAAAAAATTGATTTAAAAAAAATGGGTATAGTCCCTTTGATGCCACAATGGAACATTTTAGGCATATAGAAAAAAAATCAACACCTTAATTTGAACAGAGTTGCAACCCCATAAAATTTGGAGAGTTTCCTCTTGCTTGTTTTTATGGAAAAATCTTGTTCCTTTAGCTCTAATAAACCACAGGATGGCATGAACAGATGCATATCAATGAAGAATGTCCAAAACAAATGTTTTAACCTTTTTGTGGGCTTATGCATTTGATTTTCCAGATGTTAAACATCCTAAACAGGCTAACCCCTGCCGTACACTGGGTGCGAGTTCAGTGTGAGTTCGCATGACTCTCGCAAGACTTAGAAAGTGCTTAAAACCAATGTGGCCTTGTACACAGACCTCGGTGCAGTGCGAGCGCACGTCCGAGAGTCATGCGAGTGTACGGAAAGAATCCGTAGAGAGTCTATTTTGTTGGAGGTCGCAGCAGTTGGATGCGACTTTCAATTCATAATACGAGCATTCTCGTGTAATCCAAGTGAATCCGCCCGGCTTTGGGCAATAACAGACCGCAGTGGACTGCTGCTAGTGTACAAGGCACATCGCAAGAAACTCAGACAAGTCTCGGGCCGAAATCGCCTTGCAGTCTGTGTACGGGAGGCGTTAAATCATAGATCACAAATGCTTATGTGGTTACTTACTCAGGTGCAGTTTTTGTGATAATTATCATTGTGTGAATTGCAGTTGCTCTCTTATGCTGTGTTCAGATCGTTCGCCTCATCAGGCATTGACGCCCGAGTTGGGTAATTCTAAACTTTCATCGCGGCATCCACCAATCAGACACTGCTTTCCTGTGACTTAGTGGCAGGCGGCTCTGCTCTCACATCAAGAGAAAACTTAAATTTTTTTTTGTAGAAAGGTTCACTGTTTTGGGGGATTTTTTCAAAGACGTGGTCTCTGGAAATCTGGCAAAGCAAACATTCAAGATATAATTTGGACTAAAAATGAGCTCACATGGATCTATTAAAAATCCAGTTTCATTGCAGTGTTCAAACCACTGCTGTTCAACGTGACAATGGAGGAGAACAGAGACAGGCTTAAAAAGGCATTGTCTGAAGGAGAAAGTTGTGTGCTATCGGGTAACTTAGCTTTGTTTTACAAATGCAGCAGGCCTCTATATCTCTCCCTCCCTTCTCTCTTTCAACGCACGTCTGGACGTTAAAAGTGTCCTTGTCCCGTTTAGGAGGCCTGTTTGGGCGTCATAAAAATTGGAAACATTGTCTGATCCGAACACCACATTTTGTGAAATACATAAGAATCCGTCGACCAGCTCCCGGTGTTTCTGTTTTTGTTTTTTCTCTTGAATGGGAGTGAAATGTTCCCAGTTCCCCAGATTACACAATTGTAGTTGTGTGCCTAAAAAAGCATAAATCACCGTTCCAGTTTTTGAAAAGAAAAATGTGTCTGTGCCAAAGGTTTTTTAAATATAGACAGTATACAATACAGTGAATCCAGCTTAAGTTGCCCATAGGAAAGCATTATTAACACTTGGTTGCTAAGGGCGTCCGAATGACACTGCGGCATGCTGGGAGTTGTAGTCTGCAGCTGCTGAGTGCCGTTGGTCCGGGTTAACACCGCAGCACATGTGATGAATGACAGATGTCTTTTTTCCACTCTGCTTTAGATCCATGAGCCGAGCGAGCGTGGCGGTGGCCTTTGGAGGAGGATTTTCCAGGTCACGGAGCCAAGGTGAGGCTAAGGTGAAGCTAAGCGTGCCACGAGAGCTGGAGCGTGTCGCGGCGGAGAAACGCGGCAGGAGCAGAGGAAATGTCAGGACTTCCCACGGGACACTGGCCAACGCGAGGACGATATAGCATCAAGACATCACGGTCGCAGCCGAGACTTCCACACGGCCGCTAATGGAGCTTTGATATGACGTGGAAACGAGGTCATGCGTTTAGAGTCCAGTCCATCTCCAATGAAGAATGTTATTACTGCATTTTACTCCCTCATGAAGTCACAGAGTGTCTATGTATGACTGCATCCAAATATACACACTATTCCCTACTTGAGGACTATTTAGGGGTGACCTCATTTAAAGTGGTGTTAAAATGTCCAGCTGGTCAAAAAATAGTACGCTCAAAATTTCGCACAAAGGTAGTGACCATCAATGATCACTAGACTCATTAATATAGATTATATTGCATTTTAAAAAACGAACAGCGACAGGGCTTTAACTGGAAACAATACTACTGAATGAAAGATAAAATGCTGTAGAAAGAAAGTGCTCTTGAGTCACAATTATGGACAAAAGATGGTAACATTAGCTGCTCACTTTACACATGTCAAAAGCAAATGATTAGCACGATTTCAGACCTTTTTTTGCGGAAATATGATACATGTTGTAGTTCCAGTTCATTTCTATAGTGGTTGTAAAGATGTGTTATTATTTATGAATATTTACGAAATCCATATCCTAATCTTAACCTACCCCAAGCCCCTTGACGTGTCTGTCTTTTGAAATTCAGTGGGTGTGATTGACAGATTAATTATCTAATCAGGGACATGCATCATCTACCGTTACACATTAAAAAAAATATTTTAATGTGAGGTGAGTGAAGTTAGATTTTGGTTTAAATTACCAATCAACTTGTTTGTTTTATTTGCGTCACACAAAAAACAAATCTGACTAAGTGGACCCATTCTTCGCAATTTGCTGAAGCCCCAGCTCTAAACTTACCTATTTTAGTAACTTAAAAGTCTAAACCTCCTTGTTAAACCTAAAGAATACACAAAAAATGTGTGGAATCGTGCTAATCATACACTTTTATTTGTGGTGCTATATATACACTTTCATGTGATACAGTGCAGGAAATATCCAGTTAATTTTATATTTTACATGTGGTCCAAGTTTATTAATATGTGTATAATGATTGTTAATTTATAAGTGAATGCATTATTGTAACTACCACACTTCTTAGTTTTTTTAGAATAAAATGATATAATTACTACAGACAAAAGCAACCAGCTGTTTATTCTTTTTATGTGAGGCCAACTCAACCACTAAAAACACTATTTTTGGCGTCACTGTTGCAGCATGTTACAGTTCATCTTATTTGTGAAGGAAATCTCTGGGCTCATTTCATAAGTTAGAGCGATGTATTTTTAAACCCTGATGTGAGAGCGACCAGAACCTGCAATGCACCAGCAGTTCAACAACATAAACAAGACAGACTTTTAATCAATGCTATTTGACAAAACAAATTACTTCCTCCAGAGTCCAAACTCCAATCCACACACTTTTACTGACGGAGGCCTGGCTCCATCAGACAGACCCAGCTGATCACTGAGGATAAGAACCTAATGAATTTAGATTTGATTAAAGTCGCACGGTGTAACTATTTACTGAAAATAGACTTGGAAAAAAAACTTGCATGATAAAAAGTGTCTTTACTTTGAGCAGGTTTGCATGGCCACAAAACCGATCATTTGGATTCTGTTTGTTTCCATGTGAAGATGTTCCTTTAGTCATAAACCACGTGGCAATATTTGTCTTTGAGTTTTACCGGTAAATCATAACCTTCCCCAAGCCCCAGTTCTAAACTTACTCGTTAAACCCAAAGAAAATGTTGCCACGTGGCTTCAACCCAAAAACTTAACGTTTTGGCTTTTCGTTATATATTTTCATTTTCTTTTGAGACTATGTAGAAATTGGCTCTGTGCACAGAAGTCTGTTGGCTTGTTTATGTTGTTATATAGCGAACTTCTTTACCTACAATATCCTTACCTTCTTTACCTATTATATTATCTGGATAAGACCTTGCTGCTTGTAGCTGTAAATCAGTCCTAGTGGTCGCTCCATTGATTCTGCAGCGAGAAAATCCCTCTACAGACTAGAAAGCATTTTTTCGTAGAGCACAAAGCAAACACAAACGGTTTGTGTTCAGCAGAAACAGCATCTACAGCTTTAAAAACTGTCAGAATTTTGCTTAATTAGTTTCATATAAAACAGCTTTTTAAGCTTAAGCTTCAGCTACCGCGGCAACGCACCTAGCAAAAGGTTAAAGCTAACGACCATGATCGCAACAAACGCCAGTGAGCAAAAGCCATTGATGCACAGTGCCGCCATCTTTGATCACCAGGGCTTGACCTACAAGCATTTCCTGTTAAGTTCATTTCTATGAGGTTTTCTCTACACAAGTTCAAAAGGAATAAATACTTGGAAGATCAGACAGTGACAGTGAGTTGTGAATGTTGCAGAAAACATGTTAAAGACTTTACAAATCAGAAGAATATTTCACCAGAGGACATGTGCTGAAAAAGAGAGGTGTTTGTCTAAATGCTAACGCTAACAGGAAATGCACATAAGTACTGAAGTTAGCTATTTTGAATATAAACAAGCTAAATGAATTCCATGCACAGAGCCAATTGAGGGTTTCTCAGTGCAACTTTGTACCTTTTAGCGCAACTATGCATTCGCAGGTCAAAACTAATTTTGAAACATTATTTGGTACAGTTACCGTTATATTTTATATTGATATTTATGAATGTAGCTCAAACTGCCTAGAAAGCCTAAAACACCACATTTATTTAAAGTCATTTTAAGCTAACAGTTAGCAGCCAGAACTATCTTAATCGGGCATTTACAACTTCAGAATGGTAATAATCTCATTTGCAATCATTTGCTTTGTTGAAGTTTGTGAGAGGTTTGTGTTTAACAGTTTACTTTTGTCTGTGTTTAATTAAAGTTTCAAAATGAATAAAACAATGTAAAGAAGTAAAGCTAAAGGTACAAAGTGGGCATTGACAGGGTGTCTGTAAAATGCTAGCTTCTGTGCACAAAGTGAAGAATGGATTATTGGCTTTTGGAAAATATAGACACAGATTCGAGGTTTGTGCATTTGTGAATAGAAGAGTAAACAAAAAACAAACATAAATTGCTAATCTACATGTCACAGCTTGTTACTAAATAAACAGAAAACACACGTCTCCTTTAAAACAAACCGAGTGAATAATACATGAGTACACTTTATGAAACCCTTCCTGTGTGCGCGCCCTCTGAGTCGGACACGAAGCTCGGAAATGTCACCGGCTCCTCTGGGTCCTGCGGGTTTGTCAGGGCTGGATGTGAGGTCCAAACGTGGCTCTGTCCAGCTGTCCCCCTCCCCTCTCCCCCCTCTCCCCCCTCTGCACAGACCCTGGGCCCGGGAGAGGAACTAATTGTGAGCGTTATTGATTGGCGAGGCGGCGTGCGTGTGCTGTCCGCGGGGTAAGTGAGATGGATGGAGTTGTCAGCTTGTCATCAGCAGCAGGTTTCGGAGGGCTTGTGGACGGCCTGGCCCGGGGCGCGTGAGGGGGGGAGAGGGGGGAGTGAAAAGGGGAGAGCCAGAGGTTAAACAGGCTCTGAGCGGCTGCTGCTGTTGTGGAGTGACTTTGAACTGAAGGAGTCCTAGTTTAAACTCAAGAAACGGACTTGTCACTTACGCTGTGTAAAGGACGTGAAGAGTTTGTTTTTTTTTTTCTTTGCACTGCAAAAAAGGTCTTTTTAAAAATAAGAAAATTCTTATTTCAAGTGGGGAAAAAAATGCCAATACAGTAAAAAAATTGACTTACCAGTTTTCTTAAAACAAGACAAAATGACAAATCTGAAAAATCAGAAAATGCTAGTTTCAAGTTCTCTTGACAAGATTGTTTAAGCACATCTATTCTTGAATTATGGCTAAAACAGATACAAATTTGCTTAAAATATGTTTTAATATCTAGATAAGGTAAATCAGGATAGAAAATCCTAAATCAAGTCAAATAATCTTAGTAGACTTGGTCTGATTAAATAAAAAATCTTAAATGGTCTTTCAAGATTAATATGGTTAATTCAAGTCATTTTATCTAAATTATTTTCCTATTTTGTAGCGTACATGTAAAAATGAGATTCAAGACAATAAAAGTTGCTAATTCTGGATTTAAACCTAATTTTAAGCATTTTGACTATTTAACCTCGAGACATACATTATTTTCCTTGTTTCAAGGATTTCAAGACATTGTTCTTTTTCAAGCCAAAGTGTTTGCAATGGTCCAGAAAACTGTTCTTACCCATTGGCAAATGTCCTATAACCAGTTAAAATGTCTTGAAACTAGTAAATTATTATACACATAAGCAATTAAAAACCTATCCAGTTTAAAACAGCTCAAACTTGGATTAAATTCTGATTCAAGTTAATTAAGCAAGTCTAGATATATTGTTACGCCCATAATCCTCTGGTTTATGTGACGACACTACTTGTAATTAATTGAACTCAATGGCAGAAGTTGCACTTTTATGGATAAAACTAACTAAACCAGGAGCAAAACTGACTGATTGCTTTGGCACCAGCAGGAGATGTACTGACCATACCTGTTTGTCAAAGCCTGATCCCGTCAAATTTCAGAGGCTAAGCAAGTTAGAGCCTGGCTATACTTGGATGGGAGACCGCTGGAACATCAGGAGCCACAGAGGGACGGCAAGAGTGGATTGTCGTTGTGTCCTTGGGTAAGAGACTTAAACCAGTGTCTGCGTACACTGGGTGAGTTAATAATAAATTGTAAAGCGCTTTCAGTGCCTGGAAAGGTAGAAAAGCATTATTGAGGGATTTTTTTGTTTATCAACACAGGCGAACGCGCCTGTAGAAAGAACCTCGCACACATACAGAGGAAACAAGTCGAAAAATCTCTTTGTCAGTTAACTACAAGAGTTTATCACTTTTCAAAAACAAAAGTTATGCTGCTAAGTCAACATTTGTGGAAATTTGATCCTACGACCCTTAAATGTTACATTCAGGTGAAAAAACGGCAAGAAAAACACCGTCTCAAGCTTCAAGAGACAGACGTCTGTCAGACCAGTTCAGACCTGATCGAAGCAGCTGCTGTCGTTTTCAACGTCCATGTAAACAGATGGAGTCTTTCTGCATAACACATGCGCAGTAGGGCGGAAAGTGACGTTGACCGAAAATCCCTTTATTATAAAAAGTCATTTACTTTGGTGCTAGTCCATGGAGAGACTTAAACACAAGCAGAGCCGTTCTGAAGTCTATTCTCTGAGCTACAGAAGCCAGTGCAAAGATCAAGCACAGGCTAATGTGATCGTACTTTCTGGTTGTAACGTTTTTTTTTTTTTTGTATCAGTGTTGTGCTATAAAGAGGCTCAAACAAATGTAACAGCAAAGACTGGAGAAACTTGTGTAATCTGTTGTATTTACTACTCATTGTAACAAACTAAAAGTTTAAGTAAGATTAGTGACAACTGCAGGTGTTTGTTCACGAGCAGAAGTACGAAACACAAAGTTATACCTGCGTGGAGGCTCAGATCTGAAGGATATGAGTGAAGTGGCAGGTCTTGTTTACCTCTGGCACAGGCAGGTCCCAGGCTCGCCGCTGATGCCCTGGTTTTAGATTTGGGGCTAATGGTGCGTGTAATACGACTGCTCTCCCCTCGTGATGTGAAGCTCATTCTGTTCCTCTCTCAATGACTGCTGCCATTTCTCAAACGTCTCAATGACCCTTTAAAGACTCCGCGGTCCCGGGGCAAATCCACTGTGTCTTTGCTTCACACTGACACAACTGTTCACGGAAGAGACTGAGGGAGGTCGACAGTCTGAGGCAACATTACAAGAACTTATTATAAAAACTTACTATGGGAAATTCTGGATCTGCAGCCTGTTTTCACTAAAACACCCGACTAAAATTCCAACTGAATCTGTTTCTGAACTCATTGAATTAACTATAAGGATGTTTTTACCCACCCTCACATTGTTTTATTCCTTTTGAAGTTTTATCATTGAAGTTAATCAAACACAAACAAACTGTGAAGCTCAAACCCCCTTACAGATTCCAACAAAGCAAATCATTCAAAGAGATATTTACCATTTACTCCGATTAAGCTAGTTGTAAAATGGCGATAAATAAGTGTGACGTTTTAGGCTTTCTATTGGGACACTTCTGTTAGATACATTCATAAATAATATTAATTGTATGCTCACAAATAATGGTTTTAAAAGATGTAATTTTGGCCTGTGCATGCGTACAGAAAAACTATGCATGTACAAAACAAAATGAGAATGATTTCTGCTTTAAAAGGACTATTCCCTATTTCTCCCCAGCACACGTGTCTTGTTAATGTGTCTGTGCTGGTAGAAATTAGTCCACAATGTCCTGACTGTGTAGTAATGTCCCATCTCCGCTACGTTTGTCTGTTGTTGTTAGCATCGTCGATAACTCCTGTTAGCATGTCTAGCTACTTATAGCTGTGATAAAAGCTTAAAACACCTCTAGTTGGCAGCAGAAACTTAAATAAAACAGGATGAGTTGCTTGGATCAGGTCTGGTGCTGAAGCTTGAGACAGTGTTTTTCTCTGCATCTTTTCACTCACCTGAATGTAACGTGTGAGTTGTGAAGATGACATTTCATTCACAAATGTTGATTTAAATGTTGATAACTTTTTATTTTTGTTCATTGGAAGAGCATTTGAACAGATACTGATTCACCCCAGAATGGTAACTTACCCCTGTCATACACTGAGTGTGACTCTCACAAGACTTATAGAAAGTGCTTAAAACCACTGCACCCTTGAACACAAACCTCGGTGCAGCGTGACATACATCCAAGAGTAACGCGAGTGTGCGAAAAGAATCTATAGAGAGCCTATTGTTGTCGAGGTCGCAGTGGTCTGATGCGACTTTCAAGTCAAAATATGAGCATTCTCACCGGAATCTACATGAAGCTTTGGGCAAATACAGACTGCAATGGACTGGAGCTGGTGTACAAGGCCTTGCAAGAAACTCGCTCGTGTCTTGCACTTTCAGTCAGTGTATGGGAGGTGCAAGAGGGTTACATCTTCTTTTTTTTCTTAGTCTAACAGCCTATTTTTAGAGATGACTGGCAAAAATAAATAAAAATTACAGGACAAACCTCTTAAGGTACCCTTTGTGCCTTAAGAGGTTAAAGCACTAAACACCCTGGACTAAAACAAGACTTAGTTTTAACGTAATGTAAAAGAATTTGATAATTTTCTCAAAATCGTTCTAAAATGCTGTCATTTCATATAAAGTTTATTGTCTGATTGGTGGACAGTAGCAGAGTGGTTAGAGCTCTGGCTTAAAAAGATTGTGGGTTTAAATCTGTGTCTGAAGTGAATGATTGTATGTCAGTGTCTGTTTCTCTGCATTTCTCTTCAACATGCTTTTGTGGTCTCCTTAGCTTTTGTATTTCATCTCCTAGATCTTAAAATACTACTTGTTGTAAACATCATCTCTCTTTTCTTTGTGTTGTGTTTATTGGGAAAAGTTTTCCAGAATAACTAGTGAGTTTATCGCGGTCAGTTCCCTGGGTGTTTCTGTCCATTAGTCCGGCGCGTTCCCGGGTCACATAGCTCTAATTACCGCCCCCTTATGGTCACACCGATCACTGGCAGGTTAATTGTTTGATCCTGGCCATATGTAGAGGCCAGAGCAGTGCTAATCCAAGCGTTAGCATAAACAGGCGGCGGCCCTTGGCTCCGTAAACACACGGCAGCTGCTTCTGTCAGAGGTCGTGTGACGGAGAGGCGAGAAGCGCCACGGCAAGGTCAGAAACGAGAAGTAAACTACGCACACAACAGGCTTTATGAGGCTTAATACGGCCTGTGCAGAACAAACTAAATTATACATGCAATTTAAGATTTACAAGGTACTTAGCTGATCATTTGCCTCCAATAAAATCAACAGCGCTAAGATACTTGAAGAAGATGAAGAGCTATAAATCTTGAAGTGTTTTTTAAAGCTCACTGCAGACGAGACAGCTCCTTCTTATTCAGACAAGAAAACAAACTATAGTCAAGACGCGTGGACACAAAACCATAGATAATGAGTTCAGCATCAGTAGAGTTATTTATCAACTGAAAGCTTGCTTATTGTTTGATTCAGACAGAACACAGCTGTCTGATTTTGTCACAAAGTGCTGTTCTTTTTACAAGTTATTTTTGGAGGAAAAGACAAGTTGCACTGAACGGGTTTAATTTGTTTGTCAAGGACAGCTTGTCACTAAAGCGATAGCTGTGATGCAATGTAAACGAAAAATGAAAAAGTGTGATGTGTGTTGTTAAATTTGATCAAAACCTGATTAAAACAGACATAATTCTGCCTCTTTTGGTGAAATACGCTACCACCCACCACTTCCACTGAATCAGATGTAAGAGTGTTTTTCTTTTTTTTTTTAACTAATAGGACTCACGGGTGCTTGCACTTCACACTCTGCTGTCGTGTACGTCTGCGTCACAAGGCAAGGCACCTTCATGTGTCAAGAAATAGAGCGACTAGTGATCCAACTCAGAAAATTCATTTCTCAAAAAAAGCTTTTTTAACAGCGAGAACGCATCAAGACCACATTTAAACATCAGACAAGTTACTACAAAATGGAGCAAAATGTATTACTGTGTAATTTTACCAAGTTAGACTTGTGTTTGTCAATATGCAACCATTCCATGTTTTCTGTAGGCTCCCATGCTGGTTTTAATGTCTTAACAATTAACAAATGTTATAAATATGAAGCTTATGCATATATCTTGATTATATAGTTTTACAGACATAGGTTGGCCACAGATGATATTATAATGCTTGATTAGACCAGTGTGTCTTAATCACTGGTGTAATCAGTGATACACTGGTCTAATGATTCTTAACCATTAGACCAGTGATTCCATGAGGACCTCTTTGAGGGCTGCACAATCAGTCAAATACAATACATTTAATATTAGTTTGGGCCCCAGGTTACATTGCACATAAATATTCAGATCTCTAGGTCAAAAAGGTTAAGAACATCTGGATTTAACAATATGCTAGCAGCATTGACTCCAGACTCAAAACATGTTGTTCACAGAAGATCTTTTATTTAACAGACAAAAAGAAGAATTAACTTCATCTTAGAGAAAGACGTCTCTAACAAGTACAGCTTTACACACACATTGATGCTTGCCCACTTCTATTAGCTTATTTACAGCTTGTTTTGTAAGGTGTTTTTGTATGGAACAGTACAGAAAAAGGGACAAAAACATATTATGCTTATATCGTCAGTACAGAGTTCAAGTTTCAAAGTCACGTTTGCAAGACTTTAAGATAAATATCTGCAAAGTAGCATCTTTTTGGCCGGTAAAAACCGAACGTTAAACCAGGGTGGTGATCATTCACTTGTACAAAGAAAGCACTTATTTGTCATCTATCAATTTAGCAAAGTAATGTTAATTAAACAGAAATAATCCCTACATTGGGCTTTGATAACTGGATAATATATTTCTTGTGAGAAAACGTAAAAAGTCGGTTGTGTCTTTGCCGTTTGCCTGGGGTTGGTCAGCGTGCAGCCTGTGTTTTATCACGGCTCTAACTCAGATGGATGGTGTGTGTAATTGTCATGTCCGCACACTTTCCCTGCAGCTCTGCCCTTCTTGGCGATGCCGTCGGATCACGCTGAAGTATGATCCTTTACCCGAGCTCTGACAGTGCAGCCGGTCCGTGTCCCTGCTGGTGGTGATGTATGTTTGTGACTCCTCCTCCTCCTGCTTCAGTCGATAGCGTGTCTGATCTGTCCGTGCGTCCGTCTGCACAAACACATGGGCCAAACTTCACCCTTCTCCTGTCACATCTCGCTCAGACAGGTCATCGTCCTGCACAGGCTTGTTCTTTGATCATTGATGTTTGAGCAGATTCTCCTCGTGTGTCAGGACTTGTTTTTTTCCGTCATTACTCAACATGTCAAACCCATAATTCATTGTATACTGCTTGTTTCTGTTGCAGGTGGTGGGTGACTGCAGCCTTTTCCAGTGACTTTGGGCCTTAGGCGGGAGAACAGCTTAGACCAGGGGTGTCAAATTCATTTTCGCCTTGGACCACACTGGTATCTTTGTTGTTATTAATGTCCCGATGATGATTGTAATAAACCTCATACTCTTTGACAAACTACATGTATTTAATTTTGTATTTACTAATGTTACAAAAAC
This sequence comes from Mugilogobius chulae, assembly GCA_038363315.1. NCBI lineage: Eukaryota > Metazoa > Chordata > Actinopteri > Gobiiformes > Gobiidae > Mugilogobius > Mugilogobius chulae. The sequence continues at coordinate 6,916,585 of CM076399.1, read as the reverse complement.
TGCTATATGATTATATACATCTACATGAATCTATAATTATTCTTCCAGTTTCATAAAGGACTGTGCAACTAATCAAATTTCAATTTCAATTATTGCTGTGATTGTTTGCAAAAATGGTGTAATCAAGTAATCGTGATTATTGTTCATAAGTGCTCTCTATTTCCTTGATATAGATTTTTTTTTACAATTGTAGAAAACATTTACTTTTACTTCTTGAGATCTGTCACTTATTTTCATTTTAACTCTGCATTTAGAAGAGAAGAGCTGCACCGATCCATCTTTTTCAGTTCTGATACCGATCTTGATACTTTGGCTTTATCTATCTGCCGATACCCGATATCAACCGATACCAGCATACAGAATACCAGAAACATAATGATTTGATCATGTTGTGTTATGTAACTGTTATCAATAGTCACAACTCTGGATAAAATACCCGTTCTGGATCAACACCAGCCAATAAATTAGTCTCATTATGTCTGAACCAGAATATCGGCTGAACCAATATCATGGAGCCGATATCCGATCCAGCAAAATTTTCTGGATCGGTACCGATATTCGATCCCAGTATCAGATCGGTGCATCGCTAATTTAAAGGGCACTAACGCTCTGCAGTCTTTCTGAGCAAAGAATCATTTGAATGATTGTGATTTCTATTATGATTTAAATATATGTGATCATTCTTTTCATCATAATCGAGCAGCCCTATAGTTTCAATAACAGGATTAATAATAACGTAAAATCAAATATATCTTATAAGACCTTGAGGGCTGCATAAAATGATGTGGACGGCCATATCCGGGCTTTGTGTTAAAACGTGGCCTAGACACTGGACATCTTGTCAAATAGAGACAGACAAGCATTCACTCTCTTATTCAGGCTTTTACCTCAGTAACACAATGTAAAACTGCAGAGCTATAAAGTATATAAATATTTCATAGGTACAAGACACTATGGATACAGAGTTGTGAGATTTTTTTCTTTTCTAACCTGTATTTCCACCTCTGTTCACATTATGCCAGAAACAGAGAGTGTAGTCCCATGGCCCATTTTACCACAATGGGCCAGAATATATTGCTTAATGAACTGCATTCAGACCATTTAAATAGCTCTGACATAGACTCAATTTGAAGTCAAATGTGTCCCTCAATGACTTAGGAGTTTTTTTTGGTTTCTCTCCTTATGTCTGCGCATCACTGCAAAGTCCAAGTGTAGTGGGGTTTTTTTTTGACGTCATCTCCAACGTACCTGCTCCTTAAATCAATACACAATACACAATACAACCACGCAAACAATTTCATTGCAAAACCTGTGTGCTGCGCTGATGCGCAGGCAAAGTCTCTCTCTCTCCCTCTTTCTCTCTCTGTAAGTCTTGGTGTAACCGATACCAACGTAAACCCACACGAGGTGCCAGTTGGAGAAGTGTAGTAGTTGGGGGATAAACTCACTCCCTCTAGTTCGACCCTCACTCAGGACATGTGTAAGACCATACTGGTCACATTGGTTTAGTAGTAACTAAACTAAACCAGCCACTTTTTTCTCCCAGTCCGCCACTGTTGTAAAACACAAAGTTTATCTAAAACAACTTAAAATTGAAACAGCTCTACTGACTTCCTGTTCAAAATTTCAGAACTGATCATTTTTCATTTTAAAATGTAACTGTAAAAAGCAACAGATTTTTAAAACTATTTTTATTGTTGGAAAGTGTCTATGGGACAGTTTTGAACCATTTATACTTCACTTTGAGTTTTAATCTTTTGAATTATAACAAGTAAATACAGACAAGTGGGAGGGGATAGGTGGAAGGTGAGAATGGGGATTTCTGAACTCTTGAGCTCCAGCTGAAGAACAAAACAAGATTACTCCAACATGCATGAATCAATTACAATATAATTTTGACTAAACTAATGATGAAGGAAGGCCATTATAACAAGGTGAATTTGACACAATAGGTCTCCTTTAAGAAGAGAGTGAGTGAACAGCAGCTCAGAACGAAAAGTTCTACAGCTTTAACATGATCAGGCTTCTGCGTTTATAAACTATTCTAGGGAAATTCTGCAGAGATATAAAAGACCATGGAGCATGTGACTGTGACTTACCCTGTGTCTCCACAAAGGACAAAAAGCTTATTCAGAAAGTTTAATTCAGGAAATCCTAAAGTCCTTCTTCTCTGACAGTGTCCATAATTCATGCACCCTCCACTCTACTGTGACCTTTATAAACCTGCTTTATTCCATTGCCGTTTCATCATTGTTGTTGTTTCACTTTTATAACCGCGTACATGAAAGAAAAAAAGATCACGAGACACACACTGTTCTCCACTCGCTGCTGCGCTCTACAAGTCTGTGTTGTTTCTGTTCTACTGCCACATGATGCTACTGTCAGACTAACGAGCTGATTCCACATCCTGCATATCCGCTGCGCTTATTTGATTACAGTACTTGTATTTAATCTTTATACGACTATTGCTTTGCCAGTTAAACTCAGTCAGCTGTTAACTTTCACTTTATGTCCCTAAAACACTGACGGAAGAATACTTTTAACAGAATAATTAACGTAAGGCCTTTGCCCTCGTGTCAGAGAGAAAACACACGTAAGCTCATGTGATGTGAGCTAAAGATCAGCGCAGCGAATATGCAGGTTGTGGAATTAATGTGTCATAATCATTGTGAATGTTCTTATGTCTGTGGTCCATTCTTATACTCCTCTACTGTGCAGCCGACTTTAGACAAGCCTGATAATGTACTGTATCTACACTGTTGTTCTCTAACAGCAGCGGTAAAAGGTTGACAGCTGAGTGAGGTCCGCTGTAGGTCATGTTTGAGTTTCTAATGGATCATGTGTCTGTGTAATGGATAAACTGTTTGTGTTTAACTGACTCAACCTTTCAGACACGACACTCTGTGAATTAACCTTTTCTCTGTTCACTCTGAACACGTTTAGACCGGCTCCTCCATCATAAGACTGCCTGATCTGGACTAAAGCTCTGGACTAAAGCCTGGACAAAGACACAGGATACACGGATAATGAGTTCATGGGAAACATTTAGTCTTAACTCCTGACTACAGTATGTCTGACTAATTTTTTTTAAGTGACTCTTTTTTCATGTTTTTTCAGTCGTGTTTCTAGTTAAAAACCTGACATTGTCTGCTTTGGTTCTCTAACTTTCGCAGTGCATTGTGGTTTATGTTGACTGTTCCAGGAACCATCGATGTTCTCTACTTTTCAAGATGCATTGTGGGAAATTTTGAGTGCACTACTTTTGAGCTGCTGGACATTCGGACACCACTACAAAATGACCTGGCCACTATATAGTGCACCGAAGAGTAGTTAGGGCGCACATTCCGACACAGCCTCTGATAACATGTGACCTACTGTATGTTTTTATGTTTTGGGGAAAGTTTGGGCGCTGCAAAGTTTGGATGGGAGACTTTATCACTGTAAATAGATTTTAAAAGAAACTACAACTGATTCTCTGTGAAATCTTCAAGTCAAGTTAGAAATCTGGGGGTAATAATGGACTCAGACTTGAACTTTTTAACAGTCTGACTTTGGCATTTGTTTCCAGTAGATTAGACAATTGTAACGGACTAAACACGGACAAGAGTCAGGACTAAATACCAGTGAAAACAGACCAGAGTCAGAACTAAACATGGACCAGAGTCAGGACTAAACGTGGACAAGAGTCAGAACTAAACATGGACCAGAGTCAGGACTAAACATGGACCAGAGTCAGAACTAAACATGGACCAGAGTCAGGACTAAACGTGGACAAGAGTCAGAAACTAAAAACATGGACCAGAGTCAGGACTAAACATGGACCAGAGTCAGAACTAAACATGGACCAGAGTCAGGACTAAACATGGACCAGAGTCAGGACTAAACGTGGACAAGAGTCAGAACTAAACATGGACAGGTCAGAACTAAACATGGACCAGAGTCAGGACTAAACAAATGGACCAGAGTCAGGACTAAACATGGACCAGAGTCAGGACTAAAGGACAGAGCAGACTAAACACATGGACCAGAGTCAGGACTAAACATGGACCAGAGTCAGGACTAAACGTGGACCAGAGTCAGGACTAAAAGACTAAACATGGACCAGAGTCAGGACTAAACGTGGACCAGAATCAGGACTAAACACGGACCAGAGTCAGGACTAAACGTGGACCAGATCAGGACTAAACACGGACAGAGTCAGGACTAAACATGGACCAGAGTCAGGACTAAACGTGGACCAGAGTCAGGACTAAACGTGGACCAGAGTCAGAACTAAACATGGACCAGAGGTCAGGACTAAACGTGGACCAGAGTCAGGACTAAACGTGGACCAGAGTCAGAACTAAACATGGACCAGAGTCAGGACTAAACGTGGACAAGAGTCAGGACTAAACATGGACCAGAGTCAGGACTAAACGCGGACCAGAGTCAGGACTAAACGGACCAGAGTCAGGACTAAACGTGGACCAGAGTCAGGACTAAACGTGGACCAGAAGTCAGGACTAAACGTGGACCAGAGTCAGAACTAAACAGGACCAGAGTCAGACTAAACGATGGACCAGAGTCAGGACTAAACCGTCGGACTAACGGACAGAGTCAGACTAAACGTGGACCAGAGTCAGGACTAACACAGTCGGACCAGAGTCAGGACTAAACGTGGACCAGAGTCAGGACTAAACGTGGACCAGAGTCAGAACTAAACATGGACCAGAGTCAGACTAAACGTGGACCAGAGTCAGAAACGGACAAAGTCAGGACTAAACAGACCAGATCAGGACTAAACTGGACCAGAGTCAGGACTAAACAGTGGACCAGAGTCAGGACTAAACTGGACCAGAGTCAGGACTAAACATGGACCAGAGTCAGGACTAAACGTGGACCAGAGTCAGGACTAAAACGGACAGAGTCAGGACTAAACGTGGACCAGAGTCAGGACTAAACGTGGACCAGAGTCAGACTAAACGTGGACAGATAACCAGAGTCAGGACTAAACGTGGACCAGAGTCAGGACTAAACGTGGACAGAGTCAGGACTAAAACTGGACAGAGTCAGGACTAAACATGGACCAGAGTCAGGACTAAACGTGGACCAGAGTCAGGACTAAACATGGACAGAGTCAGACTAAAACAGACCAGAGTCAGGACTAAACATGGACCAGAGTCAGGACTAAACGTGGACAAGAGTCAGGACTAAACATGGACCAGAGTCAGGACTAAACGTGGACCAGAGTCAGAACTAAACATGGACCAGAGTCAGGACTAAACGTGGACCAGAGTCAGGACTAAACATGGACCAGAGTCAGGACTAAACGTGGACAAGAGTCAGGACTAAACTGGACCAGATCAGGACTAACGTACAGAGTCAGACTAAACATGGACCAGAGTCAGGACTAAACGTGGACAGAGTCAGGACTAAACCAGGACCAGAGTCAGGACTAAACATGGACAAGTCAGGACTAAACAGGACCAGAGTCAGGACTAAACATGGACAAGAGTCAGGACTAAACGTGGACCAGAGTCAGGACTAAACATGGACAAGAGTCAGGACTAAACTGGACCAGAGTCAGGACTAAACACGGACAGAGTCAGGACTAAACATGGACCAAGTCAGGACTAAACACGGACCAGAGTCAGGACTAAACATGGACCAAGAGTCAGGACTAAACGTGGACCAGAGTCAGGACTAAACATGGACCAGAGTCAGGACTAAACATGGACCAGAGTCAGGACTAAACATGGACCAGAGTCAGGACAACGTGACCAGAGTCAGGACTAAACGTGGACCAGAGTCAGGACTAAACGTGGACCAGAGTCAGGACTAAACATGGACCAGAGTCAGGACTAAACGTGGACCAGAGTCAGGACTAAACGTGGACAGATGTCAGGACTAAACGCGGACCAGAGTCAGGACTAAACGTCACCAGAGTCAGGACTAAATGTGGACCAGAGTCAGGACTAAACGTGGACCAGAGTCAGGACTAAACGCGGACCAGAGTCAGGACTAAACGTCACCAGAGTCAGGACTAAATGTGGACCAGAGTCAGGACTAAATGTGGACCAGAGTCAGGACTAAACATGGACCAGAGTCAGGACTAAACATGGACCAGAGTCAGGACTAAACGTGGACCAGAGTCAGGACTAAACGTGGACCAGAGTCAGGACTAAACATGGACCAGAGTCAGGACTAAACATGGGAAATCATCACTTCAGTTTTATGCAACTAAAATCTTTATATTTTTAATAATGTTGTTTTGTATTGTCATTTTGATGCATCTTTTACCAACTTGTAAAACACTTGCTTTTTGTATAAAATGTGCTGTACAAATAAATTTGCCTTGATTCATAAGAAATCTGATCGTGTGGATGCGGTTTTTCATTTCTTGTTAGATGTACAATTATATGTCATCTTTTCAGTTGCAAGAAGTTTTTTGTGGGACTATGAATATTGTTTAAAATAAGCAAAAAGGCCTGGCAGTGAAGGAGTTAAAAAGTAATCAAGTAGGCTTATATAAATAACAGAGTAAGTAAAAGAGTAAAACCTATCTCTGGCACAAAGTACGCTCTCCATCTCTCCAGCAGTGCACACTCTAACTTCACTTTTCCTCCACATCGTCTCGGGAACCCTCCTCCTCATCTTTCTCCATTTTCCTCCAAAATGTCAAAATAAGGTCATTCCGAACCGTGCCGCTCCGGGTCATTCAGGGAGTCTCCCATTACGTCCATAAAGCGGGGAGGATGTGGGGACACCAGCTGGGCTCATCTCGTATCGGCCCCAAACAATCACCGATCCGGCCTGACCAAGGTGAGGCTCCACGCTACGCTGCCTCCCGCTAACGATCTCCATTTTCTCTCCGCTCCGGCCCGCCATGTGCAGCTCGTAAGTCCAACATCTCGTGATCGCGGGGAAGTCATCTGTGTAGAAAAAAATACCCGGGGATGCTGCTGCAATCACTCCCCTCAGAGCTAAAATGGCTTCTGGCGCAAATGGTGTTTCTAAACCTGAACCAAGCTGCTGTGTCCGCCTCCTCCATTTCAAAGTTAAAGGGAAATATGAAGGAGTGATGGTTTGTTCTCTGGCCTCAGTAAGAATATCCTGGGTTCAACTCTTAGGTAGGGCTGGGCAATACTGACAACACTGAATATCTCGATGATTTTTTCTCATACTGGAAGAATAATTAGACAATAGTTTATCAATCCAACAGTGATGTATGAAAATATGTTTTAAGTTTAAAGAGAAACTAAACACAAAATCAACTTTTTTTCCACTGTCACACTGTATATGCGGTCAAAATTGAATTATCTTCTGTTTCAAGGCCTTTTTTGGACATTTTTGTGCAGTTATGTGTGGAAAAACAGCGGCTGTACTGCCACGATGGGCAAACGCTGTCAGTGCATTTTCAGTTCACGCTGACGTCACAGTGAGTTAATGCGACAGACGAGCCGCCCAGATGGTTTATCTACACTCCTCGTTCCGACATCGCTGCTGCGGAGTGTTCAAAAGCGATCATTTGCTGCGTAATGACATCAGTCGACATATGTAACCACTTGACAACGATGCGCTGGTTTGAAACTCGTGTCAGTGAAGTGTTTTTCATTTTTGTTTTAGAAAATACTCACACCAAATGTGCGTTTGTAGACTAAAACAAAGGTTTCATACATATGTTTTGCAAAGTAAAATATTAAAAAAACCTTGACGTGCAAGTAAGCAAAGACTTGCTGTACAGTTCCCTCCGCGGCAAATCTCATATCAGGACCCGGACCGCTCCGTCACATCACTCGCCAAGCTCGCTGTTCATATTTGCTGCTGTCAATCAAAGTCTGTTCACTCCCACCTGAGCGTCTCTTAAGTCCTCCAGGCATCTCCCACTTTTGCGAGTCTGTTTGAGGTGCAGCGTTGGGCGGAGTTAGTCTCTGAACGCGTGTTTAGCCTCATAAGTGCAGATTGTGTCTTTTCATGCATTTTCAATCTGAACACCAACAACAAAAACAAAAGGAATACTGTATTTAAACAGTACCTATTCATTTAAGCTGCTAAACATATATAATAGTTATTAATGGTCTGAAAAACGTTTTGATGTCACACAAATGTGAAATGTTTGTAAAACGAAACACAGAAATGCAGAAATTTTACATTTACGCTCCAAGTTGAAATGTCCCAGCACATTTTTTTTTTTTTTTTACTTTTTATATTTAATTGGCTACAAATATCTTTGGTATTAAATGTTTTAATATCTTGAAACCAACATATTGCCCAGCTCTACTCTTAGGCACTTTTCATTGTGAACTTTGCATGTTGTCTTGGTGTAGCCTATATGGGTTTGCTCCGGTTTCCCCTACGAGTGAAAACATGTACAACAACAATAAGGCAAATCATTATGTAGTGCTTTTTAAATGTCACTCAAAGACGCTTCACATTTTTTGCTTATTCAGTCATTACAGACAAGGTAGTAGTAATTCATAATCAGTGTTGGGTAGAATACTTTGAAAATGTATTCCGTTACAGAATACTGAATACTTGGTCAGAAAAGTATTCTGTATTGTATTCCGTTACTTGGCAAATTTTTGTACTGTATTCTGAATACTTGGAATACTTTTTATTTTGAAATGCAAATGAGGTGTTAATTTTAACGTGAAATTACAACGTTTTCGTGTTTCTTCTTAATTCTTATTTCTGTTAAGTAATGCTAGTAATGCATCTCCACGTAAACAAGCGTTATAATAACTTCTGAACACAATAACGCGCTGTTTAAATCGCACTCACCGGAGCCGAGAGGAGGAGTTTACTTCAGATTTCCACGCGTGTGCTCATCGTGGGTTTAGTCCAACAACAGTTCATTCATCGTGTCGTCCGTGAGCTTCAGAGCATGCTCCAGTGTCACAAATCCTTTGCTAACAGTCCGCCGCACTTGTTGTGAAAGTTTCGTCAAAGTTTCATCGCGAAAACAAACTGTTCCTCTTTGAAAAACGAATCCCATCCGTAGTTAAAAATGAACGATACAAACGCTGCGTCTTCTCTTTGTTTATCGTAAATAAAGTCCCGAAGAAGTTGAACAGATGATACAACCATCAACAAACTTCTTATGTACCTGTCCATAAAGGGGCAATCTGATTGGTCAGTCTGTCTGCAGGCCCCTATACAACGCCAGATCTGATTGGACAGTGTTATTTCTGTGCCCCTGAAGAGCTGTGAAGCAGTGCAGGCGGCACAGATTGACAGCGCGTCAAGCTGCTGCTATGAAAACATTACGCATTGGTTTTCTGTGGTGTTTTTAACAATGGGTCTACATTTATTTTGCATGCAATGTAATCCATTGATTTTATAAAAGTAACTGTATTCTGAATACCTCGTTTGAAAGCCGTACTGTAACGGAATACAAGTACTCATAAATGTATTCAGAATACGTAACGGCGGTACATGTATTCCGTTACTCCCCAACACTGTTCATAATCACTATAGTTAAAGCTGCAACTTCCCATCATCAACTGTGGTAACCAGTGTATTTTCTTCTGAATTGTGTGCATGTTTATGTTTATTTAGGACAATGTACAATTGCATTAAGCACAATAGCTTTGCGGCTAATTTGCATCTGTAGTCCTGGAGAGGGGAGAGGGCGTGTCGCTAACAGTCAGTCCAAGTCCAGACTACAAGAGACAATGAACAATATTAGTGTGGAGCTATATCTATGAACTGGTTACTTTCAACCATCAGATCCATACTAGGGGGGTATTCCATGAAAGTGGCTTAACAAGTCTAGGCTTATCCTAAAATCCTGAGCTGAAACTAGCTTCATCTCCAACTTAAGCCTCAAGTGGTTCCATGAAAGAAATAAGCCTGAGTCTGAACAACGCTAATTCAAGCTTGAAGATTAATCTGGGCTATGAGCGCGCTCCCGCTGAATGTGACGAGGCCAGATCAATGGAGCGACGACTTCACTGAGAATGAGAGAGAAAAACGCTTATTTTACATGAGCTGACTGAAACACGAGAGGAGCCAAAGTGCACACGGACGAGAGTTTGATTTGCATCGCAAAAGTTTTCAGTTTATAGTGGTTTATTCTGATGCGGGGAGCGAGAGGCTGCCCCTCCCCTCCTGTTCACTGCTGGAGAAAGACGAGGCGGAGATCCAGAGGATTTATCATCGTATTTGTGAGTAGTAGGCTCTTCGTTTTTTAATGCAATGCACCGTTTTCCACTCCGCATGTGGGACTAGTCCCGCTGCGTAAAGTTGTCACAAAGTTGTAGCGTAACCTGAGCGTAAGTCTTCACAACCAGAACTGACCAATCGGAGCAGAGGATGTTTGTCCGTGGTGTGAGGAGAGACGAGGGAAGGAGATGCGATGAAGCGCTTTTGAGCGCAAAAGCAGCAGCACGACTCCACGGCTGCTCTCACACTTTAGTCTGGCTTTCATTGCTTCATGCTTTAGAGAAACAGCTGCATGTCTGTGGGAAATCTTACGTAGTTCAGATGCACGTAGGAGTAGCCTACAAGTTAATTTTCCAGTTAAATATGTGGCTTTTTGTGCAGCCAATTTGACGTTTGCTCTTACAAACGTGTCTCTCCACAGCGAGAGCGGCTCAAAAAGGATGAAAAGAAACAGTCAGAGCGGCTCTTTGGTGCCAATGCCAAGTAAATAAAAGTGAATAAAAAGTGACGTTATAAGTTGTGTTGTGACAGACAGAGAGATTTCACACAGTTGTGGAAGTGTGTGAGGATAAACATGTGATTTAAGACGTTTTTTGAGACAAAGCTAAAATAATCTTGGCTGTTAGCCTGGTCCCGACCAGGTTTATGTCTGCACACTTGTTACTGCGGCAACTCAGCGTCACCTCTGGTTAGCCGCGTTAGTGGAACGGAAATGGAGATTTCATAAGCCTAGATTGGCCAAATAAGCCAGGCTTTGGCTTTAGCTCGCTTCATGGAATACCCCCCTAGGTAATGTGGGTAAGAGTGTTGCTCAACCCACATCTAGTGGACTCTTTATAAACTGCAGCAGTGGAAAACAACATGAAATGGCTGCTAAAAAAAAAGCATGTTAGTTGTTTCTTATACCGATAAATTAAATTCTTGACAAAAATAAATTTTGTTCATAAGTAATACAGATAAATTAGAGTCTAGACACGTGTTCAAGTTTTAGGACAATTATTTATCATTAAATTTTAGGTAATGATAACAGCATTTCCTACCCTAAGTTCTCTCTAACAGTAGGCTACAATAATTAAAAAACTTATGCTATAATAATTTTTAAATGTATATTTTTGAAGGTAAATACATGAAAAATAGCACACTCATTTATTATTTATTTTGATATACAACTTCCTGTTTGGCCACGGCAGCGACCGGGGTCACGAGAGGTCACTCCTCCGTCTCCTGCTCGTCTCCTCTCTGTGGCTGTGGCGTGCTCAGGTCGGCGTTTCGGGATAAAACCTGCACATGTGTGGGCTGTAGCTAAACTTTTTTGGACTCAAGCTCCCCATATGTCAACGGTGAGTTGTTGAGCAACTTTCGGTGTCTTATTTGTGCGGTTAGCTGCCGTATTGGAGTTGTTAACTAGCACTTGTTTTCATGTGCGCTATCGCTCCCATTCAAAACCGCTTAGCACAGAGTGGATATTAGCGCTGCTAACTCGCGCTTGTTACGAATAAAGCACCGAGTTTTCTGATTAAATGCTTCATGCATTTACGTCTACATTCCAGCCGAATTTTAATTAACGAATAAGAATAATAAGAGCTTCTATTTATTTTGCCTTTGCAATGGAAAGTTGGCTATTTTTACGACTTTTGAGCAAAAGCTAAAGCGGCTATAGGCTTCTATTTTGTTTTCCCCATTGACGTTGAATGAAATGACGTAGCTTCGTTTGTTTAGTTTATTTATCCAAGCACCAGCTTGAGTATTTGAGCAATTTGATTTTTTTAATTCAGTGTCCACTTTTAACTGTTTACATGTTTTGATATAAAATATGAACAAAACTACACCTATTTGGTTGAATTACTTCAGATGATGAAATGATATCCTGTTGATAAGAAGATTTCTATTTTTAGGTCAGGTTGATACCATTTTTATTGGTTTCCACTCATTGTGCCAAGTAGCAAGAGAAGATTTATATTTTTCTGTGGGTATTTTTTTAATCCAAATATATTTATAAAGTGCTTTAAAAACAACATGAGGGATGACCACAGTGCAGTAAAACAAAATACAATGTGAAAACACAGTGCAAAATAATACAAATACAGCTTTGGCAAAAAAACAAAACATGATAAACAGCACAACAACTCCGTCTTTAAAATTCGAAGAGCAAAAGTGTTTTTTCAGAAGATAATTTAAGCATTAAGTTACTCATCCTGTCTTACATTCAAAGGCGAGTTGTTCCAGAGAAACAGAAAATGCTCAATCTGAACAGTCAATTCATTTAGTACAAATGAAATGAACACAAAATATGTATTGATTAAATGTATTTATTTTGCATATGTTATAAAGTGAATCACATACTTTCCAGAAGCACATGTTTTAGGGTTCTCATGATGTGAGTGTTAATTTATAATTCTAACTTTTTATAGGTCGGGTCAACACCAAGACGAGTGACGGTTCTGAAGATGACTCACAGATCTCAGCTCAAACATTTTGACCAGGTAAATACATCTTTATATTGTTTTTAAAAAGAAGCACAAGTTGTGGTTCCTCACCTCTCCAACCCCAGGATAACCAGGACTCTGATAAGTCCTGGTTATCCTGGTGTTATTTTCCTCTGTTCTACTTTTTGGTGAAAGAATAAGTGCTACTACAATGAAAAATGTCTTTAGGATAAACATACAAAGTTTACATGATTTCAATGAGGACGATTGTCTTTTTCATCTTTAAACAAAATAAAAGCTGTTACAGACAAGAAGGCAGCAGCACTTTTCTACTTTCTGATTCAAATTCTATAGATTCAGCCTCTTTCATGGAGCAGAGATTATATTGAACCCTCCAAACATAAAGAAATCCAGTAGTTTGACTTCCTCTGACACTTTTCACTCGCTCACAGAAGAGGAAGTTTCTAGACTCGCTGCATGTGTCGTTCTCCTCAGAGTCCTAGTCCAGTAGGATCGTCTTTTCTTCATTTTAAAGATCAAATATCCGCTCTAAACTTACTCAAGTCCAAGATATTTGTCTGTAGTTCGTTTGAAAAGAAAATCAAGCCTCCAGAAGTAGCTGATGACGTAAAATTGAGTCGACTGTGCTGTGTAAATGAAAACATGCATTTCCCAGTCATGTCACCTCCTCTGGGTCTTAGTGCTCTGCCAATTGCACCATCTGCTGGTGAATCTGTGGAACTGCATCATGTATTTGACTGTAGACAAAGTCAGCACCTGCATCAGAGAGCAGAAAAAAAGAATAGAATTGAATAAACAGTAAACAAGTTGAAAAATTTATTCCTAAAAACAAGGTAAGACAATAAAGTTGTTGTTTTAATTGAAAGCCAAGTTGTATAGCATAATTTCACAAGAAAAAAATATATTGTTTTTGTGAGGCTAAACCAAAAAATGTATCAGAATTATAGATTCAGGTATCGAAGAGCAAAAATCAAATTGTGCAAAACAGAATCATCCCTAGTGAACGCCACTATTTCTGACATTATTCTTGCTAAAAAGAAATTAACAATTTCATGGTAACAGTGTTCTTTGACGCTCCATCTCAAGCTCTTTTATACTCTCGTATCTGCTTCATTATTTCAAGTGTTGACAGCTCAAATACCTTAATAAAACATGTTCTCTTACTGTGAGCTTCTGTGACAATTCTCCTCAACACTGGAAATACATTCTTTTCGCTTTAGAGTCCAGGATAAATCAGATTTCACAGTGAACGTAAGAAGTCTGGGACCACCCACCTTCACAGATACGCACATTTCTCCTTCGCCTCAGGGCTGATTTAGCACGGACTAAACAAACATGAAAGACGTCTGTCCCCTGCTGCTCCTGTCGAACCTATTGGACGTTCAGCACACACACAGAGTTTATAGACCACATCAAAGTCCTATAAAATGTACTCGCGCTGGTCGAAGATGTAAAGATGGCGTCTCACTCTGCTCCATCAGTGAACCTGGAGATAAGCTTTCTACGGGCTTAAATGTAAAGACTGGACAATGCTTTGAGTCGTAACGTTGCAATTTCTCCACAAATATAAGAGATTTACTAGACTTTATCACCGATCTCCCTCGTTGCGCAGATGACAAGTCCTTAAACATCTTTTATTTCAATGTACTGGCCAGTGACTTTAGAAATTCTTGTGTTGTTTGTATTGTTTATTCACATAAAAGATACTTCTCTAATTTATAGTAAAAGTAAGTAAGTAATCTTTATTTGTATAGCACATTTTACAGACAGAGAGTCACAAAGCGCTTCACAGTGAGATGAACCCTTCTAGTGATGGGCTAAACGAGCCGAGGTACCGACACATGTGCCATGCGCTGAGAGCGAGACCTCAGCCGAGTTGTGTCACCGAGCGCATCGCTTTAAGAAAAGTCACGTGACCAACGCAGTTACGGTATCGAAAAGTATCACTCTGTATCACGTGTCACTGAGGCACCAGCTCCACACAACACCAGAGAGCAGCGACGAGCGTCAGAGGAGCCACTGCTTCACCAGCCTCTTGGGGAAAAAGAACAATAAAACTAAATAATAAGTTCTTTGACGTGTAATATATTTCATAAATGTTTTCTAAGACGGTTTCCCTTGATTTTCTGTGAATGTTGTGATGTAAAAACGCAAAAATAACCAGGATTCGCAAATACAAATATAGCGTGGTTACCAGTTATTTTCACGAGGGTCTGGCTGCAGACCTCCATGAGGAGGCTCCTCCACCGTGAGGACCGGAAGTAGAGCAAAACAAACCTAATTTTGAGATGCTTGAAAGAGATACTCGGTCAAGTATAGTTTTTATGACTACCGATAACTTTCACGAGACATGAATGTGACAATAAAGTTTTTAAACAAAAAAGTTTTTATTTACATATCATAACAATTGTATTAACAGGCCTTACGGCAGTCTTAGTAAATGCTAATTGTCAGGACAGAGGGACGGTGATAAGTTCAGGAGAACGGGTAAGTTTAGGAAAAAGGTTTGGGTAAAGGTTACAATTACCCAAAAAAAATATGAACGTTCAGGTTAGGGATGGGCGATAAGACGATTATATCGTCTATCGTGAAAGTAAAACATTTTGAC
The DNA here is from genome assembly GCA_038363315.1 of Mugilogobius chulae. Lineage (NCBI taxonomy): Eukaryota > Metazoa > Chordata > Actinopteri > Gobiiformes > Gobiidae > Mugilogobius > Mugilogobius chulae. Next base: position 6,901,387 of record CM076399.1, on the reverse strand, counting down.
GATAGCACTTCACTATCGTCTGTAATCGTCTGTATCCTCCTAGAACGTGCAAAGTTTTTAAATCAATGCTGCAGCAAACAATCTCGCTCTGTTATATGCATATTCTCAATCATTTGACAAATATTCAACCACTATTTTGTTTTCATAGTAGCTTTTTTAAATAATTGACAAGTCCACAAAAGCAGAAAAAACTTGGCATCGCAGTTTTAAAAGTTACGCAGCGTCCCTGAACGCATCCTCACGCCACCAACACGTGCGTATGAAAACAGACATGGCTCAGACAGCGCGCTCTAATAAAGAGATGAAGAGGACTTTTTTAACACCGTGGACCTGGACGGAGGACCTGGACAGAGGACCTGGACGGAGGACCTGGACGGAGGACCCGGACAGAGCATGACGTGTAGCGGTGTTTGTGGGCCTCGTGGAGCTGGAATCAGGACTTGGACAAAGTTGTGCGCCGTCATGAAGCACCTGCGATAACAACTTTGGATGTAGGCTACCGTTTCTGCTTGGATGTTTTCTTTTCTTCGTGTCCGTGATGGACAGAAGAGGATTCACTTGAACTGGACAGAGGTGAGCAAACTAACTTTATAAACTGTCGGAGAAGAGTATCGTGCTTTCTTTGTGCTGATCCCATCACGCGTCGAGACGAGTCCGTGCGTAATAGCTACTTATGGATACAGCTACTTTCTCTCATCTATTTGGTACAACTTTAGTGACAAAGAAGAGGCAGAAATCACTTACCGTAGATGCGCAAAATTTAGCTTAATAAGGTGTTTGGCTCTCAGTTTTTGTCCTACATATCAGCCGTTTGAACTTATAATGGTGTTGGCTATGTTTTAAATATGAACTTAAAACAGCGGAGAGCCTTATCAATATCAGTTCAAATCGTGTTTGTACGTGTCAGTGGGTTTAATCCTGTTGTGGTCTAAACTTTATGGTTAGCTTGCTTGCGTGCTTGGATGTCTAGGCTATATGTGCTTTTGTTCGTGTGGTTGTGACGTACGCAGACATGGTGCCGCGTGCGTCTCAAGAAAGTCTTTTTCTAAATGTGTATTTGTGCAATATAGTCGATAATATAAATCTCTACGACTTTTACCGTCACAAGTTTACACATTTACCCTGCGATGTGTATCTTAAAATTGTCAATAAAGCGAAAAGAGGTAGCGTGGCGCGGAGGAGTGAGAAAAGCGCAAGGCTTTGACAAAGTACTAAGGTTTTTTACATTAAAATTCACAAACCTAGCAATGTTCTATAGCGAAAGAACATTATTGTATCTATAATACACACCGTGTGTGTGCGTGTGTGTGAGAAATTACCAGAAAAATCTTGACTAAAGCTCAATTTTGAGCCCTTTTTGCCTTAATTAGTGGGCAGACGATAATATCATCTATCACGATATTATATTAAGACGATATGACGATCGTGAAAAATGGATATCGCCCAGCTCTAGTTCAGGTCCATTCAGCAACAGTAAAATGCTCATTACCAAGGCAACCAGCTCACTTGTCTTGTGGCATTCTCTCATTGTAGACTTGAGTGGTGCAGGATTCAAACCTGAAATCTTTGAATTGAAGACCACTGCACTACCCACTCAACCACCGATCCAACCGACTCACTAGGTCCTGGCGTCTTGTACCGTGTTTGTTACACGAAAGTATAACAGTTATGGTTTGTTAACGCACAGCGACAAAATCACCTAGGCTCCTTTAATTTCTTCAACGTTATTGGCGGGCACTAATAATGTTTTAAGCGCATAATAGCGCCACTTAATGTACCATGGTATCTTAAACATATTATGGATGAACATCCGGGCTTTAGGGTCCTTTGGATGGAGGTAAGTCACGTGAGGGTCCTCCTCATGGAGGTCTGCAGCCAGATGCCTCTCGTTATTTTGTTCTCCGCATCCAAATGACGTCACTAGCTGCGTGACTTGACTGGTTAGGCTGCTGATCCAGAGTACAAAAGGTCGCGGGTTCAAGACCCGTGGTGGTACTATATTTTTCTCCTTCTTTCATAGAAATGTATTTAATTATGTAATTTCAACGTTTCATATGCAAATGTTTCAAGCACAATGTACAAAACGTTTTCAAGCTCATCTGCTACAAGCAAAAAGAAAAGTATGAACAAATATTGAGTGAATATTGCTAAGAACAGCAATATTTTACATAATATATATTATTAGGCATACACTCAATTGTTTATATGAAAAAAAAAAAACCAACAACCTTGTACTTGTGTAAACTCATTACAATGCAGACCTATGATGTTTCTTTTGTAAAAGGCTAAGGCTGCAGTTAATTTTTTAAACCACCAGATGGAGCCACACACACACCAACACTGTGTGATCTAGTGTCGACACAGAGAGAGGAAAGTGTGATACACACCTTGAGGCATCATCTACCCATCACTAAACCCTTCCCCTCCACACTCAGTGACAGATTCGCCTAAACACCTGGCGCCTCAACCTCCGACTATCACCAAGTGTTCCTTAACCTACATGTTAAGGGTCAGTGGGGAAACCGGAGTGCCCGGAGGAAACCACCCAGACACGGGGAGGAACATGCAAACTCCACACAGAAAGGTCCCGGGCTCGTGCAGGAATCGAACCCACGACCTTCTTGCTGTGAGGCCACCGTGACGCCAGTGAAACAATAGTGAAACAAAAAGGGACAGAATGACACAACTCACTCAATAAAAACATAAGTAAGGAATAAACAATGAGTAGCAGTATTAGAGTGTATTAGATCTGTCTGAGTTCTTAAACTATGAACACTTGTTAACAACTTTATAATACATGTGAAAATCTTTTTTATTTTTGTATTTATTTACCTTTATTTAACCAGGATGTTCCAATGAGATTCAAAATCTCTTTTGCAAGAAAGACCTGGCCAAGGTAGCAGCCAACACCATCAATATATCATACAAATTCAGACAATATTACATTTTAAAAACAACCCTCAAGAAAAACATACACAAATCTCAACCACAACACTTTTTTCAATTATCTTGACCTTATCAAGAGACACTACAGCTTTTAATTTAAGGTATTTTTGTTACTAATTCCAAGACCACGGTGCAGAGAACGTGAAGGCAGTTTTCCCAGTTCAGTAAAGCATCGAGAGGCTGTTGTAAAGCAGAGAAGATGAACGAAGCCGGTAACGACCTGAGCTGACAGTGAGGAGATCACTCAGGTAACCAGGAAGTTTCCCCAGAATTACTTTGTAAATGAAAACATACAAGTGTTGTTTTCTGCGAGTTGACAAGGATGACCAACAAAAGCTAGTCTAGTTTTTGATTTAAATTGAATTAAGAAACTTAATATTGCCCAAAAAGTGTTAAAATGTGTTTGGATTGAAAGACATATTTTTGCTTCAAAATGGTCGGCTAATGACATTTTTCTTGAATTTATGTATTACTATTATTTTTTACAATTTTTTTTGACCTTTTTCTGTTTGATTTTTTTAAATCACAAATTTACTTTCATGTTTGGGATATAGCATAACAACATACGTGCATATGTGCCAAAAAATGTGTGTTTTTTCTTAGCTGTTGCCAAAGCTGTAACTGATATTTTATCCATTTATTGTTTCTATTGAGTGAAATATAAATTTATTTTATTATAAAACATTTTTCTCCAATTATATTGTTACTTGAAGGATCGGCCAGTTCAAAGTCTCACTTCCTGTGTCTCCTGCACAATAAAAGCATCAATATAATCCCGCTGAAAGCAAAGTTTTATTATGAAAGAGTCAGACAGCGACAGAGCACCAGAGACTCTTGCCTTTTAATCTCGTCTTAAACATGTCGCTGCTTTTGTCATGTGCTCATAACTGGTTGTTTTTTCTCCGTTTTCCCTGATATTTGAGCCTTTCGCTGTGCCGATGCTAAAGCTCTTTGATTTAACCCAATCACAGCTGTGGTTTTAGCCCTCGGCTCAGGCTCTCTCCTGGGTCACAGTCCTCATATACAGCCCTCACACAGGATAAAGCCCTCACACAGGATAAAGCCCTCATCACCTGTTTGCCTCGCACACAGCCTCAGTCTCTGTGTATTTTACTCTCCAAACACACACAGCTCACACGAAGCCACACAACACCTCCATCTTTCACCTCAGTGTTTTCTCTGTGATGCAGAGACAACACATTCTAACACGACTGTACAGTTGTGACTAGAATGTTGTTTTTGCCTTCACACTACACCACTGAGACTGAAGACATTAAAACAGGAATACAAGATAACCCTATGCATTGAAGTTTAGTGCTTATTTTTCCTTAGCATTATCTATTAGAATTAATAATTTCTACAGAGAAATATCTAAAACACGTTTTGCTTGAGCGTAAAAATGATTGGTGTATTTTTCCTGGTTATAAGCCGACACTTTACACTCAAGCTTCAGACCCTGCGGCATGTAGGCCTATAAAGATGCTACTAATTAATGTATTTTACGGGCAACCGAGACTGAGCCGGGTGAGTTTTACGGGGACCTGCATTCCTTATGCGCGTTCAGACCGGACAGCATTTAAGCAAATTTTGACGCATAATATTTTTAAGCTAACACCCCCAAAGGGCATCGGGGACAAAGACTCTTAATGACCAGATGCGCTTCTTTGTTTTGCAGGTAGGCAGATCACATTGAGAGAGAGAAGGCAGGAGGAAGAGAGATAGGCTTGCTGCATTAAGAAAACGTGGCTTAACTGACAGCACAACTTTCTCCTCCTCCAGGCAGTTCTTGTCTCTGTCCTCCTCTATTGCTACGTTGTACCGCAGTGGTTTAAACACAGTAATGAGCATTTTTAATAGATCTATGTGAGCTCTGCGTCAGTCCAGATCACGTACTGTTGTTTGTTTTGCTGTGTTGCCAGATTTTCAAGGCAACGAACAATCAAGCCTTTAAAAAAACGCCAAAACAAGCGTGTTTCGTTAATAAAATTTATTAAAAGACTTTAGTAAACAGTCGTTCTTGCCCCTTGATGTGAGAGGAGAACAGCAGCATCTCACTACATCACAGGAGAGCAGTGTCTGACTGGTGGACTCCGGCGTTGACGCCTGATGAGGTGGCCAAAGCGTCCGCTGCAGGTTTTAGTGTCCACTTCACAAGACACTATGTCAGCAGACGCCCGAACAAGCAAATTTCAGCGCGCTAGATGCCAATTTACGCTGCAAATGTGCTGGACGCCTCAAGACGCAGGACGTTTTGGACGCTCTCTGGTCTGAAGCAGCATTATGGTCCTCATGATGCAAGTCCTTCATATGAGATCAGCAAAATGTTTTTAAGTTCAAATAAGGTTAAGGTTAGAATTAAGGTAAGGTAAGGTAAGGTAAGATACACTTTATTGTCCCCGTAGGGAAATTTGTCCTCTGCATTTGACCCTGGATCCTTCAATGCATCTGGGGCATCTCCTCAGGAGCAGTGATCGCCGCAGTGCAGCGCTCGGGGACCCATCTCCAGATGTTCTTGCTAGGCTTGGTCAGGACTACCGTAGCTGGAGGATATTACTCTAACATGCATGTTATTGGTTGGTGGGGGAAACCGGAGTGCCCGGAGAAAACCCACCCAAACACGGGGAGAAACATGCAAACTCCACACAGAAAGGCCTGGCCTGTGCGGGAATCGAACCCGCGACCTTTTTGCTGGAGGCAGAGCGCTATCCGCTCAGCCACCAGGGTTAGGTGAGGGTTAGGTTGAGTTTAGGCAAGTAGGCTAACATTAGGATAAGGGTTCATGAAATTAATTCAAGTCAATGTAATGTCCCCATGACATTTGAAAACACAACATGCATGCATATGTGTGTGTTGCTGCCATGGATCTGTTAAAATCTGGATAGGACTTTGCTGGTTTAATTCCCTTACTCGGATAGTGGTCGTTCATTTGGTTTTGTAGCGGGAAAATCCCTATCACATGTTACAATGCGTCCTCGCCTCACAGACCGAGGCTTTTAGCTTAGCTTTTTAGCTGATGTCTGCGTGAGAGAAAGAACTGTGCAGATTTGGTGGACGAAGGTTAGCTGAATCTGAGGTAGCTAACTCGAACAATGTGCCACTGAGTTTGCATTGTGACGCAAACCCTTTCCCTAAACAATACCTGTTACCTTAACCATTTTTTTTAACTTACTTTTCTAAACTTGATCACTTTGACATTCTTGCATTAACCAAACGACATATTGTGTTGTGGCTGTGGAGCTTGTTAGGAAGTCTCAGTGAGAAGGAAGGATTGGCAGAACGTGTTTTAACAATGTGTCTTCAACAGAAACATGACATTCTTAGGCATAGACGTGGGTTGCTGAATGTATGTTAATAATAGCTCATGAAGACTGGACTTTCTTTTTACTCTGCAACTGTGCACTCTCACCTCATTGTTTGTGTCTAAATGCAAACCAAGAATATGTTTCCTGACCACAGTTACACAAAGCGAATCTGTAAATGTACCAGGTTCAGGGCTGAGATTGTGAAGAATTTAAGGTGTGAATCGTTTTTTCATTGTGTAAATCTGCTTTAACTTTTGAATAAACAGCTCAAGGACTGTGCTGACAGCCGCAGACACAGTTTAAGGTTAGATTTAGTGAAAGCTCCAGGCTAAACGCGTCACAATGTGTTTAATTGGATCAGGTTCTCGCTGCTCAAAAGGCTGAAATATGAAAAGATGGAGGCTGCTTTTTGTCACATTAGGTTAACGTTGGGAGACGTTAATCACAACACTGATTATAGTTTAAAATGGTGTGCTACGTTTTCTGGTAAATCTATGGAGATGCTAGCACTTTGTCTGGAACTATTTGACATTATACTTACCTCAACAGAAAAACTACATGTCAGATCTGTGGAAAGACATCTCTGACAAACGAAAGCTGATCATTCAGAAAGGGCTGGGCAATATGGCCAAAAAATAAATTTCGATTTTTTTTTTTTTTGTAACACTTTGGACGATTAAATCTACAAAGGATGAGCCAATGAACTTGTTTTAATTCATAATAAAACTAGTTGTTTGATACTGCATCTAGGTTATTAGCATTTGCATCTTTTAGGCACCATGAAGATCATCACCATTATGACTTTATTGTTGTTTCATATCTGAAAGTTTTAAATTTGCGTGTGTCCATCACACACTTGGCATAGTATTAACTTACCAAAAAGAAAAGGGGCGGAGCCTGCTGCTTTGGTGAGAGGAGACACGTGGTGAACTGCCAAACTTTAAGTTTATCAGAAAACCCCACAAAAAGCACATGCAGGCGGCTCGTTCAACACCTTTTAAGCAAATAAAAAGGCGCTAGATTGTGCGCGGGACATGTCCAGAACATTTATGCGCGTCTGTCGGACTGTGTGGAAACAACAAACTCATAACTTTACAGATTAAGCTATAGAAACCTCCCTCAAGAGGTTGCTCACGGCTTTTATTACATGATAAACAGTAAATGGTCTCTATTTATACACCCTTTTCCACCTTACAAGGCACTCAAAGCGCTTTACAATCAGGAATCTACTCACCTAGTGTAACAGACACTGAGGCAATGTGGGTGAAGTGTCTTGCCCAAGGACACAACGACAATCCACTCTTGTCTTCCCACTGTGGCTCCTGTTGTTCCAGCGGTCTCCCATCCAAGTACTAACCAGGCCACAACTTGCTTAGCTTCTGAGATCTGACGGGATGAGGTGTTGACAAACACTAAACAGGTGCTAGGTTTGGTTTGTCTGTTCTTTGTAAGAGTCACGAGGAAGAGCTCTGCAAAAGCGCTGAAGTTGTAGCTACACTCAGGGCACACGGCTGCGTCACAGCGTCAGACTCGAAATAATCAAGTTAATTTGATTTGTCGCCCAGCCCTAGTTCAGGTACATTTTTTTTCTAAGGTTGGTGTTATTCTGTCCTGTAACCGAGGTTTGAGATTGAGCACATTTTCTAAGATCCAAAATTAACAATTATTGCACCTTTAAATCCAAACTTAGCCGTTATTGGCCTTACTTTCTTTGATTTGCTAGTCCCAGTGTGCAAAAATAATTCTGTAAAATTCATGCTGGGATAGCGTGACGTCATCTGCAGGAGCATAGACTTCCGACTGTTGCATGCACAGTAAGAAATGTCAATAGTTACAGAGATTCTGACCAAGCCTAGCAAAAAAAATAAAAATGTTCCAAACTGTCTGTTTGCTTGTGTCTGGATTAAACCCGTTGAAAAGGGACACGCAGGGATTTGTTTACATGTGTTTTAATGACAAAGCCTGTAAGCAGAGCGGTTCATTATTTAGGATGATATAATGAGTGTGTAGCAGCAGAAACAGCACAAGCTCCCTCCCGCTGTGAGGAACATGCATATTTCACATTAGTGTTTCATATTAGTCTGGAGATGACAAAAGCAGCCCCAGTCCCATGGCGTGATGCATATTTACAAAGGCAGTTCTTGTCTAATGAAGGTGGTTATCTTCTGTAACATGCACACTGTGTTCAGGAGCAGCGCAGACTTAGCTTAATGTAGTTTGATGTGGATTAGTAGTGTACTGTATATACTGTATATGTTAATATATAGTGCAAATTACACACAACTGTGAAAGGGCTCTGCTTTCAGTATTTGAGGCGTCAGACACACTGCACACGTCTGTGAGAGACACGTGCCCTCAGTGAGTTGCTTGGCTAAAGTAAGTAATCTTTAATTGTATAGTGCATTTCACAGACAGAGTCACAAAGCTTTTCAGAGTGAGACGACCCCCCCTTCCCACTCAGTAAACTGCCTGGCAGCTCAACACAGGCGATTTGCCTAAACACCTGGCACCTCAACCTCCGACTATAAATGTTCCCTAACCTGCAGGTTATTGGTTGGTGAAAGCGTAGTGATGATACACTGGGAGTGAGCGGAGAGAGACTGGAACTGCTCTGTGTGTCTCCATGACTAAGTAAACTTGAGAGCTTATAGAACAGCTGCACAGGCAAAAGTTTAGACCGATGAGTTTTTGAAAGAAAAAAAGAAATTTAAAATAATTGTCTATCATAGTCAGTTTTCCCTCTGACGCTTCATCATCGTCTGATGGGCGTAGTGCTAGGATCTTCTAAATGCATCAATACATGTATATTTTCTATGATATTTAACTGAAAACCGCTTCACTGCACAGCCATCGCGGAAAAAAAATGGTCTATGTTATATGTGCCAGGCCTGGTAGTAACGCGAGCCAAAATTTTCATCTGTCATCCTTGAAGAGTCATCAGTCAGCCACCAGGGGGCGAAATCAATTTTTATTGAATTACATTTAGACATAGACACTGTAGCCCGCTATTAAAATATTTTTCAATATGACATAGTTTTGATGTAATTCAGGGGGTGGGGAAATCTCCCCCAGGAGATTTTTTTTTTAATTCTGTGCAATTTTTTGCATTTTGGTACTTTTAGATGGGATATTCGTATTAAGTGATGTCATTTTACTAAAATTAAAAAGACACGTCAGTTAATAATAACTACAAAAAAAAATAATTAAAAAGCCCCCTCCATAGAATAAACAGATGCCCTTAGCTCCGCCCCTGTGACACTGGGCTTTAGGAGCGTCAGTCAGACTCAGGACTGTCCTGTGTGATCAGAGCAGAGAAAACACTGCTGCACACACTTAAGTCAGGTCAGTGTCTGTTTTATATTCAAAAGCCACTGCTGTGAACATAATTTTAAACATTTCTGCGCGTTTTGCGCCGTTATTATTTTTGCTCCAGTTTCACAGAATATCACTGAGAAATGCTCCTCACAAAACAATCTGTCTGTTAAATATCTCCGCTGTGACACTGCCCTGACAGTTGAAACACAACTGTGCATCTTCCATAGTCCAAGCCTCTATTTTTGATGTCCTTGGTTCAGTCGACTGTCAACCACTGTATTGTATTTTAACGATGTGAAAGCCTGGCAAACAATGAGACTACGTGTTTTTCTTATTATAATTTTTTTTTCCCCTGTTTTGGCTCAGATCATAGTTTGTTCGTCCACAACTACCCAATCAAACCGAAAAATCCAGACAAACAAATCCTATCCAAATCTAAACTGTATTGTGAATGCATCCCAACACTCCAGCTTTTACCAAATTCTACTGCTTTATCAATTCTCATTTCCATTTGCTAAACGACATTCTTCAATTACAACAATGTCATTTAGCCGTGAAAGCCTTTTGCGTCACGACAAAAAAAGAAAACATAATTATGACAATTTTTCAACGACGGATCCTCGCACACGGCACCTTTAATTCCACTGAAACGTCTGGTGGGAATTTCACTCTCATTAATGGAACAAATGCAGGCCTGGGGCGGATTTGGCAGAGAAGCAGAGACGATGTGGGGCTTTGGCTGGAAAACGACGGCTGTGAAAGAAGAACGGTTTGTTTGGAAGTGTAGTAATTACATTAGAGAAGTGACAAGGACAAGATTGGCCAATACAGTTTGTGAAGGCCAAACATGAGGAGCTTATTGTCAGTTAAAGTAAACATTTGTCTGGGAAATTGCACAAGAATTTTCTGGTTTATTAACTTATCACCACAGATCAATCACCTTCTGGCCTCATATCAATTCAAGCTTAAACCGATTTCTTTCCGAGCCATCATTGAACGCATTTGTGTCTGAAACTTTTACCCAAATAAGCCTTTTCAAAGTCTTAATCCCCATTTGTTGCCGTAACCCAGAGGCACGGATTAACTATTATTACAGCAGTCATTAATTCAATTTTTGTTTCTTTTCAGAGTTCTTAATTTGAACTTTCTCTGTGGGGTTTGTACGCGGCGGTTTGTGGTTTACTGGTTCATATTTAGCAGCAGCAGGACTTGCAAAAACAACTGTAAGGAAAGCGTTTCTAGTTTGAAGTTAAGTCAGTGTTTTGGTCTGAAGTTCTTGATCTGGCAGTAAAAGGACCAAGCATAGTGTGACTGCCACATTTGCGGATCAATGCAAGAAATCGTCAAATTATATTCATTTTACGGTCTAGTTTGATTCTAAATGTTGTTCATTCTAACATCATTCTAGCACCATGTTTCATTTTTTTTTACAGTCAAGTTTAGTACCAACAAAAAACAAACATATTAATTTCAAAAGATGATGTATATAATCTTTACAAAAGTACTTTTGACAGATTTGCTTCTGTGAATGCAGTTTACACTAGGGCTTACGATGTATCTGGATCAAGATAAATTGTGACAAACTCTTTGGCAGTACAGTGTTCCCTCGCCCTAACGCGGTTCACTTTCTGCGGCTTCGCTGTTTCACCTTTTTTTTTTTTTTTTTCCTTTATAGACCCTGTCTAGGCTACCCCATGTACGTGGGACACAGCCTTGGTAGATAGAAGTGGGAAGCTGACCTGACGCTCGGACGTTTCTCCAGGTGAGGATTTGACTCTTTGAGCTCGTAGTTACGATGATAAGTTTGTTCACGCTGAACGTCATTTGTGTAGTTCAGAGATGTGTTTGAGGAGCGTGTTGTGACTTCGCTAGAGTCTGGATGTGTTTCGTGGCTCTGGAGCCGTGTGATCCGTGGCTCTGCGGTCGGCTGTGGAGCCAGCGGGACGGGCAACGTGCCAAAAGCAGAGCAGACGAACACACACAGCACCTAAAACCAAACAGTTTCACTGAAGCGGTCTCAAAACGACTCACGCTGTTGTATTTCGCGGTGAATCATGTGTTCAGTGCATTATTACCTGTACAAAAGACACTAAACATCAGAACCAGGCAGGTTATCAACTGAAATTACTGGTAAAAAATGAAGATCACTACTTTGCGGGTTTCGACTTTCACGGGTTATTTTTGGAACTTAACCCCCACGGTAAACGAGCGACCACTGTACACGTATAGATACAGGGAAGAGTATCGAGAGACTTAAACTCACATTTTTACACTCTGAACCTGGTTGGCTGCTTTAAGGCTGAAACAATTGTACTCTTCAAACGACTCATGTATGCAACAAGTAAAAGCGTGAAAACACAACGCTTCTGCTTTTTGTTTTTCTACATATTCAAAGTTACATTCTTAACATTGATTTTAAAGAGAGCTGTACTCAGAAACATGTTGAAAACATTTTTGCTAGTAATATACAATACATTTCTTTTAGTAAGTCAAATGTTGTGTATTGCAAAGTGAAAGTTATTAAGTTGAAAATTGGTATTATCCATAAATCAGTTGTGCCCTGATAAAACAAAACAACATTGTTGATAACAAATAAAATGTATTTTTTTCTGCGTGATTAAAAATGTAAAATTTCCCCAAATATATCTTGATACATATTGTATTGAGGACATTATGTTGGAAAATACAAGTATCGAGATGCATATTGTATCGAAAGACTCAGTCCTTGTTCACACCTGGAACATCGTCTTTTTCATTATCAAATACAACTTTCTCTGAAGGTCAACACACACGGCACCAGTGTTCCAACATATAATTTCACATTTGTTTTTCTTTTTCTTAAAATTTTCTAATTGATTTGGGAGATTTACATTTGTTTACATTGACTGTGTCCAGATTGCTGACACTGTCCATCAGCCTCTGCAGCTCTGACTTGTCTCTTGTGTTCTCCTGCTAGCCTTTCTAAACTTATCACAGCTAATATTTTATCAATTTTCACCCATTAAAATGTGGTGCGGAGTTTCAGACATGAAGTACTGCGTTAAGACATCAAACTTCTCCTCTGCACACGTCGTCTTGATACAATGAGTCTTTTAGTTCTGCTTTCTCCTCTGAACAAGCCGCCTGTCACTCACAGTGAGCGAGAGGAAAAAGACCTCAAAGTGTGACTTCTGCTCCAAAACACATGATTTTACTCACAAGGATGGATGTAAACCTTTAGATTCAAAACCACCAACAACCAAATAAATAACGATTCAGTCTCCATTCAATTCAAACATGAACAGATTTTCAATGTCAGTCCTTCAAAAGCTTATTCATGAAATTACTCTAAGCTTGTGATCAAAACAAGACATATAAACATGTAATTTCTCAATACATCCTCATAAGAAGTGGTCTGTGTCTAAATCCTCACATGTATCTTATCGGTTTGTTATGTTGTGAAAAAGCTTCCAATTTCCCATTACAATCCATTTACACCATTCACAACCTGCTTTTATGTCGCGCGATCGCCACATCCACATCGATTATGTGTCCCACTGCTGCGTCCGTTTTTTTCTCAAACTTATTATATTTCTCTTTCTGGACCATTCTTTTCCCCTCGCTGCTTTTTGGATTAGTCGTGAACATTTCTTGAAGTGGCAAATCCCCCCAGGACGATCCCCGAAGGAGGAATTTCTTTGCTAAATGACAGAAAGGCACTCGGAAAACCGCCGGGAACCATAATCTTAATGCTAAAGCTATTATAGAAGTTAGACCCGCGAGGCCTGTCCGACGCTTTGTGTGAAATGTAGCTTATTGTAAAATCCATTTGTTACGTTAGCATTGGAGAATATGGTTTTCCCGGCCATTGGGAAGCTTGTGGAGCTTATCTGCCTTTTCTCTTGTCATTTTGAATTTGATTCTGTTCTACTTGGTTTATTTGAAATGTTTCTTCTCTTACTTGGATCTCATTGTGCATGATTTGGATTGGATTTAAGTCTTTATGGAAATATGATTAAGGTAGTTAGAATCAAATACATAATTGTACATTTTATTTTTTGTAAGCTTCCATTTATATACTATATTTTAAAGGTGTACTGTGTAACTTTCTGGAGGCGAAATATCAATAATGTAAGACTGCAGCAACGATTGTGCCACGTGAACTGAGGAAAATAAAACACACTGGAAGAAACATGTTTAAAGGTTTTTTAATCTGAATTAGGTTTTCCGAATTAAAAAGTTAGAAATTAAAATATTTTCCTTCAAGTTTACATGGAAATAATCATCCTGAACAATATGGCGATATGGAAATAAACGTAAATCTCGATATAGATTATTTTATATCATGATAACGATATATATCACCATATACCATAATTAAGAATGTTTAGTTGTTCCCGGAAAAGTTTGACCAGTATTTAATTACTTAATTTTCTCCAACTTTTTTTGAGAAACATTTTAGTGCAGGGGAGAAGAAGTCATATTTTCTGTTTATGACTGAATTAAAACATGTTTATAATTGTATTTAAACAACTAGGCCTGTTACATGTTTTTCAATTGTGTAAATGCTGTAAAATCAAAGTAAATCCCAATTATAATAAAGTTTTCTGATCTGATATACACATCGAGTAAAGTCCGAATAAACAAAACAAGGAAATAGGCCTATATACTGTATATATAGTTTTTTATTGAGTTTAATAACTTATTTGTGCTGAATTTGGCGCTGACACTTTAACACATACAAGTTGGGGCTGTAATTCTCACGTTTGTTTCCCTCGCTGACAACAGCCACACATGGATCTAGCCACTAACCTGGTGTTTAGCGGATCGCTGTTGGGTCATCGGCCATGGCAGTGCGTAAGTGGAGACAAATGGAGCGCTCCACGAGGCTCTGGCTGCAGACCAGGTACCAAGAGGATAAACAGGTAGAGTGAACGTGGATAGTAGCGGGACGTGTGCATGGCAGACTGGGTGCGGTGTCTCTGTTCGCTTTCTCCCTCTCTACTGACACACTCAGACATGTGTGCGCTGGTTCGCTGAGCGAGTGAAAGGGCGACTCCGACAGTGTACAAAGACTATAACTATGGTTTTGTTGAAGTTATGCTAGAACGTGTGACAAGCATCTTTAAGACCACACACAACATATTTTGCTGTAATAACTGATCAAATTAGGTTAGAAGAGAAATGGCACGATAGACACTTTTCTATCGTCCCCACGATATGTATCAAATCAAATCGATTTATTTTTGTATTGCCCAAAATCACAACAGTCGTCTCTGAGGACTTCCCAAGATTATTAATTTAGCAAACACGAATAAAACAATACATATTCAATGAAACAATACACATTCAATGAAACAATTGATCAAGCATGTCAAAGCAGATTATTAGTAGAGCAAATGAATGATTGTCCAGAGCATCCCCTGTCCTTAGACCCTCCTTCTGTCCTTAGACCCTCCTTCTGTCCTTAGACTCTCCTTCTGTCCTTAGACCCTCCTTCTGTCCTTAGACTCTCCTTCTGTCCTTAGACCCCCCTTCTGTCCTTAGACCCTCCTTCTGTCCTTAGACCCTCCTCCTGTCCTTAGACCCTCCTTCTGTCCTTAGACTTTCCTTCTGTCCTTAGACCCTCCTTCTGTCCTTAGACCCTCCTTCTGTCCTTAGACTCTCCTTCTGTCCTTAACTCTCCTTCTGTCCTTAGACTCTCCTTCTGTCCTTAGACTCTCCTTCTGTCCTTAGACTCTCCTTCTGTCCTTAGACCCCCTTCTGTCCTTAGACTCTCCTTCTGTCCTTAGACTCTCCTTCTGTCCTTAGACCCTCCTTCTGTCCTTAGACTTTCCTTCTGTCCTTAGACCCTCCTTCTATCCTTTAGACTCTCCCTTCTGTCCTTAGACCTCTCCTTCTGTCCTTAGACCCTCCTTCTGTCCTTAGACTCTCCTTCTGTCCTTAGACCCTCCTTCTGTCCTTAGACTCTCCTTCTGTCCTTAGACCCTCCTTCTGTCCTTAGACTCTCCTTCTGTCCTTAGACTCTCCTTTGTCCTTAGACCCTCCTTCTGTCCTTAGACCCCTTCTGTCCTTAGACCCTCCTTCTGTCCTTAGACCCTCCTTCTGTCCTTAGACTCTCCTTCTGTCCTTAGACCTCCTTCTGTCCTTAGTCCTCCTTCTGTCCTTAGACTCTCCTTCTGTCCTTAGACTCTCCTTCTGTCCTTAGACTCCTTCTGTCCTTAGACCCTTCTGTCCTTAGACCTCCTTCTGTCCTTAGACCCTCCTTCTGTCCTTAGACCTCCTTCTGTCCTTAGACCCTCCTTCTGTCCTTAGACCCTCCTTCTGTCCTTAGACTCTCCTTCTGTCCTTAGACTCTCCTTCTGTCCTTAGACCCTCCTTCTGTCCTTAGACCCTGCTTCTGTCCTTAGACCCTCCTTCTGTCCTTAGACCCTTCTGTCTTGTCTCTCTTCTGTCCTTAGACTCTCCTTCTGTCCTTAGACTCTCCTATCCTTAGACTCTCCTTCTGTCCTTAGACTCTCCTTCTGTCCTTAGACCCTCCTTCTGTCCTTAGTCCCTCTTCTGTCTTAGACCTCCTTCTGTCCTTAGACTTTCCTTCTGTCCTTAGACTTTCCTTCTGTCCTTAGACCCTCCTTCTGTCCTAGACCTCCTTCTGTCCTTAGACTCCCTTCTGTCCTTAGACCCTCCTTCTGTCCTTAGACCTCCTTCTGTCCTTAGACCCTCCTTCTGTCCTTAGACTCTCCTTCTGTCCTTAGACCCTCCTTCTGTCCTTAGACCCTCCTTCTGTCCTTAGACTCTCCTTCTGTCCTTAGACCCTCCTTCTGTCCTTAGTCCTTAGACTCTCCTTCTGTCCCTCCTTCTGTCCTTAGACTCTCCTTCTGTCCTTAGACTCTCCTTCTGTCCTTAGACCCCCTTCTGTCCTTAGACCCTCCTTCTGTCCTTAGACTCTCCTTCTGTCCTTAGACTCTCCTTCTGTCCTTAGACCCTCCTTCTGTCCTTAGACTCTCCTTCTGTCCTTAGACCTCCTTCTGTCCTTCTGTCCTTAGACCCTCCTTCTGTCCTTAGACTCTGTCCTTAGACTGTCCTTAGACCTCCTTCTGTCCTTCTGTCCTTAGTCTGTCCTTAGTCTCTCTTCTGTCCTTAGTCTGTCCTTAGACTGTCCTTAGTCCTTAGACCCTCCTTCTGTCCTTAGAGACTCCTTCTGTCCTTAGTCCTTCTGTCCTTAGACTCTCCTTCTGTCCTTAGACCCTCTGTCCTTCTGTCCTTAGACTGTCCTTAGACCCTCCTTCTGTCCTTAGACTCTCCTTCTGTCCTTAGACTCTCCTTCTGTCCCTTCTGTCCTTAGACTCTCCTTCTGTCCTTAGACTGTCCTTCTGTCCTTAGACCCTCCTTCTGTCCTTAGACCCTCTGTCCTTCTGTCCTTAGACCCTCCTTCTGTCCTTAGACCCTCCTTCTGTCCTTAGACTCCTTCTGTCCTTAGTCCCTCCTTCTGTCCTTAGACTCTCTCCTTCTCCTTCTGTCCTTAGACTCTCCTTCTGTCCTTAGACCCTCCTTCTGTCCTTAGACCTCCTTCTGTCCTTAGACTGTCCTTAGACCCTGTCCTTAGACCTCCTTCTGTCCTTAGTCTGTCCTTAGACCCTCCTTCTGTCCTTAGACCCTCCTTCTGTCCTTAGACCCTCCTTCTGTCCTTAGACTCTCCTTCTGTCCTTAGACTCTCCTTCTGTCCTTAGACTCTCCTTCTGTCCTTAGACCCTCCTTCTGTCCTTAGACCCTCCTTCTGTCCTTAGACTCTCCTTCTGTCCTTAGACCCTCCTTCTGTCCTTAGTCCTTAGACTCTCCTTCTGTCCTTAGACTCCTTCTGTCCTTAGACTCCTTCTGTCCTTAGACCCTCCTTCTGTCCTTAGACTCCTTCTGTCCTTAGACCCTCCTTCTGTCCTTAGACCCTCCTTCTGTCCTTAGACTCTCCTTCTGTCCTTAGACCTCCTTCTGTCCTTAGACTCCTTCTGTCCTTAGAGACCCTCCTTCTGTCCTTAGACCCTCCTTCTGTCCTTAGACCCTCCTTCTGTCCTTAGACTAGACTGTCCTTAGACCCTCCTTCTGTCCTTAGACCCTCCTTCTGTCCTTAGACCCTCCTTCTGTCCTTAGACCCTCCTTCTGTCCTTAGACCCTCCTTCTGTCCTTAGACCCCCTTCTGTCCTTGACCCCCTTCTGTCCTTAGACTCCCTTCTCCTTAGACCTCCTTTCGGTCCTTAGCTCTTCTTCCTTGTCCTTAGGTCCTTAGACGTCCTTAGACTCCTTCTGTCCTTAGTCAGCTCTCCTTCTGTCCTTAGACCCTCCTTCTGTCCTTAGAGTCCTTAGAGACCTCCTTCTGTCCTTAGACTCTCCTTCTGTCCTTAGACCCTCCTTCTGTCCTTAGTCCCTCCTTCTGTCCTTAGACCCTCCTTCTGTCCTTAGACCCTTCTGTCCTTAGACTCCTTCTGTCCTTAGACCCTCCTTCTGTCCTTAGACCCTCCTTCTGTCCTTAGACCCTCCTTCTGTCCTTAGAGACTCTCCTTCTGTCCTTAGACCCTTCTGTCCTTAGGTCCTTAGACCCTCTTCTGTCCTTAGACTCAGGTCCTTAGGTCCTTAGACCCTCCTTCTGTCCTTAGTCTCCTTCTGTCCTTAGACCCTCCTTCTGTCCTTAGACCCTCCTTCTGTCCTTAGACCCTCCTTCTGTCCTTAGACCCTCCTTCTGTCCTTAGACCTCCTTCTGTCCTTAGACTCTCCTTCTGTCCTTAGACCCTCCTTCTGTCCTTAGACTCTCCTTCTGTCCTTAGACCTCCTTCTGTCCTTAGACCCTCCTTCTGTCCTTAGACTCTCCTTCTGTCCTTAGACCCTCCTTCTGTCCTTAGACCTCCTTCTGTCCTTAGACTCTCCTTCTGTCCTTAGACTCTCCTTCTGTCCTTAGACCCTCTTCTGTCCTTAGACCCTTCTGTCCTTAGACCCTCCTTCTGTCCTTAGACCCTCCTTCTGTCCTTAGACTCTCCTTCTGTCCTTAGACCTTACTCTCCTTCTGTCCTTAGACTCTCCTTCTGTCCTTAGACCTCCTTCTGTCCTTAGACCCTCCTTCTGTCCTTCTCCTTCTGTCCTTAGACCTCCTTCTGTCCTTAGACCCTCCTTCTGTCCTTAGACCCTTCTGTCCTTAGACTCCTTCTGTCCTTAGACCCTCCTTCTGTCCTTAGACTCCCTTCTGTCCTTAGAGTCCTTAGGTCCTTAGACCCTCCTTCTGTCCTTAGACTCAGGTCCTTAGACCCTCCTTCTGTCCTTAGTCGTCCTTAGACTCTCCTTCTGTCCTTAGACCCTCCTTCTGTCCTTAGACTAGACCCTCCTTCTGTCCTTAGACTCTCCTTCTGTCCTTAGACTCTCCTTCTGTCCTTAGACTCTCCTTCTGTCCTTAGACGTCCTTAGACCCTCCTTCTGTCCTTAGACTCTCCTTCTGTCCTTAGACTCTCCTTCTGTCCTTAGACCTCCTTCTGTCCTTAGACCCCCTTCTGTCCTTAGACTCTCCTTCTGTCCTTAGACCCTCCTTCTGTCCTTAGACTCTCCTTCTGTCCTTAGACTGTCCTTAGACCCTCCTTCTGTCCTTAGACCCTCCTTCTGTCCTTAGACCCTCCTTCTGTCCTTAGACCTCCTTCTGTCCTTAGACCCTCCTTCTGTCCTTAGACTCTCCTTCTGTCCTTAGACTCTCCTTCTGTCCTTAGACTCTCCTTCTGTCCTTAGACCCTCCTTCTGTCCTTAGACCCTCCTTCTGTCCTTAGACCCTCCTTCTGTCCTTAGACCCTCCTTCTGTCCTTAGACCTCCTTCTGTCCTTAGACTCTCCTTCTGTCCTTAGACCCTCCTTCTGTCCTTAGACTCTCCTTCTGTCCTTAGACCCTCCTTCTGTCCTTAGACCCTCCTTCTGTCCTGAACTTTCCTTCTGTCCTTAGACCCTCCTTCTGTCCTTAGACCCTCCTTCTGTCCTTAGACCCTCCTTCTGTCCTTAGACCCTCCTTCTGTCCTAAACTCTCCCTTCTGTCCTTAAACTCTCCTTCTGTCCTTAGACTCTCCTTCTGTCCTTAGCCCTCCTTCTGTCCTTAGACTCTCCTTCTGTCCTTAGACTCTCCTTCTGTCCTTAGACCCCCCTTCTGTCCTTAGACCTCCTTCTGTCCTTAGACTCCTTCCTTCTGTCCTTAGACTCTCCTTCTGTTCTTAGACTCTCCTTCTGTCCTTAGACTCTCCTTCTGTCCTTAGACCCTCCTTCTGTCCTTAGTCTCTCCTTCTGTCTTTAGACCCTCCTTCTGTCCTTAGACCCTCCTTCTGTCCTTAGACCCTCCTTCTGTCCTTAGTCTCTCCTTCTGTCCTTAGACTCTCCTTCTGTCCTTAGACCCTCCTTCTGTCCTTAGACCCTTCTTCTGTCCTTAGTCTCTCCTTCTGTCCTTAGACTCTCCTTCTGTCCTTAGACCCTCCTTCTGTCCTTAGACCCTCCTTCTGTCCTTAGACTCCCCTTCTGTCCTTAGACTCTCCTTCTGTCCTTAGACCCTCCTTCTGTCCTTAGACCCTCCTTCTGTCCTTAGACTCTCCTTCTGTCCTTAGACCCTCCTTCTGTCCTTAGTCCCTCCTTCTGTCCTTAGACTCTCCTTCTGTCCTTAGACCCTCCTTCTGTCCTTAGACCCTCCTTCTGTCCTTAGACTCTCCTTCTGTCCTTAGACTCCTCCTTCTGTCCTTAGACCCCCTTCTGTCCTTAGACCCTCCTTCTGTCCTTAGACTCTCCTTCCTGTCCTTAGACTCTCCTTCTGTCCTTTAGACCCTCCTTCTGTCCTTAGACTCTCCTTTCTGTCCTTAGACTCTCCTTCTGTCCTTAGACCCTCCTTCTGTCCTTAGACCCCCTTCTGTCCTTAGACTCCCCTTCTGTCCTTAGACTCTCCTTCTGTCCTTAGACTCTCCTTCTGTCCTTAGACCCTCCTTCTGTCCTTAGTCTCTCCTTCTGTCCTTAGACTCCCCTCTTGTCCTTAGACCCTCCTTCTGTCCTTAGTCTCTCCTTCTGTCCTTAGTCTCTCCTTCTGTCCTTAGACCCTCCTTCTGTCCTTAGTCTCTCCTTCTGTCCTTAGACCCTCCTTCTGTCCTTAGACCCTCCTTCTGTCCTTAGACCCTCCTTCTGTCCTTAGACTCTCCTTCTGTCCTTAGACCCTCCTTCTGTCCTTAGACCATCCTTCTGTCCTTAGACCCTCCTTCTGTCCTTAGACCCTCCTTCTGTCCTTAGACTCTCCTTCTGTCCTTAGACCCTCCTTCTGTCCTTAGACTTTCCTTCTGTCCTTAGACCCTCCTTCTCGGCAGGAAAAACTCAAAAAAACCCTAAGGGAAAAAGAGAAACCTGGAGGAGAACCACAGTGAAGAAGGATCCACTCCATGAACGGACAGGCTGTAGATGTAACTAAGGCTAAAGTTACAGTGTTTATGTTTGTAGAGCCAGAGTCCATAAGCAGAGGGAAACGACTCGTCTAGCAGGACCAGGACAGTCCAATCCTGGAGAGGGAGGTGGGGCGGAGGTCCAGAAAGAGGATCGAGTCCGGCATCAGTGGACCGGCCCACGTCACTGGAACAGCAGTATCATCATATCCAACACTCAGCACTCTTCCACAGCTCTAGAATCTGGTTCAAGTTATGCATCTAACTATGTGCTCATAAGAGTGCATGGACCAAGAAACATTTTCCGGTCCTTGTCACATTTAGCCCCCAGGCCGTCATTTGAAGAGCCTTGTCATATACACTTAGATCCAGCGGCGGCTGTGTCAGGTAGTAACTTTCTAACATGACTAAAAGTCACTGAAGGCAAATGTTTGTCATGTGGGACGTTTAAACATGAACATGAAACCCAGACATGTCAGACAAAACAGCTCTCTGTCTGGGCTGTGCTTGACTCTAGGCCCGTGACAGTTAAATTGAGCAGATGTAGCTTTGGAAACACTTTGGGAACATTACTGTGAATATAGGTCACAAATCTGGCTCTTCAGTTTTGCATAATGGCTCTTCAAAGTTGGGAAAATGCTAAATGAGTGTTTGCTACAGCCTATAATTTGCTGTAATGTGCGGCGCAGCTTGCATAGGGAAGTCTCGACTAAATAGGTTTTTACTGCTCAGCTTCAGTATCTGTGATGGAGTTAGACTTTAATTGGTGGGAAATGTTTCCAGTGTATTGTGAGACATAACACGGTCTGTTAGAGTCAAATGTTCTGTATCCAGACCAGGAGAAAGCAATGTATCAAATTAGAAAATGTTATATAAGCTGTTTTGAACATCAGCAACTATTTTATATTGAGGTATGTGCTTCAAACAGAAGTTATTTCAACTAAAAATTAAAAAGTTGGTTTTTTTGTGATTTTTTTTTTTCCACATTTGACACAAAATTTGCTACAGACATGCTTGAAGTTATTACTTTTGGAATGACATAATTGCCTCAATATTGTTACTGAGAGATACAAAGAAAAGTGTATTTACTTAATGAACTTATCATTGATACTGAATAGAACATATGCCGTTTTTTGCAGAAATTAATTTAAAGAATTTGGAGCAGAGTATGAGGAGCCTTTGGTGGCCCCTCAAGCGGGGTTGGCCTTCAACAGCTGCAGGACCTAAGAACAGGTCTATGGAGCCACAAAGGGACAACAACTGGCCCAAACAAGGAAAGGCTTCCCCGGAAGCCTAATGGTGCATTCAGACCGGACAGCGTATTTGCGTTTTGCAACCATTTTTATTGTTACGTCAATGTAAACCCGCGTCTTGAGTGTTCAAGCGTATTTGCGGTGCATATTGGTGTCTGGGGCATTTGTTGAAGCGCCTTCAAACCTCTGAAAACGCTGCATCTTGCGATGTGGAAGCTCAAACCTGCAGAGGCCCCTACTTCGCTCGAAGCTGCAGCGAATGCAGGAGTTGGGAAAATCCATCTGCTGAAGTCTTTTAATGACTTTTTAAACGAAAGGTTGTGTGTTTGGGGCCTTTTTTCAAAGGTTTGGTCGTTCGTTGCTCTGAAAATCTGCTGACATGGTAAAACAAACAACAAACCTCTATATCTCTCTCTCCTTCTCTCTCTCAAAGTGATTTGTCTACGCTCGTTGGGGCGTTAAAAGTGTCTTTTTGTCCTTCAACACATTGATGTGCATTGGGGCGTTTTGGACGCCTACTGGGGGTGTCACTTTCGAAAATGTTCTGCGTCAAAATACGTTTAACGCGCAAATTTAGATGTTTAAACTCTGTTCGGTGTGAACGCAGCATAACACCTGCTGTACACTGACTGCGTTTCAAGTTTGGTTCGGAACAGGTCCGAATTTTTTGCAAAGTGCCTTGTACACCAGCTCTAGTCCACTACCGTCCGTATTTGGCCAAAGCCGTGCGGATTCACGTGGATTGCTGTGAGAATGCTCGTATTATGACTTGAAAGTCGCATCAAACCGCTGCGACCTTGGGGGGAAAAAATTTACTCTCTACAGATTCTTTCCGCGACTCTTGAATGTGCCCTCACACTGCTCCGAGGTCTGTGTACAAATGCACTTTGAGTTTAAGCACGTTAAGTCTTGCAAGACTTGCACTGAACCCGCACTCAGTGTACGACAGGAGTTAGAGCTCACCAGCTCCGTCCTTGATGATGATGGCTTAACACAGAGTGGCTGGAGGGTTTGAACTCTTGTTAGACCTCATTTAAATCCAAATAAAACATTGAAACTGTAATTGTTTGGAAATGAATGTTTAAATTAGTTTTGTTTATTAATAAGCCATACAAAATGTTACTTGATTACGTGATTTTAAAAATTGTGGTTTCTGTCACTGTAATGACAGAGCGGCATCTTCAGAGATCACTAAGTGTGTATGTCTATAAAGTTTGAGTTCCGGTTTAAAGGTTAATAATCTGCAATGAGTGTGCCTGCCACTATTTGCCTAGTATTTTCAGATTATTATATTATATAAATGCTCTTTTTTTGTTTGTTTAGGGTCAAAACCTAGAATTAATTTTTGCAGTGATGCTTTTCTGCTTTACCGCTGTACGTAATCTATAGAAGTCCTTTGTGTTTCCATGTTTTTCTTCCTTTTCCTTCCTGAGCATAATAATGATAATGATTCTTAATGCCCTTCGGTTGTAAAGGTGCTGTTTTTATGCGTTACACATCCTGTCGCCTGCAGCTCTTTCCTCCTCCAGATTACAGCCATTTAGGTGTGATTGATTTGGCCCGCTGCACTCGGCTTTGGCCCGGCACGGCTCGCTTTATCATAGATTTCATATGCACCAGTCAATAATATGGATCTGCACGTTTCTGCCTCGTGAGACATCGCGAGGAAACATGTTTATATGTTGTTCAGGTACTAAAGCCTGGAGTCAGAGAGTAACACGGCCACTGGGGGAGAATTAAAAGAGCAAAGGAGATTAGCAGTGTTTGATTGTTCAACATGTGAGACAGTGAAGCTATGTCTCGGAGTCAGTGGAACCAGCAAGGAATTATTACTTTGAAACAATCGGATTCTGTTGGTAATGCTTCTATAAATAAATGTCTATATTCTTAAAATTGATTGACTATTGACTATGAGTTGTTTTTATGACTCATAAAGTCAATATACTGGAAGTAAACACAGACTGTACGGTACAGTATATAACTGGACCAGAAAGGTGTTCCTTCAAATTAATTTAAAATAACCCTAATCTTATTCTGAAGTAAACATTTTAAAATAAATAAACATTTGTGTGCGTAGCCACCAATCTCAACTGGGAGTGTGGCATAACTTAACCGGGCTTGTGCCAGATTAATATGTTTAAGTTCTATACATCATCAGTCTGGAACAGGACGTTGAACTGGTCAGAGGCAAAGAGCCAAATTTTTCAGGTGTCATCCTTGAAGAGCATGAGTCGACCTACTGCCACCAACAGAAGTACATTTTTATTGAATTATAATTAGACACAGACACTGTAAACCCTCTGTTACGTGCCATCGGTGGTGGTCTAGGGTTTGGCACGCAAACTGAAGATGTAAAAACCGGGTGTAGAACAAAACAGGAGCGTGAGGAGTTGAAAAAGGAATAACAAAATTTATTGTACAAAAAATAAGTAATACAAAAATAAATTAAAGTGAATAAATCAAAGAGCTGCAGCGTGGAGGACCCACTGGCCGACTTGACTGTGTGGTGGCAGGTCTTTTATACTCCAGCCCATTTGCTGGAGCAGGTGAGCGGGATGAGGTGGGAGGAGCGAGCTGAGAGAGAGAGGCAAGGCCAAATACAGATTTTGGGCATGGCCCATAACACTTCCCCCATAAAACCCCAGACATTTCCCTTGAAAACATTTTTAGCTCCCAGGATTGCCAAACTCGGGTGGCTAGAGGAAAAACCACCCAGTAGCAACATAGAACAAGGTAAATACAACTTTTTTTGTATCTTTGAGAAGGATATAAGTTTCCATCACCACGCATCCCCTGGTGGTGACGGCAATGGAAATTTAGCAGAGATCATAGATGCCACAAAAAGACTCCAACAACAAGTATGTCAACAGCAGAAAAGGATATAGGTGCCATCACCACTTGCGATTCAAGTGGTGATGTGTCCCTTAGTCTCGCGATAGGGCATCAGCCACAATGTTGTCTTGTCCCCGCTTGTGTCGGATGATGATGTTATATCCCTGGGCCAGTAACGCCCACCGCATCAGGCGCTGGTTCTGGTTATACATCTGGGCCAGGAACACAAGGGGGTTGTGGTCTGTGCAGACAGAGACTGGGACACTACTGGAACAGACATAAACGTTAAAGTGCTGCAGAGCAAGGAGCATAGCTAGGGTCTCCTTTTCAATAGTGGAGTAATTCAACTGGTGCTTTTTGAATTTGGTGGAGAAGTACGAGACAGGATGGGGGACACCAGCCTCGTCTTCTTGAAGAAGGACAGCACCGGCTCCAGTGGCACTGGCATCTACTTCTAAACAAAAAGGTTTGCAATAATCTGGAGCAGAGAGAACAGGAGCGCTGCATAGTAGAGATTTAGCTGCTTGAAAAGCATTTTCACATTCGGCAGTCCATGAATATGGCACTAAGGGCTACACAATGCAGTAAGTGGAACAACCAAAACGGAGAAGTTTTTACAGAAACACCGGTAATAGCCAGCTAGACCTAAAAACCGGCGCAGTTCTCTGCGAGTTTTTGGTGCAGGATATGACAAAACTGCTTCAACTTTTGCATTTACTGGCCGAACCTTCCCATGGCCAACAATTTTACCCAAGTAAGTTACGGTTGCACGGCCAAAATCACATTTTGCTAAATTGAGTGTAAGATTAGCTTGAGACAAACGTTTAAAGACTTCTTTTAAAGTGCTCACATGACTGGACCAAGTATTGGAATAAGCAACAATATCATCTAAATAGACATTGCAGTTGGGAACATCACTAAGAACAATGTGCATAAGGCGCTGGAATGTGGCAGGCGCGTTTCTCATGCCGAAAGCCATTACAGTATACTGCATGAAATGGTCAGGGGTCACAAAGGCAGAGATGTCAGACGCTCTAGGTGTTAAAGGTACCTGCCAGTAGCCTTTCAGCAAGTCTAATTTAGTGATGTGAACAGCAGGACCAATATTATCGATGCAATCCTCCATTCGTGGCAAAGGAAAAGAATCTGGAACAGTGACAGCATTAACTTTTCTAAAATCTGTACAGAAGCGAGGAGTACCATCAGACTTGGGAGCAAGAAGGCACGGAGAGCTCCAGGGACTATGGCTAGGTGTTGCTAGGCCATTTTCTAATAGATACTGGACCTCCTTTTTCATAGCCTCCCGTTTTGGTAAAGGACAGCGGTAAGCGTGCTGCTTAATTGGAGCTGCAGAACCAACATCAATATCGTGCTCAAGTACACTAGTGCGAGACGGGGTGTCACCAAGCAACGAGGGGTATGATTGTAACAGAACAACAATGTCACCTAGCTGGTCTTCACTGAGATATGACAGTCTGGCGCCTAAACTGGACATAAACTCAGAGTTGGACAACCGACCACACTGCTGGGCAACACAAGGCTCTTCCAAGTCCTCCTCAGTTGGAACTTCTGGAAAGACAGGTGACACACAAGGCACAGTTAATAAGGACGGAGCTGGCTTCTCCTCCTCCCTTACATGAAAAGGCTTGAGCATATTGATGTGGCACAGTCTGGTTTTCCTCCTGCGTTCAGGGGTAAGAATAAGGTAGTTAGTGTCAGACACTTGCTTCTCAACAACATAAGGACCAGAGAAACGAGCTGAAAGAGCAGAGCCAAAAGTGGGTAGCAACACCAGAACCTTGTCACCAGGCTTAAAGTGGCGGGCTACAGCTTTCCTATCAAAGCGCTTCTTCATATTAGCCTGTGAAGAAGAAAGAGCTTCTTTAGCTAGAACGGAGGCCTGCTGGAGACGTTCTCGGCACTTAGAAACAAAGTCAGAAACATTTGTAGTAGACGCTGAAAAAGATAGAAACTGTTCCTTTAACACTTTCAAAGGTCCACGTATACTGTGACCAAACACAAGTTCAGCTGGACTGAAACCTAGGGACTCTTGGGTGGCATCCCTAATAGCAAAAAGCATGAAAGGAACCCCCTCATCCCAATCCTTGCCGGTCTCAAAACAGAACTTGCTTAACATGGACTTAAGAGTTTGGTGCCACCTTTCAAGTGCACCCTGAGACTCTGGATGGTAAGCACTGGACACAGAATGGGTTACACCGAACGACTGTAGGGTCTCTTTAAACGTCTTTGACAGAAAGTTTGTCCCTTGGTCTGTCTGCACGACCCTGGGCAGACCAAAAGTAGTGAAAAACTTTGTTAAAGCTTTAGTTACAGAAGGAGCAGTAATCTTGCGCAGTGGGATCGCCTCGGGAAACCTAGTAGTAACACACATTATCGTTAGCAGAAACTGGTTACCAGACTTGGTTTTCGGTAAAGGACCAACACAGTCAACGATGACATGTTCAAATGGCTCACCAACAGCAGGCACAGGGCGCAGTGGAGCTGGAGGGACCACCTGGTTGGGCTTGCCCACAGATTGGCAGATGCTACAGGTCTTACAAAAGCTCACCACATCAGCTTTCAGACCTGGCCAAAAGAAGTGCTGTAGAACACGGTTATAAGTTTTAGTCACACCAAGATGGCCGGACCACAAATGCTCATGTGCCAAAGATAACACATGCTGTCGGTAACTTTTGGGAACCACTATTGAAAACTGTACACCAGTCATTGTCAGTGTGGTTACCTGCCCTCGGGACCCACTTGCGCATCAACACTCCTCTGTCAAAGAAGAACAAACTGTTGTCATCAGGCTTGTCTAAAGCAGAAAAACATTTGGTTAAAGTAGAATCAGACTTTTGAGCTTCAATGAGAGCTTCACAAGTTAATGGTGGGACACTAAAGAACTTTGCTTTGACTCCTCACTGTTAACTTTAACTTTGGCACTGTTCTCACAGTGACCAGAAGAGGGCACCAGTCCTCTAAGAAAACAGGAGCAAGTACAGAGTCACACCAAATAAACATCACTCTCCTGAGCTAACTTCTTAGACTGCGCTCGAGTCAGGACGCTCACAGAGAAAACTTCAGGATGCTGTTTGGACAACTCATCTTGTTCAGAACCAATAGGCTGACTGACCACTTCAGGAGAGGGATAAACTTTTCCACCCGCAATATCATTTCCCATGATAAAATCTACCCCATCGACAGGAAACTGGTCACGAACAGCCACTGGAAAAGTCCCACTAACTAACTTTGACTCAATGTGGACGTTATGCAGAGGAGCTGGAACATAACTCAGGCCGATACCTTTTACCACGGTGCTTAAGTGACAGTCAGTCTTGGAACCCAGAGGAAGCACACCGGAGAGGATAAATGACTGTGAACCACCCGTGTCACGAAGGACAGTCACAGAACACTTGGCCTCTCCCGGCACTGAAACAAAGCTTCAAAGATAAAGGGTTTAAAGCACTCGTCAGGAGGTACAACAGGTGAACAGACAGACCTGTTAGGAACAGCAGAAACAGTTTTAATGAGGTTAACGCCTTTTGGTTTTGACACGGGCTGTTTGCGCTTTAAAGTTTCACATTCTGCCACAAGATGGCCAAATTTGTGACAGTAGAAACATTGTTTTGGCTTTTCAGGCTTAGAACCGCTTTGAAAGTTAGAGTGGGACTGGTTTTTCAGTTTGTTTTGGCACTGGCTCACGCGTAAATGCAGCTTTGTGCGTAAGCGCGAACTCGTCTGCTGAAATAGCAGCTTGCTGAAGGTAGAAACTTTTTGTTCATTTAAGTAAACAAGGACACGCTCGGGAAGACAGTTTTTAAACTCTTCGATCAAGAGTAGCTCACGCAGAGATGCAAAAGTGCTGACTACTAGCGGAGCACCACCTGTCAAACAACAGACTTTTCTCACGAGCAAAATCCACAAAACTTGACTAAATGATTTACGCAGTCCTCTAAAAACGCTGTCGATAGGCTTCAGGCACAAGCTCATAAGCGCGCAAAATAGCAGTCTTTAATTTGTCATAATTTAAGCTGTCTGAAACTGACAAAGACGCACAGGCTTCTGAAGCTTTGCCACTTAATTTACATTGAAGCAAAATTGCCCAAACATCTCGTGGCCAATGTAACGCGGACGCAATGCGCTCAAACGCACCAAAATAGGACTCAACTTTAGCCTCGCGGAAGACTGGGACGAGCTGGATGTTTTTGGTTACATCAAACGCATCGCACGGTTTAACACAACAGACGGACTAGAAACTGAACGCTGTGTCGCTGCCTGCAGTTCAAGTTGCCGCATTCTAAGTGCAGATTCAGCCTCTAACTTTTTAAGTTCCACTCTCGAGCTGACAGCTTCAAGCTCGATGCGCTTTAACTCAATCTCACGTCTTAATTGGAACTCTCGTTCTTTTTCTTCTTTCTGATATTTGAGACGTTCGATACGAACACGGACACTAGCAGGGGAAGACTCAGCACTAGCAGTCTTAACTTTTTCCTCTGTTTCACTCGTTAACACATTTGGAAAGTCTAACTGCGGTTCAGGCTGCCTGCCGCCGCAGCACCCTCCAAACCAGGACGCACCGGGGACGCCACTGCTCCTCCCGCGGTCGCCTCGCAACCTCGCCAGCCTCCGAAAGACCAAAGTCCCATTGTCAACTAAAGCAGCTACTAAAGTTCCTCGCAACTCACCCACACGCAAAGTTGCAGACACGGGGACGCCGTAATGCTGGGCGATGTCAATTAAATCACATTTCCTACATGATTCTACCACATCGAACGTAGGATTGGACACAAACGAGTCTAAATCAAATGTAGCCATCACTCACCAGACGTCGAGAGCCACTGCTGGTCTGGATTACAGCTGATCACACTCACAGCCGAGCTACACCTGATGCCAATGAGTGGAGTCCAAGAGCGCGCGCTGCGCGTAACCAGAACCAGTCACCTGCGCGCTCACACACTCTCGCTCACTTCACAACACACACTCGCACCATGTACGGGGCAAAAGAGGGATAGTTAGGGCGCACAAAAAACAGCCACAAAATGCACATTAGCACAAATAAACCCAGATACCTGCCTAACAAAAACTTAACCTAGTCTGTCTTCTGGAGCTTGCCGGGCTCGAGGCGAACGTGCAGCCCCCTAAGGAGAATTCACTCCACCCAGGATTCGCTCCGAAAAAAACAAACTAAAACAAAAAACGGATGTTCGATGGAATGGCCACTAGGACCAAGCTGAACACCCCTAGTCTAGTCTGGGTAATTTACGTGAAACAAAAATGTGCAGACTATTCAAAACACATCCAAACACAACCCAACTGGAGCGCACACACAGTCATACTCACACACATTCCAATAAAGCTCTACTTATCCGGAGCGGACGAGCCCCCAATCTGTTACGTGCCATTGGTGGTGGTCTAGGGTTTGGCACGCAAACTGAAGATGTAAAAACCGGGTGTAGAACAAAACAGGAGCGTGAGGAGTTGAAAAAGGAACAACAAAATTTATTGTACAAAAAATAAGTAATACAAAAATTAAAGTGAATAAATCAAAGAGCTGCAGCGTGGAGGACCCACTTGATGTGTGGTGGCAGGTCTTTTATACTCCAGCCCATTTGCTGGAGCAGGTGAGCGGGATGAGATGGGAGGAGCGAGCTGAGAGAGAGAGGCAAGGCCAAATACAGATTTCTTGGGCATGGCCCATAACAAGCATTTTAACTTGCGCAATTCACCTTTAATATCAAAATGAGATATCTTATTTTTACTATTTAGAAGAAACAATAAAACCTCTTCCAAAAAAGCATGCTACACTGGTGGTTTAGTGTATTTGAGTGTGTTTTTTTCAGGTTCAGATGCTGTGAACTGTGATTGTGTCCTCTGGAGCTCTCCATGGTGCTGATTCAGTGGAGCTGTCTGCAGAGGAGCTGTCCCTGGTCCTGATGTGGCCACTGCAATTCAGATCTTTTAGACTCTTCGGTCAAATACGCTTCACCCAAATTGTTAATCCCAATGTTTTCTCCTGCTCTTCACCCATCTTTCAGCAGTATTGAGCCAAAACAACACATCTCGTTTTGTCATTCCACGGTGTTAGTGATTTCAAACATGCAGCGTTAAAGCAAATCAAACACATTTATTTATATTTGCCACTTTGTGTGAATACATTATGGTTTGACTTTCCCTAAGCAGCGGTTAGCTAATGTGAAGAGGGGTGAGTGATGGGAGGTGTTTGGGAATGCTTTTGGTGAGCCGGTTTCATCAGTCTGTCCCAAAGCAGCTGTGAATTTGTCACCACAACACGAGGAGAGTAAATGAGTTTTGGTCTACACTGGAAATCAAAACCAAATGTGATTAGAGAAAAACAATCTTCAGTCAGACAAGCTTTTGTTTACTTCCTGTTACCTCTCTTAAAAGTGAAGTGTGTTGTGGACTGCTCACATGGTTTTGAGTACTTTTGTCTGTTGACAAGCACTAGAGCTCCACACTGACCGCCCATTCCTTGGTTTTGGAAAGGAAAAAAAAATATGAATATAATAAATTAATAAATAAACAAAATGAGGAAAGAAAGAAAGAAAGAAAAATAAAAAAATATATATTTATCTTAATTGCATTTTACACATAAAGCTCTTGTAGTCTATTTTTTCTCCAAAGTGTGTGTTTTTTTTTTTTTTTTTTTTTAAGTATATTGTAGGTTCTTCATTTTGAAGATTGTACAATGCTGCACATTTTGTGGTATTTTGGCTTAGATGCATACTTTTAGAACCAAATAATATATTTAAAAAATGGTATATTTATATGTTTGTTTTATTTAATTGTAATTGACCTTTATTTTACCAGGGAAGTCCCACTGAGATTCAGAATCTCTTGCAGAGGAGCCCCGAGTACCCGGACGAAACCTACGCAGACACGGGGGAACATGCTAACTCCACTCTCAGGTCGACTGGGTATTGAACCCAAGACCTTCTTGCTATGAGGCCAGAGCGCTAACCGCTGCACCACTCTGTCGTTCAAAGAATAAACTCAGTTTTACATAATAAGATCACCAGTGTTCATCAGTTTTGATATGTTTAAGATCAAAATGTTATTTCGTCTTGTTTAGGCTGAAACAGAAATGTGTAAAACAAAGTTATTATTATTATTATTATTATTTTTTTTTTTTTTTTTTTTCTCACTGATGAAAGAGTCTAGTTTAGTCCTGGATTATTATTGAGGCCAATTCTCTGGGCGCATATTAATGAAATGTTAGCGGTTTCTTTTATGGGCAGTATCTCAGTGATTCCTGGGTCTTTTTGGATGATTTAAAAACTCAGACAAAGCTCAAACTCGTCTCCGTCTCGTTGTTTGTGGACTGTTTATGAGAGCGAGGAGGAGAAAAACGTGCAGAAGCAGCAGAGCGGGTGCCTTCATTCATGCTTTTGGACTGAATCACTCCGCAGTAACGCGTTAACGTGCCCAGCTATGTGGTGATTAATGAGCACAAGAACTTTAATTTTACTCATAATCTGTTTCGGCTGCTGAAAACGTATATTTTTGTTTGTTTGACCAAATGTTTCATTGTTTGATTGTCTGAAAATGTGCTAAATCAACAATCATGTGAAGTCCTCTGAGATATCTGCTGTTGTGATTTTGGGCTAAACAAATACAATGAATTGAATTTAAATTGAATCTCATTTTGAAAATGTTATGTGTTTTATATTGAAATGAACTGCATTATGGACTTGAGTTAGCACATAGCTGGCTAGCCCGAAACATGCCTGTAAACACTTACAATTAGATTTTTTTTTTTTTCCCCTTTGGGAGTTTATAGTGGATGATTTTCTTGAGCTCCATTGACCCTCGACATGTGTTACATCTCCCATTGTGCTAAAACTGAACATTTTAGAGAGTCTTTTGTATTTTGACCAGCCTATTCATTCCTCAACATTGTCCTGTGGATTGTCTCAACAAAGAAGAAGTGATGGACTAAGACACATTTAGACAGTTTTGTCAACAAAACTTGAAAAAACTTTTAAGTTTAAGAAAATGTTTTGCCTTTGAGTTCAATGCATGTTTAGTCATACTATAATATTTGTTTTCACATATCATGTTTATTGTATCTTTCTAGTTATATGAAATGTGTGTCAGCTGTTTGATACATAATTACACTTACCATAACAATTTGTGAAGCTGGTGAATTATTGAATATCTGTTTTATCAAATGTCTTTTAGCTTGTATTTAAGTCAGTACACACTCACTGCTCAATCTCATTTACTCAGTTGCCCACAATGTCCTGTGCTCAGGTAGTTCAGCTCATTTGCCTGTTATGAGGCTCTCACCGAGAAGTGAGCGCACATGAGTCAGAGCTGACCTTTGTGAGCTCGTTCACATTGTTAAACTCGTTATCCACCTCCAGCGCTCGACTGTGACGCGCGGGCCAAACCATTTACACGTGAAACAATCTGCACGCCTGACATTAAAACACTTTCCAGGTGAGATTCAAATCACTTCATCACTGTCGCTCTGTTGAAGACCACTCTGTGACTGACACGGACGTGTTTAAGTCCAGTGTGAAGAAGCAAAGGTGAATCACAGAGAATATTTACAGTCAGCAATGTGTTGAGGAGTAACGGATTACATGTACCACCGTTAAGTATTCTGAATACTATTTATGAGTACTTGTATTCCGTTTACAGTACTGCTTTTAATCCAGGTATTTGGAACAAAGTTACTTTTATAGAATCAATGGAATACATCGCATTGTTTTTAAATAAATGTAAGTCCACAGAAAACCAGTGCGTAATGTTTCACATACAGCGGCATGCTTGCATTACTACACAGCACTTCAGGAAAAACAGTGTCCAATCAGATTTGGCGTTGTTTGGGGTTATTCGCTGCCTGCAGACTGACTGACCAATCAGATTGTCCCCTTATTGACAGGTACATTAGAGGTTTGTTGATGGCTATCGTATCTGTTCAACTTTTTTCGGGACTTTATTTACGATAAACTAAAGCGTTCATTTTTAACTACGGATGGGATTTGTTTTTCATGTTTTCGCGTTGTTAATTTTGATAAAACATTGTGCATCGGGACTATTCGCAAAGGATTAGTGACACTGGAACCTGCTCTGAAGCTCACGACGACACGATGAATGAAGTGTCGTTGGACTAAACCCACGATGATCATAGTGTGAGTGGTAAAACTATTGTTCCGATCCGAGGTCTGTTAGTGGGCGTGACCTCAGATTCCGACTGTATCTATGGAAAGGTTTGAAACTGATTGCGACTGTAGTCCTCTTTCACGTTGGAATAGTTTGCATAGCTGCCAATTTTGTTTTCAAGACTTGAAAATGCTGGAGTAACTTATTGATGCTCATTGACATGAAATTTTTCAACTTCAGTGTCAAAGAATTCAGTCACAGTTTCAAATCAAAAGTAAAAGTGTTTCTCTTGTCCTTAAATCGATATACATTCAGATTTTGAGTTTTTATTTATATTCATGTTAATTTATATTATTGAGTTTGTTGGCATGGCACCACGTACATTTACTACTTAGAAGCGTGCTTACATTATCCTTTGCCTGGAAGGGTGATTGCCAAACACATAACTTTGTGAGGAGGAAAAACAGCCCTCTACACCCTGTTTTCATCAATCAGAGAGTTTATGTTTTTATTAACTTGATAGAATGAGCTGTGTGAGTCATTGTGTGCTCAGAGCTTCACCTTTGTGCTTTAAACAACAGTTGTAAAGCTGCTAGTGGCTCAAATCATCAAAGAAAACTAACGATGTGCCCAAAAGGTTTGTCAGAGATATTTAATGACATGACACAATAACTTGTATTAAAATAATATTACAACAATCACAACTAAACCTGTTCAGATCGACCTAAAACCATTCAAAAACAGTAATTATACAATGAAGACGTTTTGTTTTGTATTTCTCATTTTCTGTTTTGTCATGTTGCTGTCTTGGTATAAAAGCGTCATGTGGACACTACAGAATGGTTGCATTATTAAAAATCAAGTTATGCCCAGACATTCTTCTTTTATGCTCCTGAAGAGTGGCAAAATTACAGGCAGCACAGAAAAGAAAACATACTTCTTTGCTGTTTCATGTTTCAATTTTATTCCTGGAGTAAGGTATTAAGTTTAACTGTGTCTGTCCCAAAGTCTGTGATAGAAGCTAAAGTCTTGTAGTTTATCTGCTTTTCTATCATTGTTTACCTGATTTTCTCTTTTTAATCAAGATCCAGTATGAACATAGTTGTTGTGGGTTGAATTTTTCTGCAGACTGTAGTGTGTTTTTCTTGTTTTAGTTGTATTCTGAGCTCTTACAGGAGACAATGTTTTTTTTTCTCCAGTGACTCATTTCTTGCCACTCAACGCTAACATTTAGAATGCTGTGGTGTCACCTGCCTAACCTCTATTAAATCCACCTTATTTACAGTTTTATACAACATTATATCTTCAAATTGAATTTTCCTCTTGAATTATCTCTATGCAAACCAAACTGCACATATGGGACTGAACAAGGTTTATACATAGAAATGTTTGATGTAATTCTAGCTGAAATTATTAAAGTTTCATGTTCAAAAACAATTTTAAATGTCTTTCTTTGGACATTTTGCACTGATCAATCAGTCATTTCAAAGTCTGACTCTGGTTGTGTAGTTTTGATTGTTTTGACACATTAAATAATTTCCTCATTAACCTTGCCCCAATTATTATTATTATTATTATTATATTATTATTATTATTATTATTATTATTTATTATTATTTTTGTGTGTGTGAATACATTTTAGCGTCATAAAAACCTTTGTATGAAAAAACGTCATAATATACTATAAATATCAGGGTTATTCAATTACATTTACCATTGGCCTAAATTGTTTGTTCTGCTTTGTTCTCAGGGCCGAACAACAAAGTCAAATGCTTGCAATGGTTTCATTTACTAAAAAAAAACTACAAATAAAACAATAATGTGAATAAAAAGAGGACTAATCATTAATCAAAGTCAACAACTAGACTTGAATTGGAGTAGCAATGGCACTAGACTGGATTGCAAACTAAGACTATACCTAGTCTACTTTTAGAATACATCAGTATCAGTAACCCTCTAACCCCTAACCTTAACCTTAACCTTACATCACATCACATATTAACATCAATACGCTACCCCTAAACCTAGCCCAACCCTAACCTTAAGCTCACCTACTATTGTCATAACCTCCAAACCTATCCCTAACCTTTATCTTAACCTCACATTACCTCATTGCATTAATTTAACCCCAACCACTAAAACTCCTTGAGAACTTTACATTCTAACCCATTTTTACCTTCCCTTAACTCTCAAAGCGAGGACACGACGTGATCAACCTCGCCGGGGCCGCCTTGGATGAAAGTTTCTAGTGATAATGGTCGAAACACCTGATGATTTCAAGGTCCACTACTGACGATGTGTCCTTTGCATATCCAACCCTAAACTTCACCCTAAACATAACCTAAACAATAGATGAATCCACAATCCTCTGTTAAAATCATTCTAATCCTTAGCATTCACTATATGTTTAAACTTTAATAACCCTCTAGATGTCCACTACATCAAATATCCCTTTAACACCCCTTTTTGACCTAAACATACATAACACATTTCATACCTACAGACTCTTGTCCTGCCCTGTCTTTATCACTTACCGCTTGCTAGACTAAGAGAATCGCAGAGTCGGTGCAATTCCTTTGGCTTTCTTCTAACTATTCACTTGCCTAGAGTGTTATACAGAGAGTCATCGAGAAAGATTCAATTTCCCAAACTCATCTTGACTACAAATGCTGAACTGTGACTTAACCAGGAGGATCAAATGATGCATAGTGGCTACCATAAGCTTTACTGAGTAACAGCTAACGGACAAGACCACATGTTTGTCAAGCAATATAGTTTAGTCCACGGCCTATTTTTTTTAATACTGGGCTAAGTCATACTGGTCAGCGCGCAGTATTTGGCCCCAGGGTCTCCGTTTGAATAGCCCTGGTGTATATTATGAACGCAGACTGTGCCAAATGTCATATATGTGAATTACGTTGTATACATTGTTTTGATGTAAATTTACAATGAAAAAACAAAACAAAACAAAACAAAAAAAACACCAAAATACAACATCATCAACTCAGCAGTGAGCGTAAACTCTTATTAAACTGGACCAAAGCCAGAACATTTCCACAGACTCATACAGTGACAGTGAATGCTTGTATTGGCAGATGTGTGTATGTTTTTGCTGATTACACGAGTGCAGCTGGTTTACATTGTTTAAACAGATGCTGCTTTTACACACGACACTATTAAAAACACAATTAAAGGGTAATGTGCTTCTGCAGTGTGTTTGTGGCATATTTCACATAAATAAATGCGCCGCGAGCCACACATCTCCTGTTTAACTCTTCATGCTTGGATCAGTGTGGCAGAAGTAATGGCGCCTAATGATTCCACTTACACACATACGACACGAGGCACTTACAGTGGTACGGATGGCATTTGGATACGAGCGTTCGTCTTGGTTACTCATAACGCATGGGTGAAGTGGGGAACAAATGATACTTATTGAGAAAAGGTCAAGAAATTGATTGAGTTGAATAATATGTTCAATTTAATATACAAGTGTTACAAAGAAGAGTCACTAATATGGTGGAAACAAGGTCATTCATTACTTAAAACTTCAGTTCTTCATTGAAATAATTGGTCAAAAGATTTGCATTCTAAAACATACCCTGAGCAGAGAAACATATATTTTTTGTAGTACATTTATGCATTTACTATGTATGTATTTAGACACCCTTTTGTCCCGTAATGTATTTCCACTAGGATTCTCAACGTTCCAACTTCAGCGCTCAGAGTGCATCTGGTCCAGCTCTGGCTGCTGTGTTGTGTCTGGAGAATAGCTCACATTCAGTCGATTTTATTCTGGTGCTGTAGCTGCCACTGCCTTTGATCCTGGCACAATTAATTGGTTTGTTGTTAAGAGAAAAGCACTGCAGCAGTTTACAGTGATGTTGTGAAAGTTTATTCCAACAGAAAATATCTGGAGCACCTCTGAAAGTAGCACAGAACGGCAGTGTGTGCCTTCTGAACCCCTTTGTTTGTTTGAGACACGGCTAAACAAACAATTGTTTGTATTATTGTAATTGATCTCTATTATTAGTGCTTTTCCATGTTTCAAGGCACTTGGGGTTTTTAGACACAGGGTCAAGGTGGGTTAACCACAATTTGCTCCAGATATCTGCTGTAGCTGGGTGTCACAGCAGTCTCATATCCACACACTAATTACACATTCTCTGAAGAAACATAAATACAACTAAATGTTAAAAACATGTGATAAGCACAATTTCACGCCTTTTTTTACGTTGCAAAAAGCCAAAACGAAAAATAACCACAGGTTTTGGTTGAAGTCACGTGGAGATATTTTCTTTGGGCTTATGGGTAAGTTTAGGCTGTAAGTTACTAAAACAGGTAGGTTTAGGACTGGGGCTTGGGGCAGGTTAAGATTTACTGCATCTGTTAAACCCAGAGATGGGGACTTGAGACTCGGACTCGGACTCGAGTCCGACTTAAGTCCCTATTCTCTGAGACTCGGGACTCGACTTGGACTCGAACCCTAAGACTCGAGACTTGACTCGGACTCGACCCCTAAAGACTCGAGACTTGACTCGGACTCGTGATTTAAGACTCGTGAACATTACGAGTCAATGCGTTGCCGTGGCGGATCCACATTCACTCTCTTTCCTTCACTCTTTTCCCTCATTAACATTAGACGTAAGCGAGAGACGCTGAAAAGCAGCGGCCTCTGGCGTGCGTCTAATGTTAATGACGTAAGCAGATGCGACAGCTACTAGTTTTACAACAACAGAAGCGCGTGGCCGTGGGGAGCACGGCAGACGCACCGCTGAGTCCGCTGGCTCTGTTGTCGTTCGTCGTAACATTTGCGTTTATGGACTTTGTGCAGCGTCACGACAAGAGAACTGCCAAAAGCAAAATATCACATAGTTCAAATTTGTGTGTTATGAAGGCAACTCGGAACGTGCAACGGCACCGGAGGACTTAAATTTGGACTGTTGGACATCGCGCTTTATCGTGAATGAGCTTAAACCTGCGACTGTGAGGTAAGAACAGACACGGGGAGGTGTGACAAAGCTGCGCTTGGTCTTAGTGCACTAAAGAGTAAAAGTAGCTCGCTTGTAGCACTAGGCTGCGTTTAACATTGAAGCAAATGTCATGGGTATGGTCTGTGTTGTCCTGGTTTAGACCTGGTTTAGTCCTGATTTGACAATGTCCTGCTTTAGACCTGATTTAGACCTGGTTTAGTCCTGATATGACAATGTCCAGCTTTAGACCTGATTTAGACTTGAGTTAGTCCTGTTTTAGGTCCTGCTGTAGTCCTGATTTAAACCTGTTCCAGTCCTGTTTTAGGTCCTGCTGTAGTCCTTTTTTAGACCTGGTGTAGTCTTGTTATAGATCCTGCGATAGTTCTGGTTTAGACCTGCTCTAGTCCTGGTATGGTCCTGCTCTAGTCCTGCATGGGTCCTGTTGTAGTCCTGTTATAGGTCCTGTTGTAGTCCTGGTTCCTTTGGGTCCTTCTTTGGAGCTTTTGCTGGTCTTGTCATGTTAATGAGATCATCTGTTTGGTCAAATAACATACTGTACATTTCAATCTAATAAAATATGCCAATATATAGAATAAATTGACAACATATTCAAAAATATGTATATATAGTAGCGACTTGAGACTTGACTTGGACTCGCGGCCAAAGACTTGAGACTTGACTTGGACTCGCGGCCAAAGACTTGAGACTTGACTTGGCTTGTGGCTAAGATTGAGACTTGACTTGGACTTGTGGCTAAAGACTTGAGATTGACTTGGCCTTGTGGCTAAAGACTTGAGACTTGACTTGGACTTGTGGCTAAGACTTGAGACTTGACTTGGACTTGTGGCTAAAGACTTGAGACTTGACTTGGACTCGTGGCCAAAGACTTGAGACTTGACTTGGACTTGTGGCCAAAGACTTGTGCACATCACTGGTTAAACCCAAAGAACATATTGCCATGTGTCTTCGACCAAAATGTGTGGTTCTTTCACATTTTGACTTTTTGTAACATTGACATTTAAAAAGGCATGAGAACGTGTTTATTGTACATTTTGACACTTCGTTGTATGTCTATGTTTTCATCAGAGACTGGGCTGCCAATTGAGCCCAATCTTACTTACCTGAGATACATCAGACTGAGATCTGACAGGATTAGTCATTGACATGCAACTATGACCAACAACGAATCAGTTTATCAAAAGAGTAATTGTTGCACCAATTTATTACCAAAATGATCATTTGTGCCCTAGGGTTTCCCCCAACAACCTCACTCTACATGTCCAAAGCCTCTTTACAGTTGTGGTCCTGGCTTTGCACTTTGGTCCCACAGCTCCAGACAAACGAGGGATTGATCGAAATTCTTATCAAACCCCTTATACTTCTGTTTTATTACTGTATGCCCTTGTTTCTTTTTGGCTTGTCTAGTCAAGAAGAATCACTGTGCAGTTGTTTGGATACAAATAATTACTGCTACATATCAGCTCCTTCCATTTACCCATGTGAAGCTAGTCCAAGAATCACTCTGACCTTTGACCTTCTCTCAGCAAAAAATATATTCTGTAACTAACAATATTTACACTTTCATGCCTATTCACATTTCCCTAGACTGTAATTTCTGCATTTGTTTTAGTTCATTCAGTCTGACAAGATGTAATTTCCACATTAACCTTGCCCCACTTATTTTTTTGTGAATGGATTTTAGAATCATGAAAAAGCATATGAAACTCTTGACATTTGGCTGCTCTTGTGTGTGCGTGTGTGTGTGTGTGAGTGTGGGTGGTGCTGTGGTTCTGACACCTCCACACTGAAGAGGAGAAGAGAGAAACCCCTCAGAGCCCGTTTGAGCGCAGCACGGGAGGCACAGTCAGGCGGATGTCAGGACACTTTCCTTCACAATAAAAGCTCTCCCCTGGGACTGGCCTGTTATTGATGAGTGTTTGTTTCTCGGTGGGTTAGTCCGGCTCGGGGCATTAATGCTTTGTGCGTTTGTTTTCTGTCAGCTGTTGTCTGTTAGAGGTTTGACAAGCCTAGGGGAAAAAAACACATTTAAGTGTCTTTAGTCAATCTGATAAAGACTTGTTTGTCCTTGGAATAATGGCTCATGACATCAACATGTTTTGCCTTCAGAGTTTTTTTTTTTTTAAGTAAACTATTTAAAATATGTTTGAACAGTAAAGGTGCACTGTAACTTTCTGGAGGTGAAAACTAGGAATGCACGATCCAGCTTTTTCATTTCCGACACCGATCCTGATATTATA
The DNA here is from genome assembly GCA_038363315.1 of Mugilogobius chulae. Taxonomy (NCBI): domain Eukaryota; kingdom Metazoa; phylum Chordata; class Actinopteri; order Gobiiformes; family Gobiidae; genus Mugilogobius; species Mugilogobius chulae. The sequence continues at coordinate 6,859,975 of CM076399.1, read as the reverse complement.
AAACTGATACCCAATCCAGCAAAATTATCTGGATCGGCACGATATGATTGGTGCATCCCTTGTGAAAACTACATACATAATTCAGCAGAACTAGAAGGTAAAACCATAATTCTGACATTCTGACTGAGGATTATTACGAGTATTATTTTTTCTCATAGTGTACAAAAAAATTAAAGGAACATCTTTTTCAATAAAAAAAAAACATAGCAGTTTATTTTTGTAGCCATACAAGCCCACTCAAGATAAAGATAAAGTCATTTAATTATTTATTTATTACAGCAAAGAAATCTAAGTTACAAAACATGCTTTTGTTCAAGTCTATATTTGGTCAAAAGTTCCATAGTGCACCTTTAATGCAAATATTCTGTTGTTTGTGAAGTAATTGACGATACTTCAAAAAAATTCAACTTTTGCCATTTGCAAATTGCAGTCACTGAAATAGTTTTGAAGAATTGTGCAGCCCTAGAGTCAAGTCTCTCCAGTTGACTTTTTTAAAAAGCGTTTTTCTACCATTAACCACTTTCAGACAAAGTCCACCAACTGGCAGTGTATTGTATTAACTGCTCTAAAATATATGATAAGTAAGTCAGTCTACATTAGATACCCATTACAAACACATGCATCCGGAAAATCACTCTCTGAGATCTGTTAAAAAAAAATTCAGAAAGTCATGTCAAATATTTGATGGGTCAAAGAGTCACGACAGAGGAATCACCAGAAAAATCTAACTGTCTAGCCAACGTGTTCTCATGGAATAAGTGTCTAAATCACGCTATGTGAAGTAGAGTGTCATGACGACACTCCTTCTTCTTGCATGTCTGCTGCACAGACATTTTCTTGGCGTTGTAATAGACATGTGTTTGGTTTAGGACAAATAGGAGGTTCTATTTAAGGTTAACGGTTAAGTTTAGATCTGAAGTTACAAAAATGGTTATGTTTAGGTCTGAGGTTTAGAGTCAGTTATGATTAGGATTGTGTTAACATTCATAATAATAATGCATTGGATTTATATAGCGCTTTTCAAGACACCCAAAAACGCTTCACAATCTGCATTATTCATTAATTCCACACTGGGTAGTGGTAAGTTACTATTGTAGCCACAGCTGCCCTGGGGCAGACTGACGGGAGCGAGGCTGCCATTTTGCATCATCGGTCCCTCCGACCACCACCAACCATTCATACACACACCAGAACCATACTAGGCAATGTCGGTGAAGTGTCTAATAAAGATGTGTTATTATTCATGAATAATAACACATCTTTACATCCACCTTAGAAATTAACTGAAGTATCAAATAATAGAAATTGCATTCATATGACACACTGTTTAAAAGTGAGTGGTACAGAGGATTATTGATCATCGTCACGTTCCGCTCTACTGCTCATGCTGCCTGCAGAAAGAGATGCCGCCTATCTTGTTGGCTGAGGAGTCTTCTTTGATTAAAATAACAAAACCAGATGAGAACTAGCTGTTTTCGATCAGGTCTGAGCCGGTCTGACAGACGCCTGACTTCCAAAAGCTAGAGACAGTGTTTTTCTTGTCGTTTGTTCACTCACCTGAATGTAACGTGAATGGGTCGTACGGTCGAATATCATTCACAAATGTTGACTGAGAACCATAACTTTCATTTTCACACAGTGATAAACTCTTGGATAGTTAGCTTTTAGCATTTGAAAACAGCATTGGCCAGTGTTGCTGCTAGCTTGTGTCAATCAGCTGCGGTTCTTCTGCATTCCGGGTGTGCACACAGCTCCCGTCTTCATTCATGTTATTGTTCCCATTATGGTCACGATTGACTGGAGCCTATCCCTGTGACTTTGGGTCTTAGTCGGGGAACATCCTGGACAGTGGGCAACTTATCGCAGAGTTAGACAGACAATCATTCACTCTCTCATTTACTCACAGGGGACATTTTCAGTGGTGCCCAATTAACCTAAACATGCATGTTTTTGGAGGTGGGAGGAAACCAGAGTACCCGGAGAAAACCCACAGTGACACGGGGAGAACATGCAAACTCCACCCAGAGAGATCATGAGATGTTGATATGGTCGACCCTGTAGTCGAACCCACAACTCCCCATATTGTCTGTGAGAGTAGGCTGGTCAGCCCAGTTCAGAGAAAAGCACTTAAGTCTCCCTCCACAAAAGTTTAATCTTTATGTGCAAATTTCTTTTTTTTTCTGCTAAGCTAGGCCAAAGTATGTCCAGTTGATAAGGCAATGGTTAGTGTCTCACCAGAGCAAGAAGGTCTTCCCAAGTAACACAGCAGTTTGTCACTTGTCTTTTTCATGTCTTTGATCGGTTTCCCCACCACTAAAACATGGACAATAGGTTCACAGGACTGGACTCTTGAGAAGCTTTAGAACAGGTGGAGATTTGATACTTTTATTGAATACAGACTGCCTCAGTGTTATCTGAACTTTCCACAAGTCTGCCTTGAGGCAGCTGTGGCAAGTCAATTGAAATTTCAAATATATCTAATTCAGTATAGCAAGACTGTTTTGGAATTGTTTCAGCTTAAAAATAAGAATGCATAACTTGTAAAAAATAAAATACATAAATGTTGAAAATGAATTGTATGGAGACATAGATGATGTGCCTGTCCAAGGAAACAGCCTCATCTTTGACCCTGCACAACATCTCCTTTTAACTCAGTCATTATTAACTCAACGCAGCTCTTTTCTGTGACACTTTTGACGTTTTAATGTGAAACACGTGGCCGGAAGCCCTTCTCTTTCATCCGTGTCTCTTGACGGCAGCTCGCGCGGTGACTTCCCAAATAAGGAATCTGGCTGTTGCTGCGCGCGGACACACACACGAGCCGAGGACGCTCCAGAGCCGCCCGCGAGCTGTGGATCAGAGACGGACTCGCCTTATTGCCTTTTTCCCCCTCCGTTCGCTCCGTTCAACCTTCACTGTCCGCTACATCTCCTCACTCTCACCCGCAGGAGGATTTACCCCGGAGGACAACTTTTTCCAACACCACTCCAACATTTGGAACAACTATTTCTAAGGATTTCTTCACAAAAAAGGAGCGTTTATTATTAGCAGTGAGCTGAGTTATTTCACCAAATCCTCACGGAACTAAACATATTCTCTCCATCTGGACTGAGGTGTCAGTTCATTCTTAATTTCTTGGACTATCCAGGACTTATCCCGGGTCTTTTCGTGGAATTGCTGGATGCCTCGGACGCACGGCGCGCTCTGACCACTGAGGGCATGCAAAGGGACCGCTAACTTACTCAAGGTAAACACTCAAATTTCGCCTTTTCCTCTCATCCACTCGCACGTTTGGATTGACGCACGCTTCATTCAACTTTACGCACCGCTGCTTTTTCATACATATTGTTGTTGACGTCGCGCTGGGATTCCCTAATTGCTTTTTTTTTGTCACGGTTTCAAAATGAATTGCTTGAGTTCTTAATTTAGCTGTTGGTGCAGAGTCTAAAATGTGTCGTTTCTGGATCGCGCGTATACGTTTGGTGCTCTGGTGCGGTCTGCGTTTCCATCCACAGCCCGAGAAGGAGAGTCGATCAGCGGGCACAGCTCCCACGGGAATCAGCCTCCGCCACGCCTCATTCACAAAAAAATACGCTTCTGTTAAAAAAAAAAAAAAAAAGATGATTTTCACAGGTGGAAGAATGTAACGGAGTGACTGTGCGCTTTGTTGACGCGCGTAACCACGTTTTCTCCTTGTTTGATTCCAAAAAACTCTGGAAAATAGTTTGTATTTCTGCGCGTAAACTTGTAAAGCGTCTTGCATTTTGCGTAATTTTGCTTCTAAGCTGTTGTTCCTTGTTTATAGCTTTTGTTTTCTTCAAGTCATCGTGTCAAATTACAATAAACGCACTCGTGTTTTTGGTCATGTCACGTTGAACTGGAATTACCTTGAAATTTCAAACATTTTGCCATATTTTGTCTTTATTTGCGTGACTTTTTACGCACGGAAAATTCTCCTAAACGCGTAAATTATGTCTTGCAGTTAATTTTTCTCATGTTTGTGTTCGTTTTTTTCTGCACAAGGCTAAATAAACCACTTTTGTACCCTTGCCAGCTTTCTTCTCGACTTAAAACGCGAGCTAATAGCCAATTTCCTCGCTGTTTATCCCGCGCGCCGTCGCTTGAATCTTCACTGTGTCTAACTAATTCTTTATGACAATGCGTCCCCAGTGTGCCCGCTCAAAGGAGAGGCTGTCGCTGCTTATTTTTTTCTTTTTTTTTTTGCCTGCGTTGGAGCATTTTCAACCAACCCAGCGCGGTGTCACTCCAAGACATAGGCAGCAACAGTCTTTTAACCAAATCCAGTCACTTTCCACAGTCTCTCTCTCTCTTTCTCTCTCTCTCTCTCTCTCTCTCTCTCTCTCTCTCTCTCTCTCTCCTGCGCCCTTTTGGAACAAGGAGACACCCACGTCCTCCTCTTGGACCGCAGTGACGACGTATACGTGCCGTGCCATGCGTAAAAGCTTTTGAAATTGCTGCCTTTTCCATAAAAAATAAAAAATAAAAAAATCTTCCAGTTCCTTCATAAAAATCTGTTGAGAATTTTCACTTCTATCATCGCTCTAAAGGTGGCGCTGTAAAAAAAAAAAAAAAAAAAAAAAAAAAACACTCCTTCATTTTTTCCCTCGTTACGCTCAATTTATTAGTGGCGATTCCGTCTGTAGTGATTTCTTTATGGGGTTATTTTGCCGAAGGAGTGATCTCGGTCAATATCCAAAGCTTAGAACTTAATAGATGCATTAAAAAGGATGAGCAATTTGGTGAAAGTGCTTTGCAAGTGAAACATGATCCATTTGTTTTTTCCTTAGATAAACAATTTGACTCTATGGGTATGAATTCAATGGAGCGTTTCGTGATGTTAAGTAACTGCAATGATATAATTATACTGCTGAGAGACTTGATATGATTGAGTCTCTGCGTGCGTATTTCCATTGAATACTTGTTGTAATTGTTCAAACAGCTGGACATGTTTTCTCACCTTCTTCTCTTATTGGCCAGACTTTGTCCTGTGTGAGTGAGTGACAGCTAGATTAGCCAATCGCTGTGAAGTAACTTTCTAAAAGCAGATGGTTTTATTCAGAGCAAAGACAACAAAACATAGGATGCTAAAATTTCAAACTCAATTTTGATACTTGAAAATAGATTGATTGATTAACTGATTGATATTTTATTGTTTTATTAAAATGCATATTAAAAGTAAATACAATTAAAAGATAATATTCAGAAAGGAGAAGTGAAACTTATGTAATGCTGCCTTCATTTGTTGTAGGAATTAAGGTAAATTTCAAAGAGAAGACACGCACATCTGAGTCTAAGCTGGCATGCCAGACCAAAATAATCGTTTCAAAATGAAGAAGAAGTCTGCACAGCCATCAGCTCCAAAAAGATTTAATGGAACACCAGTGTACCACTTTCCGAGTGGGGAATAGCAAATGAACGCCCCCTCATGTCGTAATTACTACTCGGAAACTGGGAAATTATTTTGATGCCTGAGTTGCCAAGTTGAAAATAGCCTTTGACCTTTCAATATGGCAGACAGAGTATCACTAATGATGAGTATTAAACGTTGTTCACTTTAAGTGATTTTATTATCCGGAAAATCATATGACACAAAGTTGAATGACATTGACATTTCCATTTACTGTAATTATGTAAAACGTTTAAATGTTCTTTTTTTTTCCTCAGAGCAAACTTACAGCCGTTTGAAATGATTAATTACTAGTCTACACTGGATTTACCTATAATTGTCAAGATCAAGTGTGTTGTAACAAGTTTCCTTTTGTTACGACCCAAAACCATTTAAACACAACACACTGGTAACTCCCACTTCACAAGTGGGATTTACCATATTTCCAGAGCAAATGAAGGCACCATAAATCCTGCCCTCTTTTTCAACGGTAGATACAATTGTTAAATTATACATGTATTATACAGTATAAGTTACATTACAGTAAGGCAAATGAACATTGTCTTGATTGATTTCCGTAGTCATGTCATATGTGAGAATAAGTTGGTAAATAGATGGAGCAGTGAAGCTGGAGTTTGCTGCTCCAGCTTTACTAGATTTTGTACATTTGGGTTTTGGCAATTCCTCTTGAAAAACTGAAGATAATTATATGTAAAATGATTTGTAGGGACTTAAAATAGCTTTAAAAGAAATAGGCAAAGCCCCTATTATTGTCATATAAATTTGGGGATTTTTTGAAGAGTGATTCCCAACCTTTTTTTGTCTCACATACCCTCTCCCATTGTCTCACTTTTCGATCACCTCCTTGCATCAAATAGTAAATAGATTTGTTTCCTTGTGGAATATTGTCAAATCTTACTTTTGTATTTTCTTATTTCCTTGAAAAATATGCCAAAATCTATAAACCGTATTCAAAACAGACTTCAAATATTTTATTAAAGTTAAATAGTATTACATTTCACCTCCTTTTGACATCTGGAATAATTCAAAGTTCCCCCTGATAAGTGCTCGTACCCCTTGTTGGGAAACACTGGTTTAGAGTACAAACTGAGCCTGACTCATCTAAGAATGACTGATTTCACTCTGAATAGAAAAGTTACAATGGTCTTTTTATGTTTCACAATTCCAGGTGCTTCATAGTTTGTTTATATTAGATAATGAACAAAAAGGAACTTAACAATAATAAAATATGAGGGCCCCTGAATTAGGAGCTAATATACATATTCCAAAGTCTACATTTGTCTGAAAGTCATGATTAATTGCTCTATTTCCAGACACTTTCCCCAAGCTCTCTCTCTCTCTCTCTCTCTCTCTCTCTCTCTCTCTCTCTCTCTGCTGCTGACCCACATCGTGCCGTGGTGAGGTCCCCGGTGCGGGCGGCAGGTCGAGTGGTTTGAACTCTGCTCTGATCTCTCATTAATATTAAAACGCTCAGGCAAAAAGCCCTATGGACGCTCACATCTACCTCCTGTGTTTGAGCCACAGCACAGGAGCCCAATGGGAGACTCGAGATTAGCCGCAGGAGTTTTTCTAGAACCAGAGGGCCTGTTCATGGACCCACCCACTTTTCTTTATTGATTTATTTTTTTCCATCATTTAGTAAAAAAAATAGGAAGAAATATCATGCTTCTTGAAATCATCAGTTTGTACTAAAACAGCTTCAGTTTTTGAAGAGGAACAATGCCAACACCAAACAGATGCCAAATTAAATGTGTCATTCAGGGATCCAGAACCTACTCTTCCGCAAACTGCAACGAGTGGGTCTGGTCACCACGCCCCCCCGCCTGCGTTTCAGATCAACTCTACATCGTACCGAGTATTCAGATTTGTTTATTTGTGTGATGCAGATGAAACAAAGAAGCTGATTGGTCGTCTGTTATTTAGAGCAAAATCTAACTTCTCTCACCTCACAGTAAAATCATTTTTTGCTTCTCTCGTTGATTCTGCAGAAATCCATGTTTTTCAGTTCCATGTGAATTTTTTTCCATGTATTTTTTTTCGTCGGAAGCAACCATCTTAATTTTTACATGGCAGAAGATGCGTGTCTCTGATTGGCTAGTTGATATGTCAATAAAAAAACTAGCAACCTTTAAAATTTACCAAATTTTTTAAGCAGAGCTTGTTTTCAGTTATAAGCCAAAGCTGCAGTCTCAGCTTACCATTTGTTTTTGCTCCAGAGGGTTATGAAACAGTTTCAGTTTGGCAAATTTTCCAAATAAATGTATATTACATTTGCATGGATTAATTGATTGATTGATTGATTGATTGATTGATGTCAGTGTTGCAATGCCAAAGCTCTAGAAAACAAAACTAAAGCAGTCTACATGTCTGGATGTTTCTTATTCTAATCGATCTCTGTTTAACCAGGAAAAGTCCCAGTGAGATTCAGAATCTCGTTTACAGGGGGGTCCTGAGGGAGGAACTGGAGAACCTGGAGGAAACCTACACAGACACAGAGACAGAGAACATAAAACAATTAGAAAGGCCCTGAGTCGCTTATAGGAGTTGAACCCAGAACCTTCGTTGGCTTCTTAATCATGGTTCAAACATTGCCCAACTCCAAAATCACACCTTTTTTCTTCCAAATTCCTTGTAGGATTGTGTCTTTAGTTCCTTGGTCAATTGATTGTTTAATATCATCTTAGTCAACCCACTTTTTTGATTAATCATTTCACTGAGAATTCAAGGTTTTCAGGGGGTTTTCAAGTTTGTGTTGAGCTTTATTTTAACCAGGAAAGTCCCACTGAAATCATAACTTTTTTTTTTTTTTTTGTCATATTTTTTACTTTGATTTGAATCGCCTAAAAACAGCAAATCTCACAAGAACCATTTAACAACAGAGGAAATTTCAAAGTCTTGTGTCACTAATGAATCCACCTGCTGTTCTCTGTCTTATTCTGATCAAAAGTTATTGATCATTAAATGTTAATTGTTCACCTGTGACAACCAACCCCAAGTCTGGGTTGGTTGTCACACCTCATGGAGTTGGTTGTCACAATGTTCTGTCAATGGGAGACCGTTGACAAATGTGTCTTGTCTTTGGTTTGAGTTTTTGATGTTGGATTTCATTTTGATTCAAGAATGTTTTACATTTTCTGAATCAGGAGACATTAAATTACAAGAAAACAGGCAATTGGAAAATTAAAAAAATGCATTTTTGTCAAGATTTTAACGATAATTTAAAACAATATTTTTAATGTGAATAAGTGATTAATACATTTTGAACAGAATAAGCAACATGTCAATAATTAAATTATTTTTTTTTTGTTGAAACTTGACACTGATTTCCTGCATTTTATTGGAATATTTAAAATACAGTATTTTTGAGAAAATCTGATTTTTGTAAAAGTGTGACAACCAACCCCGACTGGCTGTGCTGCTGTTCTAGATAGAATCACATGTGACAGCCAACCCGAAAAAGTTGTGACAACCAACCCGACTGGACTGTTTTACTCTCACCTCAACTTGCTTCTACATTTTTAAACCCAGATCAGAAAAAATAGTCCTAATTGTCACTCTGACTCTCCTCTTTGTAAAGTCAATAGTTACAAGGCGAGGCAAATTTACAAATGTATTTGTATAGCACAAATCATACTCAGAGCAACTCAAAGTGCTTTACAAAACAAGAATCTTACAAGAAAAAAATTTTTTTCTGAAAATTTACTTTCATCTTATCACTATCTTGAACAAATGTTTACAAAATTGTTTTAACGAGTGAATTTTGGTTCATTTAATGAACATTTTTATCTTGTGACAACCAACTTATGTGACAACTAACCCCACTCTTCCCTACATGTATATTCTGTATGGGTAATGGTGCCCTGGAAGAAACCTACACAGACACGGGGAGAACAACTGGTTTCAATTATGTGTTCCCTACCAACTTTATTTATGTCATCACAAGCTTTACGCTTGTGATGTTGTCAAACACTTGGTCAGACCATCATTTTGTTTTGCCACGCCCACTTTCACTGTTTGGTGTCTTTTGCCCGCAACAGCCCTAAACCCTCGTCTTAAAACCTGCAGTGCGTATCTAATCTCATGAGCTTGTCCGATCCCATCACACATGTGCATTTCTGGGACAGTCGAGAGCTCAGCAAACCGCCCCAGTGCCCTGTAGCTTCAGACCTCCACAGTCAGCGCTTCTTTTCCCCCCGCGAGAGAGAGCTCATAACAGGCACAGACCTACAACAGTGTGGCCCCGACTGCCTGGGCGCCGCTATAGCTCCCGGTCAAAGCAAAGAGACGTGCCAGCGGTAGCCTTTTCAGAGCCGCTCATGCATGTTTTTAACCTACATGTCGGCTTTTGTTTTTTGTCGTCTTGTGTTTTTGCCCTGCTGGAAACCACACATTTGCTTTTTTTTCTCTCTCCTTCATTCTCCTGAACAAGACTGCAGTGTCCTGGGCTCTGAAAAGGAACACATTTACAGATTATCATTTGAATGTTAGTGTGGTGAAGAAGTGTTTCATTTAAAGCCAACGCATCGCACTTCATTTACTGCTACAACTGTCGATCATGGACGCTGGGTGAAACCAAATTAGCGCTACACAATTAGCTGTTGATGGCGAAAGACGTTTGCGGTGGACTAAAAGCACGCTGTGTCTTAACGAAGCCACTGAATGAAAGCTCGATGATTCTCTCGTTCTAATAGTGTGTCTGTCTAAAATGAATCCATTGAAATTAGTTAATGAAAAAGTTACTTGCTTTATTTAAGTTCTTTATTGAGACAAATAACAATTTAAAGGTGGAAGGTGAATCTACCATCAACTTCTCTCAATAGAAAATTATTTGCAGGACAAGCAAGTGGTACCATCAGGTTTAATTACAAGTCAGATCTGCGGCGAGGCGTTTTTAAAAGATAAGATAGATCAATACGATCCTTCACTCTAGCAAACATCATGACGATGTAGCTTTTCTGGTGGAGAGTTTACTGTTTTTTCTTGACACAATGGTGCAGTTATTTCTTGGTCTACAATGTTTCCTAGTACAGCATTAAACCTACAGTATATGCAGACTATATTTCTCTGTGGGTATTTATATTGCTCAAAATATATTGAAAAACATGCTTTAGCAAGCCTCTTCTCAGATCTGACTTATATTATTATATTGACCTGGTAGTGCCATATACAGTATGCTGCTCTCTTGAGATATGGCTTCCACTAGCCCTACTCTACTTTGCCTGGTAGTGTTTCTGTTACGCTTTAGAATGTGGTTTATGGAAACTGCAGTGAAGTCCACCAGCAGTTAGAACAAGGCCAAGCAGGTACGACCTGGTCCCAGAGCTACAGGAGCGTCGAGCAGCGTAGAGTAGGGCCAAGCAGGGTGAGTGGAGACACCCTTTAGACTAGAGCCACACTGTGTATGTGTTTTATAGATACATAAATGTCAATTCTGTGGAAAAAGGTGACCACTTTTAAGGTGCACTGAATCATGTTCAATGAAACCTTAAAAAAATCACATAGAAATATTTTAAATCTGTGTTTAAAGTGAGGCTAAACATGCGTTCAGAGACTCCGTCCACAACTGCACCTCAAACAGAAGATGCCAGGAGGTCTTTTAAAGGCTTTTTCACACCAACACAACTCCCAGTCGCTGTCGGTAGGGAGGAGCGACGCACCGTCTGTTCTAGTCTCTTTGGGGCGCATCGATGTAAAAAAGCCTTCGCACAAACACGATCCAAGCAGCCAACAGTCGGTGAACAAATGCAGAGTGAGCATGCGCGTGACGTAACGCTTGACGAAAAAGACAAAACAGAAGTTGTGCGCGACTCGAGTAGTTGTCAAACTCTGTGGCGAACAGATTTTTATCTTACCTCACGGATTATGCTAAACTTCTATTTCCCGCTACAGTCCAGCCTTCGTACTACAGCTGTACTCCTCCATCTTTGTTTTCCTCGGACCAAGTAGTAGCCTTTCTTCTCCGTACTTACGTCTCGTTTGAACCCGGCAAATAACAACAATCCATGCTCAGGTAAATACTATTTTTCCATAAGCGGCATTTTCGGTTTTCCGCACCATTTTCTTGCACACTGATTCGCTAGCCACGGGCCAATCAAACATCTGCATATGCGGCAACTACCGACCGCTGACGATGCCGACTTTACGAGCAAGTCTTCAAAACCTCGCCTCCACGACGTGCTCCGCGCTCCTCTGACCCCGACAGCGCCATTCACACCAAACACACGTGAGCCGCCTGTCGGCAGAAGTTGCCAAACCGGTTCAGACAGGCGACCCTCGGCTTGGTGTGAAAGACCCTTAAGAGCCAGGTGGGTGTGAACAGACATTGATTGGCCAAATACCAAAGCACCAAATATGAACAGCGAGCAGATGTATTAAGCCTTTGCTTTAGTCTACATAAGTGCATGAGCTTATGATGTGAGTATTTTCTAAAAATGAAAATGAAAAACGACATTGAAAAACACTCCCCTAACATGAGTTTCGAACCATCGTGTGGTTGTACAAGTGGTGGCACATCACACCACTCCTTCATCAAGCTGAGCCAAATGACGTCTGATGTCATTATGCAGCGGGTGATCACTTTCAAACTCTCCGCAGCAGCGGTGTCGGAGGGAGGAGTTTAGATAAACCATCTGGGCGGCTCGTTTGTCGCGTCAACTCACTGTGACGTCAGCGTGAACTGAAAATGCACACCAAAAAATGCCTGGAAACAGTAGATAATTCAAGTTTGACTCCATATACACAGTCTGACAGTGAGAAAAGTTGATTCTGAGTTTAGTTTCTCTTTAAATTGGAAACTATTGAAAGTGTAGGTCGCAAACAACTCCAGAATGATTAACATTTTGGTCATTATGCAACTATAACTTGTAAAATTGGATATTTTTAGAAGATGTCAACAAATTCTTGAACTACACAAAATCAGTTTTTAGTTGTTTGTAGAGGACATGTTCAAAAATGATTGCACCTTTGCGATTTGACAATTACACCAAATCAAATTGCATTTTCAGTGCTGTATACAATAGGGCTGGACAATCAAATTAAAGATTTTGAGAGTACAATCTACTAATGTGTTAGGGAAATATTTAATCAAGAACGACAGAGTCCATGACAAAGTTTTGGAAGTTTATGATTCGTTCTTGACAAAGCGGATGTTACATTGATCTAGTTTAGTGGTCCTCGTAAAACCACTCTAACAGTTTCTTTCTCTTTTTAGGACTGTGTTTCCAAAAATCCTATACTTCAAAAAGAGTAAAAGTTTCTTTAGGCCCAAGCAAGACAGCCTTCTAAAAACACACTGCAAAATTTATAATGTTGAATATACATTGAAAATTAGCATTAACGTATTGTAAAATTAACAAATTGTAAATGATCTAGATGTGCTTTTTGAATCGAGAGCTCCACGGCTAATGCTGTGAGCAAAATTGTGCGATTTAGAACTTTGGAAGAATAAATGTGATTATTTTCTGTATTGCATGACAAACGTCTGTTCAGTTTATGATTTAGAGATCAAAATCTATCAATATTTTTTCCCCTGTACTGAGTGATTTGGGGAAAAATGTGTACTTTATGTTCAACGGCAGTCTTTTATGTAGTAAATCCCATTTCTCAGTACTCTCAAAGACTAACTGCTCACTTCCCTGTCAATACTGCTGCAGGCTAAAGTCCGCTTGTATAGCAAACACAGGGTAAAGTGAAACATGGCGAGTGTAGCTGGATTAAACCCAAAACACAAAAAGACTGTCCTTACCCGATCCTACAGTGACAGACTGCGATACACCCACTACACTCTGGACTCCACGCGCCGCCATCAGTCATCCCCCGACAAACGCGCTCAAATCGTGCACTTTCAAGGTGAATCGCGCCAAAAACCAATCGCTTCAAAAACACTTGTTAATGACTTTGGGCTGCGGGCACGGACGTCTTCGCTCGCAGCCACTTGGAGGTTGACCAGATCCTACAGAACCATCAGCTCTCCTAATTAGCGGCTAAACGAGGAGCCTGGGAACGCGGCGTAATGAGGCTTGGCCGGTGTCCGGAACGAGGCAGGAACAGAGGCTGGGAGTGTGGAGTTTAAAGAAGAGCTTTAGGGCTGTTGACGCGGACTTCCTGATCAAGATCATGACTGTGAGAATTGAGTTTGAAGGTTGCTAGTCAATTAGAAAGAGTCAAGTGTCCAGGGTTGGAACACAGAGTTAGAATAAAAGGGCACAAGTAATTTGCTGTTCTTCAGTAAATGTGATTAGAAATAATTAAGATAGAGAAGTTCTTTCAGGTCATTTTTTTTTTGAGAATTTGTGATCAAACTTGAATATTAGTAGTATTTACAACTGTTCATGTTTCATGTTACAAAGCCTTACTTTCTTGAATAATTAAAAAGGACTAAAGATTTGTCAAATACGCAAACGTCTGTCAGAAATAGCTGTTGTAATCAGGGCTGTCCACTGTGATCTCACAATTAATGAGACATTGCAGTTCCAAAGCACAATTTTGTCTGCCTGTGATCAGATAGTTGTAATTTCTGGAGCTGCGAAATGGAAGAAATTGTAAATCTTATGTCATTTGCAGTAACACATCAAGCTCTAGGTTTTTGTGGTAAAGTTATCTCTTTTTTTCTTCCTGTGAGTGGAGGCCAGTGGCAGTTGTGGCATTTTTGCTGTTACTAAATGAAAAAGAAATAATGAGACTAGATGTTGTTCGTGGTATAGTTTGTTTGTCGATTACATGTTTGATGTACAGTAGATTGTTACAGATGCAGAGACAAGACAAAGAAATTCCAATTTTATTTTTAATCCATTTCAGTTTGTCTTTGATTCAAATGGCAGCATTTGTTCATGGCTTTTGCTCTCTGGCGTTCGTGCCACTATCAGCGTTAGCCCCATAATTCTTTGCACAGGGAGCGAGACGTCAGACCTTCGGACCAATCAGAGCGGGAGCTACAGTTTGAACACGTAGCCGAAGCTAAGCTTAAAAGTCGTTTTACATGAAACTAAACTTTTTGAAACCTGAAAAAAAGTTTTGAGGTGAAACTAAGTAAGAATTGCCACAAAATGTGACTGTTCTTAAAGCTGTAGATGCTGTTTCTGTAGAACACGAGCAGTTTGTGTTCACGCTGTAGGGAAAACTGCTTTTTAGCCTCTAGAAATCTTTTCCCGCTGCACTACCAATGGAGTAGCCACTGGGGCTGATAAACAACAGCTACAAGCTAGCAATGTCAATCCAGTTAATAAAAAGATCCAGGCTTTGATTGCACAATGTTTTTTTTAAGAAACCTCCGAGCTACAACTAAATGTAATGTATCAAGGTTTTTCCCACAAATCTACAGCCTTCTTGCAATTTATTCCTGGATTTAGAGGAAGCACTCAGACTGTTTTGACCAAAGCGCTGCAAGGTTAGTTGTACTGAAAAAATACCACATACTCCCTAGATGAATCCATGTGGCCTCCTGGATGATTTCTGTATTTTATTGATATTGATCCCATGATAAAAGTGCAACAATTAAACTACAGTCCCACAATAAACTGTACCCTAGCACTGACGAGAGGAGCCACTTAGGTCAGAGAACTATTTTTGTCCAAAATGTTATTGCAATGACAGCATGTACATATAATTTAATGTATATATTGCATTTTATGTTGTTTGAAGCTAGACCAATTGTCATGTTTGATTATTAACACTGTGGGACCTACTGTATATTGCCTTGCCTTCTATGTAATTGGGTGTCCATTAAGCAAGTTTTCTCCCATTGAAATAAGGAAAAAGCAATCACACTAGTTTTGAATCTGTTTGAAACAATGAAAGCCAGTTTGAATCCATGCACTTTAGACAGATCTTTATTTGAAAAAAAAAAAAGTATAATTCCACCTTGAGTTAAGCTTTTGAGACCTTTACAAGAAGAAAGTTAATTAATCCACTCCATCATCATCTTCTACAAATAATTCAAGGTTTCTTTTTTTTTTTATATCTCCAAACAAGACTTTTATTTAATTTCAACAAGTTTCCAATGTGAAGCAGTGCTAGCAGAGTAATTATTTCTTTTCAATAAATACCAAACTAATTATGGATCACGAGGTGCGGGCGAACTGACTTGTTGTGTTGTAATTTGATGAGCTTGAGTTTGTTGCTACGGTAAATCTCTACCTAAGAAAGTAAGAAACTGCTCTCATTATTTCCCGAGAGAAAAAATTTATATATATTTATTTGCATTATAGTTAATTGGCAGCAGTACTGTGACAAGCAGAGGTGTGGAAGATGTTCCCTGGTTTGTTCTGTCCGTTTGTGATTGGTTAATTAAAAGAAGACAAATGACAAGTGTATAAAACTGCCTACAGGTTTAGCCGAGCAGAAATGTGTTGTTTTATGTTGCTGTACTTCAAACAGTAAGTAAGTCTGACATCCTTAATATGAAAAAAAGTCCAGTTCAGTTCAAAATTGTTCCAGGGGTTCTTCAAGGTTGCATCTTGGGCCCTTTATTATTATTATTATTTTTATGTATATACTCTGGCAACATTTCAGAACGTGGAAGTTTATCTATGTTAGACAATCCAACATGATTATGACATTTGCCGGTAATAAGTGTCCATGAGTTATTTTATTTTTTTTAGTTGCCCACTTGGCCACCATCTGTGAACCTACTCGTATTTTGTTTCTGCAGTAATAAATGTGGTCTAGCCCGGATGTTGTTTTAACAGTTCCATGGCGCAATTAGAAAGTTTATTTTACTCCAGCAACTCGGTTAAGAATTTCAATGTTTGTTTCTGCTTGAATTGAGCTTGAAAAACCAATTAGAGAACAAAGTAAGCGGTGACGTCAAATTCAAGCGTCTGTTTGTAGCATTGCAAGTTTGCCGTTGAAATAGTAGCTGCCACTAATGTAGATTTTTATGATGTGTTGATGCCGCTCTAGCCTCATGCTTCAGTCAGTTTCATTTCACTCCATGTTTACGCTGTACTTCCCGGATTACAACTGATGTGTTGATCGCAGTACATATGCAATATCCGGTAACAAACAAACATCAGTGATTGGTAATGTGAAAAATGACCTGCCTACTATCGGACAAACAAGCTGCAATGCTGAGACGTTAAATGAAAATCGGCTGATTAATCTAAAAACACTCACTGATTCCAGCACCTTCGCCGCACTTTATTTCATTTGAGTTATTGTAATAAGGTTGCTAACAGTGTGTATATATATATATATATATATATATATATATATATATATATATATATATAAATGATCCCTCTCACCCTACGCGGGTGGTCTCATCCGCTTTCCAAGCTCGGGTCCTCTACCAGAGGCCAGGGAGCTTGAGGTTCTGCGCAGTATCCTTGCTGTTCTAGGACTGCACTTTTCTGGACACCGATCACCACGGGCGCCACTGTTGCCTTCACCTTCCAAGCCTTCTCCAGCTCTTCTCTGAGCCCTTGGTATTCTCTAGTTTCTCATGCTCCTTTCTCCTGATGTTGCCATCACTTGGTATTGCCACATCCACCACCACGGCTCTCCTCTGCTCTTTATCCACCACCACGATGTCTGGTTGGTTCGCCATTACCATTCTGTCTGTCTGTATTTGGAAGTCCCACAGGATCTTGGCTCGGTCATTCTCTACCACCTTGGGAGGTGTTTCCCACTTAGATCTTGGGTTTCCAGTCCGTACTCGGCACAGATGTCCTGTATACTATGCCAGCCACTTGGTTATGGCGTTCCATGTACGCTTTCCCTGCCAGCATCTTACACCCTGCAGTTATGTGCTGGACCGTCTCCGGGGCCTCTTTGCACAACCTACACCTTGGTCTTTTCTGGTGTGGTAGATCTGGGCCTCAATGGCTCTGGTGCTCAAGGCCTGCTTTCTTTTCATATTGACAACTTGAACACAGACACTCTGGAGAAAATGTTGCATAAGTCTGTTTACAAAAACAAGAGCAAAACATTTGTTAGCTGTATGCTTTTCCGTTCTGTTCAAAGTTTTTGCAGGTGTCCCCCAGGGTTGCATCTTGGGCCTGCTTTTGTTTATTTAATCAGAGCCCATTAAGAGGCAGAAGATACCTCTTTGTATATATTCTTTTGTATTATTAGTCTGTAGTTCAGTACTTTCTTGTGAACAATGGATGATATAAATGGTGTTTTTAATTGCAATACAATTGATAGATTGAAAAACAAATATCAATGTGATGTTATGGTTTATGAAGACATTGATAAAACTGTATTTTTTCTCAACCTTCAACTTTTATGTTTTATCTCCAAGTGACAAATCATTGCAATGGCAGCTCTTAGTAAACAGAAAGTCTCTCTCGTCCTTAAAACGTGTGGCTCTCTCCTCACAAATCAACTTAGTCCGTGTCTGATGCAAGTGGAATTGAATAAAGCTGAATTAGTATTTCCTTAGTGTCTAAAAGCAGACACATTTTGGGCCAGCGCGGGCCATGGAGGCAGATTTAAGACACATTACACTGATTTGTATGCTGCAGTTGAAGGGTCATTTCTTTTAAATGGCCAGATCAATGGGCTGACATTCATTTCTGAGCCCATTGTAGAGTCTTATGGCTTTACGACTTCTGTCTCTGGGGTTTTTTAACTTCTGGGCATTTGCAAAAGGCTTCATGAATCCTGAAAATCAAAGGGGACACTGGGGTGAATCTCTTCTGCGCTGTAATTAACATATTGTGTTGGACAGACATTGCAGGGTAATTTCTTGGTGAAAGTGTCAAGTTACTTATCCACATTGTAACAAATCATAAGGTCAATAAGTTAAACTAACTTAAATATTTTGTTGAACTTGACAATGTGAGTCAAAGAGATTCAACTTAGACTTTCAAGTTATGAGGGGGGGGCAAGAGAGATAGAGGAGAGAGAGAGAAAGGTATAAGAGAGACAGAGAGAAAGAAGGAGAAGCAAACAGAGAGAGAGAGAGAGAGAGGAAAAGACAACAAGAGAGATGAGAGAGAAAGAAGAGAAGCAGACAGAGATAAAGGAGAGAAGCAGACACAGAGAGAGAGATCAAAAGAGAGATGGAGGAGAGAGAAAGAAGATTAGCAGAGAGAGAGAGAGAGAGAGAGAGGAGAAGCAGACACACAGAGAGAGAGACGGTAAGGCAAGAGGAGGAAAGGAGAGAGGCAGAGAAGGAGAAAAGAGAGAGAAGAAAGGAGAGAAGCAGACAGAGAAAGAGGTGAAACAGAGGGGAGAGAGGAGAGAGAGAGGAAAGAGAGCTGAAGACAGAGGAAGGAGAGAAGCTGACAGAGAGAGAGAAGAGCGAGGGTGGAGAGAGAGTGAGACAGAGGGAGAAAGAGAGGAGAAAGAGAGAAAGGGATGAGAGAGAGGAAAGAGAGATGGAAAGAGAAGAAAGAAAGGATGATAAAGAGAGAGAAAGAGAGTTAGAAAAAAAGACAGAGGAAGGAGAGAAGCGGACAGAGAGAGAGAAGAGCGAGGGTGGAGAGAGAGTGAGACAGGGAAAAAGAGAGGAGAAAGAGAGAAAGGGATGAGAGAGAGGAAAGAGAGATGGAAAAAGAAGAAAGAAAGGATGATAAAGAGAGAGAAAGAGAGTTAGAAAAAAGACAGAGAAAATAAAAGGTAAGAAGAGAAAGAGAGAGAGTGAAATAAGAGCAAGAGGGAGGAGAGAGGGACAAGAAAGAGAGAATAAGAGACAACTCACACATGAGTTGAAATTACATACAATTTTAAGGCAGACATTTGTACTTACCTTTTTAAGTTGAACTGCCTTATTTTTTTTTTTTTTACTGTGCATATCTATAAATGCCCGATATCTAAACGTGACAAAAAGTATCATTTTGACCTCAGATGATTTCTTTATTGTCCATTTAATGACACAACGGGGTAAATCTGCGACTGTCATGAGGCCAATACCTTTTCCGTTCAAATGTAATGGATTTCGATCCTTATTTGAGCTGGTTAATGCTCTATTTTGCTTGTGGGTAAGGCTGTATTTAAGACAACCACACGAGGCTACTTTACTTTTCTTTAGCTTCCAATTCTCTTGACAATTTGAATTTGCCTCGGTCCTAAATTTGCAGTGATATTTTAAGTTAGCCTAGTTTAAATGATGCTTGGTAATTTAGTGTTTAAATGCGTATACACCGACGAATCCCTTTTTTTTTTTTACACTGGAGCGGATCAGAGCTGCGTGTTGTGAGTCAAGGTCTTCAATTAGCAGGATTTCTCATCGCCTCTTTGCTATTTTTAACCTGATGTTAACAGCGAAAGAGAGAGTCAGAGGAAACACCTTCACACCTCACTCTGCTCCGGTCTCGACAGCACTGTGACGACGCCATGAAGACTTCTACTACTCGTACAAAAGGAAAAGACGCCCGGGCACTTTCTTTCTATTTGCTCGCAGTCACAAAATGTCACTGCAGCAAAAGCGTATGAATATGGATGTGGTTTAGAAGTCACAGCGAGGCAAACAGCTGAGACCAAGTCAAGTGCAAATGCCAGAAATACACAAGCATAAGCCAAGAAACTACAGGGACTTGCTTTCTGTCAGGGGATTATTTGTTGAAGAAAGGCTGGTTACATTTTAAAAGACAACCACAGATATTGGTCAAAAGGCACAGACAATCTATGACAGTCAAATATAGTTGTGTTATAATGCATTCTTTCATAAGGAATGTATTTTATTTTTTATAACAGGAAGTGAAATATTTTAATGTACAATGCAGACAGATTCTTGCTGTAATCGTTTACATAAATTGTGTACAGTAATGGCGTAATCGTGATTGTTGACCGTAACTTATACATTTGCTTATAAGTACTTATTATGTTCTTCATGTTGAAAACAGGTGGTTTCTTGTAAAATACATTTACAACAGTTTATTTCTATGAGACCTGTCACATGTTTATTTTTTTTTTCTCTTCACTCGTTACATAAAGGCACTAACGCTCTGGAGTCTCTCTAACAAATAATTGTTTGAATAATCGTGATTTCAATTATGATTTAAATAATTGGGATTATTATTTTCATCGAGCAGCCCTAATCACTTTCTTTGCCTGTTTAAGTATTAAAGGTCAAATATGCATTTTTTGTGTTCTGAATGCCTTCAATTTGGCGTCTTCTGTGTTAGAACGTGAAGGCGCATGTGCTTCTATTGTCAAGAATTGAGTTAGAGTCTATCCAAAGGAATTACAGTTAGACTGATCATGCCTAAAATGCTGCAGAAATGTATTGTTTATTTATAGACTGAAAAACAAGGTCTTATCCTAGCTATGGCAACAGAGTAAAAAAAAAAAAAAAAATCAAAGCTGGTTGAAGTGAAAGACAGAAATATTTTCACTAATATGCATTGCTTCCTGTAGAATTTAAAACAATAATCTTAGCTTATGCCACTATGCTGTTGACTGACAGAGTCCACAATAGCTGTGTGACACAATTGTGGCACAATTTTCTCTGTTTCGTCTTGGAAGTGCCGCACATTTTCTAATAAATATTTTATGAATGAGGCCATTGTTTACAACTGTTCAGGAAAACTCACTTTGTTTTGCTTGCTTTAAGTCTAATATTGATCCCTGCTCAAATGAGGATCTAGATTCAATACAAGTTTAGTGATGGATTAGTATGTAGTCTTTGATACTTTGGGGAGCTGGATTTTAATAAACATTTTGGAGATTGTTGTTGATATATGTCGAAACACATTTAGAGGAGTATAAATAATAATGAAATAACACAACTAAATGTTGACCAGAATTATGTAAAATGTTAGAACATATGCTTTACGAGCCTGGCAGCGCTTGCTCGGGCAAAGTCACACATTAGTATTGGATGTTCTCTGAAATAGAATAAATAATTATTTATTCTTTTTAGTTTCAAGCTGAAATGAACAGATGATGCACAGTATTGCGTTGTGTTGTAATCATCTAAACACAGAAAACACGCAGCTATTTGACAATGAAGTCCCAAAAAATGAAAAGCAGTGGCCAAGAACTAACTAAGGAATGAAGTATTTGCAAAACTACAGCTTAATTGCCAATTTGGAAAAAAAATCTAAGCATTTCTGATGTATTCTCTCACTTACACAGCAACAGACAAGCAACTTAACTGTTTCACATTCATTTACACTTAGAAAACGGATATATCTTCATCTAAATGGTGCTTTCACAGTTAAGCGCACCAGTTAAAATGTGATAAGACGACACCATCACTGTCTCATTAACAAACAGCATTATCACAGCAGTCACGAGGCAATGAGTCGGCAAATTTGAGCTTCAGTGACACAGCGCAAATTCAATCAGTCGCATCCCACATGAACAAAACAGAATCAGTGAAGAACCAGTGAACCTGAACAGACGAGTGTGGAGTCTTCTAAGTCCAGCATATCCACTAAAGTTATGGATTTAGATTGGCTTTTTATTTATGAAAATGGTTTATTGATTTAGTTCAACATGGTGTCAAAGAAATGCATAACATGAGCACAGTTTGGGCCTTTTTGCTTGACTATTATACAGCATCTCTATTTCACAATTAGAAACACTAGTTTCTTAGCTTATAATCAATACACAAATTATAAAATGTTTACATGCCTGACCAAGCAATAGCTTTAATCCAAACTATCAAACATCTTCAACCTCAGATCTCCTCATCTTACACCCCAACAGCGATCAATAACAACCGGTTTCTTAATGTTTCACAACCAAAATTGACCAAATGCATTCCTCCTTCTCATTTTCAAATGCCTCCATCTATAACATTCTCATTCCCCCGTCACAACACCATCTGAATTTCCCTCCACAAACGCAGCGGCAGGTCGAGCATCAAAGTAGCAAAAACCTTTAACATTTCAAAACTTCTAAGATAAAAAAAAACAGAACATCCACAATTTCTAATAAACCAGTAGTCTCCTCATAAGCAAAATAATCACCCTTTCTCTTGAATAAGACAATGCAACCTCCCCTAAAAAGCTCTAATCAATATATCTTCTTTAAAGGGGACCTATTATGTTAAATTCACTTTTCTAAGTTTTTAACCTTGTTATAATGGCTTCCCTTTCACCATTAGTTTACTCAAAGTTATATTTAAATTGATTCATTCATGTTTGAGTAATCTTGTGTGTTCTTCAGCTGCAACTCAAGTGCTCTGAAAATCCCCGTCTCACCTACCACCTTATCCCCTCCCACTTGTCTGTATTTACTTGTTATAATTCAAAAATTAATCTCAAAGTAACCATATAGTGTTCAGAAACTTCCATAAGACCACTTTCCAACAATAAAAAATTGATTTTAAATTATGTTGCTTTTTACAGTCAACATTTAAAATTGAAGAGGCATTTTGAGCAGGAAGTCAGTTAGACTGTTTATTGCTACCGTTTAGATCAACTTGTGTTTTACAATGAACAAAAGCTAAATTACTGATATGCATTCTAGTTTCTTACTGACATTTAAAAAAACACAATAGACCCTTTTAAAAAAGTCCACGCTTGATTCTGAAGCCAATTCACAGACCCATTGTTGATCCCGCATTCATTTCCAAACATCTAGAAAAAAAAAAAAAATCATCTGTACAACCACTTTAAATCAAACAGTCAATCTGTTTTCTGTCCAGCTAACAGTACAGAAAGAGCTGTCATCAGAGTCACCAGTGATCTGTTGATGACATCTGAATCTGGTTCACATCCTTCCTCATTCTTCTCGAACTCACTGCTGCGTTTGACACCAGTGACCACATCATCCTCCTACATTATCTACAGCACCACTGCCCTTCACTCATTCCATTCCCACCTCACAATAGGACGAGGACGTGGTCATTGGGGACACTAGACCCTGACCCTACACAGTCACTGAGGGGCTCCCCAGGGCTCCGTACTCGGTCCTTGCCTCTTCACCACTTACATGCTTCCTCTGGGTGTTTCGTCAGCAGGCACAGAATAAAACAATTTTAAAAAAAGCAATTTTGAATTAAACCTGACACAAGTATATCTCTTTGTGTAGGGATAATATCTTTTGTGCGCTGTCCCTGACAGTTAATGGGAAAACAATAGAACTTGTTGAATAGAGTAAACATGCAAAGTAGGAATTTATCCTTGTGCAACAACATCAAGTCTAAACAAATATACACGTGTAAGTGAGGTGTATTACTGAAAAGAGAAGACAAAAAACTTGCACTTTTAATTTTGGCAAAGCGATAAAAAGTTACAATAAATTGCAAATCAATTGGTCAATAAAAATGTACTTAAATATCAAATTGTGTCCTCTGGTTTGGTTTTGGAAGACATATTCAGATGTTCAAACCATAAATATTGAACGAAATGTTTTCAAGGTGATTATAAACCTACGGCACTCCATTGTACACACAAAACAATAAATATGTATCTTACGAGATCATTTTTATGGCTTTCCCCCCACATTCTGTATACCACACACTTCGTTAAGCTAGTGACTTTGTCCACAATATGAGTAGTCTTTTCTGTGCTAACTTGATGTTTCTAAATAGCTGATGTGCTTGTAGATTTCGTTGTTAAATTAAATGCCTACGGTCTTCACTGCAATGTTTATGGTCTACAAAAGTATGAAACTAGCTGTTAACGTAATGTATGCCTGTGGCTCAAGCTACAGTTTGCAGGCTATTGTAAAGACGGCCAGTGTGTGGAGCTGTTCACCCACCAGAGAGAGCTAGTGGTAATCGGCAGGTTCTTTAATAAAACACAATCTTCTTCGACTGTTGGCAGTTATTTTCACACATCCTTAGAAATGTGCGGCTGTTTTTCTATGGCTCCAGCGTCTGTGTTTCAATATGTTTGGCCATAAAGGAGAGAAAAGCTGCACATTTGCTACACTTCCGCATGGATCACCTAGAGTGGGCGGGTGCTTTGTGCAACAGCAAAAATGCCTGTATGTTGCAAGTCAAATGATGGCGTTTGAGTACGAAAAACATCTCTTGCTAAAAAAAAAAATCATATAAAGTCATATCAACCTACCTAACTTGCATTTATGATTGTGTTTTCACTCTTCACAATATTGCAAAACTCTATTCTTACTGTGATTGTGCTTTCTGCAATTCTGATTTGTAACTTGGTCTCCAATTTAGTGCAAAATTGTAGTGGATCCATGAAAAGCAGTATAAGAAGCAGGCAACAGGCCCTTCTCCAGAACGGTTACCCCTCAAACCGATTAAAATAATACCCAGGTAGAGTCAACTTGAATAAATCTCTTATTTACCATGTTACAAAGGGTTAGTTAGTTTCATCTTGCTAAAAGGCAGAAATCTTGTTATTCTTCATCCCCTAGGTAAGCCATCAAAATCTCAATCTGTCCACATATTCATAGGCTCAACTTCTCGGTCGCGGTGCCAAACTGTGATACACCGAATTGTGCGAAGACGCCAAATAAATGAGTCACATGTATGTAGGCCCGGCTCGTGGCATTTTCTCCGCGCACATACTGTAGGACGGCCGGCACAGATGGCTCCTCCGCTTTCTCCACGCTTTCACAGAGACGCCCTGACCTCAGACTTGGAGGAAAATGCAAATTCTGCTCTCCGCATTATGCTCCAAATGTGTGCACTTTTCAAACTCCTGGCACGGCATAATTATGTTTGATTTGAGCGCTAACTCTCTTCAGGGTTGAGCTGCACAATTTCATCCCCAATCGTTACTGTGATTACGAATCACCTTGATTGCAATTGGTAAATAATTTGGAACACTTTACTTCTTTGGCGGCGGCAGACGTTAAGTGGAGGTAAGAGATGCAAAACTGTGAAAGCAAAGATTTGATTTCTCACAACAAACTGGAATCCACTTATTTTGAACAAGAATGTGGGGCTATTTTGAACCTACTTGCTCTGCAATAAGCAAAGTATTTTTATGATAGGAACAAGGATGGGATCAGTAGTCAAATAGCAACACAGTCTCAGCACAGAAAATATAGATATGCAATGAAACATATGATTTCACGCCTTTTTTTTTACATGAATATACCAAAAGTCTAAATTTTGTTTGAAGCCACGTAGGGCTGGGCAATCAGGGAAAAAATGTAATCACATTTTTTTTCTTTTTTTTGTTTAACCTTTTCAAAAACAAATGAAAGTGACATTCATGAACATAAAGGATACAAAAAATTTTAATATGTCTCATTTATTTGATTTTTTTTTTAAACTACTGTATATATTGATATTATGCCTCAACGTTTGACTTTTGCTCTAAATCACACATTTTTACTGACAAAAAATTGGTTTTCGATCTTTTGATTCAAAACACACAACCAAATAATTCACGATTCATTTTAATGTCTCAGCCCTAAAGCCTCATGACAACATTTTCTTTAGGTTTAACGAGTGAGTTTAGGCCTCAAGCTAAACTTACTCATTGAAACCATTTCTTACTGGGGTAGGTTAAGATTTACCTTTGGCGCTAGTGTGGCAGAGCGGATAGCGCTCACAGCAAACAAGGCACGGGTTCGATTACCGTACGACCTGGACCTTTCTGTGTGGAGTTTGCAAGTTTCTCCCAGTGTCTGGGTGGTTTTCTCCAGGCACTCACCAACCAGTAACATGCAGGTTAAGGAACACTTGATGTTGGTTGGAGGAAAACGTTCGGGAAATACTGGAACCGAAAACATGACGCGCTTTCAATGCCATTTTGTGGTTTCTTGGCTTTAAATCTCCGCGTCAATAAGCAGAGAACAGAAGCAACAAACATGTCACACGTGCGCTCCGTACAGTGACATGAACTACGCTCCACAAACAGCAAAAACACCACATAGCCATTGTGCCAAATGCTCACTCTACGATGTCATGACAATTCACTTTTTACGTTCTCCCAAACAAACCGCGTGACCTTAGGACAGCTAGCGGGATGATTCACGTCTCACTTCTCCCAAACAGACAGTGCTCCCTGCAACTGCAAGTCTGCCAAACCAACTGCAGTGTGTCAGCTTACCTTCTTAAACAGAAGAATCAAAGAAACAACGAGTGCATAGTCAATTAAAGCGCAAGACTGGCCTGAGTGTGTTTGCATGTACATACATGGATTATCCCACCGGTCACTATTGTTGCTGATAAGATGTTTGTGAGTTCTGTGGCCACATTAAATAAAGTTGAAAAAAAAAAAATGTAATTTATTATATCAATACTAGACACCTTAAACATGATGTGTACCAAAAATCAATGTTAAGATACTTTACTAACTCTTTCTTTGGGTGCGTTCTTGCTGCCATCTTCTTCTTTGGGCGTAAACAGGAAGTAAACAGCTCTGGTCATGTGACAGTTTACAGTAAACATGTGCTGTTGTGTCGCTCCTTTGTTCCAGTGCCACATGTGGCTAGAAAGTGAAACTTAACTCGCTCCATGTGGCAGTCCACGTGTGAAACAGCTGATTCATTTGCATGCGCTTTGTTTTGAGTCGTAACTGAACAGACTATACGTGTGTTTTAAAATATAGTTTGACAAATGTGACATTGTTAAATGGCTGAAAAAATAGTCTTGGGCTTATAATTAACATTTGAAAAGAAGCAAGAACCGAAAAAAGAACCATTAAGGAACCAAAAAAGCAGGTACCGTTAAAGTACTGGTATCGAAAAATCTAACAGTACCTAGCCCTATTCAGTAGAAAATAAATCACCTTATACTGAGCTTAAAGCAAATTTTTATTTCATCCCAAAACTGTGAAATCTTTTCGATCACAATTGAACAGTCTCTCCTTCTTTAATCTCCTGTACTCCTCATCGTTCTAAACTAAGATCTACATTGTTCCAAGGCAAAGGTTTGGAGCCCGCTCTCTTCAGCCCATTTCAGTGAAGCCGTCAGAGATAGTGCGATAGTGCGGGACGAAATGATCTTTTCTTTATCCTTTGGAGATGAGACGGCGGAAATCTTTGATCTGAAGTGGATAGATAATCATGCGTGGCTGAGCCCTTATTTCCATGTGTATTGAGCTCCCCCCTGGAAGCTCCATCAACACTGGAACTAATCAGGGTTATTACGGCGCGTCCCATCCAGACACACTCCTCCAGATGTGAGACGAGAGCCGGGCCTCACACCGGAGACGCCATTGTTTCTGTGGATGGATCCCGTTATGCACCGTCATATTGGTTTTTAATATCAGGGGAGCCGTTTACAGGGGGATGGATGGGCGCTTACACTGACAAGATTGTCAACATAAAAACGCCATTGGAATTTTATGTATCTTTACGCAGGGCTGTATGGCTTTGTTATTGTCGCATTAGCCGCTTGAAATTAGATCTGTTTTATGGGAGGAATGTTAGAATGTGTGGCGCGAATGAAAGGAAGGTTGTGGGTTCAGTTCTCTGCATTCTGTCTTTGAGAAGCCGTGCATGTTCTTTCAGGTTTAGTCATTAAAATGTGAAAGTGTTTAGAACAGGTGAATGAAAACAATGGTCTATGGCAGGGGTCCCCATACTTTTTAGCCCGGGACTCCCAAAATAACTGTGCAATTAACTCGCGACCCCTACACCAAAAAATATATACTTCTGTTATAATTTTAAGTAACAAAACCATTTAAATTATAATTAATTGTGTTTATTTGATAGTGTATTGTTGTTTATGACCCTAAGTCCCCCCAAAAGCTGATTAAATGTCCTAATTCCAATAATACATTTTGATATCAACCCCCAGATTTTCCTTCACGACTCCCTGAAGGTACCGACCCCCACTTTGGGAACCACTGGTCTATGGTAAACCTGGGCAAACTGTGGCCTGGGGCCAGATGCCAGATGAATGTTTTATTAGGCCCACGTCACGTTTTTGAGAACCAGAAATGTATAATGAAGTATAAGGAACATGCATAACTTAGACATAGTTCTCATAAAGTTACAAGTTCATTGTTGCTGTCCAACCTTTCTTTTCCTTGTCCCTCATTTACCGTTAGAGATTGAAATTATAATAACTTGTTATATCAGTGATTGTAGTCTCGTCTGGGTTTGAATCTGGCCCTCGGGTAAACATACTATCACTGGTCTATGGAATATAATTTACATTATGTGTGATCACACATAATATAACAACAGATTGTGACAATATAAAACCCTATTTGGACAGGCTTGCTTTTATCCTTGGATCTGTTATAATTACAGATGTCATCAGAGTATCTAGTGCAGTGCCAATGGTCCATGTCTGTAATCATGTCTGTTAAGCTTCTCCCACATTTGTATTTCAGCAAGCGTCCCTGGGTAATTCTGTTTTAGTGTGTGCACTTAATGCACTATGATTCAAAAGGCTATTTTAGGTTCAGATTTGAACAAAATTCATCAACAGAACATTCTACTATACAGTATAATCAATTTATTGTTCTTTCTGCAATTAAAAAGCTAAATATTAAGCAAACTGCTATAAAAATGTGACCTTAAAATATAACCCTGTTGTTGTGGAAACAGAGGAGTAAGTTGCTAAAAGGTATTTTAAGAAAGTCTGGTTGAAGCTCTGCATAGGGGTTTAAAAACATACAGTAAGTAGAATAAAAACAAGAGACAATGAATATTTTGTAAAAAAAATATATATATATATATATTAAAAAAAAAAATAATAATAATAATATTTGGTGTTAATTGGTGTAATTTTGATCAACCATCAAGGTAACTTTGTAAAACAGCAGGTAATTCACAAAAAAAATAGCTTAAAACTGAAGAAACCCTGCCAGCATTAATTAATTAAAATGCTATTGTCATATTTCAATGAGTAGCATCATAAAGTCTGTAAAAACAACAACAAACATGAATCAGTGTCATTATCGCATATTCCCCCCACATAGTTTGATCAGCCTTAGCAATGCTTTGCGTGTGAAAATGTAAGCTTTCAGAACAAGCTGATGATTTCAGTTTCTTCTTAAATGTTAATTGCAACACAAAACACACAGAGACAAAATTGACATTTTGCTTTGGCTTTTGGAGAATTGTGATAGAAATGTGTTGTCATATTGCCCAACAGTTTCACCGTGGACGGGAGCAGTCAGTTTTCTCAGTTCTTCTACGTCACGTGGGCTTGATTCTGTTGCCTGTTCATTCCCCTTCACTGAAACGGCTTCTGTCATTCTTGCCTCTGACCGTGCCTGAAGATGGGTGAGTGGTTCCTTGATGTTTTGAGCGACCCTAGTTTATTTATTTGTTTTCTTTGTAAATGGGACCAGCAGCATGTCAGTCAGGCGCACCTCAGCGGGAGTCTGTCAGCGAAAACACAGGTCCTGCCGAGCTCCGCAGACCTGACGTGAACCTACCACGGCTGATTTCTAACACACGGTACACGACATGCGACTGTGTGAAAGTGTGTGTTTTTAAAATCGTACTAGAGTCGTACTAACCTTCCAAGACCATATATAGACGTGAGCAATATATCGGATTTTAGATAATATCGTGATTGTTATCTTGAAGGTATGCAAACACTGAATACTGAATAAGTTGCTTGTAGTAAAAAAGGCAACAAAAAGGCAGCAACAAACTAAGAAAATTATATTGTTAATGTTCAAATAAAGTCTGACAATGACATTTTAGTCACTAGATCACTCATTGGTCTCATAGTTGACCAAATGTTTTATTAGTGAGAAAGCACATTATAATTTCATTTTGCAAGAATGTCTGTAGTCAACGCAGTCAAGCCCATTTTTTTCTGATCATTAAACTTTAACTAATTTGTTTCAACAGATGATTGATGTTTGGTTTTGGAATATTATTGTCTGAATATTGTCTGAATCTGAATTGAGATACGTCAAAAAATGACTGAGATATATATGAGATATTCATTTTCGTCAATATCACCCAACCTTATCCACATGTGACTTTCAGTCAGGCATTCCCTAATCAGGATTGGTGTTGACATGTCATATTGTAATAATGAGTCAGCTTGCTAATGTGAGAATATATACTTTTTTTTTTTTTGAGTACCTGGAGGAAACATATGTACACAGATGAGTGGACAACATGCAGACTCCACAGGCTCCTGTCCAGGGGTCCTTTTTGGCAAAGGGCACTAACCACTGTGCCACCATGTTATGATGAAGACAACTAGTCAGAGGTTCATTAGTTTGACTCAAATATTCATTCCCCATGAGACTAACTCAAACTCAAATCACTTTTTTTTTCTGATTTACATTTTCAAGACCTTCTCCTCATAAAACAGCACATATGGGAAAAAAGCTGCTGACTGACAACATATACTTAAACTTACACTCGCCAAGAAAACAAGTGACATACACTTAACCTTAGACAATACTATTTTAGTCTCTGTTGTCAAGCAACAGCAGTGGAAAGACTCCTGAAAATGTGTAATCTCTGTCACAGGACTTCAAATGTACATAATTACATGAACTGCTGCCAAAATAGCACTTCAGTAACACTAAAAACATGACCTAAGATTGGGTTCACAGCAAAACAAGATTTTGGCATAATCTCCAAAAGTAAATCTTTTAAATACATTTTGTGTGACCTGCCTAAGGACAATAAATGGAAATTAACATATTTGCTATAATCTGACATATTTACATGTGTATTTTACATGTGTCCATTAATATGTACTGTCCCTATAAAATAAATAAATCATATAAACAGTTCAGGACAATGGTTCTGAACTTTTGAATACACTGTTTAAAGTTTTTAGTTTTTTTTTTTACTTTGAAGCATTTAGCTGCAAACCGTCCCAGTGCATGTTGCAGGTCCTGCTTTGAAGAAGCCATCAGGACAACATCATCTGCAAACAGCAGAGATGAGATCCTGTGGTCCCTAAACCTCTCACCCTCCGGTGTCTGATTGCACTTAGAAATTCTGTCAATAAAACCGGTGAACAGCACCGGTGACAAAGGGCAGCCCTAGCGGAGTCCAAAATGCACTGGGAACAGGTCTGACACAGACACATTTAAATGTATTTCGACCGTACATACAGAGGCAGATCACTGTGTGTGTGACTGCACTGGTCTGACTGAAGCAAGCCTCAACGCCATAGACCTGTGTTATACCTGTGCCAAATCCTGAAATATTTTATACCACAAAACATTGAAAATCACAAAAAAATCACCCAGATGCAACAAATAAACTGCCTATCCCCACTGCTGGTCACTGTTTTAGAATTATAATGTTGCTGTGTTCAGCTGAGTAAGGGCAAACTGCACTCAAAATATGATAGATTATCAATATGTTGAGGCAGATAAGTTTGTCTCTATCCATCTAGTGTTGTTCGAGATGACGCACAACGGACCTTACACCACTAGGGTTTAGATATCTTAAACTTGTGTCCATGCCATGTGTGGAGTGTGTAAATCCCCGCTGACACCACCAATCGTAATAATCTTCTTCTGCTTAAAAAAAAATACAGAACTACTTGAGAATCTCCCACAATATAATATACAGGTTTCAACGTTACCAAAAAGTTTATTTACTCCAAACATGATACTAAACCACAGCACTTGTCAAATTCATTGTTTTATTTTTTTCTAGTTAGTGTCCAGCTTCTCATCCCAGAACACTTTGCATTTTTTCACAATCTAATATTTTTTTCTGTATCTCTTTGAACTCTAATACAACACATGATTCTTACACATAGTAAAACATTATGTACTGTTTTATCCACTGGTGTCTTGTCGCATCGCTCTCTCAGTCTCTGCACGACTCGAGAAACAGATGTTCTCCGATGCTTGGCTGTCTCCGTCAAATAAAGCAAGGGATTTCTCCTTAACATGGGGCCATATATCCACAACACATCTGCTCGCAATTTGTCTTGGACTAGATAAACGTCACTATAAACATGTTTTTTTTTTTCTTACGCCAGAGGAGCTGTCTCACTTCTCCATGACCCTGCCTAGTTCCAGCTCATTTGGTCGGCCATGTTGTTGGTTTTTTTGTCTGTTTTATTCCGAGGACGCTGCAGCTGCGAGGGAGAATCTGCGGACTGGAGCACTTGTTAATTTGCTTTTCTGCGCTCTCATGTGAAGCTAATGGTGGGCCAAGGAAAGGGAATTAAGAAAACAAGCAAGTGCAATTGGCGATCGTTTATCGACTCCCAAAACAATTTATGTCCATACGTTCAAACCCATGTCGCGGCACTTCATTACTGGACTGTATCATGCAATTATACAGCAATGTGTTTCTAATATATAGGATTTTTTTTTTTTTTTTTCTTCAGAAGATAATTGAGTATGGCTTGTAACTGCCTTGCATTATATACAATCGATGCATCAAAAAATATAATAATTGCATCATTTTGAAAGAACAAGGCAGTGCTTACCAGGATTGTATGAGATTGTTATGTTTTATCACTTTGAATTGAGTTTGAGAACAGACACCACAGACCTCTTTCTCTTTTCCAAAGGCAAAATAGTCAGTCATTTGCTAAAATACATTGAAAACAGTATGGCCGCCATGTTTGCTTCGCTTTGGTTTCCCTCAAACCACAAACATGCACTGTGATTGGTCTCACACTGGTCGGGTATATGGCATAGGTCTGTGGGATAGATTCTCAAAGTTTTGTTTTTGGTAGAGCCTTAAAAACTTGAAAACATGTAAACTTCAAAGGTCGATATTTATGTTGTCGCTCAAACTCAGAAAAGTCTATCATGCAAAAATCTGGTTGAAAAAATGTAGATTCTGTACAAAAATGTTTTCATCTTAAGGACATTGAAATAAGTGCTTATTGCAGAGTGTAAACACATAACATAAAGTGCATGTCAGTGCATTTCAACACATCACTAGCTAGCAAAAATCAAATTGTATCTTGTGCATAACATCAAAAAGTGCAAAAAAAACAACAACTGTAGAACATAACTATAATATGGCCTATGAATTTAAATGACTAATGTGAGATGTCACTGCCTGCTTTCAGTGAGCTGCCTAAATTACGGCACAAAAACGTATCTAACTCAGCACCTCTCCTTGGTTTGTAGTAATTAGTGTGCAGCAGTTGGCCGTAGTAGCAAGAACAACTTCTTGTCAAGTGGTGCGCTGTTTGTGACACACTGCCCCTACAGGTCAAAACAGCTACTGCATTTATGGGAACGCAAGGTCCGCTGATGGGTGCGCTGCACTTGGAACTAAAAAAAATGAGGGAATGGCTGCCCAGTCCAGACAAAATGGTCCGTCACTGGACTATAATGACGTTTCGGGTATTTTAGCCCTTCATTAAATGCAATTAAATGACTATGGGGGCTGTGTGGACCTTCTTTACTTATTTCAATTTTTATACTCGGTGTTATACTCTTTATACTTTAGAGTATACTTTATACTCGTGTCTTTCAAATTTTAAACTTTGAATGCATCACAACTTTCTATAAACATTATAAAGTGTCCAAAATGTCAATGGAATTTTTTATGGGATATACAGTTTGTTTTTTTGTTTTGTTTTTTAGCATAATTTAGACAACTGAACAGCTTTGAACAAGTTTGCTAAAATATTCATGTCTGGTTAGTAATAGCTTTGAAAAAAATAAAAATAAAAAATCCTTGATTTGATACAAACCAATCAGGAAAAATTGCTTTATAAAAGATTTAATTGGATCTACCCAAGCCCTCAAACTCCTAATAAATACTTGGCCAATTATGTGTGAAATGTTATAGTTACTCTCAAATAAATAGAGTAATAATGTGTTTAATTAAGCAATTGTTGCAGTTTCTTTACAGTAAACTTACAAATCAAAAGGTACAGTGTATAGTAATATTATATTTAACAGTGATCAGTGAAGGGGAACATATTCAGTCTGCTCTCTCTTTTCAAATTGGTTCTGGCCAATACACTGCTGTTCACTGATTGGCCGATTGCAGGACTTAGTAGCTGTAGTGAAATGAAATTGAGTGAAGGCAGGTGGCTAACCATTCTGACCCACTTCTCACAATTTGTTGTTGTCACGAATGGACAAAACCATTTAGTGAACACCCCGCTTATACTAATATACTGCTGTTTCGAGTGACTTCAGGAGAGCATTTTTTGTATTTTTCACCTTGAAGAACCACAGACTTCAAATCACAAAGTCTTAGTCACCAACTTTAATATTAATCTCCCCCTTCAGTCGTCTTTGTCAGAACAGGTTTTCAGCGTGATTGTAAAAGAGGTGACTAAACTTGGATTGTGAGGTCAGAGTGACTTTGTGGAAGCCGTGCCTTTTAGTCCAACCGCAGCAGATGTTTCAGTGTGAGCTCCACAGCAGGAAACACACGGCTTTTTGACTGATGTGCAGGGCCCGTCCAAAGCATTAATAACAGGACACGTGTCAGACAAACATGAAGGGACTTGTTTGGGTAAAAAAAAAAAAGTGATGAAAACTAAACTCAAGGTCAGCAAGAAAAAAAATCTATTAAAAAATAAAGATAATAATGTCAGAGGAATAATATTAACTGATGGTTGTCAAATGATTTAGCCAAGTAGAAGTAGAAGCAGAAGGTCTAAAAACTTTTTCACAGCTGTTAGGAACGGAACATGACAGTATGCTAACGACAGATATAGCCACAATGCTAACAACAACAATAGCTTCCCATACCATGTTACAGTATGGGAAACTAAGCTGTTTAACTCTTTTAAGACGTTTTCTGGCGAATTTAGTGTATTTTTAGCACAACTAATTCAAGTCGAGTTACAACCGGGTTTAAATGGAGGTTACTGATGTGGCGTTATGTCAGAAAAGTACTGTAATTTCTGGGCTATAAGCCCCTACTTTTTTCTCAAGCTTTGAACACGGCGGCTTATACGGCAATGCAACAAAAATATAGATTCTCATAGACTTACTATTAACAAGTGTGGCTTATATATGTACTTTATCATTTTTCGTACTTAAATCTAGTGGGTGCGGCTTATATTCAGGTGTGCTCAATAGGGCAGAAATTACAGTAAATAGAAAGTTTAAATAGATGTCTAAAGATGCTAGGTGGCGCTAGCATCACATTAGCATTTAGCCTGCAGCTGCCATTAGCATTGCTCGATATGTTTACATACTTGGAAGGTTGAATCACTTTATTTATCTCCATGTCTTCGTGTCTGTATTTGACACAATATATTTCCTCAAATCCACATTTGCTGTTGTACTGTAGTTGTTGAGCAGTGAGTAATAAAAGTGTTGTTCTGATTCACTCCCAATGTTAACTATCCCCCTCAGAGGTCCGTTAGTGGGCCCGGAGGTCCGTTAGTGGGCGTGACCTTTGATGCCGACTGTATCTATGTTCGCCGTGTGGTGATCACGTGACACATTGGTTGGCATTTTGGTTACTCTTATTGGTGCTATTTCTAATTCATTATTCTTCTTAGAAAATGAAAAAATAAATAATAAAACATGTATCTCTGAAAACATGCAATAATAAGGGCATAACATATATAATATTCTACATATAACAATATAATACCATATTTAAAATCTTTGATTAATACCTAACACTTTTCCAATTTATAGTAGAGCTCTATCTTAAAGTATATTTAAGCCACAGCCTTTTGAAAGTTGGATAGTAAAAAACGCATTTCCACTGAAAAAAACCTTGGCGCCCAAAGGGTTAAAACCTATTGGAGGCACGCTGAACAAACACGAAACAGGACAATGTTTGTCTCTTGCTGTGTAACTCGGTGTGTTAACAGGTTTGATAAGGGCAGTCCATAGAGCTCCTACCGTGTTCAGAAAAAGCCTACACCAAAAAGAAATGAGATCCCAATGGGAAAAACAATGAGAGCTAGCTGGAACTAGCTGGTTCTGACGTCACGTCGGCTCGTGAACATCCCTATTGAAAAACGTATCAATAGCACATTTTGTATTACTCTCTGTAATACTGTGATTAACTTTGTATCGTGAGTTTCAAGTTGAAAAAATCATGTATCATGAGATCTCCTACCACATAGTGACATCACAAGGTGGAACATAGCGTTTTCAATTCAAATGAAGAACACAATCTAAACATGCATGATTTTTTGCATTAAACAGGTAAACAAAACATAACTTCAGGTGTGTCTTTGTTGGAAAAAAAGACATCGGATCAAAAATATGTATTATATGGGCTCTTATTATAATATGCCAAGATGTGACTTTTTCATGACAGAACAAAACCATGAAAGAAGCAGTTAGCTAGCTTTAAACCTTTACTATGATTATTCTCTCTCATATGAAGTCCTAATGACTATTGGCATTGTCTGAAATAAGCTGTTGAAATATTGGAAAGCGTTTTTATTACACATTTGCATTGGGTGGAGATTTTTCCATCAAAATGAGCTGCGATGTGGATGAATGGAGAATCTAAACATGTTGCTAATCATTTCAGTCATTGGTTTTTAATAACTCGCACCATCTGCCCTGTGCCTGGGCTCGAACTCCACTCTCAGAGCCGGCTTTATCACCACAGCTGGGACTGTTTGTTTTGTCTGAAGCCCCATGCTAACTATAAACTATTGTATTACAGCCAGACTTATGAACAAGCAAGCTCATCACATGTAGAAGTGACATGCTTAGAAACAAGGCCAAAAAGAAGACTTGAAGCTTTGGTCAAACTGCATTATAGTATATTATCGCTGGTGCAAAGACGAGTGCCTGGAATGAGCTGGTACAGAATTGTTTCTTATTGATTGTCATGCTCAATAACTTGAATAACTTAGGTTTTTATCTAACGCTTGGTCGCATTTTTTTTTTTTTTTTTTTTTTTCTTGCAACCTTTGTCCTGCACTGAGTGAGTGACACCTATATTGATAGTGAAGAAGGAATGCAAAAAACACATAATTATATTTGCCTCAAAGACAAAAAATAAATAAATAAAAATAAACAGACTAGAATTGTGATGAAATGAAATTGTGATCTGGGTTCAAAAAGATTGATATATACATATTATTTTAATTTTTTGCCATTTCACCCAGCATTAACACAGTCTGAAATGTATAACAATGTGCAGCATGTATAATTTTTGGAGGAAAAGACAAAGCTTGCAAACTCACACATAAAAAAATTGAGACAACTGAGTATGTCTGAATTGAATAATGAATAACTTGAGTTCTAATCAGGAGCCACATGCTGCACTCTGATTGGCTAATCTTGGGTGGTCCATTCCATTTTCACTTTGCTGTTTGTAGGAAGTGTTTTTTAAGTCATAATTTCTGCTAATAAGTAAAATATGTTTGTATAAATCATAACTCAAAGGATTTAGGAGAGGAAGTTATCAGATATTAAACCTAAATTTTGTTTGCAGTGTAAAAATCTTTAGTCAAAACATGCTGATCCTTTGTTCACCTGTGCTTGTTGCAGCTACAATTGGCATAATAAGGGACATCTTATCAGTTTTGTAGTTTTGAAAAAAGACTTCAATTGATCTGTTATTATTTTTAAGCTGTTTTAGATTTTGTTTTGTGTTTTACAATGAACAGAATGTAGATTACCAGGGAAAGGAACATGAACTCTCAAGACAAAATTGTGCATACATGCAGTATTTTGCCATTGCCAAGACAGCAAACAACGCAAATTAAAAGTTGTTGGGCTAAACTTGTATAGGGGAACTTTGAATTTCACAATTTATTATACACTGAGTCAAAATCTCATCGACAAATATGAATTATGGATCTGCTTTTGCCATAGTTTTATAGTCCCCTTTCAAATACTTCTTTCCACAACTCCCATCACAGTATCTACTGAAGCCTCTTTGCCCATTTCCCCCAAAACATGTCTCCAAAATGATTCCAAGTTTGATCAAGTTTATCTCCGAGGCGATGTCCGCGACTATAGTCCCGTTACATTTGGGCAGACTCCTCACACCCCATCGCGTTAAGTGAGTAGGCATGTGTAGAGTGTGAACGAGGGAGCGTGTAGGCTGGAGGGAGCGGAGTGATGGAGCGTTCCTATCACGCGGTGCAATCGGCCGTGTGTGTGTGCGCACTGCAGAGCGGCCATTGTGGAGGCGAAGCAGAAGGGAGGCGCTCGAGGTGGGGGACGCTTTTAGCATCAGAGGTCTGGCTCAGGGCTGTGGTGTTTGAGGTCGTGGGGTCAGCGGGACAGTTGCAGGGGTGGGTCAAGGTTTCTTTGCTGATAAATTTGATTCAGAGGAAAGGATGGATGTAAATTGTGGTGCATGATAGTAACTTACTTCACAAACATTCATCGAGTTTGGGGGTTTTGCGAGTGGGGTGTGTTGTTCGCAATATATATAGTCAGTGGATAGTTTTCTTGCTTCTCCTCAGCACGTTGACATTGTTAAATGAACTACATGTATCGCCATGTTTGGGTCATTTTAACTTCTATACTTTCTGTACATATGAGGGTTGGGCAGCAGGGATGGGACAGGTCTGTTTTATAATGATTAGGGATGTATCAATTTGATACAAGGATCGGATATGGAGCCGATTCAGGAATTTTCTGGATCGGGTATCAGCTCCTTATATCGATTCAGCCCATATCCTAGCCTTTACGGGCATAATGAGGCTTATTTACTGTCTGATGTTGATCCATAATGTTTGATATTTTAGTGGTGACTTCATATGTCTTCATGATCCAAATTCTTATGTTTTGAAAAAAAAAAAAGTTTTGGTTAATTTCCGTAAACCAAAATGGGACATAATAACAAAAGTCACATTGATAAAAAAATATATATAAAGTAAACTGAATATTATTATGATAACTTGCTGTTCAGCCAGGCTGGTGCCTCCTAGTGCCTCGATTTCAGTTCACTCCAGCTGTTAGGTCTGTCGCGATCCCTTTCGTACCGGGAAGACCCGATTGGTACCGTTAGCCTTACTTCTTTTACATTCATACATATTCGTATTGAAATTTTAATTAAACACAGACGAAACTAATCTATTAAACACAAAATTCGCTTACAGAGTTCAACAAAGCAAATGATTGTAAAATGAGATTTTTACCGTTTAAAGCCGTAAATGCCTGATTAAGCTAGTTCCGGCTGCTATCTGCTAGCTTCAAATGGCGATAAATAAATGTGTCGTTTTAGGCTTTCTATTTGCAAACTTTTGCAAGATACATTCATAAATATCAATATAAAGAAATAACATTAACTGTACACTTACAAATAATGTGTTTAAAAGACGTCATTTCGGTCTGCGCATGCGTCGTTGACCTAAAAAGGATTTTCCGGGCGAAAGGGAACACGACAAGGTCACGTAATGCATAAATGCAGATGGTTCCTGAAAACCAGAAAGTGTACTTCCTGGTTCTCAGTACAAAAAACAAAAAAACTAAAATCTGTCCTAGCTGCCCAGAGCCACAGAAGCACTTGTCAGAATTAGATCCATAAACTAATATTGAATGGAAACACCAGTATTGAAAGATTTGATAACGTTTCCCATCACTATTGCGCTTTTAATAAAAAAATAAGACAGATGGTTCATACATAAAATGACGTTACACAAAATTGTCCTTTGACCATGTGTTGCAGTCTATATGGTCCTA
The DNA here is from genome assembly GCA_038363315.1 of Mugilogobius chulae. Taxonomy (NCBI): domain Eukaryota; kingdom Metazoa; phylum Chordata; class Actinopteri; order Gobiiformes; family Gobiidae; genus Mugilogobius; species Mugilogobius chulae. Next base: position 6,820,273 of record CM076399.1, on the reverse strand, counting down.
AGTTAGTCTCGTGTGACACTTCAGTGACCCTCCTCCTCTCCGGTGAACTCTCAGAAGCAGCAGTCGGACTCTGTGGACGTCTGAACGTGACAGCTCCATCGCCGCAGAACAAATGACACCATTAGATTAGACGTTGACACATTTCCACCAGTCAAAACGCCAAGAGGCAGAGCTCCCCAAAGCTCCCCATATGGTGCTTATAAATACACCATCAGTGACTGCACCAACACAGTGGAACGCTAAACTACCACAATGCTTTTTCAGACTTTTGTTATCAATGTGTACAGTAAGGAAGAGGAAATCATGGGGAACAAACAAGGGTTACACAAATTTGGGCCAGCTTGTCCAAAATATATTCTTTTTTTTTTTTTCATTCATTTTCTACAGCTTAATCCCATTAGGGGTGACTGGAGCCTATCCCAGTGACTTTGGGCCTTAGGCGGGGGAACACCAGACAACCATTCACTCTCTCATTCACTTACAAGGGAAATTTAGAGTGATGATACAATTAATCTAAACATGTACGTTTTCGGAGGGTTATTTTAGTATCTAAAGGAAAATATAGATTCAACACATATGACTGAAAAACATTAATTGGGGAAAATGCAATTCCACTGTTTTTGTATATCCAATCAAATAATATTAATTAAAAAATCCATAAAACTCACTGTAAGACTTTAAGTTAATCATTTGATATTTCATCTTTGCATCATGCACAGACATATATCTAAAAAAAAAAAAAAAAACTGAACATAGAAGTGGAATATGTTCAAAGTTTGCAAATTTAACAAAAACATTTAAAAATGATGCACGTGTTTCCCAGCGCCGAGCCACACCCCTCACTTTAAACTGGGCCAGGTTAACAGGCCAGTAGATAACAAGGTAGCCTTGTTTTCTATTGGTCAACATGTTACTGGCCTCACTGTGTCTACAGTTTCTACATGTTTAATGATTTTTTTTCTGTTTATCATAAGCACAAGACTGTTACAAATCAATGCATTTGTTTTGACAACGTTTTTGACAGCCATTTATCTTTTTTAATCTTTCATTCAAGCTTTAAAGGCTTTTCTTCTTCGTCTTCGTCTTCTTCTTTTTCTATTTCTTCTTCTTTGTCGTCTTCTTGTCCTGCTCCTATTTCTTCTTCAATTTTTTTCCTCCTCCTCCTCCTTTTCCTCCTCCTCCTCCTCCTCCTCCTCCTCCTCCTCCTCCTCCTCCTCCTTCTTCTTCTTCTTCTTCTTCTTCTTCTTCTTCTTCTTCTTCTTCTTCTTCTTCTTCTTCTTCTTCTTCTTCTTCTTCTTCTATTTCTTCTTCTTCTATTTTTTCTACTCCTTTCAATTTCTTCTTCTCCTTCTATTTCTTCTTCCCCTTTTATTTCTTCTTCTTATTCTTTCTACTCTCAAAGGTTGTATGGAGGATTTTCAAAAATTGTTTGTTGTCAGTCTTGGTGAAAAACAGTTGCATAGATTTGTAGCAGCCTTGTATTTATGCTAAGCATTTTAAACTTCTAAATTCAGTCTACATTATTTGCTCACTTAGCTAATGCATTCTTAGCTTTAGAATTTTTCATCATGATGTGTTTTAATGTTTAATACTAACAACAGTTAGCCACAATGCTAACAACAACAACAACAACAACAGACAAAGTTGCACACAAACGTAACGTTATTAGACATAGACAGGACATTGCGGACTAATTTCCACCTGAATAAACACATTAACAAAGAGAAATAGTTTTTCATTTGTTGTTCTAAAAAAAAAAACAAGTATAGTTCCTTTAATAATTAGTTTTTTATGAAAAGTGAGAGAAAGGCAGACTGACTGGACTCTTTGTGAAACTGAAGATTTATAGTTTTGAGCTCTTTAGTAAGCAAGAAAAAGCTCTGGAAAAAGAAATTCAAAATGTTCTCTGGTAAATATGCAGTACAGTATTAGTTGGTGGCTTTAGATTTGCCATGTTTTATTTTATTTTTATGATATTGTGAACAAAAAGAAGTGAAATAAGACAGTCCACAAACTATTAACCGAGAAAGCATTATTTGAACCAACACAAACGGCTGATGACATGTTTAATATAAATGATCTCTCCCTCCCCTTCCATTACCATCTCTGTCTGCAGTAATAGATTTACTACAGTCACATCGTGTATATGGAGCCAGTGGCCACACACACAAATGTACATAAACAAGTCACTTTTCGCCCACAAGCGTTTACTTCACGGCTCCATATGCCATAACTCTCTGGTGCACTTATTCAGCCAATCCTGTCCCGCGGCGCAAAGCGAGATTTCTCCACGGAGCCACTGCTTTCACTACTCAGCATCGAGGAAAAAAGGGATTCAAATGACAAAAAAGTGCAAGATAAGGATTTGTGTGAGCTGCAGATATGTTCGCTTCGTGCTTTTATGTGTAGAGATGTCTTGATATTATTTTTTTGTCGCACATGCGTTTTGTCTACACTGAACAAAGATGAATACAGAGATCAAGTATTGTTAAAATGTGTTTGTAGGTATAATGTGTTTGTCTGGTGAAAATCATGTGTAAACTTCTTCTTAAATTGAAAAGACTTTGTTTTAGCTATAATGTCATGAAGTAATTCACATTAACTCTTTCAGTGCCAGTCTTATCCTGGCTTTGACCCTCCTTCCCTGTCAGGCCTTTTTGCTCATTTTAAGCAATGTTCACAGCTCCACACAAAAAAAACTTTGTGCAACTGGAATTGTGACATACTGTAAATCAAATGAGACCTACAAGTGTCTACTTTCATAAAAAAAAAAAAAAATGAATAGATAAATGCTACTATTGTAGCCACAGCTGCCCTGGGGCAGACTGCATTAATCCATTCTCTTTTTGAAATTCCTTGTTTTCATTTGATTTCAGCGTTTGGCGAGAAACTTTGGAGAAAATTTCCTTTTTCAAAAACAAACTTCATATTAGTGTTATTTTTGTCTGACTAACTTTTTGGTGAAAGAATATGATCTAATACAAAGAAATAAAGCCTGTAGAATAAAATTTACAAAGTGTATGTGATTAAAACAATGCGGAGAAATGTATTTTTCTTCTTTAAACCAACAAAAGCTGTGTCACAGACGATAAGATAGCACAGCAGATTTCTACTTTCTTTATTTAATTTTAATTGAACTTTATTTAACCAGGGAAGTCCCATTGAGATTCAGAATCTGTTTTGCAAGAGAGTCCTGGGGGAGGGGAGGCATTAATGGACATGTTTTTGGTTGTAGGGGAAACCGTAGTACCTGAAGGAAATCTACGCAGACATGGGGAGAACATGCAAACTCCGCATAGAAAGGTCCCGGGTCAACTGGGAATCAAACCCAGGACCTTCTTGCAGATTTTATAGACTCAGCCTCTTTCACGGGCCATGGATTATATTTAACCCTCCACACAAAGAAATACAGTAGTTTGACTTACTCTGACCACTTTTGGATCACTCACGGAAGAGGAAGTTAAGTATTTCTCCTCGTGTCCTAGTACAGGAGGATCATGATTTTCTTCATTTTAAAGATAAAATATCAGCTCTATACTCACTCTTTTTTTTTTTAATCAAAGATATTTTCCCTGTAATCCATTTGAAAAGAAAGCCGACCCTTTAAAATCCCTTAATGTCAACAAAGTAGCATGGATATTTTACAACCATGTGACTTCCTCTGTGTCATCCATCTGCTGGTAAATTTGAGAAACTCCACCATGTATTTGACTGATACTAATACTTAGCAGGTGCATCAGAGAGCCCGACATTGCTGAATATCATAAAAGTCCAATGACGTAAACAGACGTCATCGGCAGGCTGCGGTTGGCAGATATTTCCGCCATTGGCAGGGAAAGAGTTACGAGTGACTTGACTTGAATTAGCTGTGCTTTTTTCACTCTCACAAGACCAAAATGTTGTGTTTTTCACCTTTAAGTGTGCATGTTTGATTTCGTATTGTTCTGTGATAAAGCATCTCTTCACACTCTTATGTCCACTGCTGTAAATTTGCCTGTATTGATCGGTCGTATGGATTTCTGGCCTGGACTAGAACAAGCTTTGTCTGGCAGTGCGAGAGGGTGTAAATCTGCGGCTGACATTTTGATAGTGACTGACACACAGGCGGCCGAGTAAATATCGTTATAATGTGACAGGATTCAGATGTGTCAATCTAACGGTCTTTTATGCACTAAAGCAGGGAACGGAACTGCACTTCACATGGTTCAACAACCTGTTAGCAACACAGACTTACAAAGGACAGGCAGGTAACGCTAGAATAATGTTGTTGTTTTTTTATCAATTTGTGTGCACCTGTAATTGAGTTTTTAAATGATGATTGTGAGCTTTCAATAGTTAAACTTAGGACCCAACCGATATGGCTTTCTGGGAACCGATACCAATAGGGTGGCTGTTTATGCCGATAACTTTACGCTGTAATTACAGTTTTTTTCTATAGGTTTGGCTCATTTCTTGAAACTGAGATGACATTCTCAAAACTGCAGATCATTTGGTCAAACAATTTGACACTTCGTCAAAACATCACAGATCACCAGCAAAAGCACATATCTGCCAAAACTGTTTGTTTATGTTTCATCAGTGAGTTACTTTTCCATGTAAAGAGTCAATTCCATCAAAATCACAAAGATCTTTCTCAGTTGCTTTGGCTCTTTTTCATTCACTTAGTCACTTTGTCAAAATAACCTGGATGGTTGAGCACAACACCATGGATCACCTGCAGAAGCTCATTTCTCTCCCAAAACACTTTAGATATGTGTCCAAACCAGATGTCTTTGTCATGTGAATCGTCATTGCCTCCAAAACACATCGTCCCTTTGGTCTTGTGTGACTCTGACAGTCAGAATGTTTAGATGTTTTCTCACTGTGGCAGAAGTCCAGCGAACACAATAGAATTATACACCAGAATACACTAAAGCTTTTCTTCATTGGTTTGGCTTCATTATTTTTACATCTTTAAAATCATTTGGACAAAAGATTTCAATATCAAAAGCTCATCTCTTTCCCAAAACTGTTCATACAAGCTTCAAAACTAAAAGTCTTTCTCGTCTAAACAGAACAGAATGAGAGACCAGTGTAAGTGTATTTCTGTTTTACTTACAAATGTAAAGCATCACTGCAGTGACTGGAGAATGACTCTAAACTGGATCAATTATTTCTGATTCTGTATTTTCTTTGTCATGTTTATAGTTTCATATTGTAACATCAGAATAAGTCACATCTTGAGAAGATATTACAGTGTTTATGGTATTTTATTCTTGACTAACTTTGACAAATGACCAGAGTCTTTTGCATGTTGAAACTTACACAGTGAAATCCTGCTGACATGTTTTGGACATAACAACCATTAGACTGAAAAACAGCTCATCACTTTGATCTGAAAGATCTTTTGATTTGAAAAATGTGCTAAATGAGGGATCATTGTCCTGTCTGTAGGAGACTTGTACAGAAACATGTGCAAAGCTGCACTGAGCCATTGAGACATGGTCTAAGACACTGGAAGTTTGATGAAAGCAACGAGAAATGACATTCAGTTGTGAGCAACTGTAGCTTGGTTTGGAGATTTGTCCATGTGATTCTGAGAATGTCATCTCGGTTTCAAGAAATGAGCCAAACCTATAGAAAAAAACTGTAATAACAGCACTACATATTGATCAGATTGCTGATTGAATAGAATGGTTGTATTCTGGAAGATCTAAGCTTTAAAATGAGGTACAACAACATGTCAAATATCAGCGGTACATCAGCAATATTTTGGCCGATAACCAATAGGCTTGTAAGTACTCATATCGGCCAAAAATACTGGCCAGTCGATACATCAGTTGGGGTCTAGTCAAATTATCAAAGTTATATTTATTGCAAATTAAAATTGTAAAAATTCCAACTACAATGGACAAAGATACAAATAATGTTTGTGCGTCTACTGTAAAGTTGTTCGATAAAAGCGTAATAATTGTGATAATAGATGCCACTCGATTTCGGGAGACAAATTTGCTACTAAGAAGGGTCAACATAGCTGAAATACCTCTTGTGACGTTGTGGTTCCAAAAAGCCCTGCAATGACAGCAAAAAAAAAAAAAAAAGAAAATTTGTGAGGCTAAAATTGTCTTTGGGTTGCTCTCGTGGACCCAATCTCGTTTCTTGTCTGGTCTGGTTGGAACTGTATCTCATCCCAGTCTTAATTTTGACCTTACAATAGTATGTTTTTGGGACTGTCATGTGTTTGAGTCAGAACAGTTTTGAGTCAGAGTGTGCTGCACATTTCCAGATGCACAAACGAGGGTAAACAACATTCATTATACTGTGGACATCATTTACTTTTTAAGCACATTTATTTGAAAAAAACAACAACAACAACTCAATAAATAAGCTCAGTTGGTCTCATTCACTTCACTAAAAGAAGATACTGAGATTCATAAGAAGCCATATTCCATCTTAACAGAATGGATGCCAAACACTGTGTCTCACTCATTTACATGGTTTACTTACATAAAAATGAATGATGCATTAGGGATTTAATGGCAAATATGGGCCGGCCAAAGGACTGGGTTGGGGTTGTAGAGAGGTGTAGTGGCAGTGCATGGATAGTGCGCTCTGGTCCTAGGGGGTGACACAAAAAATGAAAAAAGTCATAATAATAAATAAAATCTAGAATAGAAATTACATTTTTTGCCTGAACTATAAAAGTAATACAATTTTGAAATGGCAGATTTTTTTGTTGTTGTTGTTCAAAGAAGTGCTCCTGAAGGTACAAACATTTTCTGTTAATAACTTTTTTTTTATTTTTTTATGACAATGAGGTTCAACAACTCAGAATCGAGAAAAAACAAGATCAACTGTACTTAGTGCAAGTTAATGTTTTGATGCTGTGGAAAGTATTCATTGTCATTTCGTTGGAGATCTAAAGCTACACCTCACCTGTTTAACAAATGGGTATTTTATGTTGAATACTTGGCTCATCTTGCTGCACAGTGTTTTTTGTTTTTTTTATTCTTATTATTCTTTCCCAAGTTCAAACACCAATACATATTGCTAAACAATGATGCACCAATATGATGCTGGGATTAACTATGGGTGCCAATCAGTGTTGGGGAAAAAGTATTGAAAAAGTAATTAGTTACTCATTACTTATTACTTTTTCAAAATGTAATTAGTTACACTACTTAGTTACTGCCTCAAGAAAGTAACTTAGTTACATTACTTTGGGATTACTTTAAGTGTATTATTGCAAACATCAATCAAAAATAGAATTGAAAATTGTATTATTGGCATTTAAACAAAAGCAAACAACAAATGAGTTGCTTAAATGGGCTAATATTAAGTAAGTAAAATAAGCTATAGATGTAATTCTGGGCCCTGTTCCAGTTGCTGATCTGTGTCTCTGAGATGTCTTAGCTCACACAATAAGTCACTTTTGTAGATTTTTTTTTTACATAAAAGTAACTATGAGTATTTTGGTAGTAACTGTAATTTAATTACAAGTATTTTCACTGTAACTAAGTTACACTATTAGTTACTCAAAAATGTAATCTAATTACAGTAACTAAGTTACAGTAACTAAGTTACACCCAACACTGGTGCCAATCCATATACAGTATAATGTCAAATTCACTTTTCTAAGTTTTAACCTTGTTATAACGGCCTTCCTTCATCATTAGTTTACGCAAAGTTATATTTGAATTGATTCCTGCATGTTTGAGTAATCTTGTATTGTTCTTCAGCTGGAGTTCAGGTGTTCAGAAATCCCCGTTCTCACCTACCACCTATCCCCTCCTACTTGGCTGTATTTACTTGTTATACTTCAAAAGATTAATACTCAAAGTGAAGCTTATTTGGTTCAATACTGTCCCAAATTCACTTTCCAACAATAAAAAATTGTTTTTAAAAATGTTGCTTTTTATAGTTACATTTTAAAGTGAAGAGGCGGGGCTTATCAGTTCTGCAGTTTTGAACAGGAAGTCAGTAGAGCTGTTTCTATTTTCAATTTTGTGTTTTACAACTAACAAAAGGTAAATTATTGATCTGTGCATGTTTTAGATTCTTACTAAATATAAAAAAAACACAATAGGACCCCTTTAATCAGATGTAATAACACTTATTTAATGAATATCTCATAATGCTTTGACATCGTATTCACACAAAATTGTGTTTCAAGAACAAAATGAAGACATACATATTTTCACTCCCCACTCAGCCAATATTACGTATCTACAAATGATTGAAAATGGCATCAGCTCTAAAAACGCTGGGTCATTTGTTGAGCCCAGGATGGTCATTGCAGATTGATTTGATTGAAAGCAATCGATATGTTAAGCGTTCTTAGCCCAAACTCTCTGCGTCCTTGTGTTGTGTGATGCAGCAGGTGTGTAACCACAGCCCACAGTGAGTTTTTCTATGTAACATCCTGTTTAAGACGTCTCATAAAAGAAAGAAACGGTGCTGTGAGTCTGTCACTCAGGACGGCCAGCGTAAACAGAGTGGTAAATATTTCAGCCGTCAGAGCTCAGAGAGGGCAGCTGGAGCGTTTGCATGGTAATGAGAGAGAGAGAGAGAGAGAGAGAGAGAGAGAGCGGGCGAGAGAGAGAGAAAGAGAGATGTGCTGATTTCTCAATATGCTTCTTTCAATTCGATTCCGATATAGTTTGTAATCCCAAAACCGATCTAATACTTATTTCAAACCTCTTCATAGTGCAGATTATTGCTTCCACTTTGACAACCTGTGTTTCTAAAGACAGTTATTTTCCTCCTATCATTAGTGTCTGAAGTCTGTAAAAAGATAAACAGCCTGACAGAAAACTTGGCTACTTAGCAAAAACTACGCATCTTTTGATTTGACCAAACTTTAGTTTTAATTCTGCAGGATTTGTGAAAACATTGTTGAGGCAAAACAAATACCAACTCTGTCTTTATAATGCTGTTAGTGACTTTAAACCTCCACTGTGAGCTCTTCAGTCGGTGTTTGAGCTGCTTTGATTAGCAGCGGTAGCATGGCGGAGGCATTTTTAAGGTCTTGGTCTTGTCTCGCACATTTGGACTCAGTCTCAGGGGTGCTTGGACTCGATCAGGTCTTGGACTTGGTTATATCTTGGACTCGGTCTTGAAATTAGTTTTAACTTGGACACCACGACCATATTTCATTACAACCACGCTCTGCTAAGCTTCCACCAGGAGTGTGATGACCTGTCCCAGGCACAGTTTGCAGTAAGGTCTGCACCATACGATTACGCAGACATGTCTCGGTCTTGTCCCTCAGTGGTCTTGGGACTCTGTAGTCTTGGAAAGATCTTGGTCTTGATTAGTGCGGTCATGACTAGGGCTGGCCGGTATATTGTTTCATACTGGACACCGAGGTGTTTTTTTTTTTTCTTGTTTTTTTTTTATGATATGAATTGACTAAATGGAGAGAGAGAAAAGATGAAAAGGCAGTAGAGAGGATGAGAAGAGAGTGTGAATAGTGTGGCTGAGCCTGGGAACCATGGCCTGAGCGGCTCACAGTCTCTCACACTGCTCCTGCATGTGACTGACAGCCCCAGCACAGTGCAGGTCTGTTAGTGCCTCTGTCATCTGTATTCCCCCACGCCCGGACCACAAACGCACACTTCACACGCATTTTTAAAGGACACTGATGAGGCAGTTTCTAAAAGGAAGGCACCGATCTTTTGACGCCGTTTTTGATGCCGTAGCATTAAGTAGCAGCCATTACACAACATCAACTTATACTATAGTGTAAGGACTGAAACTGCTTTTGATTCCTTGTGAAAACAAAACAAATTTAGTCACAGTGTTCAAATCCACATCAACCATCCATTTAAAGGCACAACCATATTATGGGACCGATACCCGATCCAACAAAAAAAACATCTGCGCTGATTGTTAATGTGAGGCTTAAGGAAAGAGCAGAAGAGACAACCTTGTGAACTGGATCAGTGAAACAAATGTGAATGAAGATTTAAAGAACGTGTTAAGAGACACGCCAAAATCAAGACAGAACTAAAGACTAAAGCCGGCTACACATTAGAGGAGTTTAGAAACGTTTGCGATTTCTTGATGTGCCAAAAACAGAACAGGCCACAGACATAAGGACATTAGCAGTGAAATATTTGTCTCACAGTGGCATCATGTTGCAGAAGAACAGAGAGTGGCGAACAGTGCGTGTGTCAAGGAGAAAAATGACAAAAAAATCTCTTACGAAAATCCTTACTCTGGCCACGCCTCCTTGAACTTGTAGAGGGGCACATTGTGCTTAAAATCGGGCCAAAACATGTAGTGTGCAGCCGGCTTAAGCCATAACTAGGTCACGGCTTGTTGGACCAAAGCAACACTTAATTTAAAGGTAAATGAAATATGTAAGGCGCACCATTCTTTCCATCCCCCCATGTTTTGTCTGGCGCAGCAAAGCAGTGATATATGTATCATAAAGTTACATAACCTCATTGCAATTGTGGCTGAATCACAGGATGTAAAAATCCTCCACACTCAGCTCCACAGAAAGGCTTTGCCATACGTATAAATTAAAGTGTCAACATGGCTTTGAGCTTTGACTTCAAAGCTGCAGACTTCCATCAAGGTGAAAGTGAGTCTTTGTGGAGATGGTCGTCATCGGAACAAGGCCTTTTCTATTGAAAACTACTTTTAGACGTCTTAGTCTTGATATTTGCTTCTGGTTTTAAGTCACATTATTGATTTTGTACGTTGTGTTGAGTCATTAGGCTTTTAACTTACACTTGAATGTACTTTGGCATCCCATGTTTAATAAATCAGATATGAAAAAACACAAATGGGAACACACAGTTTAGATGATTCAAACAAAACAATCTTTACCTAAAAGGAACATATTAACTATTAACAGCTGTCTATAGTTTCATTCCCTTCTGAGCCTCAGAAAACACTTCTCTGAAAGACCCTGATCTGCGATGTCATACATACATAAAACAATTTTCAGCACTTCTTTCAGAGCCATTAACCATCCAAACTCTTTTGTTTTCCTTTTGTAATGTCTTTTAAAGCCAGTAGATGCTGGAATTGCTGATCATTACTGTCATGTCGGCTTTACTACACTTTTTTTTTAATCAATTTGGTGTTGCCTAGGAGGCAATGCAAATAAGTCTTCATTGTCCTTTAAAACAGTAAGCTCTACCCGTGATGTCACAAATCTAAACATTTTGAATCAATGAATTAAAAAAATAATAATAATAATGCATGTCCAAATGAAAGAATCTGTATGCAGGCTGCAAAGAACTTCACATGTGGGAAGATTAAGATGAAAATAATCCCTTCCCTTTCCCTCATTTCTTATTAATAAATGTAGCCAGGAAAAAAAAATCCTCTTTGACATATACATTCGACTAATTTGAGTGTTTTTTTTTAAACTGAGCGAGGAGCAAAGAAGGTGAACAGTGGTGAATAAAGCTAATTGTAAACATGTATATTCGATTAAGAAATGATGTTGCAGCATTGTTAACATTGTTGTAGACACGTTTTGGTCCTGTTCTGGGTTTAATCCAAGTCTTAAATGGCCTGTGTATGCGAGTGTGCATAATCTTAATTGAAATGAGCCACTGTAGCAGCAGAGACTGAATGCCTGGAACACTTCAAAATTAGATTAAATTGGGCTAAAACAACAGCTGCTTGTGTTTGATTAACATATTTCTTGTAGGAAAAAAACACAAAAAAGGCAGTGACATCAGAACAATCCACTGTATTGTAATGGTGACATATTGGATTTCCGCTTCCATAAAAAGCAAACAGACATAATTGATTTTAATGTATTTGCTCACATATCAAATGTGTTCTGAACCTCCACATTGTTCATAACTTTGTATTAAACTTTTAGGAGTGAGATGTGTTGGTTTGCTAACGGCTCCCTTTAGACTCGATGATTGGACAAGAGAAAACACAGACTCCCAAAACCAGACGGAAAAGAGCAGATAGAAACATGAAATAATGTTTTTTTGTTTTTTTTTTTAAATTGACCTTTATTTAACCAGGGAGGTCCCACTGAGATTCAGAATCTCTTTTGCAGGGGAGCCCTGGGGAAGGGTCAGGGGAGGCATTAATGGACATGTTTTTAGTTGTAGGAGGAAACCGGAGTACCCAGAGGAAACCTACGCAGACACGGGGAGAACATGCAAACTCCACATAGAAAGGCCCTGGGCGGCCCGGGAGTCAAACCCAGGATCTTCTTGCTATTAAGCCAGAGCGCCACCATGTCGCCCTCACCAAACGCCGGCTTAACCCCAGTCAAACAACAGTATTTACACTGATGAAAACTTTATTTATTGACTTAACAAAGCAAGGCTAGCACATTAGCATCAGCTGTTTCCTGTTTGTCAAAGCAAAATAATTGTAAATCGTGTGCTTATGATGTGTTCCAGGCTGGGATATTTCCCACTTCCCACTTGTAAAAATGCGCTGGAACTCCACTTGAACTGATAAATATGACTTGTGAACTGGGACCTGGTCGAGGAAGCCCCACTTCACATACGAGATCAACAATCACCACAATACATTTATTTGGGGGGTTTAACTGACACAAAAACTATGTAAACATTGGTTACAGGTCATTTACTGTTATTTTTGTTTAGCCTGAAGGTTAGCATTAGCCATAATGTTTACATACGAGTTGATTACGTTGGAACGCTTTGAACTGGGAACTGATATTTTTTAAGTGGGAAATGTCCCAGTTGCCTGGAACGCAGCATTAATGTGTCCGACACAAACCCAGCCTTAAAGCATTGAATAAAACGAGTTTAAAATGCTGCTCAAAGTCGCAGCGGCTTTGCAAAAAAGTAAAAAAAAATTTTAGAAAAGTGACAATAAACCGGAAGTACTTTATTGTTTTTATTCATCCCTTCCGACCGCCAGAGAGGCGGTGCTAAAAGCACTGAATGATCATTCTTGGGGCATGAAACCGTAGTTACATTATGTAACTTTTGTTTCCACCAGCCTGAACCTCGTGTCACAGCCACAGACTTTAAATGATCACAGATCTTTTTGTGAATCACTCACATTGAAGAAAACATGTGTAACATGCGAGTGACGCCAGATATTCATGTAACAGAGAGGCCAGAGTGGCTATAGGAAAAAAAAAACATTAGCACATAGCTTTGGAATATGTTTAAATCTGGCTGAAAACATTAGCTGTGGCTTAAGAATCACGTTTATAAATGGCTGAAAATATCTTGATAATAATAGTGAACTTGTGTGACGTATCTAAACACACTGAAGCACTTAATGACATCACAAGATGGATTTTCAGTTTGAGGGAAGAAAACAGTCTAAGCATAAAATATTTTTTGAATTAAACCTGTGTAAATGAACTAAGACAGCTCCAGGTGAGTTTTGGATGATGAAATAACATCATAACAGAGAAAATGTTAGGATTTTATAGACCCTTTAGTATAAAAAGAAGCATATATTAAGTTCTTGGATGCACTTGCAAAAACTTCACGACACCAACTCTGATTTTGATGAACTGTGAAATTCAGTCAAAAACATAATATCTTCTCCAGGTATTTTCATAAGCAGTTTGCACCATCTGGAAGAGACACATTCCCATCTGTTTCAAACAAAAACACGTTATTCTGCGATTTCCGTGACGTGACGAGATGATGAACAACAGCACGAGCTCAGTCTGGTGCTGTTTACATTACATTATTACAGAAGCTTACATCAGGTGCATAATCCAGCAGCAGTGTCGCATTCAGGCGCTCTCAGGGTCAAGTGGACTCACAATTCACTGTACACGGGTTGTTCAATTATATAAATACAAGAAATGATCTAGTAAAAGCAAAGGGATTAGTCATAGTGCTGTTTATGGGTCGATTTGGCTTGATTTTTAGCTTTTAAGTTTACAGAAAAAGGACAGCATGAGCCAATATTTTCATTGCAGAAAACAAAGTGTACTTGGATTGCACGCCAGGTCAGTTACCTTCTCTAACCTTCTTTTTTTTCAACGATTTTGCTCAGACTCAAATCCTACAGCTAAACAGTTTTAATAATGAGGTTCTGGATTATTTGGAATCATTTCTACGCCCTCTGCTGTTTAGTTGTTAGTGCATTTTGGTTTCAAACTTTACAATGGGAGAGATCAGGAGAACGTAGACCAAAATCCAGCGTGGTCTCACGGAAATGCATGTCTATGTTTTGTTTGTGTATTTGTTTTTGTGGTGGAGGTAAAAATGTGTTATTGTTCATGACCATTAACGAAATCCTAATTTTAACTAATTTTAACTTTAAGCCCCAATCTCCGCCTCCCTAAAAAACTTGACTGGTGACCTCAACCAAAACACAGGTCTTCAAGTATTCAAGAAAATAGTGTCATGTCTATGCTTCTCATAGCATGTTTACTCTGTGCTGTGTCAAATGCACGCCAGAAAAGAAAAATGTGTAATTTTACCACTTTTTACATGGTGTGGTATAGCGGGATTATTTGTTTATCAACACTGGCGATGTGCATGCACCCCAACCTAGCTCACTCCAGATGGATCTGTTTGTCTGTGTTGAACTCCATTGGACTTCTTCCACAGTCTCCATCTTGAACCTGACTCCCTGAAAGCGTTTGGGAAAAGGTGGGATGTTCAGTGAAATACGTTGAGATGATTGGGTGAGCGGTTGACCTTATTTGTCACAGCAACAACTCGTAATGGTGTATCCAATGTCCGCGTGGGATAGAACAAGTGTCATACACACTGCTCTTTTTTCAAAAAGAAATTATTCCGTATTTCTGCTAAAACTGCATCAAAAGCAGCAGAAACACGTACATCCATGGGAGCCGCTAATAGCCCATGTTCGCCTGCCCTGCTACAATGTGATTGAGCCTCAAAACCACGCTGCTGTGAGGTGATTGGGCTCAAACACCACTGAAACATCTGGCTGCCCTGAAGGCCAGATGGTTTATCTCGAGTTTGTGAATTCACAAATATCGCAAGATAAACCATCTGGCTGGCCAGGTTATGCGTACCCAGTATGGAGAAAGAGCCGCTGCTGATTGACACAAACAGTGGAAACAAGTCAAGTCAGCACCCTTGTCAGCCAACTACAAGAGTTTATCACTGTGCGAAAACAAAAGTTATGCTGTTAAATTAACATTTGTGAATGAAATTTGACCCTACGACCCTTAAAGGTGGGGTAGCTGACTTTTTTAGTTGTAAATTAGTAAACTTTCTGCTTTCCACTAAAAAGTATGTAGTAAATGCAGCACTTTGTGAAAAAATTAGACCTCTGTGTACTGTCTGAATTGAATAATAAAGAATTTTAATTCTAATCAGGAGCTGAATGCTGCACTCTGATTGGCTGAGCTTGGAGTGGTTTCACTTTGTTGTTTGTAAAAAAAAAGTTTATAAGCCATAAATGCAACCAAAATGAATACATGTCAATATTAACCATGTGTCGAAGATTTGATGAGAGGAAATTGTGTTAAAATCACCTACCCCACCTTTAAACGTTACATTCAGGTGAAAAAAAATTGCAAGTAAAACACTTTCAAGCTTCAAGTCAGACGTCTGTCATATCGGTTCAAATACCTGATACAAACAGCTGCTCTCGTCCTGTTTTGTTGTGTTAATCAGAGAAGTTTCCTCAGCTAAGTGCATGCGCAGTAGAGCGGAAAGTGATGTCGACTGATAATCCCTCCCACGTTTCTGTTGTCAGTGGGTCGTTACCAGCTTGTCTCTATGGAACTGGCCTTGCCTCATGTTGAATTGTACAATCATGTGTGTATTATAGCCTTACCTGTGAAACAGAAAAGCTCACTGGTGATTTATCATCTAAGGTCAAGGCCCGAGCCAGGGTGTATTGGTTTCTACTGGTTTTGCAGCAAGGAGTGCATGACAAGTTCTTAGGGCACACTGAAGAACCAAATGGGTGGGTGCGGTTTGGTTTGGTTTGGTTTATTTTAAGACATTGGTTACCTGTTCATTTGCTGTATTTTAAGCACGTAAGGTCACAACTCAGTCCTAATGTCGGTTGTTGATGTAGAATGATGTCAGAAAAGTGAACAGATTGTCTTGTAGATGGTAAAATTTGGGTTGTTGGCTCACTTTATTCATCTACGTGTCTTTGTGTCTGCACTTGGCACAGTATATTATTAAATTCTGAGTCTGTGCAGTGAATGAGAAAGTTGTTTCCCTCCACTTAAAACCATTAGTGGGTGCTGACTGAGATGAAGTATGGAATGATAATATTGTGTTTTTCATAGCTAATGTTAAACTTATTTGGTTTTACAGCGACACTTTTGTTGTCAGTTGTACCTTTTCGTCGCTTTAACACAGAACATTGTTAAAACCCTTTCTTGCGTACGAGTCACAAAAGTGTATGCCAAATAACCCCTCTTGGTGCCCTCATGATATGCAATATGTTCTCTGACTGCATGCTGGTGTTACCCCTTGTAGTTCCAGTGAATGTCAATAGGTGGCACTGCAGTCTGCAAAACCCATGCTAGGGCTTCTCTCACCACAAAGTGGAAAGTTCCAACAAATGATGAAAATTATCTATGATATCAATATTTTTTATCACAATTGTATGCACACATTGTACATTTGAGAAAGATGCAGGACATGTTCAATGTTTGAGTAAAATCTAATTTGAAACATTGCCTACATGAGTTTATATTTGGCAGTCACAAAAGTGCTCATCATGCACACATGTGTACTTCAGTGCCTTTTCTGTCTGTTACTAAAGTGTACAGTATGCGTTTAGAGGACTGATACCATGCACTCTTATGTTTACTTTATGTACAAATTATTAGTTTTCCTTGCACTATTTTGGCTTCTTTTTGTATATTTTGCAGGTCTGCAGCTATATTTACTGTCTATTACCTGAGGGTAGATTATGGCGTACACTAATGTTACCAATATGCATTTACAGAACAAACATGAATTAGTCATTATAAATTTTTATTAGAACCTTCTGCACATGGGTATTTAATTGTGAAACGATCTTTCTCAGAGATCTATATTTTCCTACATGGCAAAGCTGACTTTCTTCAGATTTCACAATAAACGAGTTGTAGGCATTTGGTACCATGATTAAAGAACCCAGGTCTAGAAACCAGAAGTTTCTACTGAAAACATTAATACATTCTGTTGTGTAATTGAAAATAGCTGAAGGTTCCAATGAAAACTCATAATAACTAATTAACGTTTGTTCTGTAAATGCATATTGGTAACCTTAGTGTACACCCTCAGGTATTCGTAACTGCATTGTGGTTTTCTCCAAACTGTGAATTTTTTTTTCAAAAACTGATTATGTCATGTTGATTATGCTTCTAATGAGCTTATCTGATTACAATTTGATAACCCTGTCATAAGTGGAACATAGGTTATGCAATAAAGTGTTAATAGTACAGTAGGTTTACACTTTGACGTCATAAAGCTGCTGTTTTCACTCACACACACAAAAGCCTGGAACTCCCTTTTCATTCGAGCTGGAATAAGAAACCCCGACTGTCTGCTCATCAGCCATACGGTGCCGAAACAAACTCACACTTCTCTAAATTTACACATGCAGTTCATCCCCTCCTCGCTTCCACACTTTCTGAGATTACAGAAGCAGAGATTCCTCCCATGTGAACGACTGGATGTGAAAAGTCGCTTCCAGTGACTCAGCGACCGGCGGCTGATTTCAGCTGGGGCCTGGAGGCTGGGAAAGTTGATGAAAAGTGATGTTGTTGTAAACAGAAGATATGAAGTTGAGTCATTCGAATGTGTGGTTTGGTCGTTATGTTTTTTTTTTCTGAGATTTAATAAAGTGTAGCTGCTCCTGGATTACAAGTGTGTGAGAAGTGCTGTCACGACTCGTAAACTCTACTGGGAGAGTGAGAAGGCCACAGCTGAGACAAGACACTAGAAACAGTCACTGCGCTAGAAGCTTCTGATTAAGAATGATTTGTAGGCTTGTTAGAAGCACAATTAGCAGAGGCTTTGCTCAAGTAAGTCTCAAGTCTTTGACCTCAAGTCCAAGTCAAGTCCCAAGTCAAAGAGAGGAAAGTCCATGTCAAGTCCAAAATCAATTCTCTGTAAGTCCATTTTTGTTTTTGTTTGTTGTTTTTCAAGTCTTCATATCAAATTACCAAAAACTGCACATCTTGTTTTTCTGATCTCAAAAAGTGAAGAAAGACATCTTGCTTGCTTTTTTTTTTTTTTTTTTTTAAGAGATGCTTTAGGTCTTAAAGTCCAAGTCGAGTCCTAGTCTTAGTCCATTTTATCAAATTAATTCTCAAGTCACACAAAGTTGTTTCTCAAGTTCAAATCACGACTTACAAGTCTGCATTTGTGGTTGTTACTGCCAGAACTGTCCATACTTATTTAGAGACTTGGTCCTCTTAAAATCATAGGAAGATTGTGCTGAATACCGGTACCAGAACAGAGTATATATATTTAATATCATTCTTTTGGTTTTCCAGGCAAAAGGGGGGAAAAGACATGCCCACAAAAATATCTTCCCTGGATAGTGCTATTTAGCTGGAACCTCAAGTAAATTGTAATTGTAAAAAAAAAAAAAAAAAAACATGTCCAATGTGTCTCTCCCAGGACTACAGATCAATGCAACTGTTTTTGACCAAGACTGAAAACAATTTTTGAAAATCCTCCATACAACATTTAATGTAATTGTACATTGTATTTAATAAACATTACCTTACCTTAATAATTACAAATGCTGTCCAATCAATTGCAAATCAGACAAGATCTTAAACATATATGTAATTTTCTCCCAAATTTCTCCTCAGTAATTCAAAGGTCCTCAGGTACTGTTTGCACTCCGTGAATTAAATGTCCATTGATACTGAGGGTTGTTGACTTTTCCTGAGAAAAGAGTCTCCAGAGGCTCGGACCAGTTCTTCAGTATGTTTATTGACCACAGGATGGTTCACAGCAAAGTGGCAAACTGGACAAACAAGCTCCTAGGTATTTAAACATTTCTAATCCGGTGCTCCTGATGTTTCCTGGAAAATACAGACAATATATTAAAATATATTGTATATATACAAATATGTTGTCTGGCCACCGTGTCCCTCTTTTGAATTTCAGTAGCTGTAATGGACAGATTAATTAGCCAATCAGTCATTCTGGTCTAAATGACAGACAACCAATTAGCTTCTTTGTTGTATGTGCGTCACACAAATAAACTAATCTGATTGCCTGATACGATGTAGATTTGATCCGACACACAAGTCCAATATCATAATAATCCTTTGTCTGTTTAAAGTTGTGACATACAGATGAAATAGAGCACATCTTAACAAAATGTACAAACGATACACATGACATGACATGACATGATGCTTTTTTACAGACCCAGCTTTGTTAATTTAGAATTCACATAATGTGTAGTGCAGTATATTGTTTAACATGGTATAATCAAAGATCCACAGGGTCTTTTTTACTTTCAGATTTGAACAAAATTGATCCTGATAGCAGAAAACAGAGGACCAAGGTTGTAAAACTTTCTGAACTACTCTTTCTGAAGTAAATTCATGGTGCATTATGATGCATGTATGCTAAAGCTGACCAACACTTTCAGGATTCGAGCCAGGATTTTCGATGAGCCAAGTTGAAGCAGACATATGAGGACTAAACGCTTTATGCACAGAGACACTTACACATTGTAGAAAAGGAACATTATGGGAGAGTACATAGATAGTATTTGGCACAGTGAAGTGTGCACTCCCACTCTCTTTACTGTACCTTCAGGAGCGAGCTGGAGACACATAAAGGAAACTGTACAGCTCCTGGGCATATAGACTTTTCTTTTGTGGATTCAGTTTCTATTGTGCATATAATTCAAGCTGCCTGGTTAAACAGCAGCAACCGAGCCTTTTCTTTCTATTAATTAAGTAATAAACCGAGACACAACAGAATATTATTATCTACATAATTATTATCTACATAAGTATTTTACATTTTTCACTTCTGTCAGTTTATCCTGCCAATAGTTGACATTGTTCAGTTTGGGGCTGTGGTTCTTAAGTCGCTTAGTCAATTAAACGATCGAGGAAGTCTTAGTCGACAAGTATGTGTATTAGTTGACTTTGACTTTTTTTTTTTTTTTTAGTTCTAAGACTTAATTTTTTCTTTCTTTTTTTTTGTTTTTTTTGTTTTTTTTCTAATCTCCATCAGCCGTAAGGGTTGTCCTACTTGGGTCCTTTAAAAATAAAATTTGCAATTTGATTTCAAAACTTTCTAAAATTATTTGCAAGAATAAATAATGTAATTTTATAATTCCAGAAAAGCAGTCCATTGTCACGATACTAAAATTTCAAACTCGATTTGATACTTGAAAAAAAACAAAAACTCGATACTGATTTTGATACCACGGTGCCAACTTCCTTTTTTTTTCTTTTGATAGTATTTTTATTTTTTAATTATTTTTTCTATTCATATTTTTATTTTTGATATTATTAAAATAATAGTATTTAAATGTATTATTTGTTTATTATTAACTTGATTCATGAACCTTTGCATTAAGACTGGGCTTTGTTCTATTATCAGACACATTTGCTGTTTATGTAGTATATACAGTATATATACATTATTTGATAGTGTCATAATTTCCATCTCCAATGAGAGAAGAAGGGGGCGGGGCTTAGCGTGCAAGAAGGAGGGGGGGGGGTTAAAATATTGATACTTGTTCAAATGAGTATCGAGTATCGAGACAAGTTATGGTATCGATTAATATCTGGGAATCAATTTTTTTTTGACAACCCTAGTCCATAGTATAGCAGAAAATTTAAAAAAATCATTGGTGTAATAAAAATATTTAGATATTTACTATTTCAAATACATTTTCTGTATAAATAGTCTCTTTTGCAAGTTGTATGTACAACATGTTTCGTGGGTCGGACATCAATAATTGGGCAAAAAGAAATACGTTTTTAGCTTCAGAGCTTGTTTTGCCACGCCCCCTCTTTAGACAATTAATCGGTCGATGTGACATGTTTTTAGTCGACCATTAAATCCTTTGGTCGACCACTGCTCTAGTTGATTTAGAAGCACTGTCCAGAAGCATGGTTTTCTTTATCTGACACAAGTCCTCACATCGCCTCAGCACGATACTATGTCTGTTTTGTGGCTCTGCAGTAATAACACAGATTGACTGTTCTTATCACTGCTGTATTTGAAACTGTAGGTCACGACTCAAACATGTTCAAATCCACATGGGAAGTCAAGCAGATCAGAGCTTAAAGAAGACATGCTGTGCTTTTACAGTCCACAGTGTAACAGTTTGTTCATTGTACATTGTCTAAAACAGAGCCGTTGATTTCTTGTTCAAAGCTGCAGAACTGATAAGCTCCACCTCTTCATAGTGACATGTTTTCTTGACAAGCACCAGTTTGGTATTTACACTACCGGTCAAAAGTGTTTAAACAGCGTACATGTATTCAGAGTCGGACCTTCCTATACGCAGACTACGCAAGTTGCAGAGGCGTCCGCATCTGTGGAGGGCCCCGCCTTCAGAACGCAGATATTTGTTCTAGTTTATGTCGGCCATCGTGCCTTTTGGCTTCATCCTCTGTACATAAACCCTTTAGACTTTCAAATTATCAGCCCTCCTCTCCTCTGCCTTCATGACGCGGGAGAGACAAAACTGCACTCAAAACTGACAGAAACATGTGCCTGATCCTTCTCAGCACAGAGAGCAAACAGAGAGCAAACTCAAAGACTCTGCGAATAATTGTCTGAACTAGGCACACAAAAAGCTGATGAACTAAACAGATTTTATCGTGAAAATTATCACGGCGACATACGTTGGATTTCTCCACGTTTGTGTTGAATTGTTTCAAAAGCCACATAAAACATGATTCTGTTTGTCCCAAAAAAATTTCAGATTTGAGTATTTCTGTCCAAAAAGTCCAGCGCGATGGTGCAGCTTCTCAGCATCAGCGTGAAGAGTGAACAGAGACGGAACTCACAGGAGGAGGGATAGTGCTGGGGCCCCATTTGGAAACACTGACACCAAGTGAAACTGAGGACAAATGCAATCATATATTAAAGGGACTGTACCTGATTTTTGCATCCTAAAAATCTAAACAAACAGAAATAATTAATTTTAACCTTTTTCCTTCAGGCTACATGATTTCCTTACGTAGCTAATGCATTCTGAGCTTCAGAATTGTTCATCATGATGAGTTTTAATGTTTTTTCACAGCTTTTAGCAGCGAGGTGAGTCACTATGCTAACAACAGTTAGCCACAATGCTAAAAACAAAAACAGAAAAAGCTGCACACAAACAGGATTTTATTAGACATAGACAGGACTTTGGGGACTAATTTCCACCTGAATGGATATAACAAGGCATCAGTGCTAGGGGAAATTGCTTTTAAGTTATCTTGTTGCAAAAAAATCGAGTACAGTCCCTTTAATCATACAATTACACATTATAATAGACATTAATTGTCTATTGTAAAATAAGAAAAACAAATGTTGGTCTATTATAGCCTACTCCAGAAAATGCATGTTTGATTCAAACGTTTCTGGGGCAGGATCTTGCATCATCTCTTTATTGTAGGGCTTAACGTTCTCAGTCACTGTGACGGATTTCTGTTAGGGATGTTTTCTTATCTGATAAGTAAGGCTTCTGTTGATTTATTCACATTCAAAAGTGGATTCTTTGTCCAAAACAAGCAAGGTAATAATAGTAACATATCATATATCATGGCCAAGAACTGCACCAGTAAAAAAGCAGAAGAAATTCCTCTAAAATCCACCATAAAGCAGGAAATTACTTTTGTTTTCAGCAAAAGTTCCGGGGAGGACCCAGACCCCCTTTTATGCAAGAGTTTAGCCTGTATTAATTTCTCATCTCAACTCTAAATTTCTCATCACAAGTTTTTCCTTACATCGGTCTCAATTCTCAATTATCGCTAAGCTGTAAATGCAATATAACTAAGATCAGTCGTTAAAACATAGATGTCACTGTATTATTACGATTAAAATGCAACTAAAATCTTGACTCCAAAAAATGTTCAGTCATTTTTTTTTTCTTTAACCCAGCTTTATTGTGAGAAATATTGTTTAGCCTACAACATTTTTTTTTTTCTGTTGCTTTGTGTAAATTATAACGAAAACAAAAGTCCATTCAAATGCAGCTTTGACTTGACTGAATAAGGTTTGTAGAAAGATAAGAGGGCCCCAAAAGGTTAGATTAGGCTCTGAATTCATTGCGTTTTAAGTCCTGCAAGTCCAATGAATAGTCTTATTCTTTATTTGTTCTGTTTCCATTTCAGACACAATTAGGTGCTACAGATTTAATCCTGCATGTATATTTTTTATATTATCACATCCAAGATCAGGAAAGTGGGGGGATAGATGGTAAGTGAAAACACGACTTGAGCCTGAGTGCAGGACAATCCAGATTACTCAAGCTGCATGACTCAATCAAAATACAACTTGAGTAGTTAAGGAAAATCAGTTTGTACCTCCATATGTGACAAACTCCTGATGACACGATGTACCGCATGCTGTCATCAAGAGAAAAGCTGGTAACTGTGCATAATTTGAGAACTCCAAAGCCTAAATCTGTGTGTGTCTGGCTTCCACCATCACCTTTACTGAATTAGTTTATTCTCGGCTGACCTAAAATAGACTTTGGTGTTTGCAAAGCTCAGGAACATAACCTGTGAAATGTGATTCTCCCTGAAATAGTCAGAAGAGTTTGTCTTCAGTCAGCTCTCACGCTCTGACACGTTTGAGTGTTAGGCCACTTCGAATAGGCCTCTCTCAGACATGCACCGGGCTGATTCACACACTGTTTGTCGCAGCGGCAGTGTCCTGTAGCTCCTTTAGTCGAGCTGAACGACTACGATAATGACTTCTGAAGCGGGGTCTGAAGCCTGCTGCGGTGGCTTCTCATGCTCACACCTCCACCTGCTGTTTTCTTATTGGTAATGCTTTGTGGCGTCTAGAGCTGTGAGACTTTTTTAGTCAGTTAGTTAGTCAATGAAGTATTTGTTGACTCAGAGCAACAAAATCAGATGTTTAGGCTACAACTGTGATAAGAAACATTATATGCTGGCTCTCTTGTGCTTTGGGCAGTTGGTCAACCCATCAACGAGAAAAATTTTGATTCTTGAACCCGACGTTTGGTAAACCCGAGGATTGGTAAAGGTGGTGTTTACAGCTTAGACCTGAATGACACAAGTTTTGGCATATTATGTTTTTTTTGTTTGTTTGTTTTTTTGACATATCCTCTACAAAAGCTGAAGCTAATATGGTTAAAAAAAATAACTTTAAAAAATGTATTCTAAAATTGTTAAAAAAAAGAAAGTTCAGCAAATGATCATGGAAATTTTGAGCCCGATCTTACAAGAAAGCGCACATTTACCACAACATTACACAACATGTAAATAGGTATGATTAGCTCTAGTCCACAGCTGTTTTGTGCAATTATAGTACGTGTCACAGTCCCATTCATTTCAATGGTGGTTGTTAAGATGTGTTCTTATTTATGAATATTAATGAAATCCTGATTCTAATCTTAACCTGCCCCAAGCCCCAGACCTAATCTTACACATTTTAGTAACTTTGGTCCTCATTCATGAAAATCTTCGTAAAATCTGTGCGTAACTTTCACTTTAAGAAGCTGCTGCGAAAACTCTACGTGTGATTCACGACGAGTTCGTAACGAGCCAAATTTCTTCCTAACAGCCTTTACGCCAAATTCACCAACCTCAGCTACGAACGGTTATTTACATAAAAATGAATAATGCATACTTCCTTATATGGCAAAAAGGGCGGGCCGCAGAGCGTCACCGACAAGACTTGGAGCCGGGGAAATGATCAAGGAAGAAGCTGCAGCAGCGCATCTGCCCACTTTCGCTGAGTTAATACTTCAGCGTCTTTTAAAAATGTCCAAACTCACATGAACACACTCAAAGGAAACAGATTCACATCACAAATGTATTGAAATAACGCTGGGCTTTTGCCGTTTATATCGCGTTTCACGTCGTGGTAGAACAAGCGTGTGGGGGGGCGGGGGAGAGGGGCAGCGACTGTAGAGGGGAGCACAGTCAGAGCACAGAGGCTCTGGTCCTGGGGGGACACAAGGTCCTGAGTCCTGTAGGGGTTAGATCACAGAGGCTCTGAGGCTGGGACAGGCTGCTGCAGGTTTATTAAAAGAGACATTTTTTCCCAACTGAATTTTTTTTTTTTTCGTTTCTAAAATTATTTTATATACAATAATTTGCAAAAATACATAGCATACAATCATGTAGGAATTACAATTTTTGACAGAACTATATAAGAAATAAAATTCTGAAACAGCTGATTTTTTGTTCTTACGAGTGCTCCTCAGTGTTCGTAGGATTTTTTCTTACAGACGAACATTTTCCGTTACGAACAAATTTTGTGAATGCCAAAACTGTTCGTAAGGAGCCCTTAAGAACAAATTTGTTCGAAAGAACGTGTCATGAATGAGGCCTATTATGCCTGAACTTACCCGTTTCACTGGAAGAAAACATAACCCACGTGGCTTCAACCAAAACTCATCCTATTTTAACGCTGTGAAATCTTGTGTCATTTTAACTCTTTTTCATATCGTGCTAAATGCACGGCGTAACATAAGTACTAAAAAACTGCTGTGAACTCGTGCTCAGAATACGCTGTTTTGTGTCGTGGTAAAAGTACACCATCTAATGAGACTGTGTTGAAGTTTTGCATCTAGGTAATTCTGAAGGTGCTCATTGGTGATTTGGGAACAAAAAGTGAAAGAAAGGGGGGCAAACCCAAGGCACTCTTCATACAATAAAAGTTTAAAAAGCTTTTATTAATCTTAATCTTTGTTTAAAACAAATAGTATTAATGCAGATTAATACGGGCCTTTTTTATACTTTACCCCCCTTTCTAGTTCTAAAATAATCTTATTGAAATGTTTGCATTTTAGGGGGTATTTTTTATTTTTTTTGTTTATTTATTTATTTATTGTAAGTTTAGAGTAGAAATTTCATCCAAGATTGGCTAATTTGACTAAGTAAGAGGACTACAGTGATTAAAAGAGCTATGTGGTTACATTCCTAGGTGCTTATTAGTTTTTTATCAAACACTGAAGAAAAAAAAAAAATGGGACGGCCCTCAGAAAAAGTGAGCAAGGCGAGCTCAGTTCAAGCTTAAACCCAGGGTTGGGTTTGGACAGCTTGGGCTAGGTCAAGCTGTTTTTTTTTTTTTTTTCCTAAACAGGTATTTCTGTGTTACCACCCTGCTTTCTCATTCATAACCCTAACCCATAGTGTAATACATGCATGTATTCGGACCTGGAGAGAACCCACACTAACACAAGGAGAACATACAACATCTGAGTGATATATTTAGACCGACCCTAGAATCAAAACCATGATCTCTGTATGCGAAAGTCAGAAATCTAGTCACTCTTCACCACATGTCACTTTAACCTCCTCTAGTCTGCAGCTGGCTTTAGACTTGACACAAACCCATCTCTCTCACACTGAACGTCTATCACAGACTTTGCCTCTGTGTGGTGCCAGCTGGACTGTGCTCCATCAGACTGTATGAGCTCATGATCAGTTCAGTGTCAGTGCGTCATCTGCAGGTCGTCTCCTCTGTGTACATTACGTGACTCATGTTTGACCTACTGTCGCCTCTCGACGAACGATATCTCTGTTTTGGAGATGGTACGTCTTTGTGTTTTCTGCCTCAGAATGTTTTGGGTTATTTTTGTTGTTTTTTTTTGTTTTTTGAGCCAATACCGATATTTGGGCTTCTGCTTTGATATGCCAAAACCAAAACTTATATTTAAAATTTTAAAATGTGTAGAATCACAAGATTACAAATGTGCAATTGACCAACTCGCGACAGAGTAAAATAAATGTCTTTAAAAATTTCAAGTTGAAAAACCATTTTAAATTGGGCTAAATGCATTTATTTTGTGGGATTATTGCTTTATTTGACCAATTTCTAGTCAAACCCGATGCTACAGATGCAAAACCAAGTCATAATTGTAGAATTACATCTTGAAATCGTCCCCCAGATTTTGCTTCGTCCCGACCCCCACTTTGGGAACCACTGATTTAGACTAAAATCCAACTTCACTAACCTTGCATTAAAATCGTATTTGCTTTGCTAATTGTTTCTGCAGAAATATGCTATGTTTTTCAGTTCCACATGATATTTTTTAAAGGTATTATTATTAATTATTTTATTTATTGTCATAAGCAGCCATGTTGGTTTTCACATGGTGGACAATGCGTGTCTCTGATTGGCTTTTATTTGTCAATCATGACCACTGAAATTCAATAGAGGGACACTTAAATATCATCTGAATTTTCTAGGCAAATTTGAGACTGGGTCAGAGAATGTCCTTTAAAAATGTTTATTTGTCGATATCAATTCCAATTCTGATACCAATATATCACCGTTAGAAATGTAACCAAACCTGCTTGTTCTGTTAGTTCTAAGATAAGCAAGATGGAGCCTACTTGGATGGGAGACTGTTGGAACACCAGGTGCCAAAGTGGGTCAACTAGAGTAAATTATTGCTGTGTCTTTAAGCAAAACACTAAACCCATCTCACCCCAGTGTCTGTGTGTGTGAGTTGTGAGCGATTCCTTGATGTTGAGTGCCTTGAAATGCTACAAAAGCATTCTCTAAAGAGAGACTATTCACCACACCAACATGTGTACATCTTTAAGGCCACGGCTGATGAAATGTTCCTGCAGTTGTGTGCTAATTGACTCACATGAACTCCTAATCACAGTGTAATGGACAGGGCAATGTGCTGGTTCTCCTCGGCACAGCAACACTTAACCTGGAGCAGCAGAGAATAACGTAAGGTCAGATTAAATCATATAGAATCACTTGGCTAAAGACTATGGCTTTTTAGAGTTTTCTGAAAGCAAACATGTATTTACAAAAGCTTTTTGTTGTAAGACAGTATTTGAATCCTTTACAAACATGAGCTTATCTCTTCACATGTTCCCTCTGCTAAACAGGTGCAATCTAATAATAATTAATTAGGACTTTTCCAGCTTTAGATCTCACATTTATGTAAAGAAAATGGGACATGCTCCATGTGCATACGGTATATTCGACATGTCTCAGGATCGTTTGCGTTTAGCCTGGTTGTAACATATCAGATGTTCTTCAATAAATCATCAAATCAGGAGAAGCAGGTGAGGCAGTGCTCACCAGTCCAAATGGGGAAAAGGATACTTGATGTCAATAAGACTAAATATTATATTTTTTGTATGTAAAATGTTTCGTATTTGTCATATTTAGTTGATTTCTTGTTGTTGAGTTTTGTGGTTTAAAACCTCAGAATCTCCAGGACTTGCTAATATAACGCAGGTCTACAGCGCTGAGCTCGCCTCACTCAGACTGCGCAGACACATACACAATGAACAGGGCGGTTCAAGCAGCGCGTTCATCACTGTTTCTCCACTAAAAGTGATAAAATATGTTTGTAGACATACTTTTTTTGAGTGCTTTGTCTTCTAATTGTCAAGACTAAGAATATTAGAATTGAAGAAGAAGAATATTATGTGAAAGTGAGCGCTTTTAGTGACTTAATTTGACAGTAAACGGAGTTAGTACAAAGCCGAGATGAGGCAAGTGAAAAACTGCGTCACGCTATCTGCACGCCAGGGAAATTGGCGTTTTCTATGGCCAAAATATGATTCCACATTTAAATGTCTGTGTTAAACTTCACTGTGTGGTTAAATAAAGCTTAAGCAACGATAGAATCACTACAAGCAATATTTAACAGCAAAAGGTCTAAAAAGCCGTAATAATCTGTCCACAACTATTGAACAGTAGAGTCATTAACTCTCCTGCACCGCAGTGATAACTCAGTCATTTAGCTCAGATGAATGAGCGAGTGATCTGCGGTGCAAAGCATCCGGGGATCGAAACTTGCGTCAATATTTATTTTTCTCATCTTTAATTTTGCGTGTAGAGATAAAATAGTCACATGAGACAATATGCCTTTGATATACTACATGTCTGCAAAGTGAATAAAAGGCATCTTGAAGTGAAAACTAAATTTGTGTTGTCCACAGTGCCCTCACCAGTTGGAAATCTCACTGGATAACCATACTTCCTGCTTTTTTTCCTACTGTACTACTGAAAACATATTTAAGTTGATGGAGACACTTACAAACCTTTATAGTACATTTGACTTGCCAAATGGACCAGAGCCAGTTCACGGTCTGAAATCACCAGGTCGTCCCTGATGCGATGTGCCTGTCTAATCCTGTCGCTTTTGTGCAAACACGCTGCCTTTCTTATGAACTCACTCTCCTGTAAAAGCGACAGGACTTGATTTGATTTCCCATTCGCAGCAATTGCCTTTCATATTAATGCGATTAAGCCGTAGAACAAAGAGGCCATTTTATACAGACTTATGGCGCGAGCGGAAATAAAAGACAGCCCATCAAATAGTCATTGCTAACATCCAGCTGAGAGGTATTAGCGAGATAACACACACGCATGCTAACGCTAACCTCCCAGGCAGTGCTTGTCAGACTGCGCTAGGTGAGCTTTTCTTAGAGGAGCAAGCATTATTCCATATTGAAGGTAATAACTTGGCAGATTGTTGTCATGGTGAGCTCGTCTACTTCACAGGGAGAAGGTTCTGGGTTTCTCTGCATTGGGCCCATTCTTGGATGCCACTGGGGGCGTTTGTCAAGAGCATTAAACTACTGCATAACAGCACTCAGAGACCATTTTCATAATGTTGTTGTTCAGCTTTGTCAAGACCTGAGATGAAGGATTTTGTGCAGTTGGTTGTGGAAAGGGTACCGTATTTTCGGACTACACGTCGCTCCGGAGTACACATCGCAGAAGCCCCAAAATGCATATTTTAGAAGAAAAAAACATACATAAGTCACACTGAAGTATAAGTCGCACTTTTGGGGGGAAATTATTTACATAATCCGGCACCATGAACAGACACGGGACACGTTTTTTCCATCCAACTCCTGTCTCAGCTTTTTTCTGACATGTAGATGCACAGAGGCCAAGGACTGCTGGCACGAGGCAAAACTACAAGATGCAGATCAAAACACGACTAACTCTGCATTAATCGACTTCTATATTATCACTAAACCGTCTGCAATAAGTATTTTGTCCATTTGACATTCAACAATCGCGATGTGACTTACTGCCAGCAAGTCTCACACATCTCTTCACTAAAGCACAGCCTGTTTTCATTGCCCAAGCTCCATTGTAGATCTGCGAGTGCTCCGGTGAAACAAGAAATGCAGCTGCAGCAAGTTTTTGTCGTTTACCAGCCACAACCAGAAAACATCAATGTTCAAGCGACCACGGTAAAAAAAAAAAAAAAAACTCCTCTGAAATCAGATCGAATCAAAGCTCTCTGTCCAGTTATTTTCATTGAATGGAGCCCTACACGCTCTCCTGAGCGTCAGTGTAGTTCTTTAGACTGCAGCCTCCAGGTCTGCAGTTTTACGCTCCGCACTTACGCAAGTAGCTGCACCTCGGAGGCAACAGTGTCACGCCTCACTGACGGAACAGCAGCAAATTAAACGGCATTGAACCATGTACTGCATTCGTCCATGAGAGCATTGCAGTACATTCTTATAAACTCATTTGTCTTTGCACCAGTCCAGACCATAAGTGTAATTGCTGTCATGTTATTTGTCTGTATAATGTTTCAGTCATCCAAATCTCTTTAACCACGGAGCCACTTCCATAACGCAGCGTCTGCCTTTGTCTGTGGAAGAACTGCATCTCATTGTCTTCTATTTCAAGGACAAAGTTGGTCATCGCATAAAAACAGCCAACACTATTTGAATTCATGCACAATTACACAAGCTGCACGCAAAACTGTCTAAAAATTGCTTTTAATTTGCTTTTTACTAAGCTTTTTTTATTCCGTTTTGTCTGTTGCAGTGATTTGAAAACCAGACGTGAATCCAACAGTGTTACCTACTGCATTTATCAAGTCGTTTTCTACTGTGTTTTCATCAAATCCTATCCACAGGCAGTTTTGAATCTCTGTGTGAAAATGAAAATAAATTTGGATGCCTGGATTACTTATGAGGCCGTCTCAACAAACACAAAGGTAATAACGGCACGGGCGATTTGTCAGCGCTCTGAAATGACTTCTATATTGAACTCAATTGTCAATACAATCACATTTTCAAATGCTGGGTTCTATCCACTCATAAATCACAAAACCGTGTTGTGATTGTCAAAAGGTAATTGCTAATTTGGCTTAAAGCTATTTCAAAAATCAGAATAGATTAGAGCAGCCGGATCCATGTGGTGGTCTCACAGTAAGTTTGGTTCTCATGCTTGATCTTGGTTGTCTTCGTCTGGAGTACCCTAATGATGATGACCTTTGGCTTGTTTTTGAGAATGAGTGCTGCTCTTTATGTTTCTTTCATTTGATTGATTTGGGAATGGAGTATGTGTCTTTGCTTGTTATCCTAACATTTAGCACAATAAGTCAAAATACATAGTAGATCAAAAGGCTATGTTACAAAAGTGCAATAATTTCACACCAGTGACTGTGGTCCGGCCCTCCACCAGCTGTCAGAGTTCAAATATGGCCCCCAGAGACAAACAATTGCCCAGCCCTGCCCTATATCATGTTTTTTGTTTGTTTGTTTTAAGCGGTATTTTATTTTTACTCAAATATTTTCATTAGATTTTGTTGTTTTACTATATTCCATGTCAAACATTTCCCCCTTAACATGTAAAATGTGCTGCAAATATCATTTTTCACATTATAATTCTTGCTATGCTACCTTTCTCTTAAATCTACAATCATCCCAAGTACCTCCAGGAGTCCATGTACTCTAAAACTGCAACAAAAACTTTATGTGCATAATTTGCAGTTTTACTAAAATAATATTTGGAGGATGTTTTAGCTACTCATTCACCTCTTTACTTATTTTGTCTGATCCCAGTGGTCCTGGTTGGTCTCCATGGAGACATTTGCCATCCCTAGAATCTAAAAGTATTATTTGTGTTCACAAGCTCTTCAGAATCTATTTGACAGATTTAGTTTTGACTTTTGAAAACCAAGCACTTGGAGTGTGTGTGTGTGAGCTCGTGGATGTTGGATTTTTCAGCAACTACTGCTGTCGTGATGCTTTGACCAGTCAGCTTCAGATGTTCGTCACAAACTGCCTTTTCCCCACGGCTTTCAGCAAGAATAATGCCAGATGGGTTTGCGTGTAGAAGTCTATTCAGCAGTGCAGATTGTGATAACATCCGTCTGGTGTGAGCCAGGTAGTTATTATCAGGAAAAACTGGCTCTGCTGCCATCTTGGCTGTACAATGCTTTATTGATATTATTGTGTTGTTGTTGTTGTTGTTGTTGTTGTTGTTGTTGTTGTTGTTTTGTTTTTTGTTGTTTTGTTTTTGTTGTTTTTTTTCAAATTATGCTGAAAACAAGCAGTCTTACTATGTGTGATTATTAGTATTTTCATCGCTAGTGTAACTATTTGAAAATGCACATGCATACAATTTTTGTTTTGTACGTTTTTTTTTTGTGCACAGAAAGTACATGAAGTCGCACATTTTGTGACTTTAAAGGTGTGGCTTTTTTTAGTTGTATATTGTAAACTTTTGCTTTCCACTAAAAAGTATATCGTAAACACAGCACTTTGTGAAAAATGAGCCTCAGAGTCCTGTCTGAACTGAATAATAAAGACATTTAGTTTAATCAGGAGCTGAATGCAGCTCTCTGATTGGCTGAGCTTGGGTGGTCCAGTTTCACTTTGTTGTTTGTAAAAAGACGTTTATAAGCCATAAATGCAACGAAAATGAATATATGTCGATATTAATCATGTGTTGAAGAATTTATGAGAGGAAGTTTTTAAAGTCAGATTTAAAACCTAAATCGTGTTTGCAGTGTAAAAATCAGCTACCCACCTTTAAGTAAACATTTATCATCATTTTTAAGACTTGGGGTAGTTATAAAAAATAATAATAACTGGCATCACCTAGTGCCTCCGCTCCACTTCATTTCAGTCCAGCGAGTAGGTTAGGTGACACAGAACTGCAGATAGTTCCTCAAACACAGGAATAACAGTTGTCCAATCGGTGAACAGGAGCTGTGAATCAAGGCGAGTTCAGATTGCACACTGTATGCATTCTCCTCCTTTAGACAGTTTATTATGTGTGACACAATAAAGTCTGAAGCTGTTGCACAACCACTTTTGTCACATGGAAGTTAACGTTCACTTGTTGTTTTCTCTGCCCTTCCAACCAGAGCATCCTGTTTACAGTGCAAGAGTTCCAGTTAGCACGATGGGAGTAATGAAAGTTCAGTTGTGGGCTTATTAGAGCCTTTGACATTTGGCTGCGTAAACACATTCATCAGGCAGACAGATCATAATCGCTTTAATTTGGAGCCACATATCGCACGGCGCCTTGTCGCAGTCATCAAGGTGCAGCTGCATCCAAAGATTAGCAAAAGTCAACTTCCAAAAGGTTTCTGCTTTTAATTAAATCCTTCAAAACTAGATTCTGCATGTGGAAGTAAACTGTTGTCGCTTACCAACAATGCATACAAAATATTGGACTTTCTTTTTCTATCCTTCTAAAGCATTCTTGTGAATTAATTGTACATTTTTAAGGCTTTTGCATTAATCAGGTGCACTGAAGCAGGACAGACAAGACATTCCTATTCAGGTAAAATGGGTTTTAAATGTTCAACAAAGTGAAAAATCCATAAAACCCAGGAAGTGTATAGGTCTGTTCCCACTTTTTTTCAGTTCCTCGTACATTTTTTAGTTCCTGTGCTCATTTTGGAGGTGTTCACACAGAACAGGAACTATAGGCTGGGGCCACAATTTAGGGACTTTTAGTTCCTGCTCCTGGGCAGGTACTTTGCAGCCCGACCGGGAACTTTTTGGATGACACAAGAAAATGTACAACATTACCTTTTTTGAAACATGTTTTTTTATTTTCTGATGTTTAGACAAACTTTCCTAATCCCAGAGAAAAGTTTAAATGCAGAGGCTCCTAAAATAAATGTTTACACTTGTAAATAGTAACTATTATTAGGAATAATATGGAACAGTTGTGTTGTATTGTTGATTTCAGTGATAATTTTAGTTTTTGTACATCATAGTTTTAAGTAGAGGGGGAAAAACAAACAAACAAAAAATAAAAACTTTTGTTTCTTTACTTAAAATGTTCCAGATTAAACCGTTGCTAATGTTAAAGCTTTTTAGCCCCACTTTCAGAAACTGTTGCTGTGTGAATGCAAACATGAGGACACGGTACCTCCTCTGATTTAACAGGGGCAAAAGGAATGTGGGAACTTAGTTCTTGGTACTTTCATGGGAGAAAACGTCTTTTGCTGTTGTTTGCTGTTGAAAGCTTTGAAAAGCACCTTTGAACTAAATGTGTGGAAGAATATGAAAGGCTTTGAATACTTTGGTAACTGAGCAAAACTGAGTGAACACATTTTAAATGAAATATATGATGCAAAAATCCGACACATACCATTTCACAGCTTTTGTTTTCAAGTCCTAGTCATTGTTCAGGGTTATTTTCGGCCTCTGGTCTTTGTGTGAAGTTTACTCTCTCATTTTCTGTTTTCCTGCATTGTCCTTCCAAGCAGAAGCATTGATGACTTGCATCTGGTTTTCTATTGTTTCACACTCTGGTGGACAAGAGCCAGGGCCCAGCTGCACAGAGTTTAAAAGAGTGGAAATCAGACTCAGTGAGGTTTCAGTTCAGCTTGAATTGTGTGATTGTCTATGTGATTATAAGGGACAAGTTAAAACATAATGTACAGAGCCCTGGACGATTGTACTGCAAGACTGCATTTTAAATGTCAGCAGTGAGTGGAAAAAACACAAGATGCAATACAACTCTAACAAGAACATAATACGTTTTTGTAATGAGAGAGGGAGTGTTATGTTGCCGTGGCAGTGGCAGCCGCCATCTTGGGATGCGAGATACAAAAAAATTTGACTTAACAAATGTTTTACTGATTAAACACAGTCATTTAATATATTATAGGCTATATTTTTATTTAGTAATAAAATGAATTCCATCTACCTGTGGCTGGAAATGTTTCCTTTAAATTGTGGATATAAATATTCAAGCTAAAAACATTGCACTCGGATATATTTACTGTCATACACTCTAGATCCTTTTCAGCTTATGCAAAGTTCAGGTTTTATCATTGTTTTGTTGTGAACTGTATTTAGGACATTTGTATCTACTACTGTTAGCCTAGCCTCACCCAGCCGTGTGGTGCAGTTTGATGTTCAAATAGGTCTTTTTTATTTAAAATTCTAGCTGAAACTGTACTGTTATTATCAATTTTTTCATTTTTTCTACACTACACTAGCTAACAGATTTTCAGAGCTACAAACAACCAATTTGTTGGACAAAATTAAGTTAATAAGAATTACTAGTAGACGCTTGTCGCCTCTGAAACACTAATGGGAGGTGCACATATTAGCATATTTAGCATCAGCTACAAGACATTTTAGCCTCTGCTGTGTCTAGCAAGTAAAAACTGAAACAAATGTAAAAATCACTTTAGTCACGTTAAAGAGCAGATGTAAATCCTATGACGAATCCCAAACAATTTCCTCTTACCAGAAATAATTCACCAAAGTCTGTGTCAGTCTGTGGTATCTGAACAGAACCGAACATTATTATTTTTTTTTTTTATGTTTAAAAATCCCTCCGAAAACGTGCTCGTTTTTTTAAATGAACCAGAGTTCGACGCAATGTTTACAACCTGAAAAGGGTCTATATGGACACAACCATTAATCATTGTTTACTTTGCAACTATTAAAGAAGAATATACCACCTAATATTAAACAATGCATGACTTCTGTAGTTTTAAATATTACATTTACGTCTTTGTCATGTCTGGGTACAACTGGAATCACTATTTACCAACCCAAGTGTATATTTGTTGAGAAAGTCTTAGCGTGTGCCAAAGTAAACACCTTATGGAAGATCGTCTTTGTCAACCAACTTCTATCCAGCGATGGAGTAAAATCCACTGATTGCATTGTGTTTACCTGCGTCACTCATGTTCCTCATCACGTTAATCTCTTGATATTCAGCTTGATTGAGCTCTGAAATTACCACACCTATGTCAGCGCGCGACTCTTCTCCGCGGTAGACGCAGTTTTCCCGTAAAGTGGGCGTGACTTTGCAACTCATTCCCGTAGCTTTGTGCCGATCCGTTCCTCCGCTAATCAGCCTCCGGTTTCCGACTCCGAAGTGATTCTCCGCGCGACTCTATCATTTTCTCATCAGCGGTGTCTTTGTGTGCGCGGGAATGCGAGGGGGGCCGCAGCTCGTCTCTGATTGGTCCATTGTTCGCAGACGCCAGGAGCGGATCCGGCCTGTTGGGCTTGTTTACATGAC
Source organism: Mugilogobius chulae (assembly GCA_038363315.1). Lineage (NCBI taxonomy): Eukaryota > Metazoa > Chordata > Actinopteri > Gobiiformes > Gobiidae > Mugilogobius > Mugilogobius chulae. The sequence continues at coordinate 6,783,947 of CM076399.1, read as the reverse complement.
TCGTGCTTCCAAGCTCCTGGCTAATGCTACACCTTTGTTCTTTTAATTGCTTGCTGTTCCAGCCTTGGGCAAAAAAGGGAGATGAGTTTTTTTTTTTTTTTCTTTTTTTTTTTAGGCGACAGAATAATGAAATGTTCTCACAGTGAGTAACTTCTTCAGCCAGACTGTGGTGGTGGGTGTTTTTTAATGTAATGTACAAATCCACTCAACTATTTACTCAGTGATAAGACCAACAGTATGTTTTGGATGAGCAGACTGAAATATGTGTTTTGTGAGCTAGAAAATGGGAAAACAGAGAAAGAGAAAAACATTGTTTACTGGTCTTACATTTTAATGGGGTTTAAGATTCATTTTCCATTGTGGTTGGATTGAAACGTACTGGAGGAAACTCTCAAAGCAGTGTTTTATTAGCTTGTTTAAAAGTGCAATATGTAACTTTTCAAGCAGAGGTTTTGCTCTATTGAGATGCCGTGGGATTGCCTTACTTTTTGTCAAATCCAGTGGAAAGAAAAGCCCAGACTTGTCCGTCTTGGCTTGGTGCAAACTATCTAAAAAGCCACTGTGCTACTAAAATCTGAGATGGGAAATTGTGACTTGGTCAGACTTGAGTCACTACTTTGATGATTGAGATTTGACTTGATGAAATGGACTAAGACTTGGGACTGGCCTTGGACTTGAAGGTCAGTGATTTACTTGAGCAGTGTGCACTTGTGCCTTTCCACATTTAAGTTGTGACAGAAATGTATTTATTGAAATTGTACAATTACAATAGGTTCTGTGCACGTAACTTCAGTTGGCTTGTTTATGTTCAAAATAGTGACAGTCTGTACTTACATTACAAGCATTTCCTGTTCAGTTCATTTCTATGAGTTTTTCACTACACCAGCCCAGTGAACACTGAGATGTGGTGAATGTTGCAGAAAACCTGACCTGACTTTACAATCAGAAGAATATTTCACCATGGGACATTTGAGTGTTTGAGAGATGTGTTTGTGTCTAAATGCTAGCGCTAACAGGAAATGCTCATAAGGACAGATGTTATTTATATTTGAATAAAAACAAGTCAACTGACATGGCGTGCACAGAGCTAATTTCAATTGTTTTAAGTATTTGACATTGACTTGGACTTAAATGGTATATAGTCTATTTATACTGTATAATGCTTTTCTACATTTTTTGACGGGATCAGGCTTTGATAAACAGGTATGACCACATACCTTAGACTTACCTCTCTTTGACTTGGGACAAAATACTTGCAATCAATGGATTTGTTCGGGGACCCACCCCATGCATGGGGGGGTCTCTAGATGGATTCTCAAGATTTAATTAGAGTCACAATTATTGTGTGGTAAAGTCAGGTTAGACTAGTGCATGTACTGTGGTTAACTTTCTGCTGGAAAACTGGACTCGTGGCAGTGAAAAGATATTAATGCTGGCAAATATCCAAATAGTAAAGTGTTTTTTTGCAAACAAGCATTACATTACATTTACTACTTTACATTACTGTATGTTGTGATCAACCATTCCTCATATAACAGTCTCCTGCAGTTTCAAACATAGCAAAATGTCCAACCTCATACTCATACTTCCAACCAATTCTGATGTCAAGGCTTGTTCTGGCAAATAACTGCTGCTACTGAACTAAAAGTCAGTTCAAGAATTGACCAAAATGAGAAAATATATAGCAACAAGAAAACAAACATGGAGGCTCACACAATTTGTTATAAAAGAGAAGAAAGTCAGAAGAACTTTAGCTCCCACTGCTTCACTATTTTCCAAACCCTAACTTTGCAACTTCAAAGATCTCATATTATGAAAAACTGACTTCTGTGAACTCTTGGTCATGTTAGAATGTTGTTAACCCTGGAATGTTGTTAACTTTGGAAGGCTGAAAATGCACTGTTCCACCATAAAGGATAGTTTTAGTCATGCATATTTGTATGATTCTCAAATGGAGCATAAATGTATCTTTTATCGTCCTAAGAATAAATACAAAGCTATACCTTTTCTAAGCCTCTCGACGGCCAGCTCCAAAGTCCCTCCTTCTGTGTCTTTGGGCCGTGTTTGTTTGAGTTTAAAGAAGGGTCAAGGACATTGTGGGATTCAGGGACCCGCTGTGAATGACGCTGCACAATTTCACTTCCTAAGTCGATTATATGAACAACCCGCACCAGGGGACCGGAGAGAAAATATAACCACACATTTCCATCGGCTTTCGCTATACAATGTGTCTCAAAAAGGAAGCGTTTTTTAAAAGTATGGAAGGCCCACACGCTGAGATATTCAAAGCTGTGCCCGATTTAGGCGCTGACCCATCTGGAGCTGCCAGAAATCCACTGACACTATAGAGTCAGGGATTATTTTCACAAAGTCACTTATGATCAGCCTGGATTCGAGCTGTGGGGCCAAATCCTCCCCGAGTGGACATTTTTAGGGACTTTTTGCTTTCATCTGAACATTCTCTTCTCACACGACAAACTAACTTTATCTTCAGAGATTTTTTCCACTGTTTTCTCACAACTTTAGGATAAATGTATTTCAAGTCAAACACTGAGCACTGAATTGTTTTTAATACTTTTTTAATCCTGTCTTTTACGACCAATGACGGTGATTCAAAGTGGACAGTCTGAGTCAATGGTGGGGTTCATTACCACATTACTCCAGCAGCCTTCTGAATAGGAGTATGTGACATACTGTGCCATCCAATCAAATTGTTATTATTTGCTTTTTCCAAATCAGCTCCATCCAAAAATCTGATCTCTCTCCATAAACAGTAAAATAGTAAGGAATGTAACAACCTGTATGTATGGTACAATTCAGTCGGCATAAGCATGTGAGGAGGATTTTGTATTAACAATGAATATTCAAAGTATTTAATTAAATCGATTCTGATGCTAGACCGCTGGCTGCAAAAATAAACGCATTAAACATTTTTTTAGCGCCCCACCGAATAACAGCCGTAGATGGACCGTGACCATTCAGTGGCTAAGATGATTTTATCAAGTCTGATGGGCCAAAGCAAAGCTGACCCTGAGCTACAAGGCTGTTGTCAGCTTACTACAAGAGTTTATCACTACGTGAAAACAAAAGTTCTGACTCTAAATCAACATTTGTGAATGAAATTCGACCCTACGACCCATAAACGTTACATTCAGGTGAGTGAAAAACACTGTCTCAAGCTTCAGGAGCCAAACGTCTGTTCCCTCTACAAGATATAGCAGCTAAATTGGTGTCTTGTTCCATATCAGTTTCTGTGTCATTGAGAGCCAATCAGGAGCTGATTTCTCAGCTGTGCAACAAGCTAGGTTAGCTGCAGATCAAGCTAGGCTTTGCATCTGATTGGTCATGATTATTGTTAATTTCTTAATTTACAAACCCAATAGCATATAGAAATACCCATTGAGTCTTTTATTCATGTCTGACAGTAATCACAACAAAAAAAAGTCGATCTTTTAATAGAAGTGAATGAGAGACAGAGCCAAATCACACTACTGGCTGATTCCTGTTTGGAACGCTGCAGCATTATGATGTTGTCTAGACGGTCATCAGTTATAATTTACTGGTTGATTAAATGTGTAATGGATCTTAACTTGCCTAATGATCTTAGCAATTTTGATAACAAGGTAGAAGTAAAATAGTTTGACATTATCTGAATATGATTTCAATCAAAAAACATTGCATTTGCTTATGAAAATGGTTCATGTAACTGGATGGTTGTTGATACAGTTGCAGTTTTGAGCCTTCATATTGTCATTGACTTTGGATTATTTGAATAAAACATATCAGTGTAGTCCATTAAGGCTATTTTAGTTTTCTACAAGCTTCCAGAGCATCTAAAAATAGCTTCAATGAGTAATTGTTTGGTGGATCTAAAAGCCTACAACCTTTTTTGACAGTTAATTTGCTGAAAAGCTAATAAAGTTAAAATATCTTAATATATCTAAAAATCAGTCTCTAGTATTGGTTCAAAAAAAGTTCAGTAAAATAGAATTGAAAAACCACAATGACAGCATGCATACGCCGTCAGACCACACACCTTCCATTTTCTTCTCACCTGCACAAAGCGTTGACAAAAAAGGTAAAGATTGCTTGTTGTAAGTCCCTTTATTGCTTTCACTTTCCGTCAGCAGAATCCTGAGTCAAAATCCCACAAAGTGCTCTGGTTCACGAGGTGACAGCATTGTGAAATATGATCCGGACAAAACACATCACGAGGCAGAAAACTGGAGCCGGTGTAGTCTGCTCCACACTCGAAGTAAACACTAGTGGTTTGAAGAGCTGAACATAGACATAAGTAAGATCATTATAGTAAATAGTTTTTGTGTGTTTGTTTTGTTTTGCAGAGAACTTACCGAATAGTAATTTTTCATGTTTAGAGCAGGATGGCTTTACTGTTAGCCTAATACATTTACCATCTGTGTAAGGATGTGTTTCTGGGGTTCCAAAGATTAAGCTAAGTTCATGCATTCTGTTCACTAAAACTTATTATCATCTCATGAGTTCACATAATGAACTGCCCTCTCCATTCAGAATATATGTGCTGATGAGATCCATTTTTCATATTAAATAACTATTCGTATCTTGTGCTTCACCTAATGAAACCCATGTGCATGTGTTTCTGACAGTATCCATTGTATCCACTGTTTTCATTCTGAGTTGAGTATGTCTCTTCCTCATTGCATACGCCTACTTTTTTGTAATATTGCCTTCACTATAATGTCTTGTTTTGTTGCCCATCTTTACAGTGGAGCTTGTCGAAGCATCAAGGTACCATACAAATGTTTTTTTTTTTATATACTACCCAAAACTTGATTTTTATTTAAGATTACTTACATACAGTCTGACATCACACCATTGGGTCTGTTTGCTCCCATGTTATACAGAGACTTTTTTGCTTAAACCAGTGGCTGCATCGGAACACGTCGTTCAGGAAGTACAGTAAACGTAAGTCGCGATTGCTGCCGCTTCTGTGCTGTACACTTATGAAATAAAGCTACAAAATCTAATTTACATTTGACATGAGGTCACAGGAGGAGAAGGTATACAGTCAGCTATCTGAACTTGGGTTGATTCTGGCCAACACATCGCTTCATCTCTGCTTGGCCGATTGTACTTTCTACAATTCTACAATATCGAACCTCCTAGCTGAAGTGAATGAAACTGAGCAGAGGACTAGGTGGCACCAGGCTTTACTGTTGCTAGAATCGATCAGTGATTAGGTTTCCTTTTCTAACAACAGAAAGCCTGCACTAGAGCTTCTAAGACTTGATTTTTACCCATATTTGCCTGTCTATGACTTCAGAGAGGTGTGACCTGAGAAATACCAGGTCTGTGACTTACAGTAAGTCTGGCTCTATTACACTCATTTGTCAGATTGTAAACTTCCAACATGATGGAGCTGCAACGATCCTGCCTTTCAGTTTAATGTCAATTTTCATATTGTGGCTTTCAGTAACTGCTGATACTCAATTTCAGCCAATACCAATGTAGAGAATGAAAATTTCCATTTTTTTCTTCTTGAATGTCAGCTAATTTGTTAGAAAAAGGGTCTTTTACTGCCAAGTAGATGACTTATCAAGCAAGCAACAAATTAAGTCTGTGTGAATAAAGTGGTAAACTTGAGGCGCTCTGGATCGACACCAGCCAGTGCAGATAAGACTGTGTTCGTCTAGTTAAATGCACAACAAGGATATTAGCTGAACCGATATTATAGGACAATACCCGATCCAGCACAATGTCATAGTGCAAGTTTGATTCAACCATCAAGCAAAGAGAACCAGCTCAACGGTCCACTGACGCCTCTGAAAATGTAGAAAAAGCAGACCAAAGAACAACGTTTTCAAGTTTACTGCGAGACAAATAATCATTTCCTTGTCTGTTTCTTACATTTTTTTGACACGTCTTGTAAAGAATCTGCAGACTTCAGATTTGTAGTTTGATCAGTCTTTTGTGTTGCCATGTCTGGTTCTTCTCCTCGGCTCAGACTCAGACACAGCAGATGAAAGAGTGCTAATAGCTCTGCTCTGTCTGTTAGCAGCTCAAACATAAAGATCAATACAAGACCTTTTGGGACGTCTGTGTGAGGAAGAGGGTGAGACAGGAGCGAAAGAGGAGTTGTAGTTCGGGGAGGTCTGGATACAGCTACTGAGGTTCATCTAGCAAGAATGTTATTACTTACAGTATTTTCAGTGTGGTGCAAAGCCAAAATCTTCAAAACTTGCATATTAGGGTGGAGGTGGTTACTCAGCAAGAAAAGTGCTTACAGATTTAGATCAGGGTTATTTGCTCTGACCTAGACTGGACTGCAAGTCATACTTAGATTTGACTGACTTAATCACTATTTGAGACTTCAGACGATGATGGACGAAGACCTGGGACTTGACTTGGAGCTCTGCAATTGCTTCTCCTCAAATAAATAAATCTTGTAATCCTATACTGACAAAAAGCAAAGTGTTTTCTTCTGGGAGAGATCCTCTGCAGCTCCTTTAGGCCCATGAACAGCACTTGGATTTCAGACCCACTCACTCTCTCTTCATTATTGGCATTCGGGACTCTGAACTGTCCAACACCTACGTACCGTTTTAGACAGTCAAATAAACCATTACGTGGACTGGTAAACAATTAAAATTATTGATTGATTGCATTTGTCAGGAATCAACAGTTATAGTCTATATAAATCTGTATATAGTTAATATTCAACCTGCTTGCTCCGAACTTTAGGCAATACCGATGCAAATGTCTGTTCAGTGCATATTTGATTCAACTCAAACAGAACATACACAGGTATGTTTACGTTCTATGTGTTTGACGTGTAAAAAAATGTAGTATACAAAAGATCTTAATCATTGCAGACAATATACTGTATATTTGTTACTCTACTGCTATGATATACATTACAATATCATATTGTAATGTGCTTTTGACAAGTACAAATCGAGTTTACAGAGGAGTGAAATGTCCAGCTGAAGCATTTTGGGGCTAGATTTACAAAGTAAAAGTTGAACTATGTACAATTTCCTCCTACTTTTGTATCTATTTATTTATTTTATATTATTTATTTTTTTTTTTAAGTAAACATCTTTGAACTTGTAAATAAAGGACCTCATGTGGTGCGTGTTTCCTGTGGGGCTGTTTTCAGAGTTACACACACCTGTTTGGTGTCACCTGCTGCTCACTCACTGTTAAGTGTCTTACTGTCTCTTACTCACTCTCCCCTTGTGCTTTTCGGACAGTAATACCTCACAGGAATGGACAAAACTTAGTGTTTAGGGAGTAGAGAAGTGAGTATGGAGCTGTTTGGGAAAGAGACTAAGTGTTGTGCGTAGGTTTCCTCCACATGCTTCGGTTTCCCTATACCACCAAAAACATTTCCATTACTGAGTTTCTTCTTGCCTCCCCCAGGACTCTCCTGTAAAAGAGATTCTGAATCTCAGGGGGACTTTCCTGGTTAAATAAAAGTCAGGTAATTATTTCATTTACTGGATATACAGACTTGAAGAAACCTGAAACTAAAGGTCTGTGGACTCGACTTAGACTTGTGGAGCACTGAGTGGAGACTTGACTTGGTCCCATCTCTGCTGTTAACTTCCATCTCATGAAAAAACATAATATAAAATATAATAATAATAATATAGTACTACAAAGACATAAACGTATACATACCTTGTTTTATGTTTATCTAAAAAGTTCTGCACAATAAAAGGGAGCTGAAAGAAGTCTATTTGGTTGCAGTTTTGATTTTAAATCAGGTCTGAAGTGATGAAAATGAAGTCCAGCTCACCAGTCTCTTACAATTTTAAATATTTTGCATTCAGAGAAAGGAATGAAAGAATTGAGAAAAGAGATAAGAAAGGCTACAGGCTGTAAGTGATGGATGGGACAGTGTCTCTTTACCCTGCTGTGTTAAGTCTGGTTCATTTCATTAGTGTCACTGCTGTCGGCTCAGTGACTGTCCAGGTGATGTTTCCCATGATGCTTTGTGGCGGCCGGCTGACGGTTCGAGGCGAGGATGGGTCTGAGCTCAAATACAAAATGGCAGAATGAAGAGATAACATGTGACAGCGACTGAAAATGCCTTTGGTGAGAAGCAGATAGAAGACACTGAGATTAAGAGAATCTACAGTTTGTGCAGTTCAACAAAGGACGAGTGGCTTCAGTGTTGGAATTATTTAGAATACAATACTTAAACAAAATATAACATACTGATGTACTTGATTTTTAATATCTTAAAAATGCTTTTCTTGTAGCAGTCACATGTTTTGTTTGCCCTCTTGGCTCCCTAAAGTAGTCTGAGTTACATAACACAGTCTCCAAAAAAAAATGCAGATTTACTATGGCATTGTTCACACTGTAGGTCAATTGAATTTGGACTTGTATCTATAGCAGTGTAATGTTCTGAATGTTTTCAACTCTTTGGACTTCTTAAAATGACTTTATTTTGGACAGGAAACAGAACATGCTAATGTGCGCTAGCTTGTTAGCAGAACTTTTCACTGATAGTATTTGGTCTTTTCGTCTCAGTTTTTGCACAAAACAGCCTGAACTAGACACGAACAATGTCTTGGCTGTGTAACTACACTTTCTGCGCATGCGAGTCACTTCTGGGCCGCTTCCCGTTCACACCAGAGACAAGTTGGAGTCGGATGTTTTGTGTAATGTGAATGACCACATGAAAAAAATTGGAATTGGTGAAAAAATTCTACAGTGTGTGAAGCCAAAGAAATGTCAAAAAGTATGATAAGCTCTGTGTCTGCTTCCTATGAACAGACCTTGGTAGCCTTCTTCAGAAGTGTCACTGTACAGGTTTTGGTGCCTTTTTCCTACTTGGGACAGGAGAACAGTGACCCCATCATTCAGAAGTGTATCCCAGGTGTGAGAAAGTCGGTACGCCCCCTCATCCCAATTTAAGGGAACACTTGTGAAGAAGGCTAGTGTGGAGCCAAAACTGTCAATAAATACAACAGAAGTTTATTTAGAAGAACTATAACAGGAGCCCTAATGAAGTTAAATTGGTATGATGAGCTTGTTTGTAATGCCTTTTTTAATGTATATATGCTACGACTTTCTGGCCAAAACGTGGAATGACCACAAATTTAAAACCTTAGGTTAAATCAATTTAACGGTTTAACAGGAAAGTTTAGGCTTCAAAAATGGGTAAGTTTAGGGCTGGGGCTTGATGTAGATTTACCTGTGGCTTCAACCAAAATGTGTTATTTTACATTTTGGTTTTTCGTAGCATATTGATGTAAAAAAGGAAAACATGAAAACCCGCTTTTTGGAGACTGGGCTGGTTTCATGCTAGCGTGTGTTTAGCATGTCGGTATGCTAATGCACAAGTTTCCAAAATGTGGGTCAGAAGATTTCAAGATTTTTTTTTTTATTTTGTTGAAAACTGCAATTTTTGAGCAAGCTTGAGTCACTCGCGATCTGAAAAGTTTGGGAACTTGGTTATTTTGAAAACATAAACCCACACACTTCCTGGGCTTCAGGGAATAAACCAATCTAAAAGAGATGAACCAAAGAGATTTTCACCCAAACAGACACTTGCGAGATGTATATTTAAATAAAGACAGAACTTTGAAGAACACAATTACAGTCAAATGTATTTTTGTCACTGTCAAGATTGTGGAAAACAAAAAACACATAAACATCCTGTTTAGCCCCTATCCTGTTACAAAAAATAAATAATAATAATATAATAATAATAATAACATTTAAATTAGTTAAATAAAATATAACTTTTTTTTTCTCTGTGGCTCAGTGCATTGTATAAAAACTAAGTAGTATAGGTCTTATTTATACTTGGTGTAAAATGTCATTCTTTTGCCCGGCAGCCTGTCTCTTTATAGATAACGCTGTACTGCACAATAACAAAAGCTTCTAAAACACAACCTTCTCTCTCAGAACAGAGCTAGTATTTATGAGTGTTTGAAGTGTCTCTGAGTGAAGGCGTCGTGTTGACAAGCCCAGATGCACACTTTGATTAAAGTTTGTTTAAGTGCATTTAATTATGAAGGAGTGAGTCTTTGAGGAGCAGAAAATCTTTTGTTTTCGCCTAGTACAGAAGAAAATTACATGTTTATGCTGCAATTTCACTGGACAATAGATACAGTTTATGGATAGTTCTATAATGTCTTCCATTTTGTAAAAAGACGTTCTGTTCCACCGCTTGTCTGTAAATACACTTTCTATTGATCTCGTTTGGGGTTTGCAGATGAGATGAGAGTTAATAAATAGAAACAAACAAACATACATCCAATCTCATTCATTCAGTAGAAGAATTTTACAGTGTTGACCTTTGACCTACACGTTTGTGGAGGTTGGAAGAAGAAGAGAACCCAGAGATCATGCAAACTCCACGCAGAGATTGTGAGATATCTGTAGTCTGCACAAATGTGCAACAACTATGTTTGACCTTATCCATTAACTTATTTTATAGATTCTATGAGCTAATAATATTTCAATCCGGGGGTAAAGCTGCTATAATATACCTTGCTTAGTTGGTTTGTTCTAATATGAAGATGAATGAATCTGACACCTGAAAAAACACCAGACTTTAAATTTATAGTAATGTTTCATGGCAAAGTACAATGTTATTAACCCTAACCCTTAAGAAAACGTCTTTACCCACCATCTATGACAGACATGGGCAAACTGCGGCCCGGGGGCCAGATGCGGCCCTCGAACTGTTTTAATCAGGTCCCTGAAACATTTTTGAAAATAAGACGTAATCTTAATATTGCTTTTTTTCTTGATTTATTTAGCTGTTATAGTCTTAAATTTCACAATAGATGCACAACATAATATATTAGTCTCTTTTTTATTAACATTTTTGTATATTTATTCATTTATTTTCAAGAACTGTACTTGTGGTAATAAGAATTTGTTACATCAAAGATCGCAGTCCGGCCCTTCCCCACTTATTTGGATTTGAATATGGCCCTTGTGAAAAAAAGATTTCCCACCTCTGATCTATGACATCAGATTCTTGAACACCAATGGAACCAATAGACTTAGATGGTATATACCCGGGTATTCGTCTAGGAGTGATCCATAGTAGATGATCTTTGGAAACACTGTCCATACGACAACTTTGAAGACTTTCTACCATCAAAAGACTTAGAGCTGCTCGATTATGATGAAAACAGTAATCGTGATTACTTAGTCCATAACTGAAATCACGATTATTCAAACAATTGTTTTCTTAGAAAGAGCGCAGAGCATTAGCGCCTCCAAAGGCTGAGTGAAGAGATCACATGAAATCAGTGACACATTATATTTCACAGAACTAGATTATTGTAAATGTATTCTCCAAGTGTAAATAAACTGTCTGGGACCTACTTTTAAGAACACTGCATTATGGTTATTAATCGCTTTTACTTGATTTTTTTTTTCCCGATTACAGCAATAATCATATTTGCAATTGAAGTTTGATTAATTGCACAAAATTTAGCCTGGAGAATCCAAACTGATATGCTCCTGTAACATTTCATAAAACGCTGCCACAGAGTTGAGTCTAGAACTTTTCAAAGTAGTGAAACATTTTAGAAACCGAGACACTAGTCTGGAGACAGAGAGCTTTGAATGGTAGAATTCATAATTGTTAGCGTGGTAAAAATAATCATGAGGTCTCAGACTGATGAATGACAGAATACAAAGTCCTTGTACTGAACAAAAATGGTATGCAATGAATAACTTGAAGAAGGAACTGTGACTCATTCAAGTAATAAAAATAGAATTTAAGCTTTGAAACAGCAATAACACATTGAATTGAATTGAATCTAGATTAAAGTTTTAGGAAAATGCTTCTTGTTGCTTTTTATTTTTATAACTCAAGTATTTTGGAAGCAAAGACATCTCAAGTAAGAATGTGGCACAAGCAAAGTAGTGGTGTTGCTAAGAAGAAATAAAATGGATGATTTAAAGGGACACTGTGCAACTTTTTGACCAAAAAAGACTTTATTTTTAAACATGTGTGTCTTTTCTTTATATAGGCTTGCATGGCCACACAATGAACCATTATTTGTCTTGCAGAAACCTCACAATTCAAGTTATTAATATCTAACATATGGTTTTAACTTCATACTCCAAAAGGTTACACAGCACACGTTTAATGAAGACATAAAGATACAGGTCCTTCTAAAAAAATGTAACAAGTATGCTTATAGTTACATACAACATTTGAATGATAAAGACAATAGCACAACCTAAAGTCCTCTCACAGTCTATTTTACCATACAATACTAAACAAAAATCCTCAAGCCCAAAGCTAATTTCACATTTCTCATCAACCAAAGTGAGTTATTGATTGTGGCGTGGCGGTTGGCGTCTCTCTGCTGTGTAAACTGATGTGATGGAATATTCCGTGTGCTTTCATTTAGTGATTAATAAAGTCTTAATTGGAGAAATGAATGAGCTGTGGATGAAATATTGGAGTTGGCGTGCGAGGAAAGCAGCTGCCTCTCTGGACCAGACCAGCGTGAACCTTTGTAATCGAGACAAACTTAACTACAGCAGCTCCACACGGCTTCTGTTCGGTCTTATGACTGTGTGTGTGCGCTGACTGACTCATTTTTACTGAGTGAGATGTTTGAAGATGAGTCAGTTCGTTGGATTAGTTTGTTAAAATTGGGTGTTGCAAAATGTCATGTGGTTGTAAAGTTGTGTTAACTTTCTAGGCCTGTTCCAAGTCATGCTCTAGAGACTCTATTGGGCTCTGTTAGTATCTACTTGGCTCTATAGGCCCTGTTTCTTTGGGAGATCCTACCACAGACCTGTGACGTACATACCCGCGACTTGTTTCAATCAGGCACCTGACATGTTTTTGAGAAACACAAATGCAAGATACAGTTTAAGAGAAAAAAGAACAACAACAAAAAACATGGTCTACATCAATAAACTTGTAATATTTTGGGATTAAATTTACAATGTTATGACAAAGTTTTGATAAAGCCAAAGCCATAAAAAGCTATTGTTTAACATTAAACTTGAAGCTTTACGAGATTAAAACTGTAATTTGGATCATGCAACATTGTTATAGATATTTAAATCTATTGTGTGTTTTATGCAAACATTTGACTCGTCCAAGTCCTGAGAATATTTAGTTTTTTCTCATGTAAAATGTGAGATTAAGCTAATAATTTTCTGACAATAAAGCTGAAGTTTAAGAAAGTTAGGAATTTACTAGAAAAAAAAAAAAAAAAAAAAAAAAACAATAACTGCAAAGCCCTGTCCTACCACATCCTCAAGAGTAATGGAAACACAACCAGACCGAGTGGAGTAGAGTTGGTACTAACAGGGCTAATGGAAACGCCCAATAATAAAATTCAAGACTTTGGTACCTGAAAAATATTTACATTGTGTTTTGTTTTGTTTTTTCAGTAAAACATGCATTGCATTCTCATAGTAGTGGAGAGAACTGGAGAAGTCATATAATAAATGGTGGTATACAAACCACATACTGTATGATGATGCCTTCATATTTTAGATCTGTTTGAAATAGCCCTAGTATTGAAATGATGGTATGCAAAGCCAAATGTGTTTTTTTTTTTTTTTTTTTCTTTTTTTTTCCTCTTTGTATATTTGATTGCACTTTGGGTAAAAAGACTTAGAACCACTACTTTTATTTGGGAATCTAAAAATGTTTGTGTATTTGGTACTAGAATCATTATAAAAAAAAATTATATTTAGAAAACAATATTCTTCTCAAATGTTGAAGTTTATGTATTTTCTCATGTTTCACTGATAAAAACAAAAGTCACGTTCTGATACTTGAGAGCTATAATGTTGTGTCATACAGTTAGCTATGTACAAAAATCATGATCTGCTAAGATTGCATTTGCATTAGACAGACACAAAAGGGGTCAAACACTAGCGAGTTGCACATTGAGAATTTGCAATTCTAAAAAGCAGTGATGGATAAACTACTAATATAAATACATTCTGACAGAACTTGAATGGTTTTCAAACTTGGTCTGAAAAGTTTGGGAATCCGTGTTTTTGTTCACGCTTTTTTGCATTCGTTGGCTAAAGCTCTGTACCACCTTGACACTTTCTAATGTATGGGATCACTTCTGTATGTGTCCTTGCCTATTCCTAACTGCATTGCAAATGTAAACTGTTTGCATGCTTTTCTTTATTCGTTTCTTGAATAAATAATATTGTACTGACGTATTTCCCTCTTTGTTTCTTCTCAGGTTCTTCGCAAGAATCTCTGAGTGGTACGAAAGAGCCATGGGCCGGTTGCTGGATCTCTGAGACTACAATCCTCCTCCCTTGGTCCTCCCCTCCTCTTCTCCCTCTTACAACCTGGTAAAACTTTGGATTAGTCCCTCCAAACCCATCTGCGAACCATCTCTGAACAAACCATGACCTGCTTTGCATTTGGGATACCTCGCTTCCATCTCACATCTCTTCTCTTTTATCTCACTCCTTTTTTGTTTTCCAAAAACTATTGCCATGGCTCTCCTTCGGGCCCCGAATCAGACTCCTGCTTTGTGTTGGTCCAAAACCGCTTTTTCGGTTTCTTCAGATCTGCTACTACATTTCCCAGCGTGCCTTGCTCTTGGACACTGCAGAATCCCGACCCGAGACGCTACACTGTTTTCATCAAAGTCACCAAACCAACGGAGGACTGCATCCCTTCGCAACTTCGCACTTTTCAATACGATTCGTTTTTGGAAACTACTCGAACCTACTTGGGGATGGAGAGTTTTGATGAAGTGGTCAAACTGTGCGATTCTTCGGCGCCGGTGGCTTTTCTCGAGGCCGGAAAGCAGTTTTTGCAAATGAGAAAAGGACCGGTCAGAGCGGGGTTGGCGAATTCAGATGGAGACGGCGATTTCAAGACGGAATATTTGGTCGTCGGGAAAAGAAACCCAAGTATGGCCGCCTGTCAGATGCTATGCCAGTGGCTCGAAGACTGTCTGGCTTCTAGCACCTCCAACAGGCCTTGTGGGATAATGCAGACGCCATGTTTGTGCTGGGACCCACCTCCGCAGCTGAACCCTGTGGACGGCTGCTATCACAATGGAGTTTACCTTGAAAACTGTTTGCCGAGCGCGAAGGAGAGCAAAAAGGACGCAGAGCTTATCGGTGAGTGAAGAAAAAATGCTTTTATTTATTAAGCGATTGTTCGTGATGTGTAGGAAAGAATCTGATATCGAATAGCCAATGGTTTTGATCTGTTTGTTACCTTAAAGATTCTATGTCCAATTATTGCCGACCTCAAACTGCAAACCACTAGAAAATATTTGATTTGAAGCATTTTACATCAAGAGCATGTTTGACTTAAAGTGTTTTTCTTATCCATTCTAAGCCTCCGGACTGTCCACTATATGTTTTGAACCTTTTTTTTTACCACTGTTAGAAGTAAATATGAGTTCTGCTGTGTTGTGACGCTAGCAAGATTTAGTGAACAACATGCACAAGCAAACTTTTAGTAGGTTTGGGATGTTCTTCTTCGAAAGCGTTTTCTTATATATCAGACAAGTATAGGAAAGAGATGGTTTATTACCTGACTAGTTTCGACGGTCACTTCCGTCTTCGAGAGGCGTTGCATGTTCACAAGCATCAATAAAAGCAAAAATCACAAACCCCAAAAATCATGAAAAAGGGACAATACAAATCAGAGGAGAGACACCATCGCATTACCATATATACAAGGAGTAACGGAACAAATTCAAAGGTCAATAGAAAAAACACAACATTGGCACAACCGTAAAACCTTTTTGGAATTTAAGACAGCTTTTAGTACAACCCAAGAACAAAATAAAAGCAGAAAACAAATGCAATGTAGTACACAAAGTAACATTGAAAATCATGCAAAAAAACATTGGGGAAAAAGGAAGAACTTTTAATATCAGGAAAAATGAGCGCAAAAAAGAATGCGAGAAAGAAACAACAAGGCGTTTAACCAGAGCTGAATGACAGACAACGCAACAGGACAATTTGAAGTCGGCAATATCAGACCACTGTAAACGAAATAACCACATAATGGACTGGGGCATTGCACAGATTATGATTCAAGAAACCAACAAATACAAATGATGAATCATTGAAGCAAGGCCCACGCTCTTTGAATCCAAGGGAGCTTTCCATTTCTTCTGTACATGGAACAACCTTCTCCACTTCTCCAGAGAACACCTGGCAGCGAGGGGTGTGGTCAGCAGTGTAGCACTTAAGAGTCCACTGGGCTGACCGCGCCTGGGAACAACTGCTTTAATACATGCCTCTGACGAAGACCTAAGGAAAGCATTGAAACTAGTCAGATTATAAACCATCTCTTACCGATACTTGTCGGATATTAAAAAAAATGCTTTCATAAGCTTTTAGTGGATAGACATTCTAGTATTAGCCGTACAATTTTCACCTAAATAGATATTTTAACAGTATCTATGCTGGGGTAATGCATAGATACTGTGAAAAAAGGCATTATACCCAGTTTTTGTCTTCATAAAAACTGGGTATAATGCCTTTAAGTCCTGCACATGTGGTGTTGTTTTCTGCTGAGCTCAGGTAAAGTTTTTGTGAAATATATAAGTTCAAGTAAGTATGTCAAAATTTGCCATTCAAACAAAGACGATGGTCAAAGGAACAAAACCATTATGGAAGTCAACCAAAACTGTTTCTTTGAAGAGTCGCTTTGTGCTTGACGCAATTGAAAAAAATCTATCTGGAGCACAAGCGGCAATGGTTTCAATCCTGTATTAGGCTGGCAGGAATGAGATTTGCCGCCGATTGTGTCCTTAATGTTGTCATTTGTCCTGGGGTTATGCGGTTCTCGATCTGAGATGCGTTACCTCCCATGGGAGCGTCACAGATTGCAGGAGATCTCTTGAGCTTGCATGTATGTCATTTTGTCATGATGATACACACATACTTCCTATTTAGAAAATACATTTTAGATGTGCCCGAGTTGTTGAGTTTGTTGAAATGAGCTCATAATGTAAAATGTCTTTGGTTATATCTTAACTAGGGGTGATTTCAATCTATACATAACTAACTTTGTGCTGCATTAAATAGTCGAGATCCGAAACTTTCAAATGTGTGAAAATAGTGGGTCTTACTTGTAAAAGTTGAGTGTGACGTGAACTTTAACCACAGAAGATGATATAACAGAGGAGTTAGAAGACATTGTTATTGGTTTGATTGGCCACTCAAGACTCCATTTTCAGTTTTGTGAGCAAGTCCAGCCTATTGTTATATCTCACCAAAAGCGGTTGTTCTTGAACTTTTTGCCTCTCATTACGTCCTTCTTGATGATAACACTGTTCGGCTTTTGTCTGGTTTTTTTTTTTTTTTTTTTGGTTGGTTGGTTTTGAGAAAACACAAGTTTACCTTTTTTCATGATAAACTTAAGTTAAAAGTAAACTATTTAGATTTTATTTTAAGAACTGTGGTGTCAGTGAATGTCAGCAATAAGTTTTGTTTGGGTTTTTTTGTTTTTTTTTTGTTTGTTTTTTTTTTTTGCTTTTTTTTCCCCTAACAACTAGTTTTATAAGAGCATAAAAAGACTTATTTTTTAGAAGAAGAATGTAAACTGAAGCTCACATTGTATTAGTTCAAAAAAGAAAATCCCAAAAATGCTCAGTGAAATTTTACATTTAATGAAGTTTCACAACAGCCTTTTTCAGGGTGTGATTCTCATCAACTCACTACAACTATTGACCAAAGGATGCGCAACACCTGGCAGGGGGGAGAGACCCAATCAGGGAGCGCAAATTGGTAAATAATCAATATATTTAGTGTTTAATTTTATTTATTATTTTATTTTAAGTAATAATGCTCAAAGAAATAGTTTTTAATATAAAGGATTAATAGCAATTTCATCATTTTATCCTGGGAAAACAGCGGTTTGTAGATTGTAGATGTTCCATGTTTCCCTCTAAGTAACTTCAGACAGTCACCACCTCCAATGTTTTTGTTTTGTTTTAGATGCTCAAGCGCTTCCACTTTGACACAACCTTGATTACTTTGATGTTTCTTTGAAGAGTGCCTTGCCATAGGGTAGTCCATATTATTCCTCTTTAAAGCATATTTATGTTTGGACACTACTAATGCCACTGACGTTGTACGATTTTTAAGCAAGGCATTTGTATTGAGGATGTCACAATGTCTAATCACCAAAAAGCAGCAAAATATTCTCATTCATTCTCATTGTCCAGCACAACACATTTTCTTAGTTTTATCAAATCAATCTTTCTGAAAGTAAAAATCTTAATAAGACAAAAAAAATATTTAGTCACATGTGCTTATTTGATGTTTTTTTTTTTTTTTTCCGATTGGTTGTTTTCAAGTTATTTATAGAACACAATCTGGCTAAAAATAATTTAGCCATTACTGATATGCTCTATTTGACTTCCAGCTGCCATTGCAGTTGTGGATGTTTGGAATTTTAACTCCAGACACACAAAAAAAACAACACAGTATCACAAGAAAATGTATCTATGCCAGGTCTAATATGTTACATCATATGTACTGCACAATATGATAAAAGTGTAAAATACACAGTTTAGGCTTCAAATTATTAAAATGGGTAAGTTTAAAGCTGGGGCTTGGGACAGGTTAAGATTACGATAAGGATTTGGTTAATATTCATAAATAATAACACATCTTTATAATCACCATATATATTAATAATATATATCCAATATCAGACATTTTCTATAAACTAAAACTGGAACTGATGTAATGCCAGTCTTTAATTTAGAGTGAACTAAAAAGACGTATAGTAACCCAACACAGTCTCACAAGAAAGCGTACATTTAACACGAATAGGGATGCATATTTTCAAAAATTTATTTTTTTTTCAGTTGGAGCTCTTCAATAATCGGTTAACCAAACACGTTAACGCTGTACTTTTTTATTGCTGTTATTTTCACTGAAAGTGTTATAATTGGACACAGCAGCAAGAGTGAATTTAGATCAGCGAGTCAGCGACAGGCCTTTAAACTGGGCACAACATGGCCGAATAGAAGCCTTTTTAAACACTGTTTTAATGCGCTGTTGTACTATGTATTATATAAAACTACTCTCAAATAGGAAGTCATGGTATAAATTTGCTGCTAACGTTAACTGCTTACCTTAGCTTGCCTTGAACAGGTAAAACATTGATAGTTTCCCAGGCAAGTTGAATAGCCCAGTCTGTTCTTCACCAATATAAAATCCAAGTGAATAAAACATACATGGTTAATATTAGTTCATAAACACTGTCATGCAGGTTTGCTCAGTCCTGATGAGATAAACTGTGTTTTTGTAGTTTTAGCGATCTTTTTTTCCTTCTCTGACAAACGCAGAACTGTTTAGGGTGCAATTAGCGCCATCTGCTGGAGCAATTGAATATTTGACAGTTAATCGGTGAAAGACGTATCACTCGGTTGAGCCATAGTCACGGTTAACCGACTAATCGGTTAACCGTGAACATCCCTAACCACAACACAAAAACAGCGTATTATGAAAAAAATAAGACACAAGTTTTGGTTGAAGCCACGTAGGGACATTTTCTTTTAGGTGAAACGGGTAAGTTTCAAGTTACTAAAATTGGTAAGATTAGGTCTGGGGCTTGGCGCAGGTTAAGATTAGAATCAGGATTTGGTTAATATTCATAAATAAGAATACGTCTTAACAACCACCATAGAAATGTTTAAGTTTAGGGCTGGGGCTTGGGACGGGTTAAGATTTACCCATTAAACCTAAAGAGAATGTCGTCACCAAAAATATTGACATGAAAAAGGCATTTAAATTTACTTATCAGACGTTTTTAGAAATTACGTTGTACATCTACGTTTTCTTCACAGACTGGGCTGATAATAAATATTTATACAACCACAAAAACCATCTTAACCCCGGCCATTAAAACAGTGACTCAAGTCAGACTCAAGTCCAAAATTCCCATCTCTAAATCAAACCCTCTCTTCTTTCTGACCCCAAAAATCCCACTGCCCTTGAATCTACTCCGACTGAGGCAAATAATAGAGGAAACTTGTGCCGCGATCAGAGTGTGGCCAAAAGCGTGTAATCTGTGAGGAGTGAGGGTAATTGTGTGACACCGGATCTGAGGCTGCCGCAGAAGTGCTTGGAGAGGAGACAAGAGCGGACCCATCCAGAGGTCGGGTTTCATGTGATGGAAATGAGACGCGCGTCCTTCAGAGGTCAAGCCCCGAGTGAAGCGCCAATCCGAGCGCACCGGATCTGCCCGCGGGACCGTCCTGAAAGAGAGGAGCGGCGAGAGGGGACATCGGATCGCTTTGGGGAGCAGGAAGAGAAGAGAGAGAGAGAGACAAAAGAAGTGGGAAAGATCTGAGGAAAGTGGCTGTAGTCTAATTGTCTGCTCTCTTCTGTCCTCTTCTTTCGCACTTTCTTCCATCATTTTCATCAGCTTAGTTATTTTATTGTCCTTAGCTTGACTATATTTGAACATTTGGTCACTTGTAGCTTTTGTTTATCAGTTTATCGCTTGCGTAGATCAGTTAAATCGATAGTGCGTAAAAACTTTGATCTTAATTACCCTTAAAGTGTGAACCAAGACATATTTAAGAAAGAAAAAGGGACTAAATAATGTATTATGGTTAAGTAAATACTTTCTTAAGGAGTTAAAATTAGAATTAAGTGTTGGTATGAATTAAATGCTTACTGAGCTTTCAAACTATTTAATTAATGCTTTTTAATCAAGCCTGTCATGTGTTTCCCATGTAACAAATTGAGTTAGGGCTTCATCTACTGACTGCAAATGGAAATGACACAGGGGAACTAATCATCCAAGTGAGTCTGAATGATTATATTTTTTCAGAGATCTACCTATGACATCACGAAACCAGTTTTATGAGGCTCAGAGGGTAAAGAATAGTGTCTGATAGACAAAACTCCAGCTGTATTTGAGAAAGTAAAGCTAGAACATGACATAAATTGTCATTGTCATCCAAATGGTCTTGCACTAATCTATGTTAAAAAAATCTAAGAAATTAGTATTAGCTTTGTTGTCATTAAGCTACAAGAGTTTATCACTGTGTGAAAACAAAAGTTCTGCTGCTAATTCAACATTTGTGAATGAAATTTGACCCTACAACCCTTAAAAGTTACATTCAGGTGAACAAAAAAGCAGCGAGAAAAACACTCAAGCTCAAGCTTCAGGAGACAGACGTCTGACGAACCGGTTCAGACCTGGTCCAAACAGTTGCTCTCATCTCGTTTTGTTTTATTCAAAGAAGTTTCCCCATGTAACCAAACGCATGCGCAGTAGGGCTTAAAGTGACATCGACCGAAAAGCCCTCTATACAAAACTGAAACCTTTTGAACAAAAAAAAGTTTATGATGTTAAACTCGGTAACATTTGTCACAAAATCTGACTGTTCCTAAAGCTGTAAACGCTGTTCCTGCCAAACATGAGCAGTTTGTGTTTGCATTGCGCTCTTGGAAAAAAAAAAGCTTCCTAGTCTGTAGAGAGATATCCCCTCTGCAGCACCAGTAGAGTGACCACTGGGGCTGATTTACAATGGCTACAAGCTAGCAATGTCCTATCCAGATAACATAATAGACCCATGGTCTTGTCATTGTAGAGAAGTTCACCCAGATGCCAACATAGCTTTTGACTGAATTTTGACATACATGTGGTGCTAACACATAGAAATCACAATCCCTTCTTCATTTATTTCTTACGTTCTTCTTCATTCTCTTATACACTCATCCCTTCTCTATTCCATTCTTTGCACCCTAACTTACCATCCCTCCCTCCTTCCAACTAATCCTTTATCTTCTGTCTAATTCTCTTCTCTTTGTCCCTCTTTCAATCCTCCCTCCCTCCCTCCCTTCTCTCTCTCTCTCTCTCTCTCTCTCTCTCTCCGCCCTCGCTCCTTCTCTGGTTTTGAGGAGACAGGATGTGGCCTGACATTTCTATCCCGGCCTCATCCGGACTAGAGCCAAAGGGGGGGAGCACTTCTCGTCTCCTCTTTCGGCTCCAAACCTTTGTCCCTCACATCTCTGCTCTGATTCCTCTCCTACTTACACTCGACACCCCCCCACACTCCCCCATCCCTCCCTGGAGTCGGACTGAGCTGTGTGATATGACCGCAAACCACCATCATGGCTTACTGACCTTTTACACAGATTCCAGTACAGTCCACTAACAGTAGTTCTCCAGTGTGAATCAGTGAATGAATCTAAGTGCTTGAGTTAGGCAGATAGAATTTATTTATGATGCAATTAGGTTTTATAATTACACTTTTTATTTAAATATTATCATAATTGAAAAATCCTAATTAAACAGAAGATCATTTGTTTAGAGAAAAGGCAGCACAACTCTTTGACTAAATCCGCAAACCCATTTTAAACGGAGCTGTCTGCTGGAAAAGCATGATGAGGAGGTGAAAGGAGGGGCTGAGAGTGGTTGACATAAATCATAAAAAAAGAGTCTGCTGGAAACGCACTTTGGAATATAATGATCATGGCAAATGTTTTGAAAAGCACTGTAAGCTACTTCTTCACACGAGGCTTTTTTTTTTTTTTTTTTGCACTTTTAGTCAGCAAATAAAGTCCTACTGACATGGCCTAATAATTACCTCGGGACCTCATGTAAATTGTGATAATTACAGACGTCATCTGAGTTTTTACTCCCGTGCGAATCGTCCATGTTTGTAAAAATGTCTGTAAAGTTTCCCCTGATTTGACCTTCTGTAATTCTAAAGCTGTGCGAATGCGTCTGTGTTTTCAATCAGTGAACGGTTTATAAATGAACCAATAATGACTCTGCGGCTTATTTTACTTTCAAATTTGAACAACATTATTATTACTATTCTTTACGGATCGTTTTCAAATGAAATAGTTTTTTTTTTTTTTTTTTTTTTTCTATGATTAAAATGCTAAAGATTAATCAAACTATGATTATTAGTCCGTGAACCGGAAGTACAACAACCTCGTTGTCGTAGCAACGGAAGGTCGAGAAGACGGATGTCGGAGGAAAAGTTTTTTACACAACGTGACAGAACGCTGCAAAGTTTGAATGAGTATTTTATCATCGTAAATGGATTAAAAAAGAGAGTCTTTAGCGGTTTGTTTTTTTTTGTTTTTTTTTTGTTTTTTTCATTTTAGACTGATTTAGTGAAACCTCCATAGAAATAATTAGTACAGATCATGAGTAAGACAGATAATTACAGTAGCAGAAGCGCAGTCCGACTCTGATGCTATCGAACAGTAAGATTTAAGCTAGTCCGGAACATTCTCCTGTTTGTTTTCCTATAGCCGTTAGCATTAGCCCACAAAATACGCAAGTTATGAAGATCCAGAGAGTGTGACTGGTACAAACCTACCGACCACATTTAGCAGAGGTCAAAGGTCAGAGCCTTGTTACAAAATATTGTTGAGTTTACAAACCTTTTAGTATTTTATTATAGATCAAATGTGATATTTCTGATCTTGTGCATCTTTTAAGACTCAAACTACCATCAAACGTCCGCTTTGCATGTTGCTAGTAAGAACAGCAGAACCATTACATAAATTACACCAAATAAAAGTTACAGCTTTACTTAAAGGTGGCGTAGCTAACGTTTTTAGCTGTCAATTAGTAAACTTTGTGTTTTCCACTTAAAAGTCTATAGTAAATACAGCTCTGTGTGAAAAAAATTAGACCTCTGAATAATAAAGATTTTTAGTTCTAATCAGGAGCTCATGTCACACACTATAACATTTTAGCCGAGTTGGGTTTTACATAAATAACACTATGCTAACTGGTCATCACTCTAAATTTCACCAAGTGAATGAATAGGCAAGTGAACAATCGCCTGTTTCTAAATCTGCAAGGAGTTGTCCTTGGTCCAGGGTATTCCTCTGCCTAAGGCCCAAAGCCACACGGCAAGACTCCAGTCACCCACAACCCCAAACCCAAACAAGCGACAGAAAATGAATTGATGAAAGGGCATATTTAGCTGCATTATTGTATAAGCCGCAGATTTCAAAGCTTGTGAACAAAAAAGCAGCTTCTGGTCTGGAAAATACAGTGTTTTAAAGCTAAACCATAACCAGTCCACACACAGTTACATTTAGCCTACACGTTTTCCATTTCCCTACACCCTCCCTTTTGCATCCCTGTAGTCAGATTGTGGGCTGTCAGAAAAATGTGTTTGGAGCCGTTGCAGCAGAAGAGTCGTATAACATTGGGCATATCCTCCTCCACAGTGGCTAATATCCCCGCGCTGACTGTCCCTGCCTCCTCGCCGATAGTTAGCGAGCTTACGTAAGGCTGCTTATGGCTGTGGAGAGCAGGGTGTGGGCTGCGCGTGCCTCTGGGTGAGAAAAATATTTTAAAAAAAGACGTATACATTTACTGTGGGCGCGTGGACGCATCGGAACAGAAGGACAGCGCTCAGCCCACGTGGACAAAACGCCTTTTAGATGGTAATCCCAGCCGCACTGCTTGAAATGTAAAAAGATGAAAATGGCCGCAAATTAATTTTCCCACTGGGTTTTTGCTAAATTCAAAGCAGTTTAAAAAAAATGTTTGTCCTGAAGGTTACAGCAAAGACTGATTTGATTAAAAATGAACAATAGTTTATTCAGCGTACAAAGCATTTGCAAGAACATATCTATTGCTATTTTTAAGCTTAAACAGTTGGAAGGACCTAATGCAGCTTGTGAATTATTCTAGAGTGGTATTAATCATTATGTACGTCTTTCTTTCAGACGGTAAACATGCAAAACTTGAGGTGGTGCCGATGTTATGCTGTAGGGGAGAGCGGGGTTGGTTGTCACGTTTTTTACTTTGATTGGAATTTCTAAAAAAACAGCAAATCTCACATGAACCATTTGAACAACAGAGAAAAGCTCAAAGTCTTGTGTAACTAATGAATCCACCTGCTGTTCTCTGTCTTATTCTGATCAAAAGTTATTGATCATTAAATGTTAATTGTTCATCTGTGACAACCAACCACAAGTCTGGGTTGGTTGTCACAATGTTATGTCAATGGGAGACCGATGACAAATGTGTTTTGTCTTTGGTTTGATTTTTTTATGTCTGATTTCATTTTGATTCAAGAATGTTTGACATTTTATGAATTTAAAAAAAGGCAATTGGAAATTTAAAAGATTCATTTTTGTCAAGATTCTAATGATAATGTAAAACGACATTTTAATGTGAATTAGTGATTCATAACTTTTGAACAGAATAATCTCCATGACAATAATTAGATTTATTTTCAGTTGAAACTTTACACTCATTTCCTGCATTGAATTGTAATATTTAAAATACAATATTTTTGAGAAAATTTGACTTTTGTAAAAGTGTGTCAACCACCCTGCTCTGGCTGTGCTGCTGTTCTAGATAGAATCACATGTGACAACCAACCCCGACTGGACTGTTTTACTCTCACCTCAGCTTTCTTCTACATTATTAACCAGCTCAGATAAAAACAGTCCTAATTGTCACTCTGACCCTCGTCTTGTAATGTCAATGGTTTTAACTTTCAACACAATTTTTGAAAAAAATAGAAACATTTTTTCTCAACATCTGAAAATGTACTTTTTGCTATACATTTTTTTGAGGTCAATGCACCATTCACAAGCTGAGATGCAGTGATTGTGACCATAGACATATAATTAGTAAACGCGCAATCAGCAGCTCTGCTCTGTTGCTACAACACAAACAGAGCGACGCCATGTTCCTCCGGTAGAGGTGAAGACGCAAATCAATTGATCTCAATGGCAGAAGTTGCACTTTTATGGATAAAACAAGCTCAAACAAGCGATTTCAGCAAAACCATGAGAAAAAACGGACTGATTTGTCACTTATGAAGCTTTTTTACAAACAACTTTGGTGATGTGAAATTATATTTCTCAAACTACTATATTCTTAGACTGGAAATGCTGACGTTCCTCCACAGAGAAGTGAAGCTATAACTTTGTTTGGTGTTATTTATGTAATTTGTCTGCTTTTCTCACTAGTAACATGTAAAAGAGACGTTTGGTGTCACTAGAGTCTTAAAGATGCATAAGTTCACTAGCCGTTAGCAGTTTTATACACAATTTTTATCTACAATAAAATACTAAAAGGTTTGTAAACTCAACAATAACTTGTAACAAGGCTCTGACCTTTGTTAAATGTGGTCTGTAGGTTTGTACAGCTGACACGCGCTGGATCTTTCATAACTTGCGTTTTTTGCGGGCTAATGCTAACGGCTATAGGAAAACAAACAGTAGAACGCTCCGGACTAGCTTAAATCTTACCGGACTAGCTCAGATGCTAAGTGTTCGATAGCATCAGAGTCGGACTGCGCGTCTACTAATTATATGTCTATGATTGTGACAACCTACCCGTGAGACAACTAACCCCGCTCCCCCTTATGTAATGACGTATGTTTGCACCTGGGTTAAATGGATTCCCTCGAAGCCTCAAAAAATCCTTGGTTCAATATACTTTTTTTTTTTTACTTCAAAAGTTGTCATGTGCTGTTTAAGTGTGTTGTTTGAGATCATGTATCATTGCCAATCTTGTTGTAAGCGTTTTTAATTTGATATAGCATTTTATTAGCGGATAAGGGAAAGCTAGCTTTTGTTTCCAGCAGACAGCCCTCATCCTTTGCCTGAGATCCAGAACCAACATTACAGCAAACTGCAAAGAGTGGGTCTGGTCACCACGCCCCCGACTGCTCAAAAACACATCTATGTAGTAACGTGTGCCAGTGATAAAAGCTGTTTAAACTCATTCAATAAAGTTAAAAAAAAAAAAAGCTATTGTTTGGTGTGAGGTCACAGGAGGAGAACATGCACAGTTCAACCCAATCTCACAAGAAAGTGTACATAAACATAACAGGACATGTCAATAGCATTATGATTCGCATGGTTGCACGCCTTTTTTGTGTAAATAAGACACGCGTTGCAGTTCCAGGTAGTTGTAATTGTGCTATTATTTATGATTTGGAGTTGGAGTGAAATCACTGCCTGGCTAGTCCTTCAGCACTTTGACTGTGAAAATCATACTGTATTTGTCCTTAAATGTTTAAAATGATTGTTGCTACAGTTACGAGCCACTAAATGCAAATAAGGTCCATTCGAAACGCTATTCGGTCCGTGTATAATTTCAAACAACATTTCATCCCAGTACAAGTAACAGAGTGAAGAGAAAATGGAAGTGCTAAGGAAACCATATTTTGATGTGAGAGCAGAGCTATAGCAGGCTGCTGGCACAGACATGGCACAGTGAGGATTTACATATGAAATTGAGCTTAAGGAGCTGGGAGAGAGCAGGAATATGATGCAATGGTAAAGATACAAAGCTCAGACTTGGACTCAAAGCTGGAGCTGCTCTGTTCACTGCTGTCGCCAAGAATCACTTAAATCTGTCCAATGTAAATGTGTCCAGTGTTACATTTACTTTTTCTGGACACTTTATATTATTCAGTATAGACCAAGAGAGTAAATGAAAAGATTTTGGTTGTGTGGTTTGGTCCTGCAATGACTCTTATTGGTGTAATTTCAATTCTTCTGCTTGTCTTATGAAATGTATTTACATACATTTGGATGTCTGTATTTTTTTTATGAGGGTGAGTTTTGGCTCATGTCTAGTGCTTCTTGTTTATTGATTTATATTATAATACAGGCAGTGCAAAAGAAATTCAGAATCTGTTACAAACTGGGACTTGGCAAAGGTAGCAGAGAACATAATCGCATGTGTACATGCTGGAGATTTGAATTTGTTTTGAAATAGAAATAAGAAAGAAAGTTGGAAAATGTTTGGTTTTAAGAACAAAAAACAATAAAACGTTTCTAGTTTCATTATTTAAATGAAAAACAAAAAAGACGTTTCAAACTCCACTGCTTGCCTCATGCCCCGGGTTGGTCAACTTGATCTTTCTCTTCCCTGGGAAAAGGGTGCTGATTCTGGAAGGTGCAAAGCCTACGAGCTGGAGGTCCAGAGAATGTGCCCAAGGTTTGATCTCTCACTTTCCCCGAGAAAGGGTGTTGTGGTCCGGGACAGTGCCTAGTCAATCTACCACTCTGCCATAGCATAGTCTATCGCTTCCCCTTTGTGTGGAGCGCTGCCGCCCGCGTATATGCAGTGCTTCTCCACCCTGGACAAGTCAAATGTTGGATGTATTCACGCTCAACGTCTGCCACGACGAGGCAACAGCGTTTCATGGGTTCAGTCCGCAGAACCAAAAGCTACTACCACACCATACCAAGGTCGTTATGAATGTGTGAAGATTGGCGCCTGGGAACAGCCCTCACTGGCCGTGGTGAGGAGGTGTTTCTCGTTGGGTATTTGGCTCTGCAACTAGAGCTGGAGCCTCCCCTAAATGTGGCCCGCCTGCATTAGTTTTGTGTGGGGAGCTGCTCTGTGAAGTGCCACTGCTATAGGGGACCGCAAAAGAAATTACTCAGCCTTCAATGAAGTGTAATATCTTGGAAAATATGACATTACATTTTCAAGGAAACCAGCATAAACACAATTAGTATGACAACATATCATTGCAGGATAATGCTAAATGTTTCAAGAAAAATAGTTGCACGTTTTAAGTGTTAGATATGTTGTAAATCAATTGAAAACCAGAATGTTGAGATGGAAAAAGCTAAATTTATGTGCGACAATGAGCCACATCCAAAAGTGTTTTTTCCCCAGTATTGCTTTGTCCATTAATGTGAATCACATATTAAGAAGCATTGTGATTATGAAGCTATGTTCCAAACTCTACATTTAGTAGGGCCCGACAGATAAGGTAAGTTTAGGTCTGAAGTTGCAAAAATGGATTAATTAATATAAAAATTCATGAATAATCTTTACATTCACCGTAGGGTCAGGGTTAGGGTTAAAGGGGTTAGGGTTATCTGTGAGAACAGGATGCAATAATTCAGTGCTGCTGAGCGTCAGCCCTGTGCTGCGTTCAGGTGCAGCCCAACAAAGAAACAACTGCACAAATACATTTATTAAACCGCACTAAATATTGATCTGATTGCTGATTGAATAGAATGATTGTATTCTGGAAGATCTAAGCTTTAAAACAAGGTACAACATGGCCTGAATATCGGCGGTATATCAGCAATATTTTGGCCGATAAGTACTCATTACGGCCAACTGATACAACGATCACGCCCTACATGTCATGGCGTCTTCATCAGTCATA
Source organism: Mugilogobius chulae (assembly GCA_038363315.1). Lineage (NCBI taxonomy): Eukaryota > Metazoa > Chordata > Actinopteri > Gobiiformes > Gobiidae > Mugilogobius > Mugilogobius chulae. The sequence continues at coordinate 6,754,845 of CM076399.1, read as the reverse complement.
TTAATATTTCATGGTGATTGACCAAATCCAGCTCAAAAAACCTTATAAAGACTGCCCAATAAGAGAAAAATGTGCGAAAAAGTCATGTGTTTTTGAACAAACAGCTGCATTAAATGGAAAAATATAAATCACAAAACCACACACACGATACGATGAGCTCACAGTTCGATATGTATCATCTCACTGCCCAACCCTTGTACTCCACTATTTCCACTGGGGCATGTTTTACCTTCTAAAACCAAAGTATATTTATGAGTGTGGCTGTGGCCTGATTCAGCCCACATCAGCGACAGTTCTGTGAGATGATAACCTCTCTTCACTGTGGCAGAGCAGCCATGGATCACAGCAAATGGGAGACGAAAGCAGTCTGTAAAAATCTGGCCGAGCGGCTGAGTGGACGATCGACTCACTTTCCCCGGATGAAGATAAAGACGGGAGAGAGAGAGGGAAGGAGAGAGAGAGAGAGAGAGAGAGTGATGAGATGGGCCTTGGGTGGAAATGTAGAGAGAGGGAAGAGAGAGAAGCAAGGAAGAAGCAGAGAGGGAGAAAGAGAGAGAGAGGGCTATATGGAGTGATGTGAGTGATGAGGGAAGAAATGGAGAGAGAGGGGATATGGGAGAGGTCTGTGAGATGAGAGAGGGAAGAGAGAGAAGAGAAGAAAAAGATTGAGAGAGATGGAGAAGGAGAACGCCGCTATGTCTGTGAGTGATGAAGGAGAAAAGAGAGAAAGACAGGAGCGAGATGTGAGATGGAGAGGAGAAAGAGAAGCAGAAAAAAGATGGGGGGCTATAGGTGAAATGGAGTCATGATAGAGTGATGATAGAGGGAAGGGAAAAGAAAGAAGAGTGAGGGGGAAAGAGAAAGAGGTGAAAGGAAGAATTAAAGGAATGAAGAAGAGATATAGAAAAGAGAGAGAGAAAGACAGAAAGAAGGAAAGAAAGAAAGTAAGGAAAAAAGTAAGAAAGAAGGGAAGAAAGAAAGAAAGAAAGTAAGAAAAAAGAAAGAGAGAAAGTAATAAAAACGAAAGAAGCAAAGAAGAAAGAAGGAAGGAAAGTAAGAAAGAAGGGAAGAAAGAAGAAAGAAGGACAGAAAGAAAGTAAGTAAAAAGGAAGGAAGGAAGAAAGAAAGTAAGAAAAAAGAAAGAGAAAAAAAGAAAGAAAGAAAGGAGGGAAGAAAGAAAGAAGGAAAGTAAGAAAGAAAGAAGGGAAGAAAAGAAGAAGGAAAGAAAGTAAGTAAGGAAAAAAGAAAGAAGGAAAAAGTAGAAAGAAGGGAGAAAGTAAGAAGAAGGGAAGAAAGAAGAAAGTAAGTAAAAAGGAACTAAGGAAAGAAAGAAAGTAAGAAAAAAGAAAGTAAGAAAAAGAAAGAGAAAGTAAGAAAAAACGAAAGAAAGGAGGGAAGAAAGAAATAAGGAAGGAAGGAAAGAAAGTAAGAAAGAAAGAAGGGAAGAAAAGAAGAAAGAAAGAAAGTAAGTAAGTAAAAATAAATGAAAGAAAGTATGAAAGAAGAGAAGAAGAAAGTAACTAAGGAGGAAAAGAAAGAAAGAAAGAAAGAAAGAAAGAAAGAAAGAAAGAAAAACTAGGTGAGACAGTTTTTGCTTGCGAGTGATGAGGGAGTAGGAAAGAAAGAGAGACTGAAAGAGAGAAAGGGGTGGAGAAGAGAGTAAGGAATGGTTGGAGGTGTGAAAGAGCAAAGCAAATAAAAGAAAGAAAAGATAGAAGTGGAGAGCAACGGGATACAGGGAAGTGTGAAAGAAAGGAAGCGAGAGAGAAAGGAGGTGAGATGGAGTTATTTGTGTGAGTGATGAGAGAGAAGGAGAGAAAAGACAGAGGTGAAGTCAGGGGATGTTGAGCATCGAATGGACCTACCTGACCTCAAATGCCTAGTATTCTTTCGGGTGTACCTTTGCATGCAGTTTGTTATGTAGATGTCTTATATGAGCCCTAGCACAGTTAATTTTCTACTGCCACTAATCATTTTTATTCTTTCATTTTATTTTTTTTTTGTATATTAGTGCTTGACGAACTTCTTTCGCTATTCATATATTCTACAAAAATTCTTGGCGATCTATATTACTAACTTTAATAACTCGACTAAACTGCTCAGATAACATTCGTCTTCGACTCCAAAACAACAGGCTGTGGAAGGCCTGATTGGAGTATGATGCTTAGAAGTATATCTTATGGGAAAGTCTACAAATATCACAGTAAAGCTCATAATACCATTGCAGCCTGACTTGGTTCAGCCTTACATAGAACGAGCTCTATATAATCAAGTGAGAGAAGTGGATTAACACTATATTTTTCCTTTACATTTTATCTACAAATTCAAATATCACTTTTGGTTTAGTAGCAATCGTCTGTAACACAATCACATCAGACAGGATATGTTTCTGCAAGATCGGCTGACGGGATGAACCCAAAGAAGAAACCCTAGGACAATCTATCAATAATGACAATTGGTTCAATCTATGACGCCGATCAGTCACGATTAAGTCTAAATGAAACATATACACGAGCAAAGAAGAGCAACAAGTCTGCAATAAGATGTGTCCCGTCGCTGACTCTAGCATGTGTACCATCTTATCTTCAAGTCTAGCCTATACTCTTCAGCGTACACCACAGCCAGAATAAAAAGAAAACTACAGAAAACGCGAGTGGTGACAAGCAGATAAAAACCAATGGCAGTGAAGACGGGCAACTATGAGGCAGGAGGAAAAGCCACACTATCGAAACACATCCACCGTGCGAGCATAGAGTGTATCGAAGTCTGTAGAGTCAGGTTCACACGAGCAGCAAGGAAGACAGGCTCCTGCAGAAGATCCAGATTGGTGAAGACAGGTACAGTCATTAGCTGCATTAGACACCACATGGTGAGGATCCAACCGTAGTTACTGGCAGCATTTGTATAGGACTATCTCGGGAGGAATGACCGTTCTGGACAGCTGATGACGAGCTATCAAAGTGGGGTGCTGCAAATTGTAATTGATGCATCCCATGTGTTTTATGTCTGAACGCGTTTTTTTTTGTTTTTTTTTCTTTTATTTGAGAAAGCAAAAACCCAAGCAAAAGTTATCATGCTCTAAGTAGTGTCGATCCATGTTTGTGCCCTTGCCTCCCCGACTTTACACGCTAGCGTGTCCGTAACGAGCACGGGTGAGGGTGAACTTATTTGGAGGCGGTCACATCACTGTGATGTAGGTTTGTTGCTGTAAATACCGTACGGCGTACAAAAAGAGATTGTTTTTTTTATTTAGTTTTTTATTGTATAGAGTAAACACGGCAGAGTAGGGTTATTTATGCTCTATTATTTGATTTGCAATAGCTTACATCAGAAACTTTATTCTAGAAGTACGGTTCAGTTATGGTTAATATCTAGCTCATTTTCCCTAGAGTTGTAAGTACATCGCTACATTCTAGGTTTGCCAATTACAAAAACATTAGGTAAGCGCTCTTAAAAATAACAGCAGATAGTAGACAAGCTATATTGGATCAATGCCACAGGTGCTAAGGTCTAGGACGCATTTTTAGTTTTTTATTATTACATTAATATATGTAGAGACAGACGCGAAGCAGATCATGATAACAAACAACGAGAGATAAACGGAGCTCTTAAGCATACATTGAGAGGTAACGTCATATGGGCACGCTGCACCACAGCATTCCCTGTTTATTATCTAGGACGTTATCGTATTCTCTAGAATGTGATGCCTGTACACCCTGATCATGACAAATCCTATCGCCCTTTTCGATCTATCGATGTGAGTAGGTTGTATCAGAAGACAGTGTGAGAGAGCTAAGTAAGATTCCGGTGCTTGTGAGATATCAGCCACCACTCTTGAGTTGATTTGGATAGCTGATGTCCAGAGTCCGACTGGCCATCAGCTAGGTTCTATGCTTGGCTTATGAACGTCATCCCTACTAGAGTTAGAGACCAATTTGGCCAATCATGTATTGACATCTAGATATTGTGCTGTCTGGAGGAGGAGGAGGACCCGAAGCACAGATGGACAGGGCGAGGTCTGAAAGTATGCTGACGTTTGTCCCATATCCTCAGCAGGACAATCAGTGACATGGGGGTTGGGTTATAGATGGTACCCGTCCTCCTCCCAGCCTTCTCGGCGAGTAGTTCTCGTTAGGCTCGACGCTTTTGAGAGTCAGTAGGGGGACTATTTTAGAGAAACTTACAGTCACTCAATCGAGGTCATAGTAGTGACAAGTTTCCAACCAGGAAGCCTGCACGGTCATGACTGCTACAGATCTACAGTCGGAGATTTGGTGAGATGGTGTAAGAGTTAGCTTAGAAGGTTTTCTCAGTAGATTCAGTCGGTAACGCATCATATTTGGAGGTGTTTTGGGGGAGAAAGTTCCTTGTCAAAGCGATGGGAAGCTGAACTTTTGACCTCTTTTAAGACATCTCTCTAAAGTGGTTTGGAAATATGGGGGAATAATTACAAAACAACAATACAATCAATCGTTATGCTGCAAAAAAAAGCCATTAGAATTGTAAATTGTGTCAACTACTATGCCCCAACAAACCCATTATTCATCAAATTAAATGTGTTAAAATTACATGACCTTGTAGATGTACAAAGCTCATAATCACAAGCTCCCGGCCTGTCTCCAGGAAAGATTCTAACTCAGAGAAACTACATAATCTAAGAGGAACTTTTTGATATTATAAACAGAAAGTTAGGACAAATACCAAAAGTAGATGTACCTCAGTGAGAGGAGCATTCTTAAAATGCCAAGTTCAGCTTTACCAAGTAGATGTGCATTTGTGTCTCTATCTTGTTGCTTCTTGACAGTAAAAAAAAAAAAATCGCCCATATTTGGTATCCTTATTTTTTTCTTGTGTAAATGTGTGTAATTAGGGTTTTTGGCTTCTATAAGTGTTTCACCCTTTCAGTCATTTCAATGTAAAATGTCATGTAGTACGTCAAACTTAATTTTTGACTGTGTGACTGAAGAAACAAATAAACTAAACTAAACTAAAATTTAAAGTAAAAATTTAAACACAAGGTTCTGTAGATACGAAAAGGCATCAAGTTAGCATTTAGCTCGCAGCTGTCAATAGCATTGTTGAGTATATTTACATTTTGGGAGGGTGGGATTACTTTGTTCATCTTCAAGTCTTTGGATCTGTATTTGGTGTGGTATTTGTCCTTCAGTCCACATTTGCAGTTGTAGTTGTTGAGCAGTGTACTTTATGATTAAATAAAATAAAATATTTAATTTCATCCAAAAGCTTGAAAATAGGTGAAATCAATGTGCTGATTTGAAAAAAATAATAATAATAATACTGCTGTACTGCATCAAAGATGTATCAATGATTTATTGCACTGTGTGTTTTTTACTGCTCAAAAAGTATTCTAAAATCATGTTTGTTTGCAGATCAGACTGCCGGCCTGTTAGTGTCACATTCTTTCCGTTTATGTGAAGTAGACAAACAGAACAGGCTTCCGAACATCCTCAGGCTGGAGGAATCTGACGCTAACGAACTTCAACAAGAGATTTCTGATCTTGTGCATCTTTTAAGTCTCTAAAGACACCAAACATCCACTTTTACATGTTACTAGTGAGAACAGCAGACACATTACATAAATGACACCAAATAAAAGTTCCAGCTTCACTTCTCTGAGGTGGAGCGTCTGTCACATCGGCAGTGATGGAGCATTTCCAGCCTAAGAATAGAGTAGTTTGAGAAATATAATTTCACATCACCAAAGTTGTTTTAAAAATCTTGTTTAAAGACACAAATCAGTCCGTTTTGCTCATGTTTTTGCTGAATCGTTTTTTTTAGTGCGTTGTATCCATAAAAGTGCAACTTTCGCCATTGAGTTCAATTCATTTGAGTCATCATCTCTATTGGAGAAATATGGCGCTGTCCGAGTTGTAGAAACAGAGCAGAGCTGCTGATTGGGTGTCTACTAATTATATGTCTATGGTGCAGAGGGTTATGTTTGTGTCAAAAAAAAAAAAAAGTTCTAAAGCTTTATGGACAAAAAATCTACATGTGAAAACTGAAGTGATGCCAATGGTTTATGAGAGCAAGAAAGGAGTGTACATATTTATTTTTCCAGCTTGAAAAGTAAGGTTAAGGTACACCTGTCTTTGCTTCTACAAATGTCCTCTACATTTGAACCACCATTCAGTACCACTGAAGCAGCAGTTGTTCTATACACAAACATTTAGGAGCTTGTTATGCCACCAGTTTTCCACTTACACATTTAATCTGTCCCCAATCCAACATCTTACTTCATATAGCTAAACTAAAGCTCATCGTAAACTAATCTGAGGGCAGTGTGTTAGCTTTTGCTTGTTCGGCATTATAAAAACTAAAGTGTTCAGTGTGGGTGGAAGTTGAGATTATCATATCGACTTACACAGAAATGGGGTCAGGCTGTCTCCTTTAACGATAATCAATAATCATCAGATCAATGCGACGTGGCGGCTGACCCCTGCTATGACAGATATGATGCGTCTCCATTACTGCTGCGCGGTGTCAACGGGTCGATCCATAAGGCAATCACAAACTGCTCACTTCTATTGATCTCACTGACCTTTGATCTGTCACAGGAAGCCACTTAACTTTTTAGATCATATTTTCATCATGTACTGTGTCTACAATGAATATTTAGCTGAGTCAGTTACAATAAGTGGAAGAGAAAAAAAAAAATCAGTCGGAATATGTCTTTGTTGGGACATTGTTTTGTAGAGTTCAAGAAAAGTTAGTGAAATGACTTGACCAATCACACAACAGTGCCTTTTTCACCTAGAAAACATTTTTTTTATTATTTATTGTAAGAATTTAAGACTATTCTATTACAAATCTGTGTAACAGTGGTTGGAACACACGTGTTAAGTGAATCTGACAGTTCTAGTTCTATAGGTCATGTGTATGCAAAATTGACTTTTTTGATTAGGTTTGATACTCACATGTTCACATCCTGAACTCATGTGTTTATGTAGGCTAAAGCAAAGGCATCATGCATATGTCTTATGAATGAAGCCTTTAATAAAAATATGAAAAGTAAATAAAAAAGAATCTTGACGTGCAAGCCCGAAACTCGACCTGTGCACAGCCTCAGAGCTGTGAACTTCTCCACACGTCAGGACTGCTCCCACACAAAACTCACATCACTCACAAGCTCACTGTCCATATTTGGTGCTGTCAATCAGTAATTACGTTTCCACTCCCTTGATTTCAATGTGCATTAAGAAGTATCAAATAAGTCATGGGAGATGGAAATGGCAAAAAATTGCATTTAGAATCTCAAATGCGCATAAAAGTTTATACGCTCTCTAGAGGTGGATTTTGTTTTATGTGCATAAAGGCTGAAGCTAATTTTGAAAGCTGAAAATGCAGTTATTTACATTAACTCATGAAGCAAATTAAAACCACAGGACCCTTGGGTTACAGACCTGCTGCAGCGGATCTGGGGAGGGACTGAGGTGAAGAACAAAGACTAAATAATCCAGACAGACTGAGTTGTTTTGTCCAAAATGCTGCAGAGATGCAAACTGCACCGTTGTGCACCAGGCATGTTTGCTGAGGTCGGCCGATCAGAACAAACCCGAAGAAACACAGCGCTGTTTGAACAAATAACTCTGTGAAACTTTATGTTTGTACAACATCGTGGTGATTCGGAGCTCGTCCTTTCCACAGTGGAGGAATTGTGGTAAAAACAAAGACAACAGCCTTTTATTTTCGCGGTTAAACGGATCCATCACTTTAAGAAAGTGATAACAACCGGATAAAGTTTGCAGAAGACGAAGCAGTCTGCCGCTAACAACTTAATATTAAAGAATCTGCGGCTGTAGAGAAAACTCAAACCAAACACATTGTGCACGTAGCGCCCTCTGCAGGATCAGCGGTGTTATGACACTGCTCACGTTGCCATAACAACACACAGATATGCGCTTTGATGGAAATGGAGATTAATTCACCTTTTTAATTCGCTTTACTTATGCGAATTTCAGCAATATGTGCATTTTATAAGGGTGGAAACGCAGTTATTGCCTGTTCACACCCACTGGGCGTCTCTTAAGTCTGTTCAGTTGTATGAGCAGAGTAAGTCTCTAACCACGTGTTTAGCCTCACTTTAATGTTGGTTGTGGGTCATTCGTGGGCCGTGAACGTGTCAATCACGTGACAGCCAATCACAGCAATCACTCGCGTCCAGTGAACCCATCTCTCTCTCGTATTCAGTGGACGCAGATTGAATGAACACTGAACACACAGCTTGTGAAAGATGAGTGAAAAGTCTTTGTCGTATAAGCTGCCCGTAAGATTGTTTCAAAACATACTTGTATTTAGGTCCATACATACTTGCTTCAAAAATATGTCGTCTTTTCTTTTTCTTTTTTTTTTTTTTTTATATAATCTTCTGTTTTCTGTGCATAAATAATAACAAAACACAGGTTAAGAATTTGTGCTGTGAGATTGTGTTGCAGTAGATGAAGCGCTAAAGTTGGCTGCAGACTACAGGAGTTTTGGCCCGATTTTAAGCCCGATGTGCCTATCTACGAGTTCAGGGAGGCGTGCCCAGAGTAACGATTTTCGTAAGAGATTTTTCGATGTTTCTCTCCTTATGTTTGTGTGTCACTGCGACTATTTGTTGGGATGTATCATCGTGAGGTTCACATGCTGCATGTGCACATAAAATAAAGAAAAAAAAAAAACATCGCCTCATCAACAAATGTAACGCTTTGTGCACGTAATCCAAGTGCGGAATTCTTTTTTACGATCATTACGGACGTCATCTCCAACGCTCCTTAAATGATGTGAGAGGCACCGACTTTATTATAGCCTATAGAACATGGCCAACACGGAGTTTGTTAAACATTTTCATTTCACGCCCACAATGCATCAATGTAAAAGCTCCTTACCTTTTATGAGCCTCCGCCCCTCTGTGACATTTATAAACCATTAAACCTGCTTTAATCCACTCGCGTTTCATTGTTAACTTTTATAACAGCACACATGCGCTCGATCACATGACACACGCACTGTTCGCCGCTCACTCCGCTCCAAAAGTCTGTGTCGTCTTCCTGCTCGATGATGGGACTGTGAGACAAATAATCGTTGTAATTGTCCTTATGTCTGTGGCCTCTTCTTTTGTTTGGCACGTCGAAAAATCGCAAAAGATCCAAAACTCCTGTAGTCTGCAGCCGGCTTAACACACCAGATTAGGACATCGATGGCAAGTTGTGTGCTTTTCTATCGTCGCTGTTGTATTTCGAATCAATTTGTCTGTCGTATTTGTTTCAATAGTTAAAACATGAACTCTCTGATGAGTCACAGAGAGTTCATGTTGCCTTTCCCGACCTTTGACCTCAGTCGGTTGGAGTATTTTGGGTGGTTTGAGGGATTGTTTTGACTCCGAGTGAAAGTAGGTCAGAGACACGGACTGGGTGAAGCTTCAGTCCAAACTGTGACATTAAACAGTGAGTAACGTCGCCTTTCTGTGGTCAGCGGAGTTAATGAGGCCCGGCGCTCTCTTACAAAACTTTAACCTTTAAGTTGGCCGCATCTGGGCTATTTTTGGTTCATCCCTGACATTCACATGGTCCGAGGAAAAAAAAGGTTTCAAGACAAAATACTGTTAGTCCAAAGCTGGGGCTGCGAAACTGTGTCCGCAACAGAAAATTAGATGTGTAAAAATTGTTTCTTGTGATATGTATATTTGTCAAAACAATGTGGAGGTAGATCGGTTAAGGGTACACCAAATATTCATAATACTCACTGTAAATAGGCTAATTATTATTTGACAAATACAATAACACAAAAACGGTTTTAATGTATTTAAATGGAATGCTTAAAATGACCAAAAATGTGTGTTACTGCCCCTTGTATTGTGTGAATAAAATGCCATTTCCTATCAACTTTACAGGTGCACTGACACTGACAAAAATGTGAATGAATAAAAGCATGTTTTTAGATGTCTTTGTTGCACTAAATAAACAATAAAAATCTAAATCTATACCTTGATAAGACTTGCATGGCCACAAAACAAACTATAATTTAAAGCAGAAGAGGGTCTCATTCTATATGCTTAGAAAAGTGTTTTATTTAGCTGTTTTTCTTCACATCATTTTTTTCACATTCTAAATGTTCAAAAATAACTTTAAGTTTATATTTGCACTGGTTTGTGTAGTTGACTTTTTTTTTCTCCAAAAAGTCAGTGCACTTTTTATTTTTATTTATTTATTTGTTATTTATTTATTTTTAATCAAATCAATTTATTTTTGTATAGCCCAAAATCAACAACGGTTGTCTCTGAGGACTTCCCAAAGTTAAAAAAGTTGGTACCACCTTATTATAATATCCACCGATAACACTTTATATTAACTACATCTTGATTAGCCTTAATACACTCTTAATAAAGCATGAATAATGGAATAATTCTTAATGAACAAATGAGAAGATAATGAACAAAAGGCTTAGTAACGACTTAATTACTTCAAGCCCCACCCCTCAACCCAACATCCTAATCTTAGCTCCTTTATTGAGCAGTTACTAAGCCTTAATAAACACTTTCATTCATTAATTGATGATTTGTCCATTAATTGTTAACTCTTTATTCATGCTTTAATAAGGCTTTAGAAAGGCTAAATAAGGTATAATTAATATAAAGTGATACCACTCCATCTTACTTAGCCTTAGTAAAGCCTTAACAAAGCATGAACAAAGAATTTCTTATTCATGAACTAATGATCAACTAATGAATAAAAATGTATATTAATGCTTAGTAACTAGTTAGTTGAGAAGCTACGGGTAAGATTTAGGTTTGAAGTGTTTGACTTTGGGTAATTAAGCAGTTGCTAAGCCTTAATAAACATTTTCATCCATTAATCTGACATTTATTCATGCTTAATTAAGTCATTAGCAATGTTTTATTAAGAGTTTACTGAGGCTAATCAAAGTGTAGTTATCATAAAGTGTTACCAAAAAGTTAACCCAGCAAACATTAATGATAGAAAATAAAACAACATATTCAATATATAAACACAGTCGCTGATTATGCACATATAACTGCAAAATGAGTGAGTCTGCACAAAAATGTAAAAAAAAAAAAAAAAAGGCCTGGAAACAATAGAAATTTTAATTTTGACTGCATAGACACAGTTTGATAGTGAAAAAATGTTGATTCTTCATTTCTCTTTAAAACCATGGAGAAAAGATTGCAGACCCTTTACCAAACTCTTACACAGCGTACCTTCAAAACCAAGATCATTATTAATCAAATTACGGTCTAAAAACAGAGACGTGATTTGGACTAGAATTACCTGAAGACATCTGAGTTTGAGGAATCACAGCATAGGTCAAATTTGGAGAAACTTTACAGACATGAACAGTTCACCCGAGACTAAGAACACAAGTCTGGAGCTAAAACTAATTGGACTTTAGAACTCAGCACTGCTTCCACTGCTTTTCAACACTATCCCACATCCACAGAACGTAAAAACAGAATTGACAAAGTAGCCAAAAACGTTAAGGAGTTTGCCCAAAAAAGTCCAGACCTGCTTTTCAAATGTTGTGTTGAGTCCTCGGGCGTTTTGTCTTGTTTGTGCTTTCCGCTCTGACTAACCACATATGCTGCTGTGTTGTTCCGCTGACACAGGTAAACAGGCCGCACATGTCATCTCGCCGGCTAAATTTAGGAGACGAACCACTCTGCTGCATTATGATTCGGACCCACTTGTCTTTTCAGATCTAATCTCATTTACCGCCACATCACTTTTAGTCCTGGTCATTTAGCTCGCAATTTTTTTAACCCTGGGACTATCTGACGAATACATGATGTTATTGGGTTCATTCTTTGGTTTGAAAAGCACAGTGATGTGAAATTATTCTTTCTATTTGACTTCTTGGAAACATGTTTAGCAATGTGTTCTCATGGATTACGTATAAATGCCACGCCGTGACAAATAGCGTGTCATGACGACGCTTCAGCCTTTTCTGACCTATTTTCTTGGCAACATACAGATACGCGATTTGGACATGCATGAGATTTTATTTGGGTTTAACAGCTAAGTTTAGGCCTGGAGTTATGAAAAATGGGTATGTTTAGGTCTGCGGTTGTACAAAAAATACCACGTCTTAACATCCACCATGAAATTCACATGCAAAAACTCGAAATATCTGTGAGACCAGGCTGTGTTTAGAGTTTGGAGTTGGTGATAGAGGTAAAGCTTGAGAGTATGCCTTCCTCACTACAACATCTTTAGCCAGTGATCTTTATTTTAGCCTCAGTTTGAGTTTTAAACTTGTAATGAGGCACTCCGGTATTTCAAGAGGAAGACAGTTCCAGCTCTTTTTGATTTTAAGTTGTTGATCTGTGAGGTACCTCATGGAACCTCTGGAGAAAGCCCTAGTCCTAAGGCCACTGGGAGTTTTTGTAGAACAAGACCAGGAGGCAGGGCTATAGATATTATATATATATATATATATATATATATATATATATATATATATATATATATATATATATATATATATATAATATATATATATATATATATATATATATATATATATATATATATATAATCTAACATGACAGTCAGTCCAACAAGGACAAACAAAAATTAGGTTAAATCAAAAAATGGAAAAAAGAACAGACTAACCAAGCATAGGCCATAGGGCTGCTAGTGCAGCAGCATCGGGAGTGAGCGAACAGGTGGATCAGAAGAGCAGGATGGATGGAGGCCCCCGGGTGGTAAAAACAAAAAAGTAACCTGGAGCCAACTACACAAAACTAAGAAAAACTTAAAGGGGCACTGTGTAAGATTGAGAGGAATTTTAATTATCACATATAGTCCACAAACATTTAAATCATATTTATTCTTTACAACATGAATACTTAAGAGAGCACTGTTAACCAATCCACATCAATTGTGATACATTTATACTTATTTGAAATGTTTTATTACGGGCCGGAATATGGGTCATTGACGCTAGATGGCAGCATGCTTAATAGGCAAAATGCATGTGAATGGCTCCCTCTAGTGTTCAAAAGTGAAAATCACTTTGTTTGTTTGTTTTTCTTACATAGTGCCCCTTTAACTAAAAAAAATCTACAAAAAAATAAACAATGATCGGAATATACCAAAAATATGAAAAATGCAAAAATTAATCTAAGAACAATTATCTATTAAAATAATAAAGGAGAAAAAAATTCTCAAACCTAACACCTTCACCCAGAGACACTGAAAAAGTTTGATGACCAAACCATCAGTCCTCATCCGCTTTGACGTTTCCTTGCTGCGAATGTGCTGGATAACATTATTAAATTCCTGCAGTCTGAGGGACCAATGCATGAGACGAAGATTCTTGTTTTGCATCCGGTCCAAGAAAACTAACCTAACACTCAAGTCATCAAAATCGTGACTCAAGTCCATGTCTCACATCACTGGTACAAACAAAGTCAATTAATCCGCGCTATAAACAGTAAAAGCAGTCAGTCATAAAGTTGTGGCTGATCCCTCTTATTCCCCTTATTCTTCCTTCTTTTCTTTAGCGTGGAGACATTTTTATCCTGTCATATCTTTGAGAAGCTGTCTGGCTCGCTCACATCACACGCGGCGTCAGAATGGGAGATAAGCTGATAGTGAAACGCCTGGAGATGAATAGGCCCTGTCTGTTTTACCAATCACCGCTGTCTGATGCCGCTTTACTGGTGCTTGAAGAATCCAAACGCATCCGGAAGCTCACAACACGGCGTACTTTCATTTCCAATCACTCCGCCGCGCGCGTACCCCCGGGGGATATTTTTACATAAATATCTCCTGCCTTTTCCCTCGCTGCCTTGGGAAAAATCGCTCAAAGCTTAAGTGAAATTGGACAGTCATGCTCGGAGCTGTTGGGTGACACATCGGCGGTGACTAAGTTGGATTGCTTTGTTAGAATTTGACCTCGGTAATGTGACGCGAGGGCTGTGGCTCAGATTTGGAAAAACACACAGATTAAAAGCTTTTTTTTTTTTTTTTTTTTTTCAAACCACTTTAGAATGGAGGAGAGAGAGAGGAAGTGTTAATTTGGGACGTGACATCCTCGAAATGAAAACAAGAAAATGTGTCTGTCATTCAAAAGGACAAAACGTCACTTGAGGTATTGTAAGGTCAGGCGTTGAGCGAGTGATAGATTGGATCAGACATGAAACAGTTAAAATGAAATGTTAAAAAAGATGAGATTAAAAGGTTGAGCATAGGGATTGGCCCGACCCAGTTTTTTACAGGATTGATTCCGATTTAATAAATTGGCTTTATCAATTTGCTGATATTACGTTTGATGTGTTCAGCTCACATGACATTGCAAGATTCTGCAGACCAATAATATTTTAATGAGGTGGAGTGCAAAACGTAAAATAACCAAGGATTTTGGTGGAAGCCATGTAATGACATTTTCTTTGGGTTTCACAGGTAAATCTTAACCTAGGCCTAAATCCATGTTAGTAACTTGAAGCCTAAGCTTATACCTTAAACCCTTCTGAAACTGTGTTGGTGTAACCTTAATGATTCTAATCACCTTCAAAAATTACCAGATTTTAAATTAGCTCGATAGTCCTTTAGCTACTTTATGTTAATTGGAAAAAAAAAATGCCTCTTTCCCACCATCTGGAATTCTGACATCATCAAATTATAGAATGTAAATGGAGCTTACACTGGGCTCACACTGCATCCACTCTTACTCCGGTCCGGCGTACAGAAGCTTTCCGTTTCTTGAAAAGTAATGAGAGGTTTTTCACAATCCGTCCGGTTCGGTGAGCCGCGCAGCTCTGTTCTGGTCGTCCTAATTTTTTCTGTTGGAGGGAACTTTTTCCATACCATCGGAAAAAGTTCATCATTTTGATGAAGTTGTGAAAAGGAGACGCGACAGACAAGAAACTAAGCAAGTGTGGGTGAAGTGAATCTGATGGTTTTCAAAATAAAATCATTACACAACTACTACTAATACAATTACGTTAAAATTATCAACATCTAGACGACTATTCAACACACAGGATGTGAATAACCGTCCTGTGCTTGTTCATTGTGTGGGCGAAAAATCAAATCTTCTTAGTCAAATAGTCCATCTTTGATCTAACGACATTTAAACTGACTCTACTGAAGTCAAAGTGACAGAACACAGAAAAGAAGCATGTTCATATTAAAAATGATTAATTAAAGCACATGCAGAATGGGACAGCATTCTAAATCAGGTAATAACCCTTTAGCAAAATCGGTTGTATTGTAAACAATTAAATACATGTGTGCACATTGCGTAAAACAATAAAGTTAAAGACCTTCCAATAAGTATTCATTTTGTTCACATTTAGAAGAAACACTTCACAACATGATGTCATCAGATGGCACTTGTCTTTGTATTATCCAACACCTTTACCATATCTAAATCTGATCTTTGCTGTCGCAGTTTATCGACGTCTGTGCCGTAGTAACCAGCAGCAGAGTGAGTGTGAGAACAGAACAACATAAGAGAGTTTTGTGAACATGTTGGACACTTTCTTTGTGCCTCGACAGCACCGCTCACTGTGCTGTTGTGTAAACTGTGAGAATAAAGGACCCAGTGAAAACAACCACAAGCCACGCAAGAGGAAGCGGGAGACCAGCAAGAGATTTATCGACTACAAAGGTTTAAAATTGAATACCCACTCTTCAAAACCCCAGAACATGCAAACGCCAAACAGAAAACTCATTGTGATGATGTTGGTTATAGAGTGCTGACTAATGAGCAAGGGCATGGCTGGTTTGCGTGTTCTCCCCATGACTGTGTAGATTTTCTCTTTGTGCTTCTTTTTCTAATTCTACTAAAAACATACTGTATGTAAGAGACTGATTATTCTTTACTGTCCCTGAGAATTGAAAAAAATATTCTGAGCTTGCATTTTCAGGTAATAAAAGGTCTAGAAATAAAGGATAAATGAAATAATTGACAAGGGTAAATATAACCCCACAATATACTAGAAAAATGTGATCATTGCTCTTTATATTTTTAGGAAAACCCCTTATGAGAGCCCGTTTTTACTTCTTTCAGTTCAGGAGAAAATTCATTTTTATGGTAAAATATCGCTAACAATTTGTAATGAACCTGGATTGTGTTGTCTGTCACCCATCAAGCTCTGGTAGTTTGGGTGTTTTTAGCCCTACGGTTTTGTGTTGTTTTGCATTGTCATTTTGTGAGCAGGTACAGAGAGAAAAGCTTCACTTACATTCATATTTTATTAATAACAATAACAATAATGTATACCATTAGCCTGATCCAGCAGCAGGTTTCAGTTGACTCTGTGAAAACCTTTGAACATCTCATCATTGGGGTTTGTTCGCTCCACAGTAGGCGGGTACATTTTGGCATCAAACTTGGGTTACCAGATTTTCCAACCCAAAATCAGAAATAGGTTTAAATTTGCCTAACTTGTTCATAGTTCTCAATAACTTTTATGAATATCCACATTAACTCTTGGCTTTAATCATGACAGAAATGTGAAATTGAGGCTTACCAAGCTGCTTTTAGCTAACTGCGTGAACTAAAGCAGTTTATTATTAGAGTAAGACAATAAACATTAGTTCAATATTTGTTGCAAAATGCTATGGTTATAAGATACTCGAACCTGATCTCACAAGAAAGCGTACATTTACCACGACATTACACAAGAAGTAAATTATGTATGATTAGCACGAGTTCACGGTTGTCCTGCGTAGTTATGGCACGCGTCGCATTCCCAGTTCATTTCAATGATGGTTGTTAAGACATGTTCTTATTTATGAATATTCACGAAATCCTGATCCTAATCTTAACCTGCCCCAAACCTAAACTTACACATTTTAGTAAATTGAAGCCTAAACTTACCTGCTTCACTTAAAGAAGACGTCCCCAGGTGACTGCAACCAAATCTCGTGTCATTTTTATGTTTTTTCATATTGTGCTAAATGCACGGTGTAACATAAGTTCTCAAAACAGCTGTGAACTCGTGCTCAAAATACAATGTTTTTGTGTCATGGTAAATGTAAAATCCCTCTAGTGAAATTCTGTTGGATACTCTGGTGGAAAAGATAAATAAACTATTGACAAACAAAATGTTTTGAACCCACTTTTAACCAAGGCTTTTGGTTTTGCCCAAACACTAGTTGCCTATTGTTGACATTTCTGTGCAGCAAACTGGAGAACAAATTAAATTGGTTCTGTCCAGCACACGGCCTTATCTCTGATTGGCCTGTTGTACTTCCTGATTTTCAGAAACAACAGGCAGGTCAGCGGTACCTGACCTAGTAGCTGGAGTCACATTAAACTCAGGGTAAGCATTAGGTGTCTATACAGTATATTCAAATAGCTAATTAGATTGGCTTTGAAAGTTGACACTTTTATTTCTTTCTGTACATAATATATAGACTGCTGTGGTGCACCATATTACCTTCCGCCACACAGCCTTCGATTAAGCAAGTCTTTAAATACATCCTCCAGGTTCCCAGTGTAATCACAGTCTTTTTACACTCCCTGTGATGGAAGTCTTCAGAAACGACCTGGGACCCGCCTGATCAGCAGCTCCAGAGGCAGGACAACTCCCAATAAACCCCCTGACTTGCACTTTTCTGGCTTCGCGTTGGCAGCTCGCCGGGCCTGAGCAAGATAAATGGAGCCACTGTGTTTTCGCTGCAGGCCTCCACCACATTGTTGCTAAACTAAGGGTTTTCCATCCAAGCCTCCAGAAGGAACAGTGAGGAAACCTGAAGCAGTGCAAACACATTTACCACAGGCACACAGCCATAGCCATAGGAGAACACTGTACAATGTCGCAGCAGAAAATGGCTTTGGCTCCAAACAAGCTCTGTTCTCTGGTGCAGGGGAGTGGGTGGCTGATGGTGGGAAAAATAAAGTACAGTTTCTATATATGTGTGTGTATATAGTATGTGTGTATGTGTGATGTAGCAGATAAAGACATGGCGTGGGCCACAGGGGGCGCTGTGTGGGCAGGATGGAGTGGGAAGGAGCTATATGTTTTTGGCACATGGTAAAGAGGAGAAAGGGACTGTTGTTAACACGTGTGTGAGCAGGCTTTTTCTTTTCCAGTTTGTGAAATATACTTGCAAATTGTCAGTAATTTGTTACTTACTCTGGTCAGCTCAGTGCTTAAGGTTCACTGGAGATGAAATGTAATTGTTTTTTACAGAAATAATCAGATGTTTGGCCTTAATTAGATGACAACGTCGGTAAAGAACACCCTTTTTTCCCCTTAGAATCTGGTACAAGTAGGGCTGGGCGATCTGGGAAAAAAATATAATCACATTTTTTTTTCTCATATTGATCGATCTCAATATTCAATTCGAGTTTGTTTAACCTTTTCAAAAACCAATAAAAACTGCCATTCATGAGCATAAACAAAACAAATCTTTTATTATGTCCCATTTAGTATATTTTTTTGAAACTGTATATACTGTATTCTGCTTCAAAGTTTGACTTTTGCTTCAAACTACACACTTTTACTGACAAAAGATTGGTTTTCGATCTTTCGATTCAAAACCCACCACCACATAATTGATGATGTGTTTCAATTCGTTCTCAATCTCTCGATTTTTCGATTAATGGCCCAGCCCTTGGTACAAACATGTCTGCCATTGTGCTTAATGTAATTGTGTGTTGTCCTTAATAAACATAAACGTAAATTTTATCTGTATTTGGATGCAAACAGAGGTGTGAAGTGAAATAATATTAGTTTCAGCCAGGGCACATATTTGTCCATCAAATGTGTTAGAAAAAAAGTTTGCACATCAGTTGTTCTAGGACATGTGCGTAGGAATATGGGGATGTCCCAAGAAACAAGAAGAAGAATGACAATCCAGTCATTAAGTCAAGAATGACTTAACTTGCAAAAAACGTGATTTATTCAGACATCAGATGACGTTTCGGCAACAGGCTTTTTTTGTCGCCTGTGATGCTCTGTAGGGAGACACTGAGGCATAGGGGTTATTGGTCTCTCTAAACGCAAGAACGTGATGGGAAAGACTCCTATGCAACCTAGAAGTGTCTCACTATGTTTCCCACTTCGAGATAACTTTCACACTGTTTTCATATTGTGCTTTTTTGGGACATTGCTGGTCCATTCTAATTTAAAATCAAGTTATACAGTATAGCACGATGTTTAAACAGTTCCTCAAAGAGATTTAAATGTATGAACGATGAAAGTGTTTTTGTGAGTGTGCGTCACTTGTGAGATGCCTGCAGAGTCGATCACAGTCATTCAGTAGTGAGCTCAGAACTGCCTCATGTCCAGTCAAATGTTGAGTGCAGATTGAATAAACACATCTTGTTGTAGAGTATAGATACAAATCTGTCAATGGAAACATTGCAGAGTCGCAAAAGCCTTTGTCTGAGCAGCCAGCCCCTTCCTACACTCTGTTCAAATGCAGAAGGGTCTGGAACCAAGGACAGAACCAATCACTTTGTCGTCCAAAATAAGCACGATCAATCTCAAATGCCAAACATTAGGAACGTATCAATTCCACAAAACATGTTTACGATAACACTTGTGTGTCACTGTTTCGGTGAAACTTCCAGGTTCTCTGTGATTGGTTGACTCAGCGCTTGGAAAGCCCGCCCTCGAAATTAAAACCTGGTGCTTTAATTCCAGTTCCTCATGTACTTTGTAAAGTTATCTGTCAAAGTGTGTAGGGACTGGCTGGTCAGGAAACAAAAGTCTGCGTACTAGTATACCGTAAGAACTAAACTAAAACACTTTGTAATCTCATCAAACATGAAAACTATGTAGTTTAGACTGATCTATTCTATCTATTGAAGTAAATTAGAGCCTAATATAGTAATTCTGTATTCACTTAAAGTAAATAAAGTTGGATTTTTCTTGAGCTGATCAGATATAGTAACTTGACCTATAGTAATGTATAAATACTGACACAGGTTTATCACAATATATTTCAAATCTCTATTCTAGTCTAGACTTGCTATATTTGTGTCTGCTCAGATTAGTTAAACCTGTCTAAATGTGAGGAACGGATGTGTCTGTCTGCTGCAGGCGGCCGGTCCAGGGTCCCTCTCCCAGAATGCTTCAGGGCACATTAAACATTCATGCTTTAATTAAGCCATTTTACCGCTGCTGCTTACGGCCAATGATAAAAAGGGCTGCTCTGGGGCAGACAAATGTTTCACGGAAAGTGGCTGCAAATAGGGTTCTCAATCTGAGGTGCAGGGAAGACATCTGCTGGTTAAGGACTGAAGCACTGTCTTTTTTCAAGTCTTAGGTTGGACGTGGTTTTGTTGTTCCTCATACCAGCTTATCACTGCTTTGCCTGAAACTTTTCTATCTCTACGGAGACAAGCATGGCACCATGTTATAGGGATTATATATAGGGATGCACCGATCCAACTTTTTCAGTTGCGATACCGATTATGATCGATACATTGGCTTTAAGCCTAAAAATGCTTTTCTTTCTTATTAAAACATGAGACATTTTGTCATAAAGTGTCATATAGTGTAACAGTTCTTTATAGCACAAGTCACAACTTAACATCATCTGTATAAAAATGTCCAATAATATGAGATGCTCTGGATCAACACCAGCAAATAAATTATTACCAATATGTCCAATTAAAGGCACAAATATGGTATTGGCTGAACCAATATCATGAAGTCAATACTCGATCCAGCAAAATGTCCTGGATCGGCAAAGATATCCAATCTATGTGCATGATACATGCCTGATATTCAGGATATGCAAGTGCATGCTCTCTGTTGAGTTTGGAGTTGTATGGCTCTATATAATCTAAACATGTGTGTTGAACATATTCAGACAGAAGTGCATGTCTGTACCATACCATGTTTCATGCCAGTGCATTTTCTTTTTCTGACACAATAATGAGTTGACTCACTATGAAATGCATTGAACTTACACAACAAGTGACGGCTTACAGACATGCATTTTGGTGATGCCTGTTATGGAATCTAAATGTTGATTCATCCTTGATGTTACTTGGTCCTTTGATGTCTATTTAAGAAGTCACAAGGGAAGCCCCAGACAGTAGGACACTGTTATAGGTGCTAATATTACTCACACCTAGTGCCACCAGACCTTTGTCTTACTTGAATGACTAAGTCTCTCTGTGGGTAATATCCCCTCAAGAGGAAGTAACAAGGGAAGGCAATATGTTCACTAACCTTTTGTCTCAACCTATATCTCCAACATCTGTAAACTTTGATGTTTTGAATATCATGTCCTGTTCCCACCCCTGTCGGTTTGGGTTTAAGGACCAGGGGACACAGCTGCTCAGGAGTACTAGGACTACGGAGGAGAAACCTAGTAGAGCAGGTTCTGAGGTGGAACACTGGAATGGCATGAGCTAAGGAACAATGAACTGTGAAAGATGGAAATGGAGGGAAACCTCACAACTGGACAATATGAACTGAGATCTCCCACAATGACTGCACTAGGACTCAGGACTCTCTGGGCTTTGGATTATGCATAATTGTAATTTTGTTAATAAATTAGACTAAAAACTCCACAACAGGCCACTTTTGTAGTTTTGATTTGTGGTCAACGTCAATAATAGGTCTAATTTTATGAGGACAGGATAGTGCGTCTGCTTAAATATGGCTGTATATGATCTATACGTCCTCATGCTTGTTTGTTGTTGAGCCCACGTCTTATGACCGTATATGTGTATTGTTGAGTGGACGTTCCATTCGTGTGCTGTGTGAGTGACAGACTGTCAGATTGGTCTCAGCAGCAGCCTTTTACACTTCAGCGCCTCTTTTTTGGACAAATCTGGTCGAGTCGTAGATTTGAAACCATTTTCTGCTCAAAGGAAAGTGCTCTATTATTGAGAGCGCGGCGTATCTCTGCTCTCGCCAGTCTCCTTCACTCTGAGGACATTTAAATTGAAAAATGCTCTTTTCCTTTTGTATTTGAAGAAAAGGCCTAATCATTTAATAGCAGACGGAATTATAAGTAAAAAAGACTTCAGTGTCCAACTGTCCACTTCTATGTCTTTGCTAATAAAGTTTGTTGTAAAAGTTGCACTAAAAGAGGAAGACTGGACCAGTTTAAATGTCCTGGTCCAAGTTTCTGTGACAATGTTATGGTTTTGCCTAATTTCTGACACTGTACTTGCATCAGTACATACAGTACAATGTCTGCAGTAGAAGAAAGCCCTATAACAGCATGGCACAGGGGTTAGTGAGGAGTACATGGTTTTCACACTGTAACACAGGAAGTATGGATCTGTCTGTTATCTCCTCTCTCACCTGCTTGCACTTGGTTCATACATGCCTGCATTATTTGTTGCCTGCAAATACTGCCTAAGAATATATATACTTATATTTGTACAGACGTCAAAGTCAAACTGAAGTGGACCAGTTTGAGATTTTGAAGAGAAATTATGTATTTTATGATTCAATTCAGACAGTACACAGCTGTCAGATTTTGTCAGAAAGTGACAAAAGCTAACTGAGACTTATTCTAACAAGAATAAGTCTTAGTTAGCTTTGGTTGAGTTTCCTAAAATGAGACCAACAGTTAAATCAAACGTTCACAAAATATTAGTGGTGAAGTTTAGATCAACAGTTTCGCTGAACAGGCACAGATAAAAGTTTATCAAAATATAAAAGCAACATATCGAGATGTACTGACAAATGATCTGAAATGCCAGTGGAGATTGTTTATGGTAGAAAAAGGTATGTTTACGCTGCGGCCTCAAAATTCCAAGGTTTAAATGTGAATATGTAGGCTTGTCCAGCTTTTCTGTGACATGTCTTGAGTGTTTCCAACAGCAGGTTTTGAATATTCTGTTGTCCAGGATCCTTCCAGTCCATCCAGTGTCCAAAGATGAAGTTTGTCATTTGACAAGACAAGTTAGAGAACCGTCGTTTATTTTGAACAATAGTCAATGCAGCAGCAGCAGAAGCTGCAACACAGTCTCACAAGAAAGTGTACATTTCCCACGACACAAAAACAGTGTTTTATGAGTAAGAATGCACCAATCCAGTACTGGGAAATGTGGATCAGGCTCCATGATACCATTGTTGTGCTTTAATTGGACATATTGAGACTAATTTAATGGCTGGTGATTCAGAACGTCTCAGAAAGTTTGACATTTTATTCAGATGAAGTTGTTAAGTTGTGACTTGCACTATAAATAATTGTTGCATAACACAATATGACCAAATGTGTAATGCTTTAATAAGAAAAACAAGATATTTCAGTCCTTACACCAATATCGCTTGAAATCGGGTATCGGCAGATACTTGAAGGGGCATCGGTGCATCCCTAAATATGAGCACAATTCTATGCCTTTTCTGCATATGGTACACCGAAATTTGGTTGAAGCCATGCAGGGACATTTTCTTTAAGTTTTAGGCATCAAGTTACTAAAATGGGTAAGTTTAGGTCTGGGGCTTGGGGCAGGTTAAGATTAGAAAGAGGACTTTGTTAATATTCATAAATAAGAACACAAAATAGAAATGAACTAGGACTGCGACGAATTACATATTTACTCAAAACAGTCGTGAAATCGTGTTAATCATACGCAAGTAACATGTCCTGTTAGGTCGTATCATTCTTGTCAGATCAGGTTGGGTTTTATTTGGGTTCAGTTCATGAAAATGATGTTGTTTGTACTCTGTCCAGCGTAGACCAAACTGTAAAACACAAAACCATTACCAACACTTTCAGAGCAATGAGCTATGATGTTGTTTGGAGATGTCGTTTCCGCCAGAGCAGTTTTAAAAAGTCCACAGTAAGACTAATGCTCCTCTTCACTTTTGATGACTTGAACAATGAAGATGAATGATCCACTTTTACTGCCCCTCTGCTCCGGACCTGCCTGGAATAAAACTAGAGACAGACCAGCAGAAGTGTCCTTGGAGAGAAGGAGTCAGAACAGGTTAAACTGAGGAAGGAATTGGGGTTCTGCATAATGTCCTCTGGTCTCAGATTGACATAGGTCGCTACATCCGGAGGCGTAGTTGCGATTGTGACTCAGTTGTTTTCTCCAAATGCGATGAAAATCAGACAAAGATGTTGGGCTAGTCTTCCTTAAAATCTTATTATCTTTTGTTACCTACTGTAGACGCAGTGACGGCAGTGACAGCAGGAAAAGTGCAGCTTCTGTACCGGAGTTTCATAAGGAATCTTGTTTGACCTTTTCAAAAACAATCATGAACATAAACAAAACTAAAACTTTTATTATATCAATATTCTGCCTCCAAGTTTGACTTTTGCGCCAATCTACACATTTTTAATGACAAAAGATTGTTTTTCAATCTTTCGATTCAAAACCTGCCACCAAATAATTGATGATTCGGTTCAATTTGATCTTGATCTCTTGATATTTTGATAAATGGCCCGGGCCTACCGCGCACACACCCAGACTCGCTGTGCTCATGAGTCTGGGCAGAAGCGCTGTGAGTTGAGGGCCTGTCGACCGTTGAAAGTCTGGTAACACAGAACGGTGCGTGTTCCCACTTGCACAGCGAGTCTCGATATGCGCGTGAAGCTTTACCTTTTCCTTATGAAAACTCAGTTCAGAAGCTGCCTTTTTCCTGCTGTCACTGTCGTCAAAGAGTCTCCTTTACAGTATTGTCATGACTATGAACATTGTTGTAGATTCACACTGAAGATATAAACCTAGCCTCCACAGTCACCAGACCTGAATCCAATCCAGATGGTTTGGGGTGAGCTAAACTGCAGTGTGAAGGCAAAAGGGTCTACCAAGTGCTAAGCATCTCTGGGAACTCCTTCAAGACTGCTGGAAGAGCATTTCAGGTGACGACCTCTTGGAGCTCATCAAGAGAATACCAAGAGTGTGCAAAGCAGTAATCAAAGTAAAAGGTGGCTTGTTTGAAGAACCTAGAAATATGACATATTTTCAGTTGTCTCACACTTTTTGGCGGTGTACCATACTTCCACTTGTGTTAATTCATAGTTTGGATGTCTTTAGTGTGAATCTACAATGTTCATAGTCATGAAAAAAAAAAAAGTCTTTGAATGAGAAGCTGTGTCCAAACTTTTGGTCTGTACTGTATGTCAACTCCAAACTTTTCTTTTCTCATTATTGTTGTTGTTTGTTTTTGTTAAATTTGTTGGTTTGTTTGTTGGTTGGTTGAATGGTCTTTGTAATTTTTCCTGTTTAAGTCCCTTCGACACTAATGGCCGACTGTAAATGTGTTTGTCTTCTGCGTTTTCATCCAGAATGACACCCAGATGTGACACCCAAAGGTGAAACAGTTGACACAGTGGAAGACACTGTGTCAGGCCCAGGACAGCTCAGTAAATACAGTCACCCTGCTCAGGCTGCAGAGGAGATCCAGGTCCAGGCTGCCATGTTTGTGTCAGGCTCATTAGTGCAGATGTGTCTGTGCTCAGTGTGGAATCGCTCTGGACACAGAAGTCTCTGCACTAAACCCAGACTGTGGAGAAAGACAGCACTGTGCAGCAGTGCACTGGACTCAGCTCATAAATGAGTAGAATTAGAGGAGCCTCACACAGGAGGGGCATGTTTAAAAAGAGAAATGTGTGCAAGTTATGGTAGTGCAATAACATCTCCTTATTTAAAGAAATAACTTACTGCATGCTATATTTTCAGTGGTGAAAGTTCCTCATGTTTCTACTGCAGTTATGTATAAACAAACAAAAAAAATCACATTTGTTTTCTTGCTACATATGTTTCAGCTACTTTCCTATAGAAAGATAAATTGTCTGATAAGCAGCTTGCATGGTTTTGTCAGACAGCAGAAGACACATACTGTATCACGCTTATAACCTGGACACCACCAACTTGTAGTTGTGGTAAAAGTTACATACAAGCCATTGACTGCTGTGTTTTTGTGTCGTTTTCTACTGTGTTGTAATATAAACCATCGCTCAAGTATTCATAGAGTTGAGGAGAACAAAGTCATCGTTACCTTGAAGGTACTATACTCGAGAAATACTTCATTTTCTACATGTTTTGCTCTCTTACGCACAGCATGTTAAAAGCTTTTTTCACTGCTCTGCTCTGTTGCTACAACTCGAACGCTATATTCCTCCGGTAGTAGAGATGATGATGCAAATCAATTGAACTCAATGGCAGAAGTTGCACTTTTAAAGATAAAACAAGCACAACCATGCGCAAAACAGACTGATTTGTGTCTTATGAAGCTTTTTTAAACAACTTGGGGATGTGAAATTATATTTCTCAACTACTATATTCGTAGGCTGGAAACTCCAACAGTTGCCGATGCGACAGACGCTCCTCCACAGAGAAGTGAAGCTTTTATTTGGAGTCATTTAGGTAATTTGTCTGCTGTTTTCACTAGTGACATGTAAAAGAGACGTTTGGTGTCTTGTTGAAGTTCGCTAGCCGTTAGCAGTTTTATACACACATTTTATCTACAATAAAACACCTAAAGGTCTGTAAACTCAACAATAACTTATAACAAGGCTCTAACCTTTGACCTTTGCTAAATGTGGTTGGTAGGTTTGTACAGCTGACACTCTCTGGATCTTTCATAACTTGCGTTTTTTGCGGGCTAATGCTAACGGCTATAGGAACACAAACAGGAGAACGCTCCGGACTAGCTTAAATGTTACCGGACTAGCTCAGATGCTAAGTGCATCAGAGTCGGATGTCTAGGGTACAAATTCACTTTTTTTTTTTTTTCATATTTATGTTTTTGTTTTGTTTTTTTGTGTGGATGAGTCAAAACAGGTTCACTGCAGTAATTGCTAATGCTTTGGTCATACAGACTGGTGACTCTGCTCCTAACCTCTCATTGCAACAGTAATTAAACTATTTGATAAAACGTGTGTTGATATATTCAGCTTGTGGCCTCGTTTCACCTTCAGACGACTCTTAATGAAAGTGGCCAAATTCTATCAGACATGCTGTAACACTGCTGTCTGGAGTTCTAATTAACTTCTACTAACTGCTCCTGTTTCTTCTGATGCTTCTTTTGATGCATTTACGCTCATTTATCATCCATCAACTGTTAAAGCGACTCAATGTCTGGCTAATCTATACATTTGGTCATTCAAATCTCGATGGTTTGACCTAGTTTGTGGCTTGTATGCAATACTGAGACTGTCAAAAAAATAAAAAATAAATAAAAATTGCATCATGCCATCACAGAGTTGTAAAGGTTGTTGAAAAGACTGGGATAGGGTAAGTCCAGTCACACATGTTTTGTGTTTTTTATGTTTGTGCAGCTTTTGGTTAGAATAAGTTAATAACTGAAGCCTGTTAAAGTCGTAATATTGTTCGCTTTAAACCACTTCGTCCACCCTCATGGCCCGTACACATAGCATGCGATGAGCGGCAAATTTCGTCTGAAATCCCACTAGTGTATGTGTCTGTCAGCGGAGGAGCGCCCTCATGTGCCGCCAATCAGAGCAACGAAATGACAGCTTTGCGAGGAGCAGCCGCACTCGCTCCAGCTGGATTCTCTTTTAACTGGAGCGACACGAATAGAGAGCACAGGGCTTCATTTGACATTATTATGTGTTTTGGCTAATCCCAACATTGTCCATGTCTGCACGGGCCTTCAAACTGCAGTAGTGGTCGTTTTGAACAGCCTGTTCTCATGAACAAGCGTGTGAATACCACACTATTGTAAACAGTGTGTCATATGAACGCTACTTCTATTTTGTGTGTGTGTATTTGACGCGTTTCTGTCCTACTTCATTTCAATGGTGAATGTTAAGAGGTGTTATTATTCATGAAAACTAACACAATCCTAATCCTAACCTTAACCAACTCCAAGCCAAAGAGCTAAATTTACCCATTGTTGTAACTTCAGACTTAAATTTTGTCATTAATCCCCTGAAAAACTTCGTGTTTGACGTCAACCACTAGGCG
Organism: Mugilogobius chulae; assembly: GCA_038363315.1. Lineage (NCBI taxonomy): Eukaryota > Metazoa > Chordata > Actinopteri > Gobiiformes > Gobiidae > Mugilogobius > Mugilogobius chulae. The sequence goes on along the minus strand of CM076399.1, from coordinate 6,727,008 downwards.
TGTCCAGACTACGCTGGAAAAAACGAGCGTGTAATTGCACCGCCAAAACAGGCAGAGGGCGTCGTCGTGACACGCAATTTGTCATGGCGTGATATTTTACGCATTCCATGAGAACACGTTGTTTTGAACCACTGTCACTTTGCTCTTCCAACACAGTCTCACTAGATGGTGTACTTTTACCACGACACAAAAACAGCGTATTTGGACCACGAGTTCACAGCTATTTTTAGTACTTATGTTACGCCGTGCATTTAGCACGGTATAAAAAAGAGTAAAAATGACATAAGATTTCACAGCGTTAAAATAGGGTGAAATGGGTAAGTTTAGGCATAAAGTTACTAAAATTAGTAAGATTAGATCTGGGGCTTGGGGCAGGTTAAGATTAGAATCAAGATTTCATTAATATTCATAAATAAGAACACGTCTTAACAACCACCATTAAAATGAATGGGGACTGTGACGCGTACTATAATTACGCAAAACAGCTGTGAACTCGTGCTAATAATACCTAATTAACAAGTTGTGCAATGTCGTGGTAAATGTACGCTTTCTTGTCGGGCTTGCTCTTCACATGCTGGTCGCGCATAGACGCCCGTCCGCCCTTGAACGTTTGCTCTGGTCGTAGTAGACGCTCCGTGCCTACACAGAGACATAACAATGAAAATGTCCATGTGGTTGCGTTAGGTCTGAAAGCACCTTAAGGCAGATCTCCGCAAACTGCAGTCTGTGGTCCAGAAGCGGCCCTCAACCTTTTTTATTCAGGTCTCCAGTACATTTTCCAGAGTAAATATTTATCTTTACATTATTTTTTTATTATTATTGTTTGTGTCAGTACTTTTGTTCTTGATAAAAGTCACAATAAACAGATGGAAAAGCCTGTATTTTACAGAAACGTGCTTGATGAGAATTTCTTACGCCAATGATCGAAGCCTTGCCCTCTGCCTCCTGCTTGGACTAGAAATATGGCCCTCTGTGAAAAATAATTGTCCATTCCTGCTCTGGTGCCAGTTTAGAGGGATTAACACAAATCTCGATGAGAGAACGCCAGGCCGATGGCTTAGCTAGTGCTTTTGTATGCATTATTTTTAAAAAGTGAACTGTGTAACTTTTCTGGAGAATATGCCACTAAGCAGATGGTGAAATAGTAAAGCACATTGTCCAATGCCATAATCTGTTTTATGTCACACTGTCCAACATCACCATGGAGACAAAGAGGTAAGATACATTTAAATGCAAGTTCTTTACAATTATTAATGCATTTTCCTTTATAACGTAGAAAAGATAAAAATATGTTTGTGCAGAAGGTGTGGTCCTTCTCTCAAACTTATAATAATAAACCTGTTTTCATCTTGATCAACATCATTTCTGGCACTATATTAACTTTTTGTAAGACATTTTTATGCAAAGCAGTGAATTACAAACCCCTGTCACATCTGAAAATACAGTGACAAATTATCCATGTACAAGGTTATCCACATAGATGTATTATTATTTCATATTTTTGGCTGTTCCTCCCTTGTAAATCTCTTTGTCCCTTTATATCGGAGCACTTATTTCGGCTTGATGAATTGTCTTTATCTTGTGGCGTTAGCACTGCCTCAACAGCCGTTTTACAAGACAAATTTGGCGTTAAATGCGCGGATAGCGTGATTGGTGAAGGTTAAAAAGTCCCCACAGCTGCAGGATTGTGGTTGCTGACTTAGGCTCACATCCATCATCGGAGCGGCTGCAGAAATGAGAGCAGAGGGTCAATAAAGAGGAGGTGTTTCTGATCAGGAGGGACGAAAATACAGAAGGAGCATTAGGAACAGGGCCGGGGTTTGGGGGTTTTAGAGAAGGTCGGACTGTGGAGGCGGTTTCTCTGTATTAGTTTATCGTTTAATTATATACATTTTTTTTTTCAATGTAACACTTTGAAATCAGTTTGTGTGTATTGTAAGCACTTCATTCATATGTGGCAGCTTGTCAACGATTGATATTGTCAGATCTCTGAAGCTCTGAAGGCGGGGCAGATTTAAACCCAGAACAGTGGTGGTATAACAAGTTCACATTACTGCAAACACATTTACAGAATATAGAAGACCAGTACAAATAGAAGGATTTCTCTATCATAACTTGTGACATTTCGAGAATAGGCATTTTTTTTTATGAAAATAAACTAAATTTAAAAAAAAAAAGTCAAAGCTTAAAAAAAGTGTTTTACTAGAAAAAAGTAATTAATACGTGAAAAAGTCAAACAAAATTTCAGAGAATAAAGTTGAAGCCATAAAAAAAGCTTTTTTATATATTAAACTTGAAGTTTTATGAGATTAAAATTGTAAAATTACGGTGCTGTGTGCGTTCGTCTGCTCTGCTTTTGGCATGTTGCCGCTGCGCTCCACAGCCGACCGCAGAACCACGGATCACATGGGCTCCAGAGCCGACAGTCATGAAACACATGAAACACGAAGTCACAACACCCTCCTCAAACACATCTCTGAACTACACAAATTACGTTCCAGTGTGAACAAACTTATCATGGTAACTACGAGCTCAAAGAGTCAAATCCTCACCTGGAGAAACGTCCGAGCGTCAGGTCAGCTTCCCCTGCATGATCCAAGCTGTCTCAAGTTTTCTAAAAGAGCTTCTGTGCTGTTGCCTGTGAATGCTGCGATGTGATACGGTCCTCAAACAGTGAGTTGAGAGAAAAGCACGATCACAGCGCACGTCTATAGGACCGTGCACTGTAAAAAAAAAAAGCTAAATTGTACAAAAAAATCCGTGAAACAGCGAAGCCGCGGAAAGTGAACCGCGATAGAGCGAGTGTATACATTTTTTGTTGGTATTCTTTAAGTAAGACTTCTATTTAAGAGGGTTAAGTTAAGTTTATTTTTGTGTCTTTATTTCTGACGGCATGTATCGGCATGTTAGTGAGAATGTAAAGACCGTTGAAGACTCCTCCTGTCCAATAAACGCCTGCGAAAACCTAAGAACGATTTGAGCCTTGATTAAACTCTGAGGGAGTAACAATCCAGGTGGCATGATTAGAGCATTTAAACGATAACAAATGTCTGAAAAAGTCACTGTAAATAAAGCATTTAAGTATCTCACACAGAGAACCTCCTGAGCTTAGATTTGTCTGATTAAAAAACAGTTTTACACTTGACAATGAATAATGTTTGTAGCTTTTGTTGACACCCAAGTGCATTTGTAAGAGAAGTTGCGTATGGATGAAATATTCCACGAGGCCTTAAAAAACAAACACAAAGGCACTCACATTGTGCTCATAATTCAAACGTGTCCACGCAGCAAAAACACGTCCCGTCTAAAATAATTATCCTCATTACGCATTGATTTGTGTCTTCATTACGGGCGGGAGCAGAAAAATCAAAGTTTTATATTTCCAGAAACTGTGCACCCGGGTCGGATGTGGCTGCTCATGACGCTGCACTTTTATCAGAGTCTCACAGGATCGTGTCAATAAAAAACAGCAGAATATTGTGAGAGGAAGTAGACCTGAGGCAAACAAACCCAGCAATAACATTATATTGACGCAATTCAGATTTATAGGTCTTCTATAAAAAGCACTGATGTTGTTCTTTTCAGATTTTGTGATATAGAAAAGTGATTGCCTTATTTGTGAGCGTAGGTGTTGTAATAACGCTTGGTTCAAATAATATGTTTTATTTAGATATGCTTATTTATTTTATGCATACTTAAATTTGGGTTGTTTGTTTTTATGCATATATACTTGCTTGCTGGTTTAATGTTTCACTCGATACATTGCAATTAATTAATTAATAATAATAATAATAATAATAATACATACATACATGTTTATAACACACTTTTCATTTGTACACAAATCGCAAAGTGCCACAGAGAAGATGCAAAAATGTGACAATCACAAACAAAGAAAGTAAAAATGATCTACAGTAAAAACAACCAACAAAGCTCTAACAATAAAATTAATATATACATTATAAAGAAGTTCAAGAGTAGGCTTTCCTAAACAGAAAAGTCTTAAAGCCCATATGACAGATTACACATTTTTCTAATTTTGACTTAGTTTGGTGTGTTAGTCTTTGTGGTAAATATTGATCATAGTTTTACAGCAGTTAAATTGCAATTTATGAAGGAATTGAACAAAAGGTAAAAATGAGAAGTAATGTGAGTTCTATAACAGAATCCCTCCACATATGTCATCAAAAAGACCTTATACACACAATTAACACTTTTAACTGGGAGTTTAAGCAATAATTGAACACAGTTAAAGTCTTATAAGTTATAATACTTTGTCACGTTGTCACTTCTGGGTTAGTTAAGTTGATTTTTGCCCAGATTTACAATGTGGTTGCTATGGTAACATTTGTAGATTCCCCTCCACTTATGTCATATTTACTGGACAAAAGACAATAATAAACTTCCTAAAAGCAACCAAATTGGGTAAAAACAAGCTAAATGTTTAGTCAAATCTTAATCATAATCATGTTTGCTATATTTTACCAAAAATGTACTCCAACCTGTCAAACGCACTTTAAGGTGCTTTTGGAACGAATCCGTAGTTCTTGGGGTAAGGCATTCCAGTGGTGAGGAGCAGCTGCAGAGAGAGCGGAGTTTGGTTTTGGGCGAGCAGAGACGGTATGTATTGGTGGAGCTGAGGGATTTATAGCCAGGCTGGATGAACAAGATATTGAGGTGCGTTTCCATGGATGCATTGGTGAGCAGTGAGACAGATTTTATATTCAATACTGAGGGATATTGGAAGCCAGTGAAGAGACTGAAGAATGGGAGTTATATGGTCAAACTTTCGGGTCCTCGTCAGGACCAGCCTGTTCTCATGGATAAGTGTGTCAATACCACGCTATTGTAAACAGCGTGTCATATGAACACTACTTCTATTTTGTGCGTGTGTGTTTGACACGTTTCTGTCCTAGTTCATTTCAATGGTGAATGTTAAGAGGTGTTATTATTCATGAAAACTAACACAATCCTAATCCTAACCTTAACCAACTCCAAGTCAAAGAGCTAAACTTACCCATTTGTGTAACTTCAGACTTAAATTTTGCCGTTAATCCATTGAAAAACCTCGTGTTTGTCGTCAACCACTAGGTGTGTCCAGACCACGCCGGAAAAAACGAGCGTGTAATTGCACGCCAAAACAGGCAGAGGGCGTCGTCGTGACACGCAATTTGTCACGGCGTGCTATTTTACGAAATCCATGAGAACACGTTAAAGGAGCCTGGAAAAGACAAAGGCGTGGACCAGCCTCTCAGCATCACGGAGGGAAAGGGATGGGCGAAGTTTTTTCTTAAGTGAAGATACGCAATTTTGGATATGTTTTCAACGTGTTGGATTTGATGAACTCTTGATATTTCACACATCTCGAGTTCTGAAAATGAAATGAAATGAAGTGCTTGTTTTGCTTTGTATATATTTTGAATGGCATTTCACATTGAACTGTCTATGTTGTTATATGTTTGTATGTCATTTATTACAATGTCATTCACAACAATATATGGTGTCTCACCTAGAGTCGAACATAGCCTTCTGGGGTCTCATTTATGAAGCCGGCGTACGTACAAAATTGGGTCAAAAGTACGTGGGAGATTACGTGCGTGGTTTCCTGCGTCAATTTTGGGATTTATGAAAAGACGACTTGACGTGGGATTTTGCGGGTGGGACCGCAAACTCTGGGGCTACCGTACGCACTTTCAGAGATGAAGCAGGAGGAGATCTGTGTTTAGTGGAGGCATTCTGAGGAGGTTTGTGTTTAGTGCACATGAGGTACATGACTTTTGTTCATATTTCCAACAAATATAATAACTTTAATTTAATCACAACTACTTTGTGGAAAATGAAGCTTAGGTCAGTGTTGTCATTTAGAAGCCGTGCTTACGTGCACGGGAGCGCATGATTCACATTGATTTATTTAGAGAATCTGAAGCAATCTGGACATTAAGTTCATAAGTGCGCTTTATAACAAAGGTCCTGTGATCACGCATGAGTGGCTCCCTGCTCTCTCACACACGGTTTATCCAGCGCACACATCATCACCACATACGCGCGCATACACACACATCACGGCATACGTGCGCGCACAGGCACACTTATCACGGCATACGCGCGCGCACAGGCACACACATCGCTGTAGCAGTGTGGATAATATCCCACTCCACGCGCGCACTCAAACGTCAAGCCTACAGCTTCCCTCGCTGCCTCTCTTTTCATCTTCATCACGTCTCACACACAGCACATTTCAGTCTCTCGTCAGCTCGCGCATATGTGCACGCTCAAACTTCCACGTGCACTTACGCTATAACATCGCGCATATGAAACATCATATCCCGTTGTTGTGCGAACCTTAACAGTAAAGCACAGTTCTAAACTAAAGTCATCACATCTAAAACAGGCCAATAAGTTTGTCAGACGAGCAGAGTTCACGTCAGAATCCTCTCTGCTGCTGCACCGTCTCTCTCTCCTCCCCTTTCCTTCCGTGTCAGTCAAACAAACTGGCTCATTATCGGTTCATGAATATATGAATGACTCTTTGCATGGACCTTTTATGCTGAAAAGAGGCGTGAAGAGGGAGTGACGTGAGGCGGGGTCCGGTGCGCAGATTTTTTTCCAGCTGTGGAGAAAAGTGAGGAGGAAATGACCTGCAGGAGTGCGTACGGAGGCTTTTGTAAATCTCAACTTTCTTTTACGTAAATGAAAGTTGGATTTTGCCGCAACGTACTTTTTCACGCACTTTTTCATAAATGAGACCCCAGATCACTCGCCTTATTACTACATTATTACTGTGTCATAGCAATGCATAGCTATTGTCTGGTTTCTATCCAGTGCTTACAGGAAATGTTATATTATGTCTTTTTTTTTTTTTTTTTTTTTTTTTTACCAGGTGTTTAAACTAGATCGTTGTATAAGGGCATCACTGACAGTATTTAGTTCTGTGAATCATGCTTCTTTATTCAGGCTATAAGCATTGTCCTGATAGAATATTTTCACTGTTTTACACTTACTATTTGTTGGAAAAGTGTGCACACAAAACCAACAAAAGGACAACAGACAACAAAGCTACAAAAAAGCACCAAGAAACATTATTCCCATTCTCTTCAGCTCGCCGCTATTTCCCCCCAATAATGTGAACACAATTTGAGTTTCTGTCAACATTACGTCCTCATTTTGATTAGATTGTCTTGACTGTCGCTTTTTCTTTCTGCCAAATTCTCCTTTTATTTATTTATTTATTTGTCTTTTACTTCCAGGCACCTTCCAGACAGAGAAGAATTTGTTTGCTTTCCATTCTCTATCTTTTTCACTTTACCCGCAAAAAGATAATGGGTTATTTGAGGGAAAAAAAAAAAAAAATGAGATTGAACACAAACAGAGAAAGGCCAGTGGAGGTGTGTTTACTGCCTGAATGATTGCAATGGATTTTTATGCCTCACTTTTCTTTTCAGCGATAATCTAAAATAAACCCATTGGCTGCTTACCTTTCTGACTTTCCCCATAGGCTTTGGCAAACGCGGTTCATTCAGGCGCTTTGTGGAGACGCACAGACCGTTTTAGGCTCTGAATAAACAGCTAAACACACATTCTCATTACAAGGTCGCTTTCTACGGCGACGCTTCTCAACGGGTGGGTCGGGTTACGCGCTTTTCATTCCTTCATTTTCTACCGCTTGTCTTCTTTTGTAGTTGCGGGTGAGTGAGTCCTATTGTAGTGACTTTGGGCTTGAGGCGGGGGACACACTGGACAGGGGTCAGGTCCTCACAAGGTCAACACATACAGATAGACACAGTCAAACAATCATAAAAAAATAAATTCATTTGCTTAAAGGTGGAGTAGCTGACGATTTAGGTTATAAATCTGACAACTTCCTCTCATAAATACTTCCACACAGGGTTAATATCCACATTTTAGTTGCATTTATGGTTTAAAAACTTCTTTTTACAAACAACGAAGTGAAACTGGAGTGACCGCCCCAGCTCAGCCAATCAGAACGCTGCATTCAGCTCATGATTAGAACTGAAATTCTTTATTATTCAGTTCAGACAGGACTCAGAAGTCTCATTCTTTCACAAAGTGCTGATTTTACTATATATTATTTTGTGGAAAGCTCAAAGTTTACTAATTTACAACTAAAAAGTTAGCTACCCCACCTATAATCAATTACAGATCATAATTAATAAATCGTTCTATTTTTTTAATCGCTTGACAGCACAAATTGTCATATCGTCTTCTAATTATACCGAGGTAGACGCAGAGGTGACATAAGTACTAAAGTACTACAAAATCTAAATAGTTGGTGTTAGCTGCTTGGTGGTGTAAAGTCTTCGTTACAGTGAGACACCATTAAATTGTATTTAATCATGTGGCAAATGGGCATTTTTAAATTGTTTTACTGTGTAAAAAGTCTCTATGCATCATCACAGCAGATCTGTGCCGCCTTTAAGATGAAAAAAAGGTTTTCAAATTGTAGGGAGTAGAAATGTTTCTTGAAAAATCTAAGAAGTAAAAGTAAAAATCAACAGATTGTTTAACATTTAAGTGAAGTACATTATACTCAAAAAACACAAGTATTTTATTTAATCTTGTCTGTCCATCTCTGTCTTATCTCAAATGTTACTGTTGTAAGGCTAAAACTGCTCAAACATGAGCTTTAATGCGCGTTTCTGATCATTTCACATACAGGGTGTGTAGTATAGATACAGTAATGCTCATTTATTAATAGACAATGTTGGTTTTATGGATTTTAAAATTAAATGCATTAATAATTCACCTTTCTCTCTCTTCCGGCTCAGACTGCACCACCCTGCCTCTTTTGTGGAATTATTATTTTAAGTTGCACAACACAGCGTAAATGTGTGAACTTAGGATGATAGCACTGGAGATATGTAATCTTAATAATAATGGATGGATGTAAATAGTGTTTTCATGACACCCAAAGATGCTTCACATTATGCTTTATTCACTCTATTGTAGCCACAGCTGCCCTGGGGCAGACTGACAGAAGCAAGGCTGCCATTTTGTGCCTCAGACCACCACCACCACAGTCAATGTGGGTGAAGTGTCTTGCCTAAGGACACAACAACAGTTTCTTCTTTGTTCACTCCACTGTGACACCTGAAGTTCATTCAGTGGTCTCCCATCCAAGTACTTCCAAGGCCCAACATGCTTAACTTCTGAGATCTGACAAGCTGGTAAGGCCACTTGTAGCACCAACTCTATTGCACTAATACACATTTAGCAACTTTCACATCCTGATTCCAGTTCTCGAGGACTACAAACATCGCTGCACACACCAATCATTTCTAAAATACTAACCAGAGCCGGACCTTCCTATACGCAGACTACGCAAGTAGCGTAGGGCCCCGCATCTGTGGAGGCCCTGCCTCCTTCTGCGTGCTGATAGTTTTCGAGTTTATGTCTGTCCAGTCCTCATGCCTGTTGGCTTCACCCTCTGGTTTGCACTGTACATAAGCCCTGTTTGACCAATCCTACAAGCTTAAACGTGATAGACCCTCCCCTCTTTTGTTCTTGACACATGGCAGTGTTGGGCAGAGACACAGCCGCTCCCCCTGAGCTGCACTCAAGTCTGACAAAAGCAGAAACAGGTGTCTGATCATTCTCAGCACGGACGCTAAATCAAAGACTCTGGAAACTGTTTGGACAACAATACATGTTCTGTATTTCATAAGCTCTCAGCCAGTCTTTATTTGCATCAATAGGACAGGTATTGGCTGAACTATGAACACAAATAGGTGATGAAATTAAACAGCTGCAGATCGCGAAACGGCCGGGGCGAAATACGGCGAATTTCTGCACATTTGTGTTGAGTTTTTTCAAAAGCCACATAAAACATGAGGCTGTTTGTCCCGAAAAGTTTCAGACTTCAGTATTTCTGTTCATAAAGTCCAGTACAATGAGGCAGCTTATCAGCTGTTCCAGCGTCAGCGTGAAGAGGGAACAGGGGCGGAGCTCACAGGGAGAGGGACAGTGCTGGGACCCCATTTGGAAACACTGACACCAAGTAAAACTTGAGGAGAGGTGCAATGGTATTAATGATAAAATTGTGCATAAATTCAAGATTTATTAGTCTAAAATAGCTCACTCCAAATGTAGGGAAAATGCATCTGTTTTATTCAAAAGTTTCTGGGGCAGGATCTTAAATTATTTTTTAATTGTAAGAAATATTATTTAGCTTACACTTATTTTGTCTGTCGCTTTGTTTAAAATGATAAATTATAATGAAAAAAAAAAAGTCAATTTAAACGCTGCTTTGGCTTGACTGATTAAGGTTTGTAGAAAAGACTGGAGGGCCCCCAAAGCTGATTTTGCTTAGGGCCCCCAAAAGGTTAGATCCGGCTCTGATACTAACTATACAAAGAACATGCACTTAAAACATAAAAAACTTTGCATGTTTGAAGGATGGGAACAACGCAAGTCATGCATCATAATTGTGTTTTATTGTTTGTTTATTTACTTTTATTTTTTAAGAGAGGAGTTGACAAAAACGGCATAAACATGTTTTTCTCCGTGGGCCGACAGAGAGCATAATTTCACTCCATCACTGACCAGACTGACACAGGATGAATGCGTCTCTCTCTGTGTTCCGACACCAGGCCGCTGTGTTTTATTGCACCACGGTTCTGGTTAAAAGGACTGAAAGAAAAATGACTGAACCATTTCCCAGTGGTTTGGAAATAAAATCTTTGCAGCGTGGTGCCAGAGTAATTAATAAACACTGTAAAACACATCGCAGAGTCGCGTTTGAGGACCAGCGCTGTAATTATTATAAACAAAGCATTCATTTGAACTCGACTAAAAGACCTCCTGGAATGCTGCTTCTAATTATAAAAAAAACAGCTTCATCTTCTGCTGGTTTTCACAGGATGGTTATTGCAAATCTTTCAATCAACACGTTCCTTTCCCTGAACATTTGAACTGCAACCTACAGCAGCGTAATGATCAGCCATCTCAGCCTCTCCACATCCTCATCTTCTCCAGTGCCAAACCTTTTATTATGTATCTAGAATTGAGGAATTTTCATTGACAGTAGAAACTCATTTACAAGACACTACAGGGGAGAAAATGTGTTAATTATTAATTTTTTCTGGTTAGACTGCAGCCTATTCCAGTGACAGGGCTGACACATATTCACAGGAGAATTTAAAGTGATGCCAGATGACCTACACATGTGGTAACACGGGGAGAACATGTAAAGTCCACACAGAGATTGTGTGTTGTTCAGTTTGATCCACTTAAGGATTCAAAGACACAATGCAGAGCTCTGCCACCGTGCACCACCATTTACATGGTAACGTGGGTTGGGTAATTATTAGAGCTGAGCAGCGATTAAAATTTGAAATCACGATTAATCACATGCTCAAGCTGCGATTAATCGCATTTTACACACAAAGTTTAATGAAGGACTAGTTTAACCTATTTTTTTTTTTCCAAAAGATGATTTTTTTTTTAGTCTATTTAGGGTTCTTCATTCTTAGAGTGTACAATTCTGCACATGTTGTGGTATTTTGGCTTAGATGCATAATTTTAGCACAATATATAATTTAAAGTGTCTTTCGTAATAGTTCAGTGAATAAACTCAGTTTTACATAATAATATTACCAGTGTTCATCAGTTTGATATGTTTAGGATCAGAATGTTATTTCATCTTGTTTAGACTGAATAGAAATGTGTAAAACCAAGCTAATGGTTTTAGCTTTAGCTACTCATAGAACTATAGTTACATAGGTAACTAAGATTTTCAGTCCTTATGAAAGCCTGGTCCAGTTCTGGGATAGTCCTGGTTAAAACCAGCTCAATGCTCATTAAATACACTGTGTGAAAAAAAAGCTCCCGTCTTTAAGGTTTCCAAAGTAACCATCACAAACACGTTTGTAAAAGTCCATACATCACCGCTGATCGAGATTCTCCGTGCGCACATGTAATGAGGTGTTCACAGTTTGAAGTCTTTAACGGGCCGTATCTCCGTGATTCCAGGGTCTTTTTGGATAGTTTAAAAACTCATATGGAGCTCAGATTCATCTCTTTCCAACGAAACAGATCCTCTGTTAGTGGACTGTTTATGAGAGCGAGGAGGAGAAAAGGAGCTCAGCTGCAGCAGAGCGGGCGCTTTCATTCATGTTTTTGGGCCGAATCACGGGACCTGCGTTAACGCCGCGATAACGCGTTAACTTGCCCAGCCTTGGTAATTCATTTTCGTTGCATCTTGACGTAAGAAAGGCATGAGAATGTGCTCACTGCATGTTTTTTCATTGTATTTTTTAGAGATTGTGTTGATTTTTTAGCCTCTTCACTTCTGATATTCAATGCATATTTGGCAATGTCAATAGAAATGTATTTTGGCTTCAACTAAAATTCATGGTTATTTTACATTTTGGCTTTTCGCAACATTAAAAAAGTCGTGGAAATGTGCTTACTATACATTTTTGACATTTTGTTGTATATCTATCTTTTGTGCATGTTGGATGTGGTCACAAAATGCCAATTTAACTCTTTCCCTGCCAATGGCGAAAATTTTCGTCATAACGAACCCAACCGTAGCCTGCCAATGACGATAATTTTCGTCATTAGCTTTTTTTATATGCGGCGATAGAGGGCTAAATAATCATGATGCAGTTTCATATATTCACCACCCGAGGGCAATATCGCATAAGCATAGGAGCACAGAGGAAGTCCCAGAACCGGAAAATACACGTCTTTTCTGTTTACATTATGCAGCGCAGTCGGCTGTGTTTACGTGATCATCCGCCTCTAAAGGATCGGCTTTCTTTTCAAACGGATTACAGGCAACACATCTTGGACCAAAAACATTGTTGAGTAAGTTTAGAGCAGATATTTGATCTTTAAAATGAAGAAAAGCTGATCCTACTGGACTGGGACTCTGAGGAGAACGACTCATGCAGCGTCTGCAGTCTGGAAGAGAAAAACTAAACTTTCTCTTCTGTGAATGATCCATAAGTGTCAGAGTAAGTAAAACTATTGTATTTCTTCATGTTTTAAGGGTTAAATATAATCTTTTCCCTGTGAAAGCGTCTGAATCTGTAGAATCTGCATCAGAAAGTAGAAAAAGTACTGTGATGCCTCCTTGTCTGTAACACAGCCTTTGTTGGTTTAAAGATGAAAAAGACACTGAGAAGCTTGTATTTTATCCTAAAGACATTATTTCATTGTACTGGCTAATATTCTTTCACCAAAAGTTGAACAAACAAAAATAACACTGACATGAAGTTTGATTTAGAAAAAGGCCGTTATTTCAGAAGTTGAAATCTAATGAAAACAACGAATTTCAAATACCTATAAAAAGAGAACATTTATTTTGTAAATGAAAGTAGACACTTGTAGGTCTCATTTGATGTACAACATGTCATAATTCCAGTTGCACAAGGTTTTTTGTGGAGCTGTGAATATTGCTTAAAATTAGCAAAAAGTCCTGGCAGGGAAGGGGGTCAAAGTCAGAATAGGGCTGGCAGTGAAAGAGGTAAAAAAAAAAATCTTGAAGGCGCTTCCAAATACCTACGTAGGATCTTAGCTGTAAACTCCATTCAGTAAACTTTCCATTAAATCAGATTTTCCAGTCTCTGTTTAAACACACTGGATGAAACGTCATTACACTAAACAATATCTCCCACCGCTCACGAAACTCTCCGTTACATCTGCCTACTTCACAGCCCGGTGACACATCTCCTATGCATCTCTGAAACGATATTATTGGAGCCATGCATCACTGCGAACACTGAGTGGGCTTCACCAATAATTGCTACAGACTTATGCATTACTTTTTTGTGCCTTCGCGAAGTTGCTGGAAAAGCTGATAAGTGGGCAGACGGTTGTGGCGTATGCTAATCCCGTTCGATCGGAGGTACTCAGCGTGGGGGGAGGCTCGTTCGTATACGTCCCAGAGCTCCCATCCCGGCCTGACCTTCCTTTGGTGGGCCCCGGTGCCTCCCCCTTCTCTCCGCTCTGACTCACAATGCAGTCAGCGGCCCACACTGTTTGGGGGGGGAGGAAGAGGAGGAGAGAGAGAGGCCAGTGAGATTGTTAGAAAGCGTGGGAAGAGAGGAGAAACTGTTATGAGTCTATGGGTATACGCGGCGTTCGTTTGTTGGTTCGTTTGTGTGCGTGCCAGATTCTCGGCTCTTCGTGTGCGAGTGAACTTTCCAAGACGAGACGGTGGCATGTGAAGATGTCAATGTGTTCAAGCGGTCACAAGTGCTCTGAGTAAGTTAGCGAAGAAGTAAGTAAAGAAAAGAGAGAGAGGTTCACGGTGTACTGTATGTTTTCTTACGAGTTCATGTTCTGATTAGTACTCATGTTAAATTGTTGGTTTTATTCCAAGGAAGAGGCTTAGAGTGAATGTGTTTTGCAGAGGAAAACTTTGTAAAACTTCATAACAAAACCAAAAACAATCAGATCACTGCAAAAAGGGAAATTCAAACTGAGATGAAATGACTTAATTTAGGCATAAAGCACTTTGTGAAAAAATGAGACCTCTGAGTCCTGTCTGAACTGAATAATAAAGAATTTTAGTTCTAATCAGGAGCTGAATGCTGCGCTCTGATTGGCTGAGCTTGGGTGGTCCTCTCCACTTTGCTGTTTGTAAAAAGAGGAAATACACAAAAAGGGTAGACACGTCGCTATTAACCATGTCTCCAATTATTTATGAGGTTAAACACCTAAATTGTGTTAGTAGTGTAAAAATCAGCTACTCAACATTTAATAAGTCTTACTAAGAATATTTGACGGGTTTTAAGATATTTTCTCCTAATTTTTCTTATGAAGGACTAAAAACGTGTTACTGCTTTAAGCCATAACTGCTTGAATCAAGCAGTTATCAGTGCACGGTAGCAGAGTGGTTAGAGCTCTGGCTTCCCAATAAAGAGATCGTGGGTTCGACTCCCGAGTCGGACCATATCAACATGTCACGATCTCTCTGGGTGGAGTTTGCATGTTCTCCCCGTGTCACCGTGGGTTTTCTCCGGGTACTCCGGTTTCCTCCCACCTCCAAAACATGCATGTTTAGGTTAATTGGGCATCACTGTAAATTTCCCTTAGTGAGTGAATGAGAGAGTGAATGGTTGTCTGTCTAACCCTGCGACAAGTTGGCCACTGTCCAGGGTGTTCCTTGCCTAAGGCCCCAAGTCACTGGGATAGGCTCCAGTCACCCGCGACCCCTAACGGGATTAAGCGGTAGAAAATGAATGAATGCTTGAATCAAGAATAGATTTGCTTAAAAATCTTGTCAAGAGAACTTGAAGCTAGCATTTTCTGCACAAAACAACCAGGTCAGTCAAATGTTCTTACTGCACTGCAGATTAATTCACTTGAAATAAGATATTTTTACCTCAAAATTATCAAAAACTTCTTATTTTTGAAAGTTATTTTGGCTGGCTCCTGAAACTTGAGACAGTTTTTCTTAACATTTTTCTCACTCACCCAAATGTAACGTGTAGAAGCTGTAAAGTCAAATTTCATTTACAAATGAATGAAATCATGGAGCTCTTACCCCAATGTTCAACAAATGGAGATGTTAAAATGTTAACTATTGACTTTGAATGTTCATTTGAACCTTTGGATGGAACAATATTGATGATTGTGATATTGCAAAAGCAAAAATGTCACAATATATTATACCTGATGATAATAATAGCATGACTTGCATTCAAATATTGTTTAACCACTAACAAAAAAAACAAAAAACATGACATTTTAAATAGCTTAATAAACAAACAAAACAATCAAGACCTTGAAGCAGATATAATGAAAGAACAATTATTTATGTGTTAATGTATTTATTTATTTATTTAGCACATATAAAGAAGAATTAAAACAATATAAATTTTTTGCAACAATAAAACATTTGGAAAAATAAAAAACAAACACTTAAAACTGCATGGGAGTGGTTGAAGCCAAATAAACGTAGACATAACACAGAAAAAAAACACAAACAATTTGTAAAACATGTTTACCATTTGCATACAAAAATGTCAGTGGAAGACCATATAAATGAATTAAAATATTAAGCTCTCAGTTTATTTTTTAGTCTGGTTTTAAATAGTGATAATGACATGGAGCGTTTCTAAAACATCAGAATGAGTATTCCATGATTTAGCTTCATGATAGTATGATAGATATGAAAACTGCTCATGACTTCTCTTATGTAAAGGTAAATGCAGCTTAGTCGCCTGTCGAGTTGGATATCATGGAAGTGAAAATTATAATTAAAATACATCTTGATATAAGAAAGCCAAGTAGAATCATAAAGTTCCCTGAATACAAATGTACAGGTTAGAAAGATGTTGAAATAAAAAATATTTAGAAGATTGAATGTAAAAAATAATTAGTCTTAAACCATGAATTTACACCAAGACAACGAATCACTGAGTGCGTTTACATGCGCACAAATAACTCGGTTATTATCAGGGTTTTTAAATATCCTGGTTATGTGTGTGTCCATGTAAACACCATAACCTGTGTTTAATAACCTGGTTTTTCGAATAACCTGGTTATGAGAAACCAGGTTATTGTCACTGGAGTTTTCTGATAATAACCAGACTATTGTGCCATGTAAACACCACAACCTGGTTTCTCACCACTGGAGTCAAACTGAGCATGTGCAAACGTACTGCAAACGTAATGTACTGGCAGAAGCAGTACATTTCCCAAAATGTCTCAAAATTATTATTTTCTTTTTCTTATATTCATTTTATAGCACTTTTTCTCGTTTGGGTTTGGAGCATATGAGACTTATTTATAATTTTTTTATTTGTAATGTGTCGTCATTATAAAACTATAAAGTAACTTGTAACATAACACAGCAGTAACTCTGAATCGACTCATTAAAATTCAGACATATTTTTACACTGTAAAAATCACTTTTCCAAAGCTCTGACTGTGATCTACAGTCTGATGTTCTTATTTAGTTGTATTTGTCAGCTTGTTGCTGTAAACATGTTTAAAACCCATAAATTAGCAAAGTTTCATACATGCTTAGTTCCTGCCATATCTGTGTCATTGTTGCCATAGTTACCTGTCTAAATAACCAGGATACTCCCAGTGCTCATGTAAACAGGAATATGAATAACCAGGTATCTCTGAGCGCATGTAAACACTATAACCAGATTATTGTCATAACCAGGATACTGCTAATAACCGGGTTATTCGTGCACATGTAAACGGGCTCACTGAAAGATAAAAAGCAGCCCTGAGTACTCAAAGAGAACCTACAGAAACAAAGAGAGATCGTGTGGAGCTGGTTTTGGATTTGAACCCACCATCTCCTCGTTAGAAAGCCAGACTTCTCACCACTCTGCTGCTGCCGCGCTCCCCTCAGTGGTCGTAATAAATGCAGACGATATGTTCAGTGGATTAACTACGTCTTATGTCAGTGAGATGTAAAATACTGGTGCATTCATTCTGCGTGAGAGGTGGAAGTGGATCCGAGGACACACAAGCGGGGGCGGTCTGGAGCTTTAATGGCCCTGCACTGAGGACTGAAGCAGAGGAGCAGAAGCACATCCAGGCTTCAGGTCTGAGGAGAGACAATCCCTCAGCAGGAGCCTTTTGGAGAGGCCGGAGGTGGAAGAACCAAAACAACTCGTCAGCCAAAACTCGGTGAAGCTGGAACTGACTCACAAACACGAGGATGTGGGCTCTGGGTTAGAGATGAGAGGGGGTTGTTGTTACGGAAACATCCATAAAGTGAAAAGCTGATCCTAATTAAATCACTTTTTACCAAATTTCTTTGAGTTCTTAATGACAATGCTTGACCCTAATGAACCATATTTTAATCATAGGGGCTTGCTGTTGCTGCACTTGATCAGGTCTATTTCTGTGACACTTTTGAGGTAATGTGATTGGCTTTGTTCAGACTATTATGTTTTTGCTGGTTTTGAAGAGAAAGAAAGTTAATTGAATCAGAAGAGACTTTACTGTAATCCAGTGGTTCTAGACCTTGAACAAATAACAAACACAAATGTCTTGACTAGAGCTTTGACACAATGTAAACGTAGTTATAGATGTAGATTCTTATGTTAAGTTCTTCACATAATCAGAAAAAACCCAGAAATATTTTGGTGACCTCTCATGGAGGTCCTGACACCTAGGGTGAGAACCACTGCCCTAACCAACAGCTTGGGGACCGGATTCTTTTTTTTATTATTATTATTTGTGATGTGTGCTGAGGTTTACAGCTGCTGAGGCTGTGCAGCACTGGTAGTTACATACATATACTTTGAGATATATTTTTATTAACTTTGCAGACATGTTTTTAGTAACTTTACTTTACATAAGCACATGAGCTCATGTGAGTATTGTAATGCACTGACAGCGTTTGACCATCGTGGCAGCACAGTTACAGTTTTTGCACACATAAATGCTAACCTGGCCAGCCAGGTGGTTTTTCTCACAATATTTGTGAATTCACAAACTGAAGATAAACCATCTGACCTTCCAGCCCGATTGGTTTGGGGGTCTGAACCACAGTGTCTTGGCCCAATCACATTGTAGCAGGGCGGACGAACACGGTCTGTTAGCGCTGAGTCTGATTCAAGCTAAACAAAGATGGCTGCTCCGTGGATGTATGTGTTGTTTGCTGCTTTTGATGCAATTTTAGCAGAATTACAGAATAATTTCTTTTTGACAGAAGAGCAGTATGTGTGACACTTGTTCTAACCCACGTGGACATTGGATAACACCCTTATGATTTGTTGCTGTGATTGGCTAAACACAAATAAGTTCAGCCGCTCACCCAATCAGCTTGAAGTATTTCACTAAACATCCCACCTTTTCCCGAATGCTTTCAGCGAGTCAAGTTCCAGATGGAGACTGTGGAGGAACTCAAATCAGAGTTCAACACAGATCCACTGGTGTGAGCCAGGTTACAAAACTGCAAGTTTGCACAAAAATGTCCTCAAAATGCCCCAAAACAGTAGATAAGTATTTTGACTCCATACACACAGTTTGACTGAGTAAAAAGTTGATTTGACTTTTAGTTTCACTTTAATGAGTTATAAGTTGCCTCTCCCCATTCTTCTCAAAGCCTTATTTGTGATGTTTTTTTCTTTACTTACAAAAAATAATTTGTTCCAAATGCAATTGCCTCACTGATGAGCCCAGACCACAGAACTGTTGTCTTGTTTGTCAATACTTGTTTATATTTGTTATTTGTATATAGTGCAAGTCACAGCTTAGCAACTTCATCTGAATAAATATCAAACGTTCTGATACGTTCTGGATCAACATTAGTCTCTTTATGTCCAATTAAAGCACAACAATAGTATCGTCTAAATCGATATCATGATCCAGCAAAATGTCCTGGATCGGCACTGATGTCACTGATCCCAGTATCGGATCAATGCATCCCTGGTGAAGAGCCTTGTCAAAGAAGAATGTCGTCCATCTAAAGTATTCTATTCTAAAAACACTGCATACATTCCATTGTTCCCCTTTTTCAGGATCTTAAGCAGACAATGACAAAGCAAAGATACTCAACATGAAGTTTAACGACCAGCATCTCGCTCTCTCTCTAAGCCCATCTCTTTTTACTACAAGTTTTACGACACAACACTGACCGACTCTTCTGAATAATATACATAGGCTAAGTCAGCTGTAACCGCGGCTCTTTACAGCAAGAAACTGAAGCTGCACCTCAGCCTTTGTCTTCTTGTGTTCATTTCGTTCAGGCCTTATCAGCCGCCGCCGCCTCGCCGAAGATGGATGTGAGTCGGTTATGGGGCAAAGAAAAAAAAAGACAACACGGGAGTAAGAAAAAGTGTATTTCTGCGAGCTGTCAGTCACAAAGTAAGAAAAAAAAACATCTGATCGTGCGCTCTGAACCCTTGTGCTTTCCCTTATCGGCCCGCTGCGAAACAGGGCATCCATCTTCCGAATTGAAACGTCTGCCGTCTGACCCGCACCTGCAACCACATGATATGTATTTATAGACAGCGGCGGCGGAGAGGGTTAAAGACAGACGGCAGCATTAGGTCCAGTGTGACCGCGGTGCAGAGGGGCCAGCGGTCAGATGGGTTCTTAAGAGGATTAGATTCTGGGGGCGGTTAGTGGTGTTTATTTCAAAGGTGTGATGTGTGGGAGAAATGGGGTCACGGCAAACGGACAGTGAAACGGTCAGTGTCTTTAAAAGCGGTGCAAAACCATTACATGTGCTCCGGTCAAGACTCTCTTTAAAGGAGACTAGTATATGTTTTTCAGTGTATTTAGTAATAACTGATTTTTTTTTTTTTTTTTTTTTTTTTGCATTTGAACATTTTTTAAACATCAATCAGGTACAAAAATTCAGTGTAAAAATGCTTTAAAATTCACTGTTACAAAATACATTGTCTGAAATTGACTGCATTAATATACAATTCTTTAAAAGTTCAAATACAGTTGCTGTGTTTTGAAATTCAGTGTCTGAAGTTTCGCTGCTACGTTTGTGTGCTAATCCAACGTGTTCTCATGGATTGCGTAAAATAGCACGCCATGACAAATTGCGTGTCACGACGACGCCCTCTGCCTGTTTTGGCGTGCAATTACACGCTCGTTTTTTCCAGCGTAGTCTGGACACGCCTAGTGAAAACTATCACAAGTTCAGCTGTAATGGCATGGTAAAGTTGAATACTGACAACACTATTAAAATACTTCCTGGATATGTAGCAATTGATAAATTGCTTTATTTTTACAGACAGGCAATTTGTCTTGTGCTGAGGAGTCAGCAGTTACAACATGATACAACACTTATATACATGTATAAATCTAAGTACACATGATGGACATAACAAAAACAACACAGACAATACAAGGTTGGTGGTGCGACATTTAGTTGCACAATGTGAAATCACAATATTTTTATGCAAAATCCACTTTTCACATTGATGACATCACACTAAGGAGCGATAAGAACTTTTCAATTATGTACAAAATGTATTTGTATGACATAACATCAACAACAACCTTCGAGATGGGCATAGCATCTTTAATTAAAGTTCACCACTAAAAGTCTCTTTCCTTTGTCCCTGTCTGTCTCTCTCCCTCTCTTTCTCTCTTCTCACTCCTCTCTTTATCTGTGTCCCTTTCTCTCTTCTCTACCCCCTCTTCTCTCTCTTCTCTCTCTCTCCTTCTCTCTCTTTCTCTCACTCCTCTCTCTTTCTCTCTTTCTCTCTCTTCTCTCTCTCTCTTCTCTACCCCCTCTCTTTCTTCTCTCTCTCTTTTCTCTCTCTCTCTCTTACTCCTTCTCTCTCTTTCTCTCTTCTGTCCTCTCTCTTTTTTTCTCTTTCCTTCTCTCTCTATTCCTCCCTCTCTCTCTCCTCCTCCCCCCTCTCTTTCTCTTCTCCTCTCTTTTTTCTTTTTATCTGTGTCCCGCTCTGTCTTCTCCCCCCCCCCCCTCCTTCTCCTTTCCCTCTCTCCCCCTCCCCGCCTCTCTCCACCCCCCTCTCTCCTCCCCCCTCTCCCCCGCGTCCCTCTTTCTCTTCCTGTTATCAGCTCAGTGCAGTTAACAGCGTCTGTCCTCTGGGTGTCAGCATTTGCCTGATCCTTCACTCAGCCTCCCCGCTCTGCCTGTTTCTGTATTTCATCTTTGTCTCTCACAGATAATTCCCTTCTTCTTCTTCTTCTTCTCTCTGTGTGTCTCGTTGTCACTCTTCCTTACCGTCACTAAATCTGTCCGCGTCCTACTTGAGCCCGTCTTAGCTTGCACAGATTCACAAAGTCCTGGTTGAGATCGATAAATGTGTGTTACCAGATGTGTGTCGTTTTCAAAAGAGGCACAAACTGGAGATGAAATATGAGAAGCCTGATCTGGAAGGTGACTTTGAGCTAACTTCATTATAGCAGCGACAGTAGCAATGGTAATAGGCAATTATGCCCAAAACTCTTTCTGTGTGTCCAAATGCAGAAATCAAATGAAGAGAATTGATTGCGTAATATATTGTGAAAACTCATTCTGAATAATTATTTAGATGTAATAACTTTCCTGGGTTTGGCTCTGTCACCTGCTGCCTTTTTTCCCAAGTAATTCAAACAAATTGTGACATACAGTATGTATGAATAATTCATGTCGTGTTCATTGTAAGACAAGATTGATGGAAAATAGCTTAGAAATATAAACAGGTCCATTGACTTCCTGTTCAAAACTATAACACTGATAAGCCCCGCCTCTTTGTTGTTAAATTAAGCCTTAACAAGCGGCAGATTGACTTGTTAGTGTTGAAAAGTGGCTGTGCCCATTTTGAATTTTCTGAACACACAACCATTATATATATTTATATTAGCTGTAAGACAAAACAAAACGTTTAAAATAATTGTTGAGGAGAACAATGTTAAGAATCTAGCTACAAGCGGCAATGATCGGCCCGGCGCCCTGTAATGCAACTTTAAATTGCACTCCAAGTTCCTACTCCAAAAAGGTTTATTTGGTCTTCTTTTCTATATTACGTTTCAAATTCCTATATCAGACCAGGATTGTTTATTGTCAGACCTTTACATGGTTTCGACTGCTTGTCTGCAGTCATCTTCAGAAGGCGTCACTTGGTGTTACTGTGACGTGTCTTGCCGGATGATTTACAGGCAGGCAGGCGAAACATGTAAAGGTATGACAAATAAACAACCACTGGTCTGATATAGAATTTGAAACGTAACTCCAAGTACCTTCTTCACATTTCACTACCGCCAAAGTAGTGGTGCTTCACTCCTTCTTCAAGGCAATGTCGTTTGCTGTAATTTTTTTTACTTTTTTGCTAAATGTGCGACAAAATCGCCAAGTAAATTTGTTTGCCCTATCTCTCTGAAGGGTGGTATTCTCACCAAAATCAAAGTGCATGAGTTGCGAGTAATGTTTGTATTGATTTCCGCACCTTTAGTGCTGTTGGGCATTAGCGATCCAGGGGTGCTACGCTAGACCCTAGGGAAGCTAGACCCCAACACGGCCTTCTGCTAGCCAGCCGCTTCCCATGTGCTGAGCATTCTAGACGCCTCCGGGGATGGCGATGTGAGGGGCCACCTTAACAAGATTACCAATTCACTGGGTCTCCCTAAAGATGTATTTGCTGCTGACCATAGACAGCAAACAAACATTGTGTGGGTTGCAACTGGTGCGCGCCTACATGCCCTAGCGCTGAATCGTAATCTAGGTCTTGAAATACAATTAATTAATGTGATCGGATCTCGGAATCATAGTGAGCCCATCCTTCATATGCTGAGTGCAGCTTTGACCTCGACATGAGTCTAACTACACAAAGTATCTATCTAACAATTTACGCCACCAGGAACCAGATTACCTTAACAAATAATGTTAAATTAGTATGATTAAGCACGAGATTTCGGTTGGCACACAGGCCCTCCACCACTCAGCTGTCTCATATGAGGATTCAGTATCTCGTCACAGATCCCCATTCATTTTAATGGTTGTTTTTATCGTGGTTCTTTAATCTATGGATATTTAACCATGATATCGCCTGATTCTCAACTCTCATAAGTCCCTGCGTACTCATCCCACATGCTTCCTCAGACTCAATCTCTTTACACATTTTTGGAGGAACTAGAGCACCTTTTTACTCGCTTGCAATGCGCTTTCTTTACGCCGTTTCACCTGAGAGAAAACGTCCCCACATCGAGCCATGCCATCGAGATTACAAAACCTCAGTCGTTTTCTTGACACCTTATAATACGCTGGGTGAAAATTCTCTCTGATGTCAGTTTTTTATCGATCATATTTATTTCTGATAGTGATCCCGTAGCGGTTACAGAAAGGATGTTGTCTACGAGGATATATCTGCTCAACGCTTCCACACATAAAAGTTTGACAGTCAGCTTACAAAAAAAATCTAGTGAAGTCTAACACACAATTATTTACTGATTTTGACAAGGTCCATAAGCAAATAAAGTCCTAATCATTAAAGGCTCTCCATAGTTACTGTTTGCTCTGTTCCGTCGTAACCTCAGCCCCAGAATCAGAATGACAGTAGTGTAGAGATGGAGCTAGCTAAGCGTTTATCTTAAAGCCCCCAATCGTCAGTCGAGACCCCATGCCTAGTTTTAATCGTGACAAAATAAATACATTCTAGATTTCTCCACTTACAATACAACAGAAATAATGGTATCAATCTACTTTTTTACAATTATCTCTAATCTAATTCATCGAAATAAAATATAGAATGATCTACGACATTGTCTGTGTTCATTAAGCATAAACCTTTTACATTACTCTACTACTACGAGAGATTATTAATTTGTTACATGTGAGTGTCTTGTGCTAAATAATTAAACATTTTTTGCTGTCTCTGTCTCTTTCTATTGTGTAACCCTTGTGATAAGTTGGCCATATTCCACGGTTTGTAATCTTACCGTCGGAAGGTCCCAAAGTCACGAGGGTACGTCACTATACTTCAGACGCTAATTGACGCGCCTTGAGCGCAATGAATCCGGAAGTTGAGCAGGGGAGCGTCTCCCTCACAAGGTCGATCTTGTGGCCATCACCTCGTGCCAAAGGACAGATATAGGAGGAATGAAATGACTTGAGTGAAAATAGAGAAGACGCTTGGACCAAGCTGAGTTGTCAATAAAAAATGGATGAACAACATAACACTTGGCCTAAATCAAAGCCAATAATGGCGGTAAAAAAAACTTCTAAGTTCAAGTATATTGAAGGTTTCTGGACAAACGTGTTTAATCACATCCCTGTGACGCTGGCCTAGTTGTGTTAAACACACATTGCTCTGTATCGCTTGCGTCGTTGCGAGTTATTAGACACAAAAAGGAATACTAGACGAAAAAAAAAACAAAAAAATGTAGCTTCCACCAACTTTGTCCCGGAGCAAGACCTTGGCTCTGACCTGGAGAAGGGTCCCTGACGGTCACCGCTCCACAAACACCAGCTGCAGGTCCAATATATACATTGTGCTGCTGTGAAGTTTCATTTTGGAGAATCGCCCAGAAAAGCTGACTAAACTAAAGTCGGGGATTTGCTTGGAGGCTTGTGGATTAGTGCGGTGACTTTCTATAGGAGGACAAAGGCCCCTCCTCTGAATAAAATAGAATGAAATGTCCTTGGTCAAACCGCTCCCTCCGAGTCTGGAGCTGGACAGAAGCTGCGTCCCTTTGTGTTAAATTATGAATCTTATCTGGAAGCCGACCCGCCCTCCCTGTTGTTTTGGTGTGACATCCGCAGCTCCGAGCCTTCGTTAACGGTGCGCTCTGCATTCATAAAGCATATTTGTGCACGATGGGCCCAGACGGATTCAAGGGACACGCTCAAGGTTAGAGTTTGTCTCGCCGCAGTTTTCAAAGTGACAGGACGAGTTTGGGGTTCGAGCTGTGGGAAACTGTGATCTGTCGTGAAGGCGTGTCGGTTTCTACGGTGGCTGTGAAGGGCAAAACATGCACAAGAATCTAAAAACAGAAATTGCATTTGAAAACACACATGGACAAAAAAAAATCTGGAATCTCAAACTTGAAAACACAAACCTTTCCAAAGCATGACCCACACTGCAAAACAAGGAAAATCTAACTTAGATAAAGCATCTTAATCTAAAAAGACTAATTTTAAGATTTTTTGCACTTAATAAAACCAAGTGTTATAAAGCCTATTTGAATAGTTTTCTGCTCAAAGCAAGACCTGTTATTTTGTCTTGTTCTAAGAAAACTGGTTAGTCAAATTTTCATACTGCGCTGGCAGATTAGTTCACTTGAAATAAGATTTTTTTTACCTCAAAAAAGGCAACATTTTCTTATTTTTGAAGTACTTTTAGCAGTGCAATTTCGAAAACTCAAGCACACAATAAAAAACGAGTCGCTAAGTATGAAAACAAAGAAAACAATATTTTACTGGGTACATCCATCATTGTGATTTATTCAAGCCACTGTAGGCACAGGCTTTATTGCTTTGACCAACAGACCCATTTACTGTTTGTGAACAAAGACGGCTGTGTGTGCCAAAATGAAGCCTTGAACATAGCAGCTGCCTATTCAAGCCATGCAGGTGCATTGTCTGTTAAAGATGGCAAGACTCGTTTTAAAAGGCTCACTTTAACTAACGACAAGCAGCTCCAGATCCATGCACAGTTACTGAAAGAAAGGATGGCGTTAGTAAGTGTCATGATATTCAGTGGCCTGATATTTACTTGTACTTGGTGTAAAAACCTCGTGTGCACAAGAGAAAAGCCACCAGCATACAAAACTCTTGATGAGTACAAAACGTAATTTGCAGAAAGTACAGGAGGTAAGCTACCACAACATTGATAACACTTTTTTTGTTTAATTTGTGTCAACAATCAACAAAGTAGAGAACTATCTATTTAATTGCATTAGCTTTAATGATCCCTTATTGTTCCCATAGCCGTTAGTACTAGCCGCTAATAGTGCGCAGAAATCACAAATTATAATTGTCAACTGCTGCAAGACTATGGAACACATTAGGAGAGGTCAGAGCCTCGAAAAAAGTCATTGTTGAGTTTTCTAACCGCTTAGTATATTGAGTATTACTCACTCATTTTTCAAATAATGTTATAGGGAAACTGCACAAGGCTTCATTGTGTGCATTTTTTTAATGGCATTGGCTCTGAATAGGTCTACTGCTGGGCCCAGACACAGGAAGAACTGTAGTTATTTCATTCAATATCAAGTTAATATTTGACACAAAGTCAAAAGAAGGAGAATACAGTGTGCAATCTCAACTTTGGTTAGTTCTTGTCCACACACCGCTTCATCTCTGGTCACTGATTGGCCAAATGGATCTTCATCTACAGTTTTGGCGTTTTGATCTAGAAGTTGGTGTGAAATCAAATTGATCAGAGAAACCTGACTCCCAATCCAGATGTCTGTTGTGGCTCTACAGACTTAAAACCTTTATCTGCAATTATGTATTTCAGTCTTAGTCTATGGCCTGTGATCTCTTCTTCTCTAAAATTGAATCATGAACTCACTGTTATGACAATTTGTTGTGAAATTTGTGAAATCAACAAATTGTGATTTCCCATTTCTCTATTTAATGCATCTGTTTGTTAAAATACAGACAATTATTTCTAAACCTACTCAAGGCCGTGGGAAGGGGGGGTGCGCAGGGTGCGTCAGCACCCCCTGCTGGATTGATAAAAAAAAAAAAAAAAAATCTTACCATAATATAAGAAATATATATTACATTTGTGTTGTATAAAAACCGTTACATTTTTGAATAAAAGTCTAATTTTCCACATTTTAACTTTAAATCTCTCTGTCTCTCTCTCTCTCTCTCTCTCTCTCTCTCTCTCTCTCTCTCTCTATTTGTTTGGGAAGAGAGAGACAGAGAAGAGGCACTGATTGGCTTAAAACTGCAGTAGTAACCAATCAGAAGCAGAGCTGGGCGGGTGCAGAGAATTTCCTGACATCGTCGATTGGTTGAGCTTGACGCAAGTCTTCCGTGCTCCTTTTCCAAAACACGTCAAGGAAATCTCAGTTCATTTTACGGTATTATACCGTTATTTTGCCGTTTTATTACTTGAAAGTTAAAACAGACGACGGCGTGAATGCCACGTGCGTTTGGAGTTTACATATCGGCTCGCGTGTTCGGAGTTTAGGTCTTGTGTTTGGAGCTACAGATCACAGCCACAGTAAGTGATTCTACAGCAGTCGTCGTCTCTTTTCTCTCATAATTACCGCATTTTTATTGTCTATTTGTCTGGGGTTCTCCTCTGTTTTAAGCGTGCAGATGTTTATTATCTTCTGTTGTCCACGGGTGTTTGGTTCTTGTGCTGTTGGTCCAGAGGTTGGCTTGTGTTGTTGTGACTGTGCTGGAGGTGAAGAGCGTATAAAATAACGCTGCTGGTGGTTGAGTTTGGTTGTTGCAGTAAATTTGGACAATCGGAAGGTCAGACTTGTTTAATTATTATTATTGTTTAAGCTATTTCTGGGATTGGTGTGTAATTTAATAGTTACTTTCATTACTCAGTAACGCAGTTACGAACTCAGTTACTTTTTTGGAAAAGTAACTAGTAATATAACTAATTACTGTTTTGAAGTAACTTGCCCAACACTGAACACATGTACACATATTATAGGCTAATTGATGCACCCGCTAGGACCAAGTCTGTAACTCAATGTTCAGCACCCCCTGAGCAAAATATGTTCCCACGGCTATGAACCTACTTCTCTTAGAGTTCGTTTCTTTCTAACACATTTGGGCGTCTGTTTTTAATAGTCTTATTCGTATCATGAATTTTGAAGGTCATGTGCTGAGGATTATTGTGCTGTGTTTCAAGTCAAGTTCCAGGTGAATTTTAGCAAACTTTCAGGTTTGGTTTACAAAAACATATCCATTATGAATGAAACATGGATTTTCAGCACATTTTCAAAAGCTGTTTTTTTTTTTTTAGAAAAAACTATAGGTTGAGGCTGCATGTCTAGGGATGTTTTTCAAAGACTTGGTCGCATTTTTTCTCAGTCTTTGTTCTGCTCTGAGTGAGTGGCAGCTGGATTTAACCAATCACAGTAAAGTAGCAACTCTCAGAAAGAAGATGATTGTATTTAACTCAAAGGCAATAAGAAAATAGTCTACTAGAATTGTGATAAAATATGGTTTATGCGTTAACGTCTTCCAAGCTCAAATAGACCTGGGTCATTACATCCAGTGGCGTGGTTGCCATAGTGACAGTTGTTTACTCCAAAAACGTACTTTTTTGTCATCTTTTGTCGCAGCGACAACGGTCACAGCAGCAAACGAGCAGCTTTTGGATTTTCATAAGGAAAAGTTGTAAGTGTGCGCGAATTACACGAAGCTCGGCGCACATACTGAGTCTCGCCATGCTCATGAGCCCGGGCAGAGGTGCTGTGGGTCGGGGAGAAGTGAACACACGCACCGCTCGTGGTTGCCAGACTTTAAGAGAGCCAAAAGCGACCGCCCCCGACCACAGCGCCTCTGCCCGGGCCATGAGCACAGTGAGTCTCGGTATGTGCGCGGAGCTTCTGTTGCCCAAAATACTTTGTTTGATGCCCATCGCTTTTGGAGTAAACAACTGTATCACTGGCAACCACGCCATCGGATGTAATGGCCTCTCTGTCTTTTTGAGACTGGAAGAACATTAGTGCATAACCCCTACTGAAATTGTGATCTGTTTCCAAGAAAATCGGGATAACAATTTTTGCCAGATCGCCCAGGCTTAGAACAGGTGATGCTCCGGGACAATTATTCATTTCCTTGCTTACTCATAATCAGCTTTGACATGCTTGACCAATCACTGTTTCTCATTTTCTGTATTACTGTTTGGTTTCATTTTCTACCATTGATGTTTGCTAAATTAACATTCTTGGAAGTCCTTGGAGATGATTGGCGTTGTGATTTTGGGCTATACAAAATATATTGATTTGATTTTGTGATGTGCAACTCCAATCAATTTAGTAGTTCTAAATTACAGTACCATGTTATTAATCCTTTCCATTCTCTATGGCTTTGTCATTAACTGTACTGCCTTTGCACTTTTATCCTGAAACAACATTGTATAGCTCCACATAAATCACAGTTTACAGCTTCATTATCTTCTGTCTGCCACCAAAGAAGCTGTCGTCCAAACGGTGACATTGACTGAAGCGCTGCCCAGCTCTGAAGTGTTTTATCCCACTGGGTCCAACCAAAGTGCCCAGTAAATTTATAATCATCCGCCTATTGTACAGAAACACCAAGGTCAGGCAACTTTTAATGCCTGGCGGAGCTGATCTGGGCCGGATTAGAGCCAAATCTGCACCTGTCCCAAACACTTTTAGATTGGATTTTTAATAATTAACGACAAAGGTGTTTTCACAAAGTCACAGAGTTTGGATATGAATATGAATGAGCTTTGGCTGTTTCAGAGCTGTGATTGCTTGGCTGCTTGTTTGTGGATTTAAAGGTGTTTCGGGTGGTAAGTCTGTGTTAAAACCTGAATCTGCTTTGACTTTTTTTGCCTGTTCCACCAAGCTCACACGGCTCATGTGCAGTGGTCACTGACATTACAAACCATGTCTAAATAAGATACAGCAGCAGAAGTGCTTGGAAGAGCATGGTCTTGTGAACTGAAGTTGCAGTTCTGCCAGGATCATTCTAGGTTAAGGTTCTGGGGTTCTAAAAGTAACCTTTAACTTGATGGAAGCTATTTGAAAGTCTGGATTTTTCAACACAGTCTCCGGAGTAGACGTAAATGTATTTCCATCGCCATCTGTGGGCAGAAATAGGAGTTACATGAATTAAATTCAGAATTACACACTACACGGCACACAATTGTAATGAACATGACTTCATTATCGAAATACTCAGACAAAATTTGGCAATAAAAATTAGCTCAGTGTTCAACCTATGTCACACATCCGGGAAATTTGAAATGGAATGTTTTTGATGGAGAAACAACTTTTTCTTGATAATATTTATTTAAAAAATAATTAAGGTATAGTAGAAAACAATCTTGCAAATAGTTTAAAATATTGGACACATTTTAAAAATGACATACTACAGGTGTTATTCCAATCAGATAATCCAATAGAAGCCCAGTTAATTCTCCACTCCATAAACCTTTACAGTGACATTTAGCTCTGCTGTTTTTGACATTGTCTTCTTCTGGCTCAGCTCCGGTGTTGTTCAAATCAATGGTGTCACATGTTGGCCAGCTGACAACAAACATATTGATCGTGATCACTGAGGCCTGGCAATTTCATTTTGCAAAAGAAAAGGAAATCAATAACAATTTTGGGGCCTTTAATGGGGCATTGCTGTCTATTCTTTTACATGAATGTATTAACTTACAGCGGTGTATTGCTTTAACATTGCCCTTTGTGCAAACTCAAATTGTAAAAGCTAATGCAATAACCTGTATAATTTAATTGTTTAATTTAATTTAAAAGTTTCAATTGACAAAGAATATTTTTTGTCCAGGACTAATAACTATCGGTGTCAAATCAACTTTCAAACTTTGACTTAGCTTACAGTGGTATTTGTCACACTTTAATGACCCACAGTGTTTTTATTTGACGCCTAGTGACTTTTCTTTCTTTTTCTTTTTGTGGTTTGAACTATGATCCAGATTCACCAGACCAGAGTCTAATATCAGCGCTGAGAGAGACAGAGAGAAATATGCTATGACCGCTTATGTGTGCACTTATTTAGAGAAAGACGTGAACTCGTTAACGGGCACATTGAGTTCAATATTGTGCCAAAACGTCTAGTTTTTAAAAGGCTTGAGTTACTTAGCCAAGTAATTCTGTCCTGTCTCAGTGCACTGCAAAACTTGAATTTCATAACTAGTAAAAGTTGTTTGATTCTATGATTTAAACCTCATTTCAAGCATTTTGACGAATGTAACTTTGATTTATTGTAGATAGATTATTTTCCTTTTTTGAAAGTGTCAAACTTATTTGAAGACATTGCTTCTTATTTCAGGTTAAGAAAACTGCTCTTACCCAAGCCCCGGTGATCAAAGATGGCGGGCGCTGTGCGTCAATGGCTTTTGCTCACTGGCGTTCGTTGCCAATATGGCCGTTAGCTTTAGCCTTTTGCTAGGTGCTCTACAGGCTATGGAACATGCGCAGTTGTGTTCCCCATAACTCCCCCGCGAAGAGCGGGCCGAGCTCGAGCCGAGTGAATCCGAAAGAAGCCGAAAGCTCACACGTGACCGTTCTGACCAATCAGAGCGGCAGTTACAGTGTTAGCAGCGGTAGCCGAAGCTAAAGCTTAAAAAGACGTTTTATACGAAACTAAAACCTTTTGAACCGGAAAAAAGTTTATGATGTGAATCTAGGTAAGAATCGCCGCAAAGTCCGTCAGTTCTTAAAGCTGTAGATGCTGTTTCTGGCGAACACGGGCGGTTTGTGTTTGCATTGCGCTCTAGGGAAAAAATCCTTTCTAGCCTAAAGAGGCATTTTCCCGCTGCAGTACCAATGGAGCGGCCACTGGGGCTGATTTACAACGGCTGCAAGCTAGCAATACCGTATCCAGATAATATAATAGATCCATGCTCTTACCCCATTGGCTTTTTTTCTTATTGTCTTTTAACCAGCTAAAAATGTGTTTAAACCAATAAAATATTCTACATTATGCAATTAAATCTTTTCCAGTTAAAGCAGCTCAAATCTGGATAAAAAAATTCTGATTGCAAGTCATTTTAAGCAAGTCTAGATGTGTAGTCTTTGCGGTGTAGCTAAGTAGGACAGAGCCTGGGCAGTATTTGGATGGGAGACCAGCAGATGCCTTAGTAGGAAGGCTTGAGTCCTTGGGCAAGACACTTAACCCACCTTGGATTAACTCACTTGGTGAGTTGATCTTTAATTGTAAAGTATAATATAAATAAACGGACCATTTAATTTCAACACCATTAGTGTTCAGTTTCCCATATTGTCCATCTTTACCTTCATACTACAGTAATTTAGACTGAATATTCTGTCCAACAAATTCCAGACGTTGCCATTGGAAGTGATGAGCAGGAAAGGAGAGACTCACCGGCCCGCATGAGTCTACAAACATGATAATAAAGTACACAAAAATGCAGATATATATCTAGTAAATAAATACAGAGAATGGTTTCACAAACAAGGTCTTACAACAAAACATACTATGACTAGAAGTCTTAGCGACCACTGTCCCAAGTCAAAGTGAAGGAAGGGAAGGACCCATGCTGACGCCATAAACGCACTGTAGACAACAGCGAAGCGCACAAATTCAACTCCCAGGACACACTCTGCCACTCACCGATTGCCCACGACTCTTTACACATGGATGCTGGGCCTTAAGCCTTTACACAACACCCTCTGTTCGCCCAATCGCTCTCGGGCTGAAGTGGTCTGGCTCCTCGCGCTCTCATTCTCGCGGCCATGACTCCGCGTCTGACATCAGGGTAAGGTCAGGTGGGGACACGCATGTCAAAACGGCACCCCTTTTATAGGCCTGTACCGACGGCAACCCCGCCTCACTACAAGTACACTAACTTCAGCACATTTGCACGTGTTTTTGCACTGTTGTACAATAATGTGCATTGTCCTTTTTAAATAAAAAATTCAAATAAATATTAAACAGAGAACTTGAAGTCTGAAAATGTAGAGCCTGGAATGACTACTCTGGCACTTAAAGGGTTAACACAATATATCCACACATTAAAACACTGGCATTACTCTTAGTGCAAGCAAAAAAAAAAACAACCTTGCAGGCCACATAAAACGACTTCGGAGGCCGATTCTAGCCCACAGGCCTTGTGTTTGACATGTATGCTACTTCCCTTGTGCTCTCCTCGTCTCATTATGTCAACATGTTGCTGCTTTAAGTGCTATACTTGGCTTAAATGAAGAGCTCACAGTCTGCCCTTCTCCTGCTCCCCGCGGCCCTCGCTCCAGCCCCGGAGGACAATGAATTGTGGGTAATTAAAATGGCGTG
The DNA here is from genome assembly GCA_038363315.1 of Mugilogobius chulae. Lineage (NCBI taxonomy): Eukaryota > Metazoa > Chordata > Actinopteri > Gobiiformes > Gobiidae > Mugilogobius > Mugilogobius chulae. Next base: position 6,693,647 of record CM076399.1, on the reverse strand, counting down.
TGTCTGGAAGCCGGCCATGCAGCTTCATGTTGTATTCATGCAGATTAATACATATTTGTCGCTGCCTGTGGGCGTCTGAACGGCATCTGTCTGTCATTAAACATTCATAGAGTCTTCCTCGTATCGCACACATCTTAATAGAGTGCAGTAAATCACATGGTCCGACTGGGAATTCACTATAACACCTGCTTTTTAAATGTCTGAGCCTGATTTTACTTCATCACTGCTGGATTTTACTGGAAAGATGTGTATTCATGGATGTTTGATCGCTAGAGCAGCCATGGTGCAAAGATAAATAGAGAGATCTTTTATTATTTGGCAATGAAACAACTGTGTTTCAGATTTGAAAACAGATCTAATATTGAGAATGATGAAACTATGTGCTTTACTTCATACTAATATAATAAGACTCAAGTAGAAGTACAAAGTTTTGGGGAAAATTGCATCTGATTTAGTATAATATATCATAATATGTAGCCAAGACCACCTTTTATATTTGGGATCTATTCTTAAACCTTATGAATGAAAGCAGTTCAATAAATTGTCTAAAATGCATTTTTCAAAGAAAGGACAAAATGAACAGCAAAAGAACAGCTGACTTCAATGCTGCTGAAATGAGTTTGACTTGATCAACATGATGACAAGTTAATGTGAGTAAAGGTGCATTAGTATTTGACTGTAGGTGTTGATTTCATCAGGGAAACAAGGGCAACGTCATTGACTTCAAAAAGTGTATCTTAACCTTGCCACCACTAAGTGTGATTGTTATGGTACACATATTGTTAATTTTCGTTGTCCTTGGACTACATAGGGCTGTAAGTCTACATGTCTGTTCTTGTGTTTGTTGTAATCTGTAAAATAAGAAGGCTTGGTTATTTTATGAGGGTAATTTGCACCTAAAGGTAAGAAATAAGACTTGGAAAACACGTTAGCATGTAGCATTTAATTTTTCATGCTAACTAGCTAACCTGTGTTGTACTTTTTGTTGGGTATGAGAGTAGATTAGATTTCTGCTGTTTTATTTTCTTGTTTATTATATTGCACAAACACTGACTATATATTGTATTTGTGTTGCAGCTTTACAAAGTCATTTGCAAATGGTCATTAAAAGCCATTGAAGAAGTCCATTAATCTGTTAGCTGTCTGTCTGGATAGCATCACGTCTAGTGATCATTGTCAATGTTGAAGTTTTGTGACTTGCTCATGGTATGAGCCGCTGTCTTCTGCTCTGTGAGATCATGGTTTAATAAACGACTGTGTGCAAAGCAAAGCGGAAATCAAGTCAGAAACAAAGCGAGAGAAATGAATGTTGAGGTTCAGAACGAGACAAGAGATGGATGAAGTGACAAACTGCAATGCTCCTGTTTTTAGCGCCCTGTGCTGCAAGAGCTGTTCTGAGAGGCAGGACAGACCCGGAGCTGTCCTGAAACCATTATGTACTGACTGGTTTCAGTTGATTGTGGCTGGAGAGTGCACCAGTGTGAACACGTGCAAAGTAGAAGGAAATGGGGAAATGGCATGCATGTGCGCATATTGTTTTGCTCACAGTCCCAAAAAAACATTAATCAACGCCTGTGGTGCAAACATTTCTATACATTTGCCCCTGTTTCCACAGCGACAGATGTGTGATATTGTGGACTTTGATGCAATAATAATGTAATGTAGACATGGTGCAGCGGTTAGTCTTTGGCCTCATAGCAAGAAGGTTCTGGATTGATTCTCAGGCAGCCAGTGTCTGTGTACACTAATTCAGGAGCTCAGGATTCAGTTCCCTTACTGCAAACATGTACAATAGTCTCCTGTTCCCTCCTGGAATACAGATGCTTAGTTAATGTAAAAAAAATCAAATAAGCAGCGGCAGTGACGTACACATTTAAACAACAATTGAAATACAAAAAACATGGATCATCTCGGCTAAAGTGATCAGTCTGAGCTTTTGATTTTGAAGTGTTTGTTTGTATGTTTATTTCCCTGTCGTTGAACCTAAACGTTGCACTATTTCAGCATTAGACCATAGCGATTTCTTTCTGTAAATCTGCCAAAAGTGGGTCAGGCCATAACCCAGGTTCTTGAGTGGTTTTCTCTGTTTCCGACTGAGCAGTAATAGGAAAAGTGGCTGTATCCATACCATTACTTATTCATGCATTTGTAAAAAGTGAAGGGCTGAATGTGACTGGGATATGAACTGAATTGAAGACTTGTTATCTCCACGGAAACGCTGCCAAGAGGGAGCAGTGAAGGGCAGCCACACGTGAACGCCCAGTGGGAAAATATTAACCAAATTAATCAGGGTTAATTAGCAGCGGATGTGCTCTAAGTGCTTTTAATTGCACGAGGCAGAGACAAAACGCCTTTACTGCACACTTAATTGCTTCATTCCACACTTATTACTGATATCATTTTGGAGTCGTGCGAAGCTTTGGGCGCGTCAAAGCCGTACTCAAAACATTAAAGGTGCACTAACTTGGCAACGTTTTCTATTTGTCTCCATCAAGATGTGTTTGCTTAGCTTGGAATGTCCCACAAGATGACATTAAGCTGATTTAGGTGAGTCAAGTTTTAAGTCAGATCCATGGAGAGAAAACACATGAATAGCGAAGAAGAAGCGATTGTTGCGTCTTGCTACTGAGATGTTTTGCTATAATTAGTTTACTGAAGTTGTATTTTGGTGCAGTTCTGTTTTGTTTTGTATCTGGGCTCAGAAAAGTCTTGTTTTCGAGGCCCTCTAACAGACAACCAGGCTTGTGAACATGTGAAGTTTTACCAAACAGCAAATTATATGGTGCTTAAATGTCACTGTCTTCTATTTAGAGTTATTTTATATACATTTTAGGTGTGAACTTGGCAAATTTGCAGCTTTCAGATCTACAGTGATGTGCCATTTAGGCAGGCAGGCTAATGCCAAGAGCCTTCCAATTCAACACATATCCTGATACAAGGGTCACGATTTGATACGTATCACGATACATGTTTATCTTGATACAATTCCCTCAATACAAAACATAAAAATATGTTTTACTGACCAAAATGAGAAAATATTTTAAAAATATATATACTGTATAAAAAAAGTATTGTATATTACCTGTATGTTTTCAACATGTTTTTGAGTGCAGGACTCCTTAAAATCAATGGGCCTCATTCATGACACGTTCTTACGAACAAATTTGTTCTTAAGGGCTCCTTACGAACATTTTTGGCATTCACAAATTTGTTCGTAACGGAAAATGTTCGTCTGTAAGAACAAATCCTACGAACACTGAGGAGCACTCGTAAGAACAAAAAATCTGCTGTTTCAGATTTTATTTCTTATATAGTTCAGTCAAAATTTTAATTCCTACATGATTGTAGGTTATGTATTTTTGCAAATTATTGTATAAAATAATTTTAGAAACAAACAAAAAAATTCTGTTATGCATAAAAATGACTCCTTTAATAAACCTGCAGCAGCCTGTCCCAGCCTCAGAGCCTCTGTGTTCTGATCCTCACAGGACTCATGTCCCTGTGTCCCCCCCAGGACCAGAGCGCACGGTGCTCTGTCTGTGCACCCTCGCCACAGCAGCCACTGCCCCCCTCCCCGCTCCCCCACACGCGCGTTCTACCGCGACGTGAAACGCGATATAAACGGTAAAAGCCCAGCGTTATTTAATACATCTGTGACTTTAATCTGTTTCCTCTGAGTGTGTTCATGTGAGTTTGGACATTTTTAAAAGACGCTGAAGTATTAACTCAGCGAAAGTGGGGAGACGCGCTTCTGCAGCGTCTTCCTCATTTCCACTGCTCCAAGTCTTGTGAATGACGCGCTGCGGCCCGCCCTTTTTGCCATATAAGGAAGTATGCATTATTCATTTTTATGTAAATGATCGTTCGTAGCTATGGTTTGTGAATTTGGCGTAAAGGCTGCTAGGAAGGAATTTGGCTCGTTACGAACCCGTCGTGAATCACACATAGAGTTTTCGCAGCAGCTTCTTAAAGTGGAAGTAACACACAGATTTTACGAAGACTTTCATGAATGAGGCCCATTGTTAAGAATGTAATTTAGAATGACAACAAGTTTGCCACGATATATCACAATATCGATACATCAAGTACAGCCCTAAGTAGGTAGACAGACAGACAGACGCCTGTTGGACACCTGTTTGACAGCTCTGGAGAGAAGACAGTCACTCCTTCTGCTTTTCTGAACAGCCACAGTCTAATGCAAAAGTGATCTTTGTTGGACAAGATAGGCCACTCTGTCTAATGAACCTCTCCAGAACGGAGACAGACTCCACTCTGCCTCTCAGAATCGACCCAGTCTCTTCACCAGCTTATCCAGTTTCTCCTTTACTGTCAGTTCTGACACAATCCTGGTATGTGAGATACTATTCTTTTCCCTCAGAACTTCAGAAAACACTGTTCTGAATGTCCCAAATCTGTGATATCTGAGATAAATCTCTGAGATCTTCTGCATGGTTTTTATTGCCTCCTGTCGCTGACTGTACGACAAGTTCGGTTCGCGACACTTGCAGAACTTGTGCAAGTCCCGACCTGCACCGAGCACTCAGTGTACAGCAGGGGTTAGTCCATAAGTCATACAGGCTCATTTTGAGAATGTTTGCAGCATTAGCATATCAGGCAAGATTGCTTTAATTTTCTTCTCATATGTGATTTCTTTTGCAGCCAGTAGATGGCACGCTAACTTAGTTTTTGATGTTGGAAGCAGACTTTTTATAAGTTCTCATGCATAGGATTCTAAAATTGGGGCCCTTAGGAGTATGTTGGAAAGACTGCAACAACACAAATATCAGTGTGCCAACTTAACTCAAAGACCATAAATATCTCCTGTTCTTTCCTAAGCAGAGGTGTTTTGTTTTGCAGGAGGCTGGAGCATGTGGGGCCAGTGGGCAAGTGCAGCAGTGACTGTGGAGGAGGCATCCAAACCAGGAAGAGGAGCTGCCAGTCGCCCCCAGAGGAGTCGTACCTGTGTGAGGGAGTGTTGGAGGAGGGCAGGCCGTGTAACTCTCAGGCCTGCACTAACCCCAAGACCAGTAAGATCACCTCAGAAAGCGCTTTTACTGTAGCTACTGTGTCCTCGGCTAATACTGGCACCCTGAAGAGTAAGAAGGGACGAGGCCGCGACAGTGCTGGTGCTTTTAGATAGTTACCCATGGGTTACAATCGCATGATTTGTCTGTTGTTATTGCCATTTGAGTACGTCTGATGGCTTCACTGAACAGGAAAAATAAGTCAAATTTCAATAGGAAAGAAGGTTAGAACTAAATCTTTAAAACAGCAACAATTCACACTCAATGTATTCAAGAATATAGATTATATGTGAACAGTGAAGGACTAATTATATCTATGAGCAAAGTTATGCAACTCAAGTCATAGTTGGGCATGTAGTTGTTATAAACTTATGCTTGGATGAAATTCACAAAAATTTCCCTAGGATGTAAGATTTAAAAAAAAAAGGGCTGGGCAATATGACAAAATAATAATATCATGATTTTCTTGATGCCAATCACGATTTCGATTCTATCACGATTATTGTAGACTGTTTATTTTCCTATTGTCTTTGAGGAAACACAATTCACTAGCAATAGTTAATTCCAGCTGTTAAAAGCTGACCAGTGTTGCCAGATTTTCAGAGAGAAACAAGCGACCTCTGCCCTTCAAAAAAATGTTAATAAAAGAAAAGATTAAAGGTGGGGTAGCTGAGTTTTACTCTGCAAACACGGTTTAGGTTTTAAATCTGACATTTCCGCTCATAAACCATTCAACATTGGTAAATATGACATATATTCATTTTGATTGCATTTATGGCTTATAAACTTCTTTTTACAAACAACTAAGTGAAACTGGTGAGGACCACCCAAGCTCAGCCAATCATTCACTCCTGATTAGAACAAAATTTTTATTTTTCAGTTCAGACAGTTTTTTCAAAAGCGCTGTATTTACTATAGACTTTTTAGTGGAAAGCACAAAGTTTACTAATTTACAACTAAAAAGTTAGCTACCCCAACTTTAATTACATTAACAACATTGTGTGTTGCTGCAAAACAAGTGCAAAACAAGCGGATTTTGCCATATCATGTTTTTTCTTACGTTAATAACAACTTTTAAACATGCTAAAATCCAGTTATTTTAGTTAGATATATTGATATAATTCAATACATCAAAATGGAAAAAATTGCTAAGCTTAATTTCTTTCAGGATTTAAAAGCGTAGTCCAAAAGGAACTTAAAAAAAAGAAGCCCAACGTTGCTGTAAAGACTTGAATTTGGCAACTCTGAGACTAAGAGTAATTGATTGGGGAAAAAAAACCTTCAGCATCCCTTTGAGAGCCAAAATAGACCCCTTGGCAGGCCACTTTGGACACCTTTGCTTACTAGTTTAATTGATAAATTGATCAGTGGTATTGGATTCAGTAGAAGAGAGAGAATTAGGAAGAGGTTTGGAAGCTTTTTATAAATAGTCTAAAGTTTTTGGGTGCCAATTTTGTCTAATATAATGTCAAATTTCCAAGAATTTCTTTGGTTGGATACAACATTAGAGTGTCTTCTGTACTCAAAATGGCAGTACCACAAATGTGAACCCATGACAGGGTGAATGTACCCATAAGTTGCTTTGGAAGAACAGAGAGCAACCAAAGAAACATCTTTTTAAAAAATGTGTCTTATACAGAAAACCTGTAGAAAAACTAACTTGATTTTTAAGCTAGCTTGTAAAATGTCAAGTGTTTATCTTGTTCTGTTGTTTACCGCTGGTTTAGCCCTGGTTCAGTCTTTCCGTGCTGGAGAATTGGAAAAGTTTGTTCGGTCTTGAGGTCAGAAAGTCTGTAAAACCACAGCACAGAGTTTGTTAAAAGACCCTATATATTTGTCAGGGATGCCATTATCAGTGGAGGCACAGATGTCCATCTGTCACTGTATGGGCTTTGAAGCTTGGTGTTTATATGTAATTGTGTGCTATGTGTGTCTACAGCTATTCTTCTCAGTGCTTTTCTCTCATCTTTTTCATGCCACTGTGTATCTCTCCATCATCTATAAGTCAGTATTTGACTTAAGGAGTGCATGTTGGAAAGGGGACTTTGATCGATGAAAAGTAATAATAACTTGCTTTCTACGGCCGCACACAGTTTATCCAAAACGTTTCACCAAAGGGCCAAATGGACAGCGACAAATTGACCCCTGATGGAGCAGCCATTTTGAAACGCATTGCTTTCATTGAATTGTATGATTTTACCTTGAACAAATGGCTTCACATCTTTTCTTCGTAGCTTTTTTTGTCCTTCTTTACAGATACATTTTTGAAAGAAGAATGCTTGACTTTTTTGTATTTTTTGAGTTTTTTTTTTGTTCACATATAAAATCAAAACACATACACCATATCAAAAAGTCCCAAGTTTGGCTGATGCTACTTTTGGGTGATCTCAAAATGAACTGTGTCCCAAAAAAGAACAATAAGATCTACATATATGCCTCCTCCCACACCCCCCGGCTCCTCCTTCATGTAGGCAAAGGGCGCCACCTCTCTCGCAGCCAGTCGCTCCGGTCCGTGGACAACCGAAAGCGCGAAGATGTAGACAAGGCCCGCCCCGGATCCCAAAGCCAACAGCCAGGTAAGGGAGCCCCGGCATCAGCCACTCTGGCAGCTTGGGTGACCACCAAACAGAGACACAGCAACACCAAACGTATACACACATCCACAGTTTATCTAAAAAAATAAAAATCTCCCAGCGATCATCACAATGGACTGATTCCAACATGGACCCTGACCAACATAGTGCACTGGTGATTCTCGTGAAAGGCTGCTGTGCTGGGTCTGTTCTCAACTCTCTATCTATGAAGCCCCCCTCCTCAAAGCTCTTAAAGTCATACTCCACACAAAAGTAGCGTCGTAATGTTGAAGTAATGTTGAAGTTTGTGGTTATTGTGTTACTGGTTCTAGACAAACCTTATTTTCAAGGTGCTGTTCAAACCTACATGTATTAGCAAGTGTAAGTTTGTGGTTGAAATGAATCAGACCATAGACCATATAAGAACGGACAATGTTAGTAGATATCTGGTTTGAATTCTCTGTAAATGCTGCTGTCAGGCTCACTTAAACTGTTACTTTGGTTATTTACTGTTTTAATGTTGTGTTAGAATCCAGAGTTTTGGTTTCTTTTTTGACTTTGTAAATCTAGATATGAATAATAACAAGCTCAGCTCTCAGCCTAGTCTCAGAAGAAAACGTAGATAGATAACAAACATTTGATGAGCATGTTTTCACACCTTTTTTTTTTTTTTTTTTACGGAAATATGTTACAAAAGTCTTTGGGTTAAATGGAGGCTTTCCATTTTTTGTAATGAAAGTAATGAGAGGCTCTCACACAGCGATCAGTCTGGTCCGGTGAGTCGTGCAGCTGTGCTCTGGTCGTCCGGATCTTTTCCGTTGGAAGGAACTTTTTCAGACTGCCGGAGCCCTTCGGCTCCCTTTTTGGTGAAGTTGTGAAAACGAGACACGACAAACAGGAAACCATGTGATTGCGGGTGAAGAGAATCCGGTGGTTTCACAATAAAATCATTACGTTACTACTACTACAACAAATACTTCAAATGCTCAACATATAATGACCATATAACATGCAAGATGTCAATAAAAGTCCCATGCTTATCCATTGTGCAGCGGAAAATAAAACAGAAAAAGTGACGTTAAATAAGCTCTAAACTCAGCACAAGTGTTTTTTGTTTACATCTACATGTGTCAGTGATCTCGTAAACTCCCAAGTTGAGCGTGAACCTCATGAGCTCGTGCTCTCACGAGGTCAGCGGAGTCCGTACAGACACATGCATATTCTGGTCGCAGTGTGAGTGACCACCGGACCCAGACGGATCTGGACTGGACAGTCCTAAACTTATCCTAACTTGAAGCCAAAACTTACCCGCTAAATTTTTGTGTTTTGCTTTTTTGTAACATATTTATCTAAAAAGACATGAAAACATTATCATATATTTTTGATGTTTCGTTATATATCTACATTTCCTTTACAGACTGCTGCAGCTCGTTAGCTGGTGGAAAAGGACAGGTATCATTTGACAACTTGATTCACTCTGTAATAAAGGAACTGGGCTTTAAATTAGTCGCTATACCTGCTAGACACGAAAGGTTTAAGTCTTTATGCTATATACAGTATAATCTGTGAATCAAACTTAATTCAGCAGCTACATCCAAACTAACTCCTATTTTTTTTTTTTTTTAAGTTTTACAATGTAAAGTTACCTTAACGTATTTTCTAATAAGAAGTAATTAATCAATGTGGTAAGCATGGTGCACTCAGATAATCTTTATGTTAGTCAAAGAAAAATGACCTCTTGTGGTAATGTACTTACAATATACGTACCTTTTAGACTGCACTTATTGATATTATGAAAAGAGATTCAAATGTGTTCAGCTTCCAGAGACAACTTGTGATTTGTGTGGAGTATAACTTTAACTGTGGAACCCTACTTCCTGTGTAGCTCCCGTCCCTGCTTCACCTTTAGGTTCTGGTGACTATGGACTATAAGTTCTTCTGTTCTGATCAGCTCAGTTCTGACTTTTTTTACTCAACCATGACTGACATATCCTTAGCGACATGCATTTACTTCTGCTGGAAGTCAATGTCGAGGATATGGCATCAGAGCCCTGTCACTAAAATGACCCTGTACCCAAATTTTTTCAAACTATTGGAATATATATATTTTTTTCCTGGGCCGCCTCTTTTGAAAGAAGATAATTCACAATAGAAACTAACTCACAATTAAAACATTCTCTTAATGCCAATCTACTTAAGCCGTTGTTAGCATTAAAAATATTATAATGTGTCTGCAGAGAACAAATATTCCTGTTTATCCTGATCTTGCTGTGCATACAACATGAAAACTATTGATTTTACTTGAGAGCATACCTATTGAAATTTTTGGTCAAATGTTTTAATCCAAAGTCGTGTAAAGGTCAAGGAAAAACGGTTCATTCAGTGGCAGCATGCTTAGTTATGTATCCAGTCTGAGCACCTACTGCCTCTGAGTCGCTGCCTTTTAAAACCTCTGATATTATTTAAACTGCAGCTGGTCCCTGGGACGTTTGAGCCCACAGTGTTCCAGGGTGAAGGTCAGAGCATATTCCTAATGCAGACCAACTGTTACTTGGAAAGAGATCTGAAGTACAAGTGAAAGTTCAGTTGGAACTGTCCCTTTTCGTCCTTCCACTGGTTGATTACGGACAGATTTATTTCAGATAAAAACAGTCTGCTTAAACAAGAATCAACCATTTTTAAGTTTAAAGAAGTGCAACAGAGAAACTTTTGGGTTAGTTTGTAGGTAAAAAGTGACTTAAATAAAACACATTTCAGTCAAACAGTAGAAACTTTGAAGGAGGCGGTCCTTGAAATGCCCCACAGTAGACTCCACCCCTTTCACCACAGCACCACCCCTGTCCTTATTTGGCCGCCGAGGCTGTTTCCTGCATGCTAATTAGTTGTGGTCCTCTCTGTCCCTCCCTTCCTCACTTCCTGCTGCAGTAGACTCGGCCTCAGGGGAGGAGTGGTCGGCCTGGAGTGTGTGCTCTGCCACCTGTGGTGAAGGCTGGCAGAGCCGCACTCGCTTCTGCGTGTCCTCCTCCTACAGCACGCAGTGCAGCGGGCCACTGCGCGAGCAGAGACCCTGCAACAACTCAGCCGTGTGTCCAGGTAAGCCCCGCCCCCGCCCATCCTGCTGCCCCGCCCCAACTGCCACGCCCACAGATGCTCCGCCCACTGCCCCACACTGGGTCCTCCTCCTATGGTGTATTATATTAATTTACTGTTGATGCCTTGGTGCATTTTGCTAAATGATTTACAAAAATCTATTTTTTACATTTGTCAAGTTTGGATGTTGGATTGAGAGTCCTATCATTCATGCATTGATTTCCCCAGCATAAAGCCACCAGAGCAGTATTATCAGAACTCCACTGAGTGCACATTAGTATATTACACCACAGGACGAGACCCTCGCCTGCCCGCACCTCTTTAATCCCTCTGACTCCCCACTCGACAAGCACTTTCCAACCCAAAATCTCCACTTTTCCCAGGGCTCTGGTTGCAAATTAGTTTTGGTCAGGCTTTCCAACATGCAGGGCGACTCATGTAGACCCAAATTAGACATCAAATATGGCATAATCAGTCAAAACCTCAGTCAACCCCATACACACAGCAAAAGAGATATCTGCTGGATTTAAAAGGACTTGAATTCAGATTATTTATCGAGATTTGCTGATTTAAATACATTTTAGGTTGAGTTAAATTTAACTTCCTCCTCATGGTCTCAAAAGGTAATGTCAAAGTAATGGCTTTATTTCAAATGACACAAAAGTGTTTAAAATCTGGATTATAAGTGACAACTGTTTCTACCTATGTGGTCAAAAGCTCTGAGGTCAAAGACTTTATTCTGTTAATTTGAACCTTAGCAGTCAAAAGTTGCAAATATTTAGTATTAACATAGATTAAAGCTGCCTAAGTACCTGATTTTTAGGCTTCAAAGCAGACTTTTTTGTTGTAAATTAGACACCACCTAATATTGTACGTTCTGGACTTTGTTGCAAAATCAGATCGCTGTATACTGTCTGAACCGAAAAAGAAAACATTCTGTTTCCTATAGACAAGCAGCATTCTGATTGGCTGCATATAAAAAATATTTTCATGTTAACATACTGTCTTACTTAGTGTGAAAAATCATCTCCCACAGCTTTAACTATTTGTTTTGAGTAGGGATGCATCGATCCGATTCTGAGAGAGGATTTTATTCAGGGCGTTTACATGGAGGCCTGGCAAACCAGATAACTAACCTAGTCAGATTTAAACCAGTTTTGCAAAGCTCAAGTAAACCTGGACAGACCTATTGAGGAAAACCAATTGGGCGTATTCTGATTTCAGACTCATGTAAACAGACAATCGTTCTGCAGCTGGACAAATATAACTCACATCTCCCGGTCTTGAGGGGGAAAACCAAATAGAGCCTGTTTTTTTAGCCTGGTCTGATTTCCCTGCATCATGTAAACGCACATAATGCCAATTAGGAAATTTTGCTCAATCGGGTATCGGCTCCATGATATCCATTTAACTGGACATAATGAGACTAATTCACAGTCTGGTGTTGATTCTCTATTATTGGGCATTTTATTCTGATTGGGTTGACTTGTACTGTAAACAACAGTGACATTACACTATTAGACCAAATTGACTATGTTTTTGTCTGAAAAAAAGCTATTTCAGTCCTTACATTTGTATTGGTTGATATCAGGTATGGGCAGGATCAGTATCAGAGCTGAAAAATCTGATTGGTTCATCTTAGTTTGAGCATAGGAGAAACAATTTAGGTTCATCTGAACATAAATGTGGCTTAAATTTGTCACAATTATACATATGCATTACACTTTGTGGTGGAAATTAATTTACTCATTTGCAACAACAAAAAGATCAAGCACTAAAGCTTTAATGATGAATGATGCCAAATAAAAGTAATTATTAAAGTTGGGGTAATTCACTTTTTTAGCCATAAAATCAGGTCTAATCAGGAGCCGAATGCTTCGCGCTGATTGGCTGAGCTTGGAGCGGACACTCCAGTTTCACTTTACTGTTTGTAAAAAGATGTTATAAGCTACAATTGCAACCAAAATGAATAAATGTCAATATTAACCGTGTGTTGAAAGATTTATGAGAGGAAGTTGTCAGATTTAAAACCCAAATCATGTTTTTAAGGAAAAAAGAGAGACTAGAAGTTTGAAAAATTAAAAGTATGTCTTTGATTACTTTGTTCAAAACCAACCATTTAGACCTAAAGACAGCACAAATCAAGATAATGACATTCTGTGTTCAAGTCCATTTATCTGGCGTAGATATATTTTTTGCGGTTCTCCTGAGTTCTGGCTGTCTAATGGCTACACTAGGCGCTCTGATTGCAGTGCATGGTGCTTGGGACGAGTGGTCGCCATGGAGTCTGTGCTCGTCCACCTGTGGGCGGGGCTACAGGTCCCGAACGCGCACCTGTACCCCGCCGCAGTTTAACGGAGACCCATGTGAAGGCCCGAGAAGCAGACAAAATTCTGCAACATAGCCGTGTGTCCAGGTGAGGAAGAGACCGAAACACAAAAGTCATCTCATCAGACATCACATTCAACACTTCATGGGGTTATTCACTTCATCTTCATTATGAGCTGCCATCTACTGGACGTTATTGTCAATTTCACAAGTTTCCTTTTGATTTTTTACATATAGTGTAAGTTAAATGTCTTCATGAAAAAAAAAATATGATTATACATTTTTGTTTGTTTGTTTGTTTTTTCATAATGAGCAAGTTCATAAAAACACACAAAAATATGTATTATATTCATTACTCTTCTCTTGTAAAATTGCTATTGAGAACCTTTACTCCAGATGTGTTTTTGATGAGGGAGCATTGAATATTTTAATTGTCAGTGTTTTTACTGGTAGATTGATCAACCTCATGTTGTGTTTATTTATTTATTTTTAGTAATCAGATCTTTGCAATTCAATGTAACTACCAGCACTTTATTAGAGTTTTCTTCACAGTTACTGTTCTGCTAAATTGTCTCAGAGGGCGCTCAAACTCAGCTAAAGTTTTAATCAAAGCTCAGAAGAAGAGCAACATGGAGGAAAAACAAACATGGCTCGTACAACAGTTTGAAACAAGCGAAGAAAACTGGTGAGAATTGTGTTTAGGACTGTAACTAACAATCATCATTAGTTAGCGATTGTGTTTTGAACTAGTTAGCTAGTTATTATACTGTGCATTTAGACTTTTTAAATAGCCATTATCACATTCTAATAAAAAAATATGTTTGAAAATGGTTACTGAAGACTTCTGGGGCGAAATTGATCTTTTAATTCATCTTATTCCACCTTGCCCAGTTTTTCTGTTTGGGCGGTTCCTTTTAGCTGCGGTTAGCTTAGTTACATTAGTTATGTAGCTAAGCTATGTTGTTCACATCACATATGTGTTGTACTTTGTTTGGAAGCTTAGGTTGTTTTTAAAAGAGCATCTATCTAAAAAAAAACAGTGGCTGGGTTAATTTTAACTAATGTTATTTCTATTTGAAATTCCACTGCAAGAAAAACAAGCTAGCATGTTAGCTAGTTTCTACAAGAGGGTTTGGGTAGGGTGACCGCCCACTTCCCGAATAAACATGCATGGGCTAGCTTGATTTTTTTCTCCAATCCAGATATGTCATACACCATCACTTTGATGACTATGCTAACAAAAGTTTATATTTTAAAATACTTACTTCAGGGATTTGCGTAAGGTTAGGGTTAAGCTTAGTTTAGGTTAATGTGGTTAAGTTTAAGGATTTGGGAAAGGTATAACCAGGTCGCGGCATAACTATGTTGGGGAAAATAAAGATGCTGTGGGCTCCCATGTTAAATTTCCATAAGAGTTTGGAAAAAAAATCTACTGAATGTTTGATGCCCTCGAGGCTAATGAGCTCTTTGGTGGGTCAGTAGCATAAGCTCTACATTTCTGTTTCAAATCCATTTCTACATCTTTATAAACTACAGATTTATTAAGAAATGTTGCCAAATTTTTAGTTCTAGATGTGCTTTTTAAACTGAAAACAGTCGTGCTGTGGGTCTGAGTTAGCACATAGCTGGCTAGCCTGCGATATATCTTGAATTTTTCAAAAAGCCTTATGGCATTTTAAAATGGGGCAATTGCTTCTGAAACCAGTGCAATCTTCCACTGTTGAGCTCCATTGTGATGACACAAATAGTGGGAGGGGCAGAATAAGTAGTTTTATTTTTATTTATTAAGATAAAATAATGTATTTTATTTGTCCCACCATGGGAAAATTCGAGAGTTGCAATGCACAGTTTAAAACAGTACAGAAACATTGAATCAAACAAGATAATAGTTTTACAATACAGTTAGTTAGAACAGTGCAGAATAGATTAAGTAGTATCAGTATACATAGTATTATGTTCAATATGTGACTTTGGGCAACTGCTGCATATAGACAGAATAAATGCAATATAAGGTAAAATGTCTTCAAAATGAATATGTTTATGTACAGAGCAGCGTGACAAGGAATGAATTGCAACAGATAAATATATATATATTTTTTTGTAAAAGCGAATGTTGTTTTTATTCTTTATATCTATGATTATATAAAACTTGCTCATTATGAGTTTTTTCAGTTACTCAAGAATATTTTATCCATCTTTGGTCTTCAGTCCATTTGGAGTGACCACCGACTCCCTGGTTCCGGAAGTACAGCCTCCAATTAAAAATCACCATAGGGATTTCAATTTTGCGAAATCCCTATTACGGATGTCACAATATCAAATTTTAGTATCGCGAATATTGTGATACAAAATATCACAATTTAGCGATTATTCACGATTACCATCGCCACGACCAAACAACAGACAGCAATCATTTTCAGTGTCTAACATGCTTTTTATTAAATTAAACATTCTGAAAGAAAAAATCTTATTGTGACAAAACATTCTGCTGCATTTGTTTTAAAAAAGTTTGTATCTGGAAAAATGTAAAAAAAAACGCTATATTTTTGAAAGGCAGACTTTTGCTTCTAAAATGGCCATTTAGAGATAGGTTGATATGTATTCAATTATTTATTTATTTATTTTTTTTTTCCAATATCAATATTTGTTATTTGTGTTTGGAATAATCACGATTATCGATCAACCTAATAATCTTGACATCCCTAATCTCTATGCGAGTTGCACATCTGGAACCAGGGCCACTGTTGAACCCCTTTCCTTTTTTTTGTTTTGTTTTTGTTTGGTAACTTCTAAAGACAACTGTGTTTCTGCGTTGACGATGCTGCTGCCTCTAGTGGACGGAGTGTGGAATGAGTGGTCCAGCTGGAGCTCCTGTTCGGCCACGTGTTCAAACGGGACGATGCAGAGGACGCGGGAGTGTAACGGACCGTCGTACGGAGGCTCCGAGTGCAAGGGCGAGTGGCTGGAGACTGTGGACTGCTTCCTCGGAGAATGTCCAGGTATGAACACTCTACTATGTTTTTAATAGAGCAATTTAACTAAAAAAACAACAGGGCCAATCAGAGAGTGCTAATCAGTAAGACTATGAAAAGGCACAAATTTAACAAGACTAAACAAGACTATGAAATATGACATTTTTAATTGACCTTTAATGTACGGTATTTTTTTTATTTATGTGTAGCTCAGCAGTATCAGACCGTTTGTGTGCGTGTCCAAGTCAAACATAAAATCTTGTTGCAGTTGTATATAGTGAGATGTTGTGACATGAGATCTTGTCGCTTAGAAGACATCGGGGTTGTTCATTTGAAATACAATCCAGTTACTATAGAGATGTGGTGCTTGGAGAATCCAAACTGACATGTCTTGAATTTTTTATATCTATATGGTACAGAGTTAAGACTGGAATGGTCCAAGTCAGTGCAACTGCAACAGAGGAATAAGGAGCAAGGAATAAGATTAATCTATTTTGGAATGAGTTACTGAGATTTCTGGGTGACCCATTAGAGGCAAGACAGTTTCTTGAAACGATGGATGGTTCAGGTGACTGCTCGGGCCTTAGAGTTGATTGATAACTATGAACACTTGAAAATGTCAAAATAAAAATCCATTGTGTCTCTCTTATTTAGATTCAAGCAGCCTCTGGGATGAATCAGACTCAGTTTCTACAGTAAACTTACAAAAAAAAAAAAAAAAAAATCCCCGAAATTCTAAAATTTTAATAGGACTTTGTATTGGCTACATCATTTCATTTAATTTGTTCCTGAATTATCTTCAGCTTTTGCAGAGAAATGATTAAAACCCAAAATATACCAAATCTGCCATTCAGGTCTCAGCTGTAAACACCAGCTTTACCAGTCCTTATATCTACCAAAAAAAAAATAATAATAAGGCAGAAATTAGATTCTGTTTTTCATCTTTTGCATGAGCCTGTTAGTCATCAGAAGCTAAAACTACAGGGATACAGTTTTACCAATTTTAGTCAGATGTGTGAGGGAAAAAAGGCTGCAATTAGAATAGTTATACTCACTGACACCACCCTTGGGTCCAAAGAGCTTGAGGATCTGGCCTCGACGCATGGGAACCACAGGTCTTCTTTTCTGTAGTTGGGTGGCCTTTCTGTTCCCACTTACTGCCTCCTCTTAGTTATTTTCACTTCAGCAACTAGGTCAGGTATCACAGAACTGCAGATTCTTCATAAAAACTGAGTTGAATCAGTGTGATGGCCAGGAAAAAACAAGTGAGAGAGCAACCAAATATGTTCTTTTTATCTTGTGTCAATAATAACTTAGTCTTATAACATTGTAGCTTTTAATTATAAATGTACCTAACAAAAATAGCAAAGTTCACTGACGCATACGTTTTACTTCCTACGTTTGGTTAAAGCAGAAGTTCTCGGAGACTTTGCTGCTGAAAATATAACTTCAAACTAAGTCATAGTAGGAAAATGTGATAATCTGTCATGTGGGCCTTAACAGAAGAACAGAAAATGTGTTCTTCAATGTGTTCCACGCCAACAACTTATGTCCTGTTTGTCTGTCAGTGGATGGAAAGTGGCAGCAGTGGTCTTTGTGGTCCGGCTGCTCTAAAACCTGTGGAGGAGGCAGTCAGCAGAGGAACAGAGTCTGCTTCGGCCCGTTCTTCGGAGGTCTGGCCTGTCCCGGAGACCGCGAGGAAGTCCGGCAATGTAACGATAAACGCTGTCCAGGTGAGGCGCTACAGACGCAGGTACGGTTTTATACAGTAAGAGACGATGTAGAGTCTGAGCGTTGTGCTTTTCTTCCCACAGAACCTCATGAAATATGTGCAGAAGATAATTTTAATAATGTGGTTTGGAAAATGACTCCGGCGGGAGACACGGCAGCAGTGAGATGTCCGCCCAACGCAGTGGGTAAGAGCCAGAGTTCACTTTGATAGTCATGACAGTGTTGAGCTACTTTGTGTGCAGATTTTTTTCTTGAGTGCTGTGAAGAAAATTAAAAACTAATAACAAAATAAATAACAGTTTTGTATTGCTGTTGTGATTAGATTAGGTATGTACTGTATGTTTAAAAGAAGAATTATCATAAGTACGCACATTCAGCAGATCGTCTGGCCACCGCCTGTTGAATTTTAGTGGACGTGATTGACAGATTAATTAGCCAATCAGGAACATGCATTGTCTCCCGTAAAAAACCAACACGGCTGCTACGATAAAAAAAATACATGGAAAAATATGGAAAAGTATTGCATGGAACTGAACAATTTGTCAGATTTCTGCAGATTCAATGAGCAAAGCAAAAAAAACAAAAAAAACAAATTTAATGAGGTAAGTGAAGTGTAAATGACAAACGCCAATCAGCTCCTTTGTTTCATGTGCG
This sequence comes from Mugilogobius chulae, assembly GCA_038363315.1. Taxonomy (NCBI): domain Eukaryota; kingdom Metazoa; phylum Chordata; class Actinopteri; order Gobiiformes; family Gobiidae; genus Mugilogobius; species Mugilogobius chulae. The sequence goes on along the minus strand of CM076399.1, from coordinate 6,675,275 downwards.
TCACACAAATAAACTCATCTGATTAGCCGGTACATTGTGGAGTTGATTTGAAACCCAGAAGACGGGAGTGATGACCAGACCTACTCTTTGCAATCTGCCGAAGCGTGAGCTCTGGATCCAAAGACAAACATATATATGCAATTTAGTTATTCTATTCCAGGGGTGCTCAATACGTTGATCGCGAGCTACCGCTAGCTCTCGGAGGGAGGAGAAGTCGATTGCGAAGCCCTGCCTGGTTATGTGAAGTTTAGTGTCTTTTGTAGGATGCGCTGAGCACATGATCAACTTTGAGCTACAATTTTCTATGAAACTTCAGCGGGACTGCTTAGTTTTGAGGTGCTCCACATCCGCCCGCAGGGCTGCGGCTCACACGGCTCCGAGGCCGAGACTCATGAAGCACGCACTCTCTGTAATGTTCCGAACTCTAGCAAAGTCATAACACGCTCCACGTGGCTGTGCAGTGTGAAATACAAGCGCTCTAAATCAGACAAACGGAGTATACGCGCGCAGCCGCGCACCTCAGCCAACAGCGGAGAAACAAAGCTCACACGCCTTAAAGCGGACAGACAGAGCTCACACTTTCTGCAGCCAACAGCCAGACACCGAGAACACGCGCTTGAAATAGGGACAAAGAAAAGCTGTGGGAGAAAAACAGGTAGAGCCACAAACCCTCACTAAGAGTTTGTTTTTGATGTGAGCCAAATCTGACTTTCTCAAAGTCTCAAGCCACTCTCCTGAGCGTTACATGGTAATCACCAAAACCAGATTTATTAGACACAATCGAGGTTAGAATAAGGTTAAACACTAGAAAACAACTAGTTTTCAATTTTTCTGAATAATTAGCTACTTTATTTTCCTTCAGATTATTTTAGGCTACAAGTAAAAAAATCCTACATGTTAATTGTTAAATTAATGTATTCAAGTAAAATTGGGTGCTTATATTATACAACTAATATTTAATTAATAAACAAAACCTTATAATTTAAATTGATGATAAAAAAATACATACAAAAATGAATAGGTAGATCTTTGGGCCTTGCCTTAACTAAAAGTAGATCATGAGCTGCAAAGTGTGAGCACCCCTGTTCAATTCTACTCCAGTAGTTCCCAAAGTGGGGGTCGCGAAGCAAAATCTGGGGTCGCAAGGTGATTTCAAAGTATAATTTTACATTTATGACTGAATATTTTGTCTGTTACCTTACCTGAAAGCCGCAATGTTTGAGTGAATTTTAGTCATATAAAGCAATAAAGTATATGCATTTTAACCTAGTTTTATGATTTTCCAATCTGAAGTTATTACAAACATCTACTTAGTTTTGCTGTGTGGCTATTTTGGGGGTCCTGGTCTGAAAAGTTTGGGAACCCCTGTTCTATTCTACATGTTAAATTGTTAAAAGTAACTGCAATTAAAGGTTAACTTTATTTGATCTCGTAATTTCACATTTATTTGGTAAATTACCTAAAAACAAACAAACCAAAACAATCATTCAAGGCACTGAAAGAGCTTACAGTAAAATCAATGATCAAAGTGTCTTGCCCAAGGACACAACGACAATTTTGATTTAGTTGTGCAGCTCTAAGACTAGTGCTGGACCATTTGTCAAAAAGTTTATATCATTTTTTTTTTTTTTAAAGCCAGATTATGATTTCAATTTTGTCACAATTCATATGATTTATTCTCATTGTCTTTGAAATAAATACAAACTTCCTTCTTCACTGTCAATGTTTAAATCTAGCTCTTAAAGACTGACCAGTGTTGCCAGATTTTCGAGAGAAACAAGCAACAAAGTCTTTGAATTTTTTTTTTTTTTTTTTTATCCCAAAACAAGTTCTCTCAGCCCTTCAATCAAAAGTTATGACAATAATCAATTAATTATTTGTCTCTACAAAACAAGTTTCCCACAATTTCTAACATGAATGACTTTTAGACATGAAAATATTGTAAAATCAATGTTTCGGTCGTAAATGGATCTATTTTTGTAAAGAAAATCTGAAAAATTGCTAAAAGTGTATATTTATCCTTGAAAGTACAGTCCTAAAAACACCTTCAAAATTCATAAAAAACAGAAAAAATAGTCTGTGTTTGAGCAGACAGATGTATTAAATTAAAGCAGATTGTCACTGGGATGGCTCACCATTCGATGTTTATGACAATATTTTATCACCATAAGTTGTTACATGGACAACTTACTAAAAAAATACAATTTCACCTAAACAAAAATAGTCTCTAACCAGACGTGGCAGAAGCTTACAAATAAATATCCTTTTGACTGCAACTGCATCAAAATGATGAAAATAATGTGCTGCGTCTCTGCCTCTGAACAGGTCTAATATTGCGTCGCTGTTTGCTCGACGACGAGGGCATCGCCTTTTGGGAGAATCCGACTTATATGAAATGTATCTCCAACGACTACCGCAGCATCCAGACCTCGGTAAGTTTGTGTTGTTTCAAGAAATAACTGCTCCTTATAATACAGTTGGAGCAAGAGTATTGGCACGAGGATGCAGTGTGAGCTCCATGTTATCCAGAAAATATTTCAATTTAAAATAGGTATCAATATATTGCCATTGCCCTACTTTACAGTGTATTGTTTGTGTTCATTAGCATTACATTGTCTGCTCTTTTACAAATACATTTACTAATAAAACCTGCAAAAATCTTCAAAAACACACATTCTGGTGATTCGTCTTGCCCCATTCACGTTTGATGTATTTGTTGTGGGTCTGTTTTGTGTCAGACTCGAGAGCACCTGTCGAAGGCGCAGAGGGGCTTGTGGGAGACGGAGTTTCAGAAGTGATGACCAAGCTCAAAGTGACGTCCAGCGACGGGACCAGCTACAGCGGAGACCTGCTGGCCACCATAGACGTGCTCAAGAACATGACCGAGATCTTCAGAAGAGCTTACTACAGCCCCAGCGGCGCCGACATGAGGGTCAGTTTGTCCAAGTGAAGGGGACATTATCATCAACAAATACACACACTAAAATAATTATGGAACTGGATCATGCCCTTTTATGAGACAGAGATATTGCATATTCAGAAAGATTAATACTAAAACAGAAGCAGCCATGATTACGGCACTTTGACGCTGTCCGTGGTGCTGAAATGACATTGGTCTTACGTCAGTGAATAATATCAGGCTTTTGCCACATTAGTTTGTCCTGTCTTTTGTACAGATTTGCAGCAAAATCTAATGTAGCTTTTCACTTGGCATCTCAATAATCTAACAACTCATATTATTTTTAAATCATTATTATGTATTTATAAATGTATACAGGGGCACTCAATGAGAAAACAGGACTCTCTTTTTCATTGGCGCCTTGTTTTAAAACGACGCAGTAAAAACAACATTGAAACATCATAGGCAGTAAATACATTAAAATCATCATTAAAAACAGTCCAATTATCTCTCTGCCACTAAACCATTCATGCAAGGCACCAATGTCTCCAACTTCAATGATTTTTTTTTCTGAAAATCAGATCCAATATTTCATGAAGATGTAAACAAAGCCAGACTCTTAATTTTCAATACATTATTTAAAGTACATATGACAGGTTTAGACTACATTTTTCAGTAAAATGTGAGCATGATTTACTTAAGATTACACTCACATGCTCGTTTTTACCCAGTTTGGCTGTTTTGATGAGGTTTATATTTGTCTTTTGTTCACCAACTGTTACCTAGCGACAACATTGTAAATATTGAGGGTTAAAATCCAAATAAATGACATGTTTTTTGTACGATTTGACAAAAGATCCTTTAGCACTTGTAGCATAGTTTCGTAAAATGTTTGTTAAGCGATGATAAATGTTCACTACCAGGCAATAACACCAAACTATGTCAAAATTGAAAAATGTGATAATAGGAGAGAGAATAAACTAGCACCGTGTTTCCCAGCCTTCTTTGAGTCATGGCACACTTTTTTGGTTAAAAGTTTTCACGGCAAACCACCTATTAAAATATTCCCAAAATTTAATTGTGTAAAAAAAAAAGTCCATGAGACTTTCAAGGGGAACTATGTCACTTTTCTAGTCGAGCTGGTGCTTGCTTTTTGCATGCTGTGATTGGAATGTTCCATTAGAAATCTTGCAAAATTAATTTTTCTTAAGCTATTAAAAATAACCTTTGAAAAATACATGTTAAATTATGTGTTATCTTGGTACATTTGAGTCAGTGTAAATAGATCTTCATAGTGTAGGAGTCTTTTATTGGAAAAGTTACACAGAACATTCTTTACATTTGTAAATGGTGATTGATTTTGGTTTCATTCTTGCTGTAGAAAGTCGTTCCAAACTCTCCAAAATGGGGAATAATTTAACTAAATCTAATTAAGCTTATTTCATTGATTAAATATTAAATATTAAAAGGCACACCTGGCAGTATCTCAAGGTACACTGTTTGAAAAACACTGAACTAGGACATGTGTAGATCAGTAAGTTACAGTTAGTCCAGTGTAAAATACAAAATTCATCTTAAAAGACTAACATTAACTTCATGTTAAAACTGCAGAGTTTATAATCCCTGCCTCTTCGTTACAAAACTTAACTTCAATAAGCAGCAAATATGGAATTTTTGTTATTATTATTTTTGAAGAACAAGTGTGGCTACATGACAATTTTGAACCCAGGCAAGCGGAAGTGGTACTTGAGAACAGGTTTTTTGTTCACTGACACACGCTGCTGAACAAAACAAGATCACTCAAACATGCAGGAATCAATCTTAACACAACCTTGGGAAAACTAATGTTGCGAGACACTAGTTTAAAATAGTTACAAACTCAGACAATGGGTGGTACATAATAGGTCCACTTTTACTTTTACTTCCTGTGATTCTTATCCTGTGTTTTTTTTTTTTTTTTCTCAGAACTTTGTGCAGTCTGTGAGTAACCTGCTGATGGAAGAGAACCGCGACAGATGGGAGGAAGCACAACTGGTGAGCGTCAACCCTTCATTTCGTCTATAATCAGCCTCTTTGTTCGCCGTGTTTATGACCGCGACAACAACAGTTACACCTATAGACGTGTAGATTATCGTCGCGGCGACAAAGGAACAGGTGGACCGCGGCTTCAGACTGACAGCGGTTCTCTCAGAAATAGCAGATAATGAATAACCCAGAGCTAGCAGCCGCCCACTCGCCCATCTGCCGCACGCTGCACTTGTTTATCACCGACTTTTTCCACACGCGCCTCTCCAAAGTCTCCACAGCATACGGACGAGCCGCCAGCGAGAGGAAAACAACTCACTGTCCTGCACTGCACTGTAAAAACGACACACTACTACTGCACTGTAAAACTACACACCGTCTCTCCAAAGTCTCCGCAGCATATGGATGAGCTAGTTTGTTTGATGTGTATTTCAAACACGTTAAAGTAAATAAATGGTGGTTTGCACAATTGTGTTTGCACGTATGTTTAAAGTGAAGCTCACCATCTAAGCTCCACCCACAAATGCATTTCAAACACAGCAAACTCACTGAAATGTATTGGGAAAAGAGCAAAGACAGGAGAGCAGCAGTGTGATTGGATTGACAGCAGGTGTCTGCAATTAGAGCTCAGTTTGGAGTGGAAAATACACGCTGACGTCACTGAAAAGACCTGACAGACACAGCCAGTTTGTGATTATTTAGACCTGAAACTTGTAAATTGACTTTATACGGTAGGCAATGCAATTTAAATACAATACAGTTTAACAACCAAAGCTTCTCTTTAGATATATAAACAAACAGTTTAGTACAAAGATTATAGTATTATTTTAGATCAAGGGTGCCCAATCTTTTTCAGCTCACAATCTACATACGGCCCGAAGATCTACCTATGGATTTATTTATTTAGCCATGTAAAAAAAAATAGATTTTTAGACTTTATTGAAACACACTTGACCTAAAGACTTTCTTTAATAGTGCAAACATAATTTATTAAAAAGTAAGTTATAAACCTGTTAAAAAGCAACACAGTATTTTGAAAATAAATTACTATGGCTAAAACAACAACAAAAAATCCATTAAAAAGTTCTAGCATTCATCACCTCACTTGGGCTTCAAACTACTGTATTCTGAGTGATTGGTGATAACTATGGTAACACTGAGGGGAGGGGCTTGAGGAAGTCAGCTCTCCTTCGACTCACATTGACAACAACACAGCGTGAGCAGGTAGGATTCTGCCACACTGCCTGTCTCCTTCACCTGCTCTTCTTCCCCGTACTCTATCCCTCTTTTGAGCGTGTGTGTTCAGGAGCCGCTGTGTCGGCTGTGCGGCTGCTGTACGAGCCCACAGTGGAGAATTCTTGCTGCTTGTGTAGTTTCACGCTTGTATCTCGCCATTAAAGTTTGCACTTTGATTGTATATATTGTATAGAGATGTATTTTTACATTTTTATGTCCTCAGCTGGGGCCAAACATTCGGGAGCTGTTCCGTTTGGTGGAAGACTTTGTGGATGTGATTGGTCTGAGAATGAAGGACTTCCAGGACATGTACGAGGTCACAGAGAACCTGGGTAAGTCTCTGTACAAAAGAACTTTGTCTAAAGCCTCTTTGCACCAACCAGTTGGGGTTGTTGTGTAGGATACAAACTAGAAAACACAATAGAGTATTCACATTTTTAAGATAATTCTTGTAAGTCTTTTCTTTACTCAAATGAATTGACTCTGCTTCTTTAGAGCTGTCCTTGGTGCTGAATGTGTGTGATTTTGTTGCCGTTTTCTTTCACCATATAACTGTAAAATGTTCTTGTTTTGTGCTGCAGTGTTGAGCATCCACAAGCGTCCAGTGGCGGGTCACGCAGACGTCAGTTTCCCCATGAAAGGCTGGAGAGGGATGGTGGACTGGGCTCGTAACTCTGAGGACCGAGTCACTGTGCCAAAGAACATCCTGGTCACTGGAAAACCTGGTGAGAACTGCAGACTTTAGACACTCAGGTTTGACTTTGGCTTGGTCCTAGTTCAGTAGATCATTAGTTTAGATTTTGTTCCTTGCAAAACACAAGACGTCCTTTGACTTTCTAATTCTGGGGTAAGGGATATGATTATGAAAAGGGTAAGGTAAACATAACACGAACAGTGTATTTGCGTCAAAGTTCGCACTTAAAAGCGTATTTTGATGCAGAACATTTCCGAAGCTGACGCCCAAATAGGTGTACAAAACGCCCTTTTTGTCCACCAAGGCTTTGGTGGACAAAAAGACACTTTCAACGCCCCCCACATATTTCTTTGAGCTCCAACTTGTTTGCAGGCTTTGTTTTGCTCGTAGACAGATCACGTTGAGAGAGAGAAGCAGGGAGGGAGAGAGATAGAGGCTTGTTACATTTAAAAAACGTAGCTTACCCGATCGCACAACTTTCTTTTCCTCCAGGCAGTGTCTTTTTGCTGTCTCTGACCTCCTCGGCTCCTCCAGTCGTACAGAAGGTTTAAACACGGCACTGAGCATTTTAATAGATCCATGTGAACTGTTGTTAGTCCAGATCATGTCCATGTTGTTTGGTTTGCCGTGTCTCCAGATTTTCAAAGCAACATATGGCCAGGCCTTTGAAAAAAGCCCCCAAACAAGCGACCTTTCGTTAAAAAAGTTATTAAAACACTTCAGTAAAGAGTCTACCTTTCCCCTTGTTGTGAGAGGAGAACAACATGTCACGTGTCACAGGAGTGGAGTCTCTGATTGGTTGACATCGACTTCCAATGCGTGAAAGATAGATTTTCCCAACTCCTGCGGCGGCCATAGCTTTAAGCAAATTTGCGTTCGCCACAAGTTTGAGCTTCCAATCCACAAGACGCCACGGATTTACATTGACTTAACATTGAGAAAGGAACGCAAAGACGCCAAGAGCCACTTTAGCAACAGAAGTAAACTTATTACCGTAGCAACTAAATCACTTCCATGAGCTCGGACACCGCTATCTAGCACTGACCTTCATGCTATAGGACCAAACCATGACCTAAGAGTTTCCATGCCTTTTCATAGATACAGTCAGCAACTTGTTCTATTTGGAGGCGTGGCCTGCTGAGGAGCTTTACCGTGTTAAAGTATAGTATCTCATGCTTTACTGATGAATTAAGTGTAGGGGAACTAATTCAAGTCAAGTCACAACCTTGTTTAAATGGAGGTTTCCGATGTGGCGTAATGTCAGGAAAGTAAACAGAACGTTAAAAAAGATCACAGTAGCATTTAGCTGCTGTTTGCATAGTTGGATTGAATTACATAGTTAGGTCATTGACTACATTTTTTGGTTGGGCCTTTGGATCACTTTATATATCCCCATGTCTTTGTCTGTATTTGACACAATACAGTGGTCCCTCATTTATCGCGGGGTTATGTTCCAAGAATAACCCGTGAAAGGCGAAACCCGCTAAGTAGTGATCTTCATTTTTTACCAGTAATTTCAGTTGATTAACCTGCCTGGTTCTGATGTTTAGTGTCTTTTGTACAGGTAATAATGCGCTGAACACATAATTCACAGCAAGATACAACAGCACGAGTCATTTATGTGACCCTTAAAGGCTCGTGCAGACAGGATGCGATGAGCGTAAATGTCGCTTGAAATCCTATTCATGTGCATGTGGCTGTCAGCGGCACCTCAGGGCGCTCCTCTCCCTAAACGATGCGTTTAAGAGAAAAGCACGCTACAGAGCACGTCCATAGGACCGCGCACTGTAAAAAAAAAAAAAGCAAAAGCAAAATTGCACACAAAAAAATTGGCGAAGCAGCAAAGCCCCGAAAAGTGAACCGCGATAGAGCGAGGGACCACTGTATATCTTCTAAAGTTCACATTTGCAGTTGTACGTAGTTGTTGAGCAGTGAGTGATAAAACTGCTGTTCTGTTCCACTCTGTGTTAAGTTTAGTGGACCTTTCTATCTGTCACATAATCCTTTCTGTGACATTAGTAGTTTAGGGTCACGGTTGCTAGGTAACAGGTAGAGATTTTCATACAATCAGATTCAAATAGTTGTGTCTACCGAAAGTAGGGATGAGATTCTTGTGCTTTTGTCACAATTCGATTCCTGTCTCAAAAATGGGTCAGGTTTTTGATCAAATTTTAATTTTGTTGAATCTCAGAAAACAAAAAGCAAACAAACAAACAAACAAAAAAACTGCCCCCTTCAGTAAATTAGCTAAATAAAACAAACAACTTTTTAAATACATTTCAACATCACCAGCCAGGAATGTATTGCAAAATGACAAACTTGAATCATGAAGGGACACATGAAGATTGGAGAAGGTTTGAGGAGAGTAACAGCCCTCAGAACAAAAGTGTCCATGCGAGACTTGTCATTTGTTAAACTTGAATGTTGTGAGACTCAAATATAATGAGAAATATACGTTCGTAGCTCAGTTCTACTTCATTTTAAGTTTTCCCCTCATCATTCTCTGACTGCGTCGCCATCCAGCTCCATCTGTTTCTCCCATTCGCCGCCGCTTCAAATCTTTGTACATATAATTTTCCGCTAATGGGCTGTGGTGCTTTTGGAGTATTTTGGACACAGCTGAAGTGTTTTTATGCAAATGAAACTTCACTCTCAGCCCGTCATTGTGATGTTTGCATTCACAGACGTTTTAGCTCCGGCTCTCACTGACTCGCATTTGCCTGAAAGTTGATGTCGGTGGCAGCTGGGCCCGGGCGTTTGGGCAGGTAAAGTGTTTTGTTTAGAGCGGCGCGAATGCTAATGGGCCTGTCAATCTTAATCAGGAGACTACAGGAGCCTATCAGGGACAATTACAGCCACTTTGGGCCCAGCTGGAATCAGGCCTCCACTTTGATGTGTGTAGTAATGAGTGCGGTCAGGGAAATGTGCATTCACTGGGATTTCTCGGGGCTTGTTCCGGTTATTTGTTGTTGTTTGTCGGCAAGTAAAAGATAAAGTTTTATGGTCTATGGAGTTCTACTGCTCATGGTGCGTTATTTGTATTGTTCCAACTAGGGCTGGGCAATATTGTGATAAAAATCGAATCGTGAGCTCATCTTTGTGATAATCTGCTTTTTTGGAAAATTGTTACCAAAAATGTTTTTGTTTAAATAAAGACCAATTTTTTCCAAACTATTACTCTTAGTCTTAGAGTTGCCAAATCCAAATCTTTATGCGACTTTGGGTTTCTTTTTTGAAGTCTTATTTGGACTACATTTTTAGTTCGTAAAAGGAGTGATTTTTAGCATTTTTTCAGGTTTGATTTATGGAAATAAATCAAACAATTTATACGACCGAAACATGAATTTTTAACATTTGTTCATGTCTAAAAGTTGCTACTAATGTAAGAAAAACACACTCTTCTTTTACACACAATGTTCCATTTAAGGAACATTGTGTGTTTCTCTCTGGAAATCTGGCAACACGGATCTGATTCTGACAGCTGGATTTAGCTGTTGATAGTGAATTGTATTTACCTCAAAGACAATAGGAAAATAAACGGTCGACGAGAATCAAATCAAAATCATGATCTGGCTCCAAAAAAATCGTGATGTTAATTTTTTGTCATATCGCCCAGCCCTAGTTCCAACACAGTGTCACAAGAGAGCGCATATATACTGCGACACATCAACACCGTATGATAAGCACAATTAGACGCCTTTTTTGCGTATACATTTTACACACGATATGAAAAAGCATAAAATAGAACACAATAGTCCATAGAGAATTTAGGTCGAAGCCTCGTGGGGACATTTTCTTTGGGTTTAACGGGTAGGTTTAGGCTTCAAGTTACTAAAAAGGGTAAGTTTAGGGTTGGGGCTTGGGGTGACAGACGTATAATTAGTAGACGCGCAGTTCGACTCTGATGCTATCGAACACTTAGCATCTGAGCTAGTCCAGTAAGATTTAAGCTAGTCCGGAGCGTTCACTTGTTTGTTTTCCTATAGCTGTTAGCGTTAGTCTGCAAAAAACGCAAATTATGAAAGATCCAGAGCGTGTCAGCTGGTACAAACCAGCTGACACGCAAACAAATGTTAGCAAGTTTTTTTCTTAAAATAAAAACTCGATAAGTCCAAGATGCTTCAGAGGCTCATATTGCTGTTCACGTGGAAGACATTTTGAGAATATGATCTTTGATTTTGCGATGTCTCTTATACTGTAGCTCTACAAATGAAATCAATGGAGGGAAACACTAAAGCATCCGAAGAAATAGAGCAAACAGTTTGTTTTATTTTTATTTTTTTCGCATGATGTTGAAAGAGCAAACAGATAAAAACAAAAATATTTTGTGTTTGCCTGTAGTGTCTGGCCTTCATTTGCATAAGATTTGACAGTCTGACCTTGTAACTAGACACAGTTCTGGCGACTGTGCTCTCTCTCTATTGTTGTTTTAATATTGAATAACCCCAGAGGTCAGAGGTCGGCGTGAGGCAGAGCTGATGTGGCCTGACAGACTAAACTCGGGGTCAAAATACTGCCCTGTCTCCAGCAGAAGTGTTTAGCCTCTGTGAGAGTTAAAAACATGTCTTGTTCACCTGTGAAAGTCGAGCAGGAGCAGAGCCTCTAAAGCTCCTTGAACTGTCACAGAGGCAAAGAGACGCTATACAAAACAATACAGAGGGAAATGGAATAAGTACAGAAACTTTTACTTAGCTCATCAGACATTTTTAAAAAGCATGTTAGTCTTTATATTATTGTGTCTGTGCCAGCGTTCTTTGTAAATATCACAATATATGAGCAATAATAGATTAAACTAGCTTGTATTTTACAGAAGTGTGCTTGTAAAAGTGCATAATTGTTACACCAGAGACTAAGGTCCAGCCCTCTGCCACTTATCTGGATTCAAAAATTGCCGTCTGTGAAAAATAATTTCCCACCTCTGACTTAGCTTATCATTTACATTTATGTATCAATGACATTCATGTTCATGGTAAAAACAATTGTGTTTGACTAAAGTTCTTCACAAACAAACATGGACAGTAAAAGTCATTCATGAAAGGTGCTACATTGGTCCCTCGTTCTATCGCGGTTCACTTTCTGCGGCTTCGCTGTTTCGCGTTTTTTCCTACAGACGTGCGCTGTAAGCGTGCTTTTCTCTCAAACTGTTTGGACCGTATCACATGGCAGCATTCACAGGCAACAGCACAGAAGCTCTTTTAGAAAACTTTAGACAGTTTGGATCAGGTGAGGATTTGACTCTTTGAGCTCGTAGTTACGATGATAAGTTTGTTCACGCTAGAACGTCATTTGTGTAGTTCAGAGATGTGTTTGAGGAGCGTGTTGTGACTTCGCTAGAGTCTGGATGTGGAGCCGTGTGATCCGTGGCTCTGTGGTCGACTGTGGAGCGCAGCGGGACGGGCAACGTCTCGCGCTGTTGTACCTCGCGCTGAATCATCATAAACGGGCAGGTTATCAACTGAAATTACTGGTAAACAATGAAGATTACTACTTCGCGGGTTTTGCCTATCACGGGTCATTTTTGGAACGTAACCCCAGCGTTAAACAAGAGACCACTATATACCTGATTTAAGCCTTGAACAATGTAAATGTCTCTTGTATCTTCATTGTTTTGGCAAGTCTATTATCTTCCCTCGCTCTGACTCGGTTCGCTATTCGTGGTCTTGCTGTTTTGCGTATTTTTCGGTCCTATAGATGTACGCTGTGCTAATACTCATAAGCTTTTCTCTCAAATACACTGTTTGGGGATCGTGTGACATCGCAGCATTCACAGGCAACAGCACAGAAGCTCTTTTAGAAAACTTGAGACAGCTTGGATCAGGAGGAGCTGACCCGACGCAGGTTAGGATTAGACTCTTTGAGCTCGTAGTTACGATGGTGAGTTTGTTCACGCTGGAGCATCATTTGTGTAGTTCAGATGTGTTTATGAAGCAAGTTGTGACTTCACTAGAGTCCGAAGGTTTTTCGTGGCTCTCCAGCTCCGGAGTCCGTGTGATCCGTGGTTCTGCGGTCGGCTGTGGAGCGCAGCGGGACGGGCAACGTGTCAAAAACGACTCGCGCTATTTTATCTTGCATTTAATCATGTATTCAGTGCATTGTAAACTGTACAAAAGACACTAAAGATCAAAACCAGGCCATTTATCAACTGAAATCATTGGTAAAAAATGAAGATCATGCTTTGCGGGTTTCGCTTTTTGCGGGTCATTTTTGGAACGTAACCCCCACGATAAATGAGGGTTCACTGTACTTGAATTTTTTTTTCCCTCGCTGTTTTTTAACTATGTGTTGCAACACTTGAATTTCCTGATTGTGAGATAAAAAAAAGGAATCTTAAACTTGTCACTTCAGTCCATATGTTAAAGTATTCTGAGCTTCTGAATTGTTCATCACAATGTGTTTTAAACATCTGTAACAACTGTGTAGGCATTCTAACAAGTGTTTGTCAATAGGCTAACAACATGAACAAGCAAGCTTCCTACGTGTTGGTGGACAAACAATACAGAGGTGGGCAATTCTTTTCCCCGAGGCCCAGAGTCGAACCCGGAGGTGGTGGAGGGTTGAAATTCGGTCATTGTTACGACAATTTATATTTTGTAAAATATTTTTTCTAATGTATTATTTTTTATGATAAATATTAGGGAATCAAGCAAAGACATATGCTCCACAGCTAAATCAATCAAATAAAAGAAACTTAAAGAGTAACATTTATTGTTAAAAGCTTTCTGGGTAGCGGTTTGCCCAGGTCTGTATAATAGACGGGATGTTGCAAACAAATTGACTTCAACAATGCAGCTTTAATGAGGAGAGGCTGTTCTCACAAGACCAGAACATAAAATAATATTTACCAACAAAGAAAGTGTCAGTCCTTCAGAAGTACTCTGAAACGTCATAGAAAATGTGTAGAATTTAATATCTCAGTCTAGACCCTTATACGTTTGTGTTAAAATACAGAAATCGAACCTTATTTTGCTTAAATGTGTTTCAAAGTTGCCCTGTGGAGTCACTACAGGTCAGCTGCTTCTCTCTCTCTCTCTTCGTAAAGCTCAGATGGTGAGGCAGATGGTCAAAGTGTTCTTCAAGTCTGTCTCACATTAAATAACTTTTACATCTTGCGCCTTTACTGAGAAAAACACCCTGGAACCATGGCACTTGGTGATGTATTTTGTCAAGTTTATTAAAGTTTATAACCTGTGAATTTAAAACTAGTCTTACAGAATCCACTGCAAAGACTTATATCCATTCACTTTGTGCAAAATGGATCAGGTGAAAGAAATGTAAAGTTAAAGAAAGACATTTACAGTTAAAGTATAGATTTAAAACTTAGTATTTAATCTTCTGATGGAGCAAAAGCCAAGACAAATCTTTTCTCCGGACTGTTCCTGAACGCAGTGTTTGGGTCTGACTGTGAAACGACTGTTGTGTCTGCTTCCATCCCTGTTTCCATGGTGTTACTCTGAGATTTACACGCCTCTTTTAAGCTTGACTTCCTAAATGTAATGATATGTTCCAGTCGCAGATCTGAACTCGGACCTGGGAGTGATGTTTTGTGTGTTCCAGAGGTCGAGTCAGATTACTTTTACAGTAATGAGACAATCAAATAATTTATTGCCCAAAACACGCATTTCTTTATGTCGATTTATCAACTCGGACATTGTTGTTACATTTACAGTTTGTCAAGAGATTGAATTTGGGTTTTTGTTCACATTAGTTCTGTGTAGTCGTTAGCATTGCAGCGCATAACAGCACATTTACAATGGTAGAGGTGCATAAGCGATGCAGGGTCAGAGTCACAGAGGCGAGTGAACTGTTGAGACAAACTAAAGAGGAAATAACACAGGTATGATCAGCAGTGAAACTACTGAATGTTTATCTTCCACAAAACGCCAAACGCTGCCTTGTTCCATACTCTACCTCGGACTCTCAGAGTATCTGAGTAGAAACTCCGAGTCTTGGGCTGCTTCAGTGGGAATTTACAAGTCAGTTAGAAGATCTGAGCTCCGAGTACCACTGGAACACACTGGTCTGAACTCCAGAGCACTGTTCGAATTGGGTTTATTTATTTGATTATATCTAATAACATTTGTTTTTGCAGCCATTCTACGTGTTTTATTCCTCCCACCGCCAAACTGTAACTTCCCCTTGTGAATGAATGAATGAAAGCTGTCTGTGTCTGTCTCTATTGCTGCGTTCAGACCGGACAGCGGAAGCAAATTTTGACGCAGAATATTTTCTAAGCTGACGCCCCAGCAGGTGCTCTAAACGCCCCAACGTGCATCAGGGAGTCGGGTGACAAGGACTCTTTTAACGCCCCTACTCACTCCCCTGCTTTTCCGCTCTTTTGCAAAAGGCTTTGTTTTGCACGTAGGCTGCTCAAGTTGAGAGAGAAAAAGAGGGATGGAGAGAGGTAGAAGCTTGCTGCTGTTATAAAACATGGTTTACCCGATAGCACAACTTTCTCCTCTTTCAGGGAGTACTTTTGCTGTCTCTGTACTCCTCCATTGCTACGTCGTACTGCAGTGGTTTACACATGGCAACAAGCATTTTTAATAGATCCATGTGAGCGCATTGTCAGGCAGAAAAAAGCCCCAAACAAGCGACCTTTGATAAAAACTTACTTCAGTAAACAGTCCTTCTATGCCAATATGTCACAGAGCAGCGTCTGATTGTTGGACGCGGGAATTTGACGTTTGAGAGTTCAGCAGTGCCCGACGCCAAAGCGTCCGCTGCGGGTTTGAGCGTCTACTTCGCAAGACGTGGCATCAGCAGAAGCCCGAAAAAGTTCATTTTGGTGCGCTAGACGCCTCAAGACGTGGGTTTACATTGGACGCTTTGGACGCTCCAACCAAGTCCGTCTGAATGCAGCATTATGCGTTAACCTGACAATGAGATGGTCACCCAGGACAGTGGCCAAAGTCACCCACAATCCAAAACAGGTACAAGAATAAATAAAAAAAGAATAAATGATGAATAGGCCTTTTAATGTTGTTGAGAAGTCTTGATAGCTCTATCTCTTGGGTCGTTGACATACAGTAAGCATTTTTTTATGTTTACTGAGAGAGACACAGAGTCAGTATTTCACATATAAACCTTGGTACTGTGTGTTCAAACAGAGCTGGTCTTTTGGTTCTGTCCTCTCTTTTCCTCGCTCGCCCTGGTCTTTTCTCTCTGTGTAAGTGTGTTTGAGTGAGAGAGAGAGCAGCAGAAGAGAGCAGCAGTGCATGTCGTGTTCTAGCTGAGTAAACATGTAGGCCACTGAGCGCACAGACCAAAAGAGCATGAGTGACCTGCATTCAACTGTACACATCTGACTTTCTCATGGTGACGTCACAGATACAGACGGCTCACTAACAGTTACCCCAGGGGGAAACAAAATACAGTCTGTTCATTTCTAATGGAGAGCAGCGTTCTTATCCACAACACAAAGCAAATGCCCATGACAGGTTAGACTGCGCTTTTCAGTAAAACATAGTGAACATAGTTTTATGTATGATAGTACTAATCATTTATGGTTGTTTTTGCCCAATTTGTCTGTTTTTATGAGGCTTATACACCTTATTTTGCCCCTCCCCCATTCATTTCATTGACATAAACTGCCAAAAAGACTTGCTGTAAAATAATATTTCAGGTAGATTCATTTTTCCAAATATGATTTGATCATGTGCACCAACAAATAAGAAGGCACATTTTCTCTTGATCGCTTGAAAATGACTATTTAAGTGTTTACCTTGTTGTTTGCTCTTCAGATCGCTGCGATAGACAGTGGTTAGCCTAAGCTACATTAGCCACGCATGTTGTACACGCATATACACAAGCTATACCTTGTTTCAAAACTTTGAAATTTTAACTGTTAGTGTATCTATTTGAGTTTAGCTTAGAAGATAGAGATAGAGCAGCTAAACGTTAGCGGCCTTCCTCTCCTTGTTTATCTTTAGAACCTTTTTTTTTTTTTTTTTGGCAATACACTTCAAATACATCAGTGTTAAATCGCACAAATAGTGCTGGAGTAATAAAAGAGATAAACAAGAAAAAGTCCCCACTTGCTACTCGAACTGGTAAATAACACTTGAAAACTGAGACCTGGTTGGGGAAGTCCCACTTCACATAAACAACATAAACAATCACCACAAAACGTTGATTTGAGGATTTTCACTGTCACATAAAGAATGCAAACATTTGTCATGGTTATTTAACGTTACTTTTGTTTAGCCTACAGGTTAGCATTAGCCATAACGTTTACATAAGAGTCGATTACGTACTGAACGCTCTAAACTGGGAACTGGTATTTTTCAACTGGGAAAGTTCCCAGTTGCATGGAACACAATATAATCTCAAATTGTTGTAAAATTAACTAAATTTACCCTGTGCAAGTTGTATTTTCAATGTGTCAGACATTAGCGTTAGCATTGACAGACAACACATCTTTTGTAAACACACTTTGGTCCTTTGGTGAAATATCCCCATTATTTATAAAGTATTTAACATGTTTTCAGAGAAAACCAATGACAACTCACTGCCCGATCTTAAAGTATATATATATATATATATAATATATATATAATATATATATATATATATATATTATATATATATATATATTATATATATATATATATATATATTAGTGCTGTCAAACGATTAATTTTTTTAATCAGATTAATCACACTTTCAAATTTTGATTAATCACGATTAATCGCAGTTAATTTCTTGATTGCAAACTTTCAAAGATATTCTATAAAAGACCACAACATTTTGAAAATGACTGTTAGAATGTCTTAACATTCAAATATTTGTTACTTGAATATGTCAATTATTATTATTTGCTCTCTACAGTTGGTTTATTCTGGTTGTGATTGTTCCTCTGGAAGGTAACATGTGGGATCACCTGTGGTCATGTGCATAATCATTGATATTTTGCGTCCCTTGGTCTTTAACGATGTTAGTGGGTCTACATGCTGTGGCTTCATTTAGCAAAAGAGTTGTTTAACTTATCTGTGATGCTTTTGCTAACATTGTCGTGCTCAGCTTGATATAAGTTAGTCTAGTAGCAGCGCTCTTGCAGCCGCTGCCTCAAACACGTGTTTGGCTTTAAGGTGGTAGCCTATTTCAAGCTTGTTGCGCTTCGTTGAAAGGAGAGTTCATCATTGCATTATATGCACACTACCTTCGTTTTATCTAGAGTCCCGTCGGGATGTTCTGCCGAGTTCTGCCGAGGCAAGCGCACCAGTCTCCCCATTCATGTTTACACCGGCGTATGCATTCGCTTGAGCTACTACGCAGACCTAATAACAACCTGCGCCGCCGCCTTCCAGGTATCCCTCCGCGCAGTACGCGCTCCCTCCGCGCTGAAGCGCGTACTGAGCGGTCAAATTAACGAGTGTGATTAATCTGCGATAATTCATGATTAATGCGTTAATTTTTTTATGATTAATCGCATTATTAACGCGTTAACTTTGACAGCCCTAATATATAATATATATATATATATATATATATATATATATATATATATGTATATATATTATATATATATATATTATATATATATGTATATTTTTTTTTTTTTTTGACCGAGGTAGTGAAACCTCCATAGAACAGCAAATGAACATGCAACAGGAAGTTAGCATTTTTGAAAATAAATAAACCAACTAATTTCTGTGCACAGAGCCACTTCTACAGGTTCTAAATTTTCAAACAACGTACAGAATGTGTATATGCCCTGTGTGTGATCAATTACAACATTTGATGTTTGTTTTTGGGCAAATGTAGCTTAGGCTAACCGCTCTTTATCGCAGCAATCCAAACGGCAAACAACTATATAAATACTTTCATAATCATTTTCAAGTGATCCAGAGAAAATGTGCGTTGCTTATTTGTTGGTGCACATAGAAAAATTTACCTTCCTGAAATTTCATTTTCAGCAAGTCTTCTCTGCAGTTTACTTCAATGAAATGAATGGGGGCTTTTATAAGATGGACGGGGTGAAATAAGATAGATACCCGCAACTTTGAAAGAAGAAACTCTACAACTGTTACCATAGCAACCACATTGTAAAAATGGGCCAAATTTGTCATTAGCCTCATGTGATGTTTTTCTTCTCTCTTTTTTTTTTTTGAACAGATGCAGACGACTCTTCTACATTCGTGACTGGGATTGTACTGTACAGGAATCTGGGAAGCATCCTGGCCATGCAGAGGTGAGCACAGACCTGCCGTGCAAAGACATAATGAGCTCAACTCATACTGCACATTTATGTTACTAAAATCAAAGTCAAGTACAACTGAGAAGATATTTGAGCAGCTGATAAAAGCATTCGTACACTTAATGAAATATGAATAGGTTAAAGGTAAATCGTCTTAATGGGAAAGTCATGTTCTGTTTTTTCCATATTCAGCTTTTATTCATATTTCATGTCTTCAGTTTTAGCACTTTGTCGACAGAAAAGGTGCAAAAAGTCAAAACTCTGTGGTTGGTTTTTGGGTCAAAATATTGTCCATTTTTGCTTGAAAGATTTTTTATTAATTTATTTTAAAAAGTCAGATAACACAGTGGCAAGCAGTTAGTGTGTGGCCTCATAGCAAGGCTGTCCTGGTGTCGACTCCCTGGGCTTTTCTATATGGAGTTTGCATGTTCTCTCAGTGTCTGTGTAGGTTTCCTCTGGGTACTACGGTTTCACCTTTAGTCCTGACTCTGGTCCGCGTTTAGTCCTGACTCTGGTCCACGTTTAGTCCTGACTCTGGTTCGTGTTTAGTCCTGACTGCAGGGCCGGCCCTAGGGATTTTGGCGCCCTAGGCAGATTTCATATGGCGCCCCCACACCGACCTATTGCCACCACCAGAGGGGCGAAATTAATTAATTTAATTAATTAATCATTTTAGTTTACAACACAGACCCTTAGATCCATAAGTACTTTATTACAAATATATTTAAATTTAACAAGGTTTAGATGTAATTCTGGGGGTCAAGAAAATATTTAAAATCCTCTGCAATTTCCTGTATTTTGGTGTATTTTAGATATGATATTATTGTATGATGTAATTTTCAATATTTAATAAGACATGAGGCAAAAAAAAACAAAAATCTTTTAGGGGCCCTCATAGAGACCATCATTAGGGAACCCCAGCCAGTCATGCAAAAGCAAAGCTGTGTATAAAGATCACTAGAGCTTTCCGCGCTGCGCTGTTACGCGTCGATTTCAAATGTGCGCTTGTTTTGTTTCATCGTATGTTTCGAACCTTTTCTCCGTGGATTTAAGGCAGATTTGCACAGATTAAGGACCAAAACGAAGCTCAAATTTTGTATAAGATCCCTGAGTGGTTGGTCCGCTTCTTAAAAAACTTTCTGTCTTTTAAACAGCTCTGGTTTGACACTGTATACAACTTGACACATGCAGCCTCTTGTAAGTGAGAGATAAGACAGAGAGAGAGAGAGAGAGAGAGAGAGAGAGAGAAAGATAAAACAGCGCAAACGTTTCTGAGTGAAAGGCAAAGCCGTCTCGGATGAGCCAAGAGCCGTCACCCCCAGTGCCTTACACTAAAATGAGGCGGCAATAACACCAGCAGCACGCAGCTCCAACGCTCACACACAATACACACGTAGTACACACACGCCCAACACTGCAGATTGATACGTAAGTTACTTGACGAGCTATTTAAGTAGATGAAGCTTTCAGAAGTGCCCAAAACAAACAAACATAAGTCTTACCCGTGCAGACTGTCGCCCTGCGTTGTTCCGTCTGTCTCCACGTGTGTAGTTCCCTTCCAAACAAGAGTGCGCTGGGCACAATGAGGCTTGCGTTTTCTCTACCTCAAAATAATAAATCCACTCTTCTTTTCTTCAAGCAAGTGCTTGCAGCTTCTGCTGAACAACACCACACAGCATTCTTCCTTACACGCGGCTCCTCCGATGCGCGCATATGATATGTTTTTTCCTGATGAAAGTTTGGCTCCCTCTCCACTAGATGGCGCCTAGCCCACTGCCTAGGTCGCCTATGCCCAGGGCCGGCAATGCCTGACTGTGGTCCACGTTTAGTCCTGACTCTGGGTCCACGTTTAGTCCTGACTCTGGTCTGCGTTTAGTCCTGACTCTGGTCCATGTTTTAGTCCTGACTCTGGTCTGCGTTTATCCTGACTCTGGTTCGTGTTTAGTCCTGACTGTGGTCCACGTTTAGTCCTGACTCTGGTCCACGTTTAGTCCTGACTCTGGTCTGCGTTTAGTCCTGACTCTGGTCCATGTTTAGTCCTGACTCTGGTCTGCGTTTAGTCCTGACTCTGGTCCATGTTTAGTCCTGACTCTGGTCTGCGTTTAGTCCTGACTGTGGTCCACGTTTAGTCCTGACTCTGGTCCACGTTTAGTCCTGACTGTGGTCACGTTTAGTCTGACTCTGGTCACGTTTAGTCCTGACTCTGGTCTGCGTTTAGTCCTGACTCTGGTCTGTGTTTAGTCCTGACTGTGGTCCACGTTTAGTTATGACTCTGGTCCTGTTTAGTCCTGACTCTGGTCCAGGTTTAGTCCTGACTCTGGTCACGTTTAGTCCTGACTCTGGTCCACGTTTAGTCCTGACTCTGGTCCACGTTTAGTCCTATTGCCCACTTTTAATGACATGTATTTTAAAACAATAATACTTAAATACTTATCACTTTTAAACTCCTGCACCGAACCACAGTCAGAGCACTGTTGTTACACTGGTCGTTTTAAGGCACTGGATAAATATTTCAGTCACTTTTTCACAGTGCGAAAAGCATTAGGCTGCGCTACCAGTGGAGATGGAGCTTGCAAACTTCAAGGCAAACGAGGATTTGAGCGTGGGACACGAAAGCAGCAGGAGGCTTTCATCTGCAGACTCCAGTTTGTGTTATCTAAAGAGCATGTATTTTACCAGCATTCTAACACAGTGTTTAGTGTAATGGGCTGTTCATGTCCCGACACCAGTCATTTTGTCTTTCAAATACTTGGCAGATACAAATGCAAAAATGAAAAAGCTACACAGTTAAAATGCATGTTCAAGAAATTTTTTTTTCACCATGCCCAGTAAAGGTCAGTGTAACCAGCTCCATGACTTCAATGACTATGATCTTTATGAGCCAGGTATAACCCCCACGCATATTATCAATGTTGTTTCACTTTTGACGGCACAGTGGCAGAGCAGAAAGTGCTCTGGCCTCACAGCAAGAAGGTCACGGGGGAAACTCGTGTCTGGGTGGTTTCCTCTGGGCACTCCGGTTTCCCCACCAACCAATAACATGCAGGTTAGGGAACACTTGGTGGTAGTCGGAGGTTTAAGTGTTTAGGAGAATCGCCTCTGCTGAGCTGCCCAGGTCTGCTGCTGTCACTGGGGGTAACTTCATGTGAGTTACACATGAAGTAACTTCATGTGTGAACTTACTTTTGAGATTCAGAATCTCTTTTGCAGGGGAGCCCTAGGGAAGGGTCACTGGACAATTAATGGACATGTTTTTAGTGGTAGGAGGAAACTACTCAGACACGAGTCACCAGAGTGTATTCTCTGAGCCACTGGAAACCAGTGCAAAGACCTAAACACGGATAACACGATGGTACTTCTGGTTCTGGTCAGGACTAATGTGATGGTACTTCCTGGTTCTGGTCAGGACTAATGTGATGGTACTTCCTGGTTCTGGTCAGGACTAATGTGATGGTACTTCTTGTTCTGGTCAGGACTAATGTGATGGTACTTCCTGGTTCTGGTCAGGACTAATGTGATGGTACTTCTTGGTTCTGGTCAGGACTAATGTGATGGTACTTCCTGGTTCTGGTCAGGACTAATGTGATGGTGCTTCCTGGTTCTGGTCAGGACTGGAGCAGCAGCGTTCTGGATGTACTGCAGCTGTTTTACAGCTCGTTTGGATAGGCCGGTGACAGGCTGTTACAATAGTCTAACCTACTGGAGACAAATGCATGGATAAGTCTCTCCAGGACAGGCTTTGACACTAAACTTTAATTTTGGCAATGTTTTTTAGATGGTAACAAGCTGCTGATGTTATTGACTTAATGTGGCTGTTAAAGTTCAAGTCTGAGTCCATTATTACCCCAGATTTCTAACTTGACTTGAAGGTTTTAGAGAGAGACTGAAGGTGACTGCTGACACTTTCTCTTTGTTTCTGTGGGCCAAAGATGATAACCTCAGTCTTGTCTGAGTTTAGTTGGAGAAAGTTGTTTTGCATCCACACACTGATCTGTGAGAGAATCCACTGGCTCAAATATATTACAATGATTATTTACGATATAAAACAACAGGCTAGAAGTGCTAAAGAAAAAACAAACAAAAAAAAGAAGAGTTCATGGCTGCAGGACTTAAAAAAGTTACCACTTTCCTATCAGCCTACCTAAAAATAATCAATGATTCTAGCTAGATTTGGTGGCTTTAAATACAGCATAAGACAATCTGATTAAAGCAGCAAACATACTCTGCACAACAAAAGAGGCAATCACACATTCTAATCCTACACTTTCCCCTCATTTGGCGCTGCAGCCGGATATTTGATTGTTCTCAGTTCTCGGGACAGTGACTGACACAGAAGTTTAAGTTGACGGATTGTGTTTTATCTTTGCGGTGAGATTTCAGAGATGATGTGAAATCGGGGCACGGGCCACTGAACATGTTTGGAAGCTTTGTGTCGTCTCTTTTCTGGGCCAATCCACGTCCTGTTGATTGCCTCATTTGGCGTGATTGATGGCACCTATGAACAGCCCAGAAGGTAATGCATACTAAACAGCAGCGAGGGACGGAAGGAGCACAAATGTTTGCAATTTAAGTCAGATTTTTTGACAACTCGCATTTGTGTTTATTGTTAGAAGTTAAAAATTGTGTTTCGTATTTTAGTTTATTGTGAAGAGTGTTATATTAATAGGAATAGTGCCGTTTATTATCATGTATGGATATTAAAAGTGCAGCTAAACTCTTTTGTCAGATTGCAGAGCAGCAGTGTGGTTGGTTTGGCAGCAGGTGTTTGTGATCAGCACAGTATTGAGTGGACAAATCGACGCTGATGTCACATAGAGTGTAGAAATGACGCTGGCTTTTGCAGTGAGACACAGGAGGTTTGGGATTATTTTGACCTGAAATTTGCCAATTTAATCAGTTTTTTTTTTTAATTGCCATAAAATACTCAGAAAACAGTTGTGCTATTTTAACACCTTTTAGAGGTAGACTGGGTAGTCTTCCAAAATATTGGAAAAATCTGCCAATGGTATTTTTAGTTTACAGAAAAAATACTGTACACTGATTTTTTTTT
The DNA here is from genome assembly GCA_038363315.1 of Mugilogobius chulae. Classification (NCBI taxonomy): domain Eukaryota; kingdom Metazoa; phylum Chordata; class Actinopteri; order Gobiiformes; family Gobiidae; genus Mugilogobius; species Mugilogobius chulae. Next base: position 6,651,175 of record CM076399.1, on the reverse strand, counting down.
ATTTTTTTATCTACAATGTACAAAATATATAGAGTAAGATTGCACTGTAAAATGTATTCAACATATTTTGAGTAAAAACTCCTAAAATGAATATAAGAATGTAATTATGTCAAATAATAAAAAGCAGAAGAATTGTATGTCACACTGATCTTAATTTACAGAAAGTCTGACAATTAACACATTTTTTCAGCTCAATAGATGTCGCCTTAAAGCAGCAGTCCAGTTGCAGAAGTGTAAAAAATGTTAGATTTTAAGTATTGATACGCGTCTTGTCAATGAGTTTGTCACGATATATCTCGATACGATACATCGAGTACAGCCTTAAGAGAGGGATTATTTATTCATCCAGACGGGAGAACTACGACTGCCTGACACAAGGCTACAGGAGTTTAACACGGTGCCAAATATAATTATGCTGCTAAATCAACATTTATGAATGTTACATTTAGGAGACTCTGAAAATGGAAAAAAAAAAGTCTCAAGCTTCAAGAGTAGTTTGGCTGTGGACTTATTTTGTCCTGCCCACCTTTTCGCACAGATCAGATGCCCAGTTTTTAATTTTGCTTGTATTTGGGGAATACTTGTTGTAAATTATAAACATTTGCTAGCATAGCTACGTGCAAGAGTTGAGTATATATGGAGAGAGGTGGGCGTATGTGTCTGCAGCCAGACGAGCTTGCAAGCTTTAGACTTGTGTTAAAGAGGTTTGCGGAGCCAACTAGACAGATAGCGTATCTTTGTGCAGGCACATGCGCAGAGCAGAAAATAATATCGACCAATAAGCTCCCATTTAACAGTCACAATAGTCATGTTTACATTACCTTAAAATAACCTGCTATGAATTAGAGTTTGTAATGTATTTCCTGTCAGTCTTCAAAGCCTGACAGAGATTTTGCTCATTTTAAACTGTTTAACAGCCTCAAAGAAAACTTTGTGCAACAGAGATAATTACATGTTGTAAAACAAAAGAAACAAAAAGAATTGTTCTTCTACTTTGATCCATTTCTTTATAGACATGTCAAATCTTTGCTTTCATCACAGACATTTTGAGACAAAAAGTGAAGAAAACAAACTTTTGTTACACATGTGTAATGCGCATAGAATGCTGCTATATTTCACATTATAATGTTTCTAAGATGGAGATAAAATGGATTCAACTGCAGCTGTGATTATTATAATGTCATCAAACTTATTCTGAGTTTTTAATCTTGTTATAACAGTGTTCTCTTAACATTAGTTTATCTAAGTTGTATTTAAATATTCATACATGTTTGAGTAACTTTTTACTGTTCTGCAGCTGATGTTCCAGTGCTCAGAAAATCCCTGTTGTCACCTACCACCTATCCCCGCCCATCTGTCTGTATTTACTTGTAACTAGTCAAAACAATCAGATTCCAAGTACAACATGGGTTCAAGAATGTCGTTTAGACATTTGCTGATTATAAAAGTTAAGTTTTGCAATGATGAGGCGGGGCTTATCATTTCTGTTATTTTGAACAGAGAGTCAATAGACCTGTTTTTATTTCCATTTTTTCATTCACTCATTCTCTCCTGGGGTCTAGCCCTAAAGCTAACCCTCACTAGCTTGTCCCAGTGACGTTGGTTCTTAGGCAAGAGAACACCGTGAGCAACTTATCACAGGTTTTAGATCAGGCATGTCCAAACTGCGGCCGGGGCATATTTTGTGACTCTCTAAACAAGCCCAGATTACAAAAATGTTATCACAGTTTAAGTCTGATATTATACAAACGTAAAAGTAATGTTGAAAACTTTATTTAAGGTATTGTGGCTCATCAAAACTTTCCATATTCCATCATTCTGTTATTATGTAACCCTCCATTCTATATATTTTCAAAAAGTGGCCCTATGAAAAAAGTTTGGACTCCTGTTTAGATAATATTGCATAGTGAACAAAAAACAGCACTTTCAGTCGTATGTTTCATTTCTGTTGATTCATGTGGTGTTGATTGTGTAAAATAATACGTCATACAGAAAAAATGTATCTTTTCACCATTCATCCAACATTCAAACGATGTAAGTCACCTACTTTCGTTGATTTATTCCGTTTGCTTCAGTGTCTGTAAAACAAGCTCAAAACGATTCATCCTTATCACGTTCTTTGCTCTGACATTCTTCAAATCTCTTCCATTGTGTTTCCTTCTCTCTCTTCTGCGCAGAAATAACACGGTGCTAAACTCCAAGATTTTGTCTGTGGCCATCAAACCCAGCCCGGCCTCGTCGCTGACTTCCCTGTGGTGGTGGAGTTCTCTCATCTTTACAACGTGAGTCCTGCTTCTGCGACTCCAAACTTTCTGCTCATAATTGGAACGACTATAGATTTTTTTTTTTCTTCCTCCAAAACCTTTGATAACACGTTGACGTTCTCCTCTTTCTGCTTTAGGGCACCACCATCAGTCCTGTATTTCCTGGGACGAGAGTGACAGGTAAAAGACACTCTTCTGTATTTGATATTGTTAAAAATGTGTTTGAGAAGATAAAGGTAGATGTATATTACAGTGGTTTGCCGGCATAAGAAAGTCGGTAAAAATACACGCTGCAGTCGACTGAGCTCATTAAAAGCCAGTAAAAGTACATGTTATGTTGTCATAGCAGTAATAATAGTAAAATATTCTCTTTTATTTGTTAGTATTTGTATTTTGTGTGACTGAACGTGTCCTGAGATCAATATGGACATTTAGAGCCGGATCTAAGCTTTTTGGAGGCCGAAGCAAAAATCGCTGGCCCTCCGATCTTTTCTATGAGCTTTAATCAGTCAAACGTAAGCAGTATTTAAATAGATTTTTCCACAATAATTTATAAATGATGTACAAAGCAACAGAAACAATTATTGTAGGCTAAAAAACATTTCTCACAATAAAGAGACAATGTAAGCCTCCTACAGAAACTTTACAATAAAAAAGATGCATTTTTCCTACATTTTTGAGTAACTTAACACACACTTTTTTCACAGTAATCACTTTATGTCTAATTTTATGCATATATTCAGGGGCGTAGCACCAAATTCTGGGCCCCAGGTATAAACTTTGTTCATGGGCCCCTATACCATAATCTGGTGTTTTAATGACTTAGTTGGTTCTTGTTATTTTTCTTTTCATTAGTTTTTGTTTTTCTTCCTTCTAGAATTTTCATATATAGCTTATTAATTTAATTTCTATATTCTACACATTACTAGTGTTGATATTAGGTATTTTTCCATGCTTCAGCAGATCAAATTGAATGCCTTATAACACAACTATCAAGATTTTTTCACTCGCATTTAGGCCTTGTCCCCACGAAGACAAAACGAGGATAGTTTTAAAAACGATCTGCGTAAAGTTGGAGCTGGCATAGGATTTATCATCGTCCAAATGAATCTGTAAATCCAGCCTGAATCCGGTGTAATGCCTGTTTCTGACCAGAGTGTGGCGCTGTGACACTGACACAGACAGGAAGTACAAATGACGCAACAAGGTAAAAAAAAAAAAAAAAAAGGTTTAACGTAAACAAAAACTTAGCGGAGAACTTTTCACAAACTTCACAAACATTCTAAATGAACAACATGGATCTGAAACTTACAGAAGAGACACAGGAAGTGGATTTATGCTTCAGAATCTTTGGAATATTTTGACAACATTTCAATACGGATTTAATGGAGATTGTAAAGGATTTATTTTTGTTTTTCTTTATGTCTTCTGTGGTTTATGGTGAAATGAGACGCAGATTTTCACAGTGAACATCATCTAAAGGTCAGTACATTCTGCAGATGAGACGTAACTCTGGGGCAGTGATGTCACCGTGGAAAAAAAAATATCCGGATACAGCGTAACTGCGGAGACGCTAAAGCGGAGTTTTGAAATCTTTTCACCCTGAGAGGTGGTTTCAGAAATCTTCGTTTTCAGTCTCCTAAAACTCCGGCTTCGTGGGGACGATGTGTGGTTCAGTAAAAATATTTGTGCTGAAACGCCTGAGCTTGGCTTCGTGGGGACAGGCCCTTAGACAAAAATAAAATAAAATGGAAGCACACTCTTTTACATTTGAACTTGTTTTAAGCCATAAAATTGTCAAAATGATGCCAAAAATTGACTTAAAGAATCCTTTCGACACATTATGTTGCTGGATTGAGAAGTTGTGATAGATATAGTGACAATATTCCAGAACAAAACCATATGAATATGTGACTGTTTGTTCACTGAAATCTGCAAAATCTGGTTAATAATAGTATATTTTCTAGCTATTACTTTTGTTAATAATTTGACCAATAAATAATAATATATATTTGTTTAGTTTTTTTTCTTTGGCTAAAGTCCATATGCTACGTTTTAAGAAATGATGGAACACTGATATCACAAATAATTACATTTAGAGGAACCATCCATCTCACAAGCAAAAATGACTTGCTTTTGGGGGCCCTTTTCTGTCCTGGGTCCCGGGGAAACTAGTACCCCCCCAGTCCACACCCCTGCATATATTAGAAGCTGCATCAACGCGCTGGACTTTATGGACAGAAATATTGAAATCTGAAACTTTATCGGGAAAAACAGCCTTATGTTTTATGTGGCTTTTGAAATAATTCAACACAAAAGTGCCGAAATCCGCCGTATTTCGTCGCGGTCATTTTCGTGATAAAATCTGCAGACGTATTAGTTCATCGGCTTTCTGTGTTCGTAGTTCAGCCAAATCTTGTCCTATTGACTGACAGATCATGAGTTGTAGAACATGTATTTGTGTCCAAAGTGTTCCCAGAGTCAAATACATTTGTGCTTCTGTCAGCACGGAAGAAGTGACTGTGTTTCTGTTGTGTCACAGGAAGAGTAAAGAGGAGGGCTGATCACTTTTAAGCTTGTGGGATTGGTCAAAGAGGCAATATGTACAGCTCAGACCAGAGCGTGAAGCCAACAGGCATAATGGACTGACATAAACTAGAAAAACTATCAGTGCTCAGAAGGCAGGGCCCTCCGCAGATGCGTGACTTGTGTAGTCTGCATAGATCCAGGTCTGTGGACATGGATAGGATAGTATTCACCTCATTCTGCCCCTCAACAACAACATTGTGGTCAGTTAAAATACTGTATCAACTTACAAATTCTTTATAAAAAACATATCCATGATTTTTTGTTTCATTTCAAGACAGTCGAATAGACAAGACACTTTTTAGTTTGTTTATGTTCTAAATGAAACAATATGTTTCCTCCTACAGCGCTGAGCCTCTTCAAAATAGCACAATAACTATCCATACTTACTCAATGGAAATAAAACAACAGTCAAATGCAGTATTTTATTATAAAAAAAGAGCTCTGTGACAAAATCCAGCATATTTGCACTGCCCGTGTCTTCTTGTATAATCTGTTTTGTTGGCTGTGCGATGTCAGTTCACCCTGCTTTGCTTCAGCTGTTCTAAGCTCTAAAAATAAACTATTTTAATAGAATACTTTTTCATTTCAAAATCTGAAGTGTGTCCCTGCTTTGAACCAATGAAACAAGCAGAGTATTTTTATATTCTTTCGTTTTAGTGCGCAGGTAGAGTGACCACCTCAAAACAGGTTTAGGGATTTGGTGGGACAGACTCAACAAATAATATAATTTTTATAATAAACCTGTTTTGAGCTGAATATACTATTTTGAACTAGGGCTGGACGATTTTGACAAAAAAAAAAAATCTCTGATTTTAAAAGAAAAATTTGATTTTTTTTTTTTTTTTTTTTTTTTTTTTTTAATACAATTTAAAAATAACTGGGTGCAATAATTATCATTTGTAAAACACTCCTTTAATTTAACATAGAATTAAAAGTGCATAGAAATATAGAATGAGATTCTTTTTTTAAATTATTTGTAGTAAGGCTAGCCATTTCATATATATTTTTTAACTATAAGCCTATTTATATTTCAGTGCAGTAACTCATGTAAGCCAAACTCAAACAAACTTGCAGATAAACTGTTTCACATAAGACACGCACAAGCTTTTTGGAGAAGACAGCTATTGACATTTATTCCATTAAATGTAGCCAATAAGAAACAGGATTTGACCAAAGCTTAGTTCTGCCCTCTCTGTCTTTCTCTCCTGTCAGCTGCAGCGCTTCTTTTTCGCTATAGGCATTTGAGGCATTTAATTTTTGCTAAACAACTATAGTAAGGCTTCTTCAAATTTGCGTTTGTGTTTGTTTGTTTTATCCCAGGCTGCCGTCTGTGCGCGCCGCGCGGAATTGTAGCACTATGTTTAGCATTGCGGAGGGGAAGTCCTTTAGGGGCATGCTATACCTCTTTTAAAGCTCTGATTCTGCGCTATTCAAATTCTGGATTCGTTTTTCAATTTGAAAAACTGGCTAAACATGAACAAGCACAGAAGCGCCAGCTACTGTTAGCAATGTTAGCAGCTGTTGTTAGCCGAGGCACAAAAGACATGACAACATTACAGGGTGAGTTTGGTGATTCATTTTTCTTTTCTGAAGACCAAAATAATGACAATTTCAATGTGTACATGACTTTAGCTGCGTGAGAAAGACCAGAACTGAGTGCACAATGCTCTACGGAAGCCTGTAAGGACGAGGCAAGCGCCGCAAAATCCAAAAAAAAAAAATCGAATTTCTAAAAATACAAATCGATTTGACCTCCAAATTCGATTAATCGATTAAATCGATTTTTTGCCCAGCCCCTTTTTTGAACTAGAATATACAGAGATCATACACAGATGTGACCCGGAATGGTATTATGCATGTCCTGAGCGAGAGTCGAACCCGCTCAGTGAGTTTATCCCCCAACTACCACACTTCTCCAACTTGGTGTGGGTTTACGTTGGTAGCCTCGGTTACACAGATGCATAGAGGATGTTTTGAAATTTGAAAAGGTTTTCTGAATAAAAAAAATATGAATAGCCTACATAGATAATTGTCTTATTTATTAAAATATTAGGCTAGTTAGAACAGGTAGTCGTTTTTTGGTTTAAGATTGTTTGCATTGATTAAGAAGTTTCTTGTTGTTGTGCCTATTTTTGATGAGCTTTGCGTGTAGCATTTTGTTTTAGTCATTTCCCTCAATGGTTGATGGACACAAACTGCACAGCCCTGCGCTCTTTCAGCGTCTCCTTCAGCTTCTCCTTCAGCGTCTCCTTCAGCGTTCAGAGTGTTTCAGTGATTGGACCTGCTGCAAACTCTCCTTTTCTTTGCCTCGCTGTGGCGATTGTTTCGTCTCCTCACACTCCTTCTCTGTCGCCACTAAGACTGAAGTTTAGTGTACCTCGCAAATGTTGGCGCCGCGCAGACTGGTGATCGACGTGCGGCGCTGCTTATCACACGAACGCGCACGAACAGAGATCAGACAGATGCCCGAATTCCCCTTTAAACACGGCGCTGTAAGTGTTATTATCGCTATGTTCGATCACCAATGAAAAAGAGGGACACGGTCGTGACATGCGGGACGCGGGTTATAAGCCTAAAAAGCGGGACGGTACAACCAAAAGCGGGACAGGTGTGTTTGGAGTTACAGAAAGAGGAACAGACAGAAAAATCAGGTTTACTCAAACTGTATTTGTATGCTGTAAGATGAGCATCCGACTACTTGTTTTGAAGCTCAAAGTCTGTTTCATTTGCATAGGCTTTGGAAACAGCAGACACACGGCAGCATCTTCCTGTAGTTTTATCCTGAATGGTTTGAATCTTCACAAAGCTTCTGCTGTTGTCCTCACGGAGTCTGGGACAGCGCTAACACACTCTCACTGCTTTGACACCGAAGCAGCCGCTGGAAAATTAAAAACGTCGCTCACAGCTCCCTCTTTTCTCCTCTTTCACTGTTTTGTCTCACCGCTCGGACACACAGCAGCAGCTACACGACACACCTACAGCAGAGCAAGTAAAACAGAAGAAACAGTAGGTCTTATCATCTCCATTAGGGATGAGAAGTGGATTGGTATCAGTATCAGTGTTGGCCAATGTCAGTATTTTTTAACACTTTAAGAATCGACTGATACTGGAAAAAAAAAAGCAAATTTATGGTACTGATATTTTTTTTGTCAGTATAAATTGCCCTTAAAGCATCAAATTAGCAATTTTAACAGCTGTAACAACATACAAATGTAGCTGCATACTTATCTATCGTAATAAAACCATAACATATTTGATAACTCAGATAACTGTTCTTGATTAAATGCTTCTCATGAGGCAAAAAAGCTAGGATTAGTGTAGGGCTGCACGATATTGAAAATTTCTGCGATATGCGATATGGGCTCTGAGATTGCGATATTCGATATTTTTGCGATATTTATTTTTCTATTAAGAATTTCTCTGTACATTTATTTAAAGTCGTTATTACACTATTAAAACGATGTGCGTATAAACCGCACACGTTCTGTGGCTTAGTAATTGCTTAATAATTTTATTATTTTTATTGAGGCGCGGTCATGTTTTAGGACAATTTTTTACACGGCTTAGTTGCTGGTTGCTCTGAAAATCTGGCAACCGCAGTCGGTACCCCTACACACGTTATGCCTGACAGGTCACAGCTTTATCACAACTAGTTTTTGTGCCTTTTCAATCTTGTTTTAAACCAACACAAATCACAAGAGTTGTTCTTAAGAGGAGAAGATGAGAACGGAGTCAAACCACTCGGCGCTAAAAACGGATGAATAATGAATAAAAATTTAATAAATTATTGCACATCCTTGCGATATGGATATTGCACGTGTCAATATTGCGATATCGATATTTTTTCGATATATTGTGCAACTCTAGATTAGTGTATATCCTAATACTGTATATTATATTTCTGGCTGAGATCTGTGTTTCTCCAACTATGTACCACTCAGTTTCATACCATACAGTGGAATATTTTCACTAAAGGAATACAACTTCTATGGAAACATGCAATGAGAGGCTCCTCTAGGGCATGGGTTTCCAAACTTTTCAGACCGAAACCCCCAAAATAACGCCAGCAACTCACAACCCCCAAGACAAAATTAAACTGACGTTTGTATTCATTTTAAGTCACAAAACCATTATTGTTTGTTTTATTGTCTTCATTTTACTAGTTATGTTTTGTATGATCTAACTTCAATCAAACATACAGTTTTAGTTCAAAAATCTTGAAAGCAGGTTTTGTTTCGCAGTCTCCCATTGGGTCCTCGCCCCCACTGAGGGAATCACTGCTCTCGGACACAAAAGAATCGAATTTAGAGAGCTGCAAGTCTGCTTAGAGCACATGTGTCAAACGCAAGGCCCAGGGGCCTAATGCAGCCATCCACCTCATTTCATGTGGCCCTCAAGGTCTTATAAGGCTTATTTTAAAGCGAACCCTGGATATAATCAGGACAAATACCTTGGAAGTATTTGTAGTTTTATTAAAATAGTGTTTTAAAGAAATAACATGGAGGCTGCCATTTAGCTGTGGGTATGATATAAAATAGTATTGTCAGGTAACAGGCAGTAGCAGGTAACTAAGCAACATGAATTCCTGGGTTAAACTTTGTCAGTTTGAGCCGGAGCAAAGCCAAATACAGAACGATTATGTGGAATCTAGTCAAACTGAAGATAATCAAGAGGAAGAGACAAGAACTGAACACTGTCAGTGGTGTTTTTGTGGCAACTGTTCACAGATGAAACTGTGGGAGTAACCATGAAAACACTATTTTATGTAATCAACCAAAATGGCAGCTCCCAGTGGCTTGAAAACAACATAAACAATGACAATTTTATAAAAAAAATAGTAAGCAGTTATATATTTGTTTGTAATTTATTTTAATAAGCATGACCAGTACTAGTGTTTTAGCCACATTTGTCTTCATAACCAGGGTTCCCTTTAAGAAAGTAAGTCATTTTCCAGACTAATGCAGACGTATATTCAGCAATTGTCACTTCAATAAATATACTATTATCAAATACAACTATTATTTGTATTATGTCAAAAATGTGTACGGTTAATTTTGGTTACAACCGGCCCTTCGAGGACAACCATGACGCCAATGTGGCCCTTTGTCGAAATGAGTTTGACACCCCTGGTTTAGAGTAATGTTTTAGTGTACATGGGCTTCATTCAACAGAGCGTTCACACTTACCCAATCAAACCGAACTATCCAGGCAAACAAATCCTTAAATTTGATGTGTTGCCCAGCTGCGTGCGTAGACCAACTGAAACAGAACAATGCAACACACAAACTATCCACGTCTAAAACAGTAACATGACATGTGCACCAGCAGCCTTGATCTTTAACTCTCTTAAACGAAACCGAAAGCATTAAACGTCGCCATCTCTGCATCGCATAAATAACATTTCTCCCCCCGCACCTTAAACTCTGCAATTTAACCATTGGCTCCAAAGTGCCCTATTTATCTAAGACAAGAAAATGGTGCGTAAAAGCATGAGTAAGGATTCAGCAGTCGACTGTATAATACCACCGTTGCCTCATTGCAGTGCAGGTTCGGGGGACATTTGCATTTAGATGGCTGCGAACTGTGCTCCAAAAAAAGGGAGGAACATTCAGTCAAAAAGGATTAAAAGGAAGTTGGTCTTGGCGCTTCTAAACCCGGGGCAAAGTCGAGCATAAATCTGCAGACGGAGGTGCAAATTTTTGGCTATTACGAAAACAAGAGAGGCAAGCTAACCGTGACAAAGGAACATCTCCCCGAACGGCTTGTAACACTTTGTCTGAGTTTGTTTGTTGTCGCTTTAAATTTGGGATATTTTTTTTTTTTCCAGCAGCAGCGCGTTCCTGTCGTTTCAATGCAAGTGCTGTGCTCATCCTGTTTAATTCAAATCCCCTCCGCGCGGCTGTATTTCCATGGCCCGTGCGTCTCGGTTTTGGGGCGCAGAATACAGAGGATTAGTTTTTAAATATATTGGAAAGCCAGAGTGGAATTTGCACCAGACAGAGAGAAGAAGGAAAGAAGGAGGCAGCTGCGGTTGTGTTAAATTTAACTCCGGCGTCAGCATCCAGGAAGTGCTTAGCGTCGCTTTGAAGGTTCTAGAACTGTCGCGTGAATCCCCCGAAGAGCGAGGAAGAAGTGTAGTTACTTTTTAATGCTAATATCCAGCATTTGACTATATAGATGTCATTTTAACTCTTTCACTGCCTGCCCTGTTCTCACTTTGACCCTTTCTGTCAGGCCTTTTTGCTCATTTTACAGTAAACACAGCTCCACAGAAAACTTGAAAGAATATGAGTTACTACAATGAAATAATGTCTTCAAGTTCTCTTTGGGTTTTGATGATTAAAACAACGAGGATGAGTGTCTTTTTCATCTTTAAACTAATAAAAGCTGTGCTACAGACGAGGAGGCAGCACAGCAGATTTCGACTTTCTGATGTTGATTATATATCAATTATTCTTACATCTGTTAAAAGTTTTTGGCCAAAACGTTTTATGTTTCTGTGCAACTATACAGCTCATGTGTAAAAGCTCATCTGTTTCCCAAAACTGTTCATATAAGCTAAACATCTTTCTCATCTAAACAGTCAGGACAGAATGAGTTACCAATGTAACTGTATTTCTGTTTTAATTACAACTGTTATGCACCACTGCAGTGACTGATCTAAGCTATATCAATCAATTCTGATTCATTGTTTTCCCAATTAATTTTTGTTTGTCATTTTTATAGTCTGATTAGTTGTTATTTTTATAGTCTCATTCTTTGTCATGTTTATAGTCTCATATTGTAACAGCACAATGAGCTCATTTACATGTGCACGAATAACCCGGTTATTAGCAGTATCCTGGTTATGACAATAATCTGGTTATAGTGTTTACATGCGCTCAGAGAATCCTGGTTATTCATGTTCCTGTTTACATGAGCACTGGGAGTATCCTGGTTATTTAGACAGGTAACTATGGCAACAACAACACAGATATGGCAAGGAACTAAGCATGTATGAAACTTTGCTAATTTATGGGTTTTAAACATGTTTGCAGCAACAAGCTGACAAAATACAACTAAATAAGAACATCAGACTGTAGATCACAGTCAGAGCTTTGGGAAAAGTGATTTTTACAGTGTAAAAATATGTCTGAATTTTAAAGAGTCGGTTTAGAGTTACTGCTGTGTTATGTTACAAGTTACTTTATAGTTTTATAATGACGACACATTACAAATAAAAAAATAATAAATAAGTATCATATGCTCCAAACCCAAACGAGAAAAAGTGCTATAAAATGAATATAAGAAAAAGAAAATAATAATTTTGAATCATTTTGGGAAATGTACTGCTTCTGCCAGATCAGTTCCTTCAGTTTGCACATGCTCAGTTTGACTCCATTGGTGAGAAACCAGGTTGTGGTGTTTACATGGCACAATAGTCTGGTTATTATCAGAAAACTCCAGTGACAATAACCTGGTTTCTCATAACCAGGTTATTCGAATAACCAGGTTATTAAACACAGGTTATGGTGTTTACATGGACACACACATAACCAGGATATTTAAAAATCCTGATAATAACTGGGTTATTCGTGCGCATGTAAACGCTCTCAATATGTCACACTTGAGACGATATTACAGTGTTTATGATATTTTCTTCTTGACTAATTCTGACAGTTGAACATAGTATTGTTCACATGAGAACTTCCACCGTGAAATCCTGCTGACATGTTCTAGAGAGAACAACCATTAGACTGTTTTTATCTGAACATTGTGCTAAATGTATGCTCATTGGTCTGTCTGTAGGACACTTGTACAGAACCATTTGCAGAGATGCACTGAGACACTTGAGACTTGGACTCTAGACACTGCAAATGTGATGAAAGCAACAAGAAATGACATTCAGTTGTGAACAGTTGCAGGTTGATTTGGAGATTTTTCCACGTTATTTTGAGAATGTCATCTCAGTTTCAAGAAATTAGCCAAACCAGTTGAGAAAAAACTGTAATACAAAAAAAGCTGCGAGTTTATTCAATGTTCTTTGCTGGAAATGAAAATACTCGTCCAAATTGTAAGCTACAGTTATTATTTTTGCCTCATTTTAACTTTTGCCGCTCGATTCTCTCCGGAACTCTTTAGTCTACAGCAGTATAATCTTTGGCTCCTCCTCCTCTTTCCTTCTACCGCACACTCGCTGTCCCACACTCCAGCTCCGTGACACTGAAGTTAATTAAACTCAGCGAAAAGAACGAGAGCATGACAGACAACATGAAGACATTGACAAAAACAAAGGGACAAACAGCGCAGGCAATCTCATGGTGCCTGCTCCGACGCGCTGGCCGCCTCCGCAAGACGTGTTCAGGCAAAATTAAAATCCATCCTGGACTGCTGCGATGATTAATGAGTTCATATTTAAGACAGAAATTGGAATCAAAGCGAGGTGTCCTTGTCGTGTTGATCGGAGCTTCGTACACGGAAAAGCAGATGATGCGTGTGAGATAAAACAGCGCAGTATGTATTTTTTTTTTCAAACGCTGGAAGGAGGAAGGAGGTGTTTAAAGATATCATTTCTAGCTCTTACAAACTGTTTGGTACATTGCTGGTTTTGACACGGGATGATATTTGAGGTGTGTTCACAGATTTAAAACTGCTTATTTCAGACAGGACATGGTACATTCACATCCTCTCTCTCTCATCTCAGCACGTACTTTAGTTTAGTCATACACGTATTTTCAGTATACATGTGTTCAATCTTTAGGTGCAGGGGTTGTTAATTTGAAATGCAAACTATTAAATATAGATTGTAAGCTTTATAATCCAAAATTACAACTGCTATAAGAAAGAAAGAGTATTTTTATAAACATTACACAATATTTTTCTTTGAGGTACTACATTTAATCGTATTGCTTATAATATAACTAATACATTATTGGATTTAATCATTTATCACACTCTTTACAGTGCGTTATTCATCTACTTTACACTAGGTCAGTGGTTCCCAACCTGGGAAGCGGGACCTTTCAGAGAGGTGCCAGAGATTGCAGTGGGTCTCTCGAGCTTTGTCTGGTCATGGGGTCAGATTATATAATTAGTTAATAACACATAACGTTATCATTGTGCGAAAACAAAAGTGCTGCTAATTCAACCTTTGTGAATGAAATTTGACCCTACGACCCTTAAAAGTTACTTTCAGGTGAAAAAACGTCTGTCAGACCGGTTCAGACCTGATCCAAACAGCTGCTCTCGTCCTGTTTTGTTGTTTTATTCAAAGAAGTTTCCCCAGGCAACTAGAAGGACAGCGTATTTTTCTGCATGGAGTATGCGCAGTAGGGCGGAAAGTGAGGTGACTCAATTCATTCATTCATTCATTTTTCATTCATTTTCTACCACTTAATCTTGTTAGGATCGCGGGTGACTGGAGCCTATCCCAGTGACTTTGGGCCTTAGGCGGGGGAACACCCTGGACAGTGGCCAACTCGTCGCAGGGATAGACAAACAGCTATTTCACTCTCTCATTCAATCACTAAGGAAAATTTACAGTGATGCCCAATGAACCTAAACATGCATGTTTTTGGAGGTGGGAGGAAACTGGAATACCCGGAGAAAACCCACGGTGACACGAGGAGAACATGCAAACTCCACCCAGAGAGAGAGCATGAGATGTTGATATGGTCCGAGCGACTGCCCTAGTTGGTGGTAAAAGACAAACAGAACTCTGCACCATCGGCCCTTTCAAACACCACCAACACATTCAAACAAGGTGGATGAACAGTTTATAGAGTCATAGACCTTCAGTGGTATTCCATGTCATGTACTAATCAGGTCCAATGTTAATAGGTCTTTTCCAACTACACTCACATTTTGCTTCTTTATCTAGTGCATTCTGAGCCGCCTGTTTTGAAGTGCCTTTTATAACTTTCAATAAAAATAAATTAAAAAAAGGATAATCCTGGATTTTAGTGAGCAAATTGTCTGTTCTGGCTAAACATATTTTTCATCCAAATAGACATTTTAACAACAATGTAGCCTATTGTAGGAAAAATCTTTGTTTGTTTTTCTCCAAATTGGGCGTATTGCCTTTAACTCAATGAAATACTGACATAATCTTGGATAAACATTGTGTAGTATCATAAAGAAAAGCATACAAAGACAAGTTAAAACATCTTATGTCTCATTCTCCTCTTCAAACATTGCTCCAACTTTGATGACATTTGCTTTGTCTTCAGCCAGAAAAGTCACAAGGATTTTTACAGCCAAAAATTCCTTGAAAACTTGAAAAATGACTAGGCCAGTATCAGAGTTGCAGTTGACTGAACAAATTGCCAAATCAAATCAACCTGTTTAGTTTGGGTTTCTTTGTCTTTCCAAATCGATATGAACAAAGCAGCAGTGTTGGTTTGGTGGTGTAAAAGTGGAAGTGGGTCTGACAGCTAAAATAAGGAGAATGGATCTGCTACAGACAGAGACAGCCACATCAGCAAAGTGTCCAAAAACATCAATTCAGCTGCAGCAAGTGAAATAAGATTGGATTGAACAAACCCAATAAGTCATTCAGTACCTTTGTTCACATGCACACCAAAATCTAACCACGATCAGAGTTTTGGAGAAATCAGATTATTGAAACTCTATAGAATGGCTTCCATCTGAAATGTGTGGTTCTACCTGTTTGTCAAAACCTGGTCTGGTCAGATTTCTAAAGCAAATCAAGACAGAGCCTGGTCAATACCAGAGATTGGACGGTTCTGTTTTGGGGCGAATCAGTTCTTGTCCTGATATGTCACCATTTCAATATGTTTTTAATTTTGTTAAGTCTCACAAGAACTATTTCTTCTGTGAATTTGTTTAATAAAACATTTTAAATGAAGAAGAATATTGCTGTTTTACTGTAGTTCAGGAGTTTATTAAGATAATGTTTGAAGGGGCACTGTGTAAAAAAAAATAAATAAATAAAGTGATCCCACTTTTGAACACCAGGGGGAGCCTTTCCAATGCATTTTGCCTATCTACCCTGCTGACATCTAGCGTCAATTTGTCATATTCCACCCGTAATAAAACATTTCAAATACGTATAAATGTATCACAATTGATGTGGATTGGTTAACAGTGCTCTCTTAAGTATTCATGTTGTAAAGAATCAATATGATTTAAATGTTTGTGGACTATAACGCTGGATTTACACAGACTGCAAGGCGAGTGCGGGTCGGGACACGTGCGGGTTTCTTGCTAAGTGCCTGTTACACCAGATGCTGTCAACTGCGGTCCGGTTTCGTCCAAAGCCACGTGGAGTCACGTAGATTCCCGCGAGAACGCTCATATAATGAATGAAAGCCGCACCAGACCGCTGCGGTCTCCGACAAAAATAGACTTCATGCGGATTCTTTCCGCAGAGTCGCGCGACTCTCGCACTCGCAGTCGGACATGTCGGAGCACGGTGTAAATCAACGCATTGGTTTTAAGCACTTTCTAAGTTCTGCGTGACTCGCGCGAGTCACGACTCGCATCCAAGTTGCACTTAGTGTAAATCCACTGTAAGTGATAATTAAAATTCTTCTCAATCTCACAAAGTGCCCCTTTGCCAAAGAGAAGGTGGAATCAACCCTTTCCTAATCGCACAGACATGACAAAGCAGCGAGGGACACACAAAAAGGGATTCCAGAGTTGAACACCAGAATTGAACTGAAACGCCATGCGTCTTAAAACAATTTAGAATATCGTTCCTTCCCAGTGCTGGGAGACTTCTGGAACATCAGGTGCCACACTGAGATGTCTAGAGTGAATTGTGATTGTCTCTTTGAGCAAGGTGTTTAATCCAGTCTCTATGTATACTGAGTTACTTTGAGAACACAGAAGATGTGGAAAAACATGGCATAAAAATGCCCCATATTCAGATCTAAACAAAATGTCATTATCACACCTACAATTAGCTCGTCTTTTGGTTCCAGAAAACTAGATAGATGACATAAACTTTATTAATCGCAAAGGAAATTCCTAGTGTCCATATTACTCCCATTCTTCAACTCTCACTAGTACAGTTCGTACAGTTTTGCATTGATTTAAAAATGTTCTGTATTTGTTTATTTTTTAAATGTCTTCATGGTCTGGATCTACTCTTCCTGTCTGACCTACACACTCATTCAGGTCACAGCCTCAGTTTCTTGTCGCACCTACGACAAAAGGAACATTACATATGCTCAGGATTTCTTAGTGGCTGCTCCAAGAAATGTTAGACAAGCCAGCTCACTTCATGTTTTTAAATCTCTGCTTTTAAACTCTCTTTTTTGTTTAACTCTGTGTGAAAGTTGACATTGCATAGTTTCTGTGCACTTTGGTCGAATGTACTGTAAGTGCTGTGTAAATGTAATTGGATTGTATTTTGCTTTCAAAATATGCAAAATTAGGTTTTAGCTCCAAGAATAGCAGTATGGGTAGAACATTTAGAATGCATTTTCACTTGCTTTTTAATATCTATTGGCCAATTTTAGTCCTGATATGGTCTTGGTTTAGTCCTCTTCTAGTCCATGTTTAGGACCAGTCTATGAATTCTGTTTTAGTCCTGGTTTCAAGAGTATCTAGCTGCAGACCTGCATGAGGAGTCCCCTGCCTCGCAGACCTGTACCAGGAGTCCCCTAGTCACGTGACTTGTACCAGAAGGTCCCTCGTTACATGACTTGAATTTAGGCTTACTTTTTATCTATCAAGTTACACTTTTTGTCCACAATTTTTTTCCATGACTGTCTGGCTGCAAACCTCCATCAGGACAGGAGACACCTCCACTGAGACGACCAGACGTAAAACAAAACATTTTTTGAAATGCTTGAAATTTCAGCTAAACAAGACTTTTTTTCCTTCCTCTGGTGGATCAATTATTAGTTTTGATGACAACCGATAACTTTCACAGGACATAAAAGTGATAAACTGACCTGTAAAAACAATATCGACACAAAGTTTTTATTTAGCAACACACACACAAAAAATATATAAAATAAATAACTGGCCCTGGGGCGATCTTGTAAATGCTAATTTTACGAAAACAGGTAAGGTTAGGAACAGAGTTGGGGTAATTGGTAAGTTTAGGAAAAAGGTTTGTGTAAAGGTTAAAATGCAAAAAAAAAAAAAAAACTGTTTAGGCCTGGTTAGCAACAGTAATAATCATCACTATGGCAACCAGGCAGCTCACTTCTGTCGCTCCAGCGCATACTATAGCCTACCGTCTTGAACTCGTGTTCGTGGTTTGTTAACACACGGCGACGATAAAAATTCATTTTTTTTTCAACGTTATTGGCGGGACACAAATAATGTGCATAGCGCCACATACTGTACCATGGTATAAAATATAGGCGAACATCTGGACATCATATTTTCACTGTACAACTGTGACCTTGTACCAATAAGCTTCAGCCTGCAACCTCAAATCCACCCTGAAAAATGGTCTTATTTAAAAAAAAATCCATTACTTCCAAGCTCGAATCTGTTAGCCTAAATTCAAACTGATTTGATGCACTTGACACGAGTTATTAAAAAACATTATTTATATCTGCACGCTGTTATATTAACCACGCCTGTAACTGGAGAGATTAGCCCTGACAAATCTGCAGTCGGCCTTGAATTATTAACCAACTTTGCCACTTTCCATCACCATCACTCCACTCTCTGCTCTGGAAAATACGTTCAAATTAGCTNTAACCCTCGTCATCATTAAAGTAAGAACTCTATCGAAAGAAAACTCTAATGTCAACATAACAGAAGTTTATATTTAGTGCAACAATCTACAGTCTGTCCTCCAGCTCGGTAGCTTGGCTTACGGTAGCATTGCGATCTTCGCGACAGTCTTTTCAAGCTTTGTCTCAAAAGCGACCATTTTTTGATAAAGGATGCATGTGCGAGGAGTTCAACGACTGTCCCGAATATATTGTATATACTTTCATGCAATGCCTTTTTATGAGTTGAAAATGCTCGCTGTAGATGTTCCAGCATTGGTGCCTAATAAGACGTTGTTTATTTTTTCACGAGAGAAGATAGAGACTTCACGTTACTACCAGCATACTAAGCCCCACTTTTCTCAGCATCTTTATTGAACGCTAAGATACTGGGTGGATAGATGATTAACTGTGATAAGCATAATACAGAGAGATTGAGTATATCCTTTTTTATATGGAGACAATGATTGATATGTCATATTGATATATAGCTGCGTTTCTTATGGTTTGCGAATGTCTTTTTACAGAGGTTGGATTGTGATAGAAGTCTAATCCCTGCGAAGACAGATCTTGGAGACAGGATTTATAGTCTAATGCTTTTATTTTTCTTGTTCAGTCCTAGGCAGTGCAGAAATGAGACCACTACCAGTTAGACACTCAATGCATTGTAATGCATCATGGATCTGCACGTAAATGAAATGACATGGCTTAGATTCGTTCATATGTAGCTACAAATAATATTCAAATTAGACGAGAACATACTCCATTATGAACCTTAAGTCGCTTATGGGCTAACAAGCACATAATGCATGAGCCATTGAGCGAATCTCGGTATTCAAACAGGGTGATGTGATAGGTGAGTATATTGTTAAGAGATGCTGTTCACTTTTTTTCAGATTCTGCATTTAAATATCTTATTCTAAACTTGAGCAGGTCATACAAAGCTAGAAAACCAAAGTCTATTTAAGTAAATATTGAATTATAAATTTGTATAAACAATGGCATTGTGAAAAAATGCAGCTGCTCAATCTATGGTATTAATGAAGGAGAAACCAAGTAATTAAAACAAAATAACAAAACAAATCAGTGTCAAACTAACCACAAAACCACAATCCATTCATACAAGTTTTCCTTTTACAATCCATTACAATAGGAGTGTTTTATGCCGTGCCCAAAGTCCAAGCCAGCCACAACTAAACGACAACAAAGTGACTCATGAGGACTGTTTAATAATGAAGTCCCTTAATGAAGTTTGTGGGTTAATTGGCCGAGTGGAGCGAGGACTGTGCCAGGTAACTGCCCTGAGGGTCCCTGGTCATGTGATCACGCCACAGTGCCATGTATGTGTGCAAAGTCTTTTTAATTAATCACAGTCTGCTTAAAAAATGAGTAATTAAAGAGAGATTAGCGGGAGAGATAGCACACAACCCTTAAATGGAAAAGAAGGTTAAATTTAGAAGCTGTTAATTGGGATGCAAATCAGCAATGCAGCTAATTTAACCATAATTAGGATTCTGAATTTGTTTGACCCTTGTCTGGGAGTATGGTTAACTATAACATAAAAGGTCTTTAACAGAGGTGGGTATAAGTAATTGACTAATTAAGCTAATTGGAACTTTATAATATTATTTTTTTTTTATTCGGTGTAGTTTTAGGTGCATTACTTTTACTATACTAATACAACCAAGTAAACATCAGCAGTAAAACAGACTCCATTCATGCTAAAATTATTGTCAGACTTTTTTTTTTTACCCAATGTATTTTAATTCTACTGACTCTATATCATGCCATTATTAATCCTGACAACGCTCACATTGGTAGCAGATTCTAGAAAGGCCTTTCTCCAACTGAAAATAGCAAAAAAGCTAACTTGGCGTTAGCATTTAGACACAAACATGTCTCTTTATAAACACACGTTGATCTTTTAGTGAAATGTTCTTCTGATTTGTAAACAGAGATACAATTATAACTCACTGTTCAGTGTCTGATCTTCCCATTTTAGACTGATGTAGTGAAAACCTCATAGAACTGAACTGAACAGAAAATATGTTTAGAATTTAGCTATTTTGTATACTAACAAGCCAACTGACAGAGTCTGTTTCTTGAACAACTGCTTTTCCACTTGTGAATATAATAGCCTATGCATTTGAAGTAAGAGTGTGCATTTTGGACAGTCTCCGGGGAAACTGCTTTTTAGGCAACATATGTGTTCAGAAAATGAACATTTGTCACAAAAGTTAATTTTTGTTAGAGTTTTGTTACATAAGTAAGACTCCTGATAATTCAATTCAGCAATTTGATGTTGGTCTTTTAAAGCAGTGGTTCTCAACTTTTTTCAGTCATGACCCCCAAATAACAACTGCAGCCATTTCACGACCCTCACTTACAATGTCGGCTACCTGAGTGATAAAGTAGACTTTAGTCTGAAAGATAAATTCATCTTGAAGGCTAACCAATGAAGAATAACCATATCACTGCATTTAAAGCTGTCTAACCTTGTTTAAGATCCGAATGTTCATTGGGGACCCCCAGGTTGAGAACCAAAGTCTTAAAGGATAAAAATTATGCAATACTGACTTTTTCAGCTTTCATTACAACACATCCAGTTGCTACATCAAGTCTTTTTCAGATTCTTAGCATTCCCATCCAACAACATTCATACTGCCTTAGGGCTTCAATTACTTCGTTATATTCAACACAGTTTCATGGAAGTGTTTATCTGTACTACGACATGTTTAATATCATGAACATCAAACACGTTTCAAGGTTTTATGGGGTGTCTTTTCTCAGCATCATATTAAACAGGTGTTGGTTGAAGCCACATGGGAACATTTTAAAATTTTAAGTTTAGTGCTGAAGCTTAACAAGTTCAGTTAAGTTCAGGTCTGGGGCTTAGTGTTGGTTGACGACGGATTCAAATTGTGTTAGTAAACTTAAATTGTCAATTCCCAATGCTTTCTGCAGAGGGTACACACCTAAATATCTCATTGTAAGTGCTTTCAAATGTGCAATACTGACCCCGTTATGACTGAAGATGTTTGAAAGCCAACAAAAACTACAAGAATGCAGAAAATGTTCTTCAAAAAAGGCACTGCAGCAGCTCAGCCACACTGCACCAGTTGTTTTGCTGATGGATGCAAGCGACTGGAAAAACTAAGCACAAAATTCAGTCAATATATACACAGGCAGATGTTTTTGGTTAACTGAACTAAAAAAACTTTGTCTTAAAAAAATGAAACTTTTGATCGAAACAACTCGCAGCTACCTCATGCGTTGGATTAAAAAATACATGCTTCTCATTGCCTGTCGGAGCGTTAAACTAGATTTGGTCAAACGTGTTGTATCCAGCGATAAAATGTGTCACTCACATCACTACCCTCGCCGCGGATCAGCCCCTCGGCATCATGGGTAATCGTAATGCCCACACACAACTCCCGGGATCGATCGACTGCCCGAGGACACAAGGTCAAGTCGCAGCGTGTCAATATTTAAAGCTGCTTGAGACACGGGGGACCTTTGGCATATCCTCATTACTATTCTGTATGTCTTCTTCGCACACATGGACCGACGCTGAAGGCAAGCAGGACACAGGAGGACTTCCAAATGTGGAGAGAAATGCATTCAGACAATTATAAAGCTGGGTTGGGGAGTGTAGGTATGGCTGTAGCATAAACGATCCAAGCAAATGTTCAGGGGCACAAACCAATGGGAAGAAAGCTCTTGTGGTTTTTTGTTTGGACCAGGGATTATACAGTAAATATTGAAAACTGTCATAGTGTGCAAGGATACTCCACTTTAAAAACTAAATTTTGACTGTTCTTGTGTTAAATATTGATCATAGTTGTAAAACGGTTAAGTAGCAAATTGTGAATAAATTGACACTTAAAATTTCATAAGTAATGAGTTTTAAACGGAATCCTTCCACACATGTAATCAAAAAGTGCTAACATTCAAAGACAAGTTACACACAACTGACAAAATATCATTTAGCAAAATTAAGTGTTTCAAAAATTATCATTTGTCCATTTTATGTAGATTTTGGTCTGTTTTTACAAAGTGAATGCTACGTAACAAAAGGCAATAATAAACCTCATCCAAGTAGTCAGTTTGGTTGAAAACAAGAGGAATGTTTACGGAAATCTTAATTGTTAACATGTTCACCATGTTTTACTTTATTGTGAAACTTGTCATAATCTCTTTGCACATATAGCTTTCAGGTGATGACTTCACGTTAAACCATGAGAGTCCAAGAAGGCCTTTAAAAAGCATTTAGTCACAAGTAAGCAGGCTAATATTGCATTCAATCTTGAATCACACAATGAATCTTACATATGAGGAACATTATTAGACATCCTTGAGGAGATAAATTCAAGTTGCTTCCTATTTACTAAAGCAGAAAACCAAGCTATCTGCAAATTGGACAACATGGCCAATCACTAATTATTATTAATATTAATAATGCATTGGAATTGTATATACCCAAAGATGCTTCACATTATGCATTATTCATACTGGGTAAAGGTAAGCTACTATATGGTGCTCAACAGTGACCACCTACTTCATCAAGCTCCGGCTCCCATGTTAAATGTTAAATCACCATCAAAATTTCTTCCAATCTTCCACTGTTGAGCTCTATTGTAGTCACAGCTGCCCTGAGCAGAATGACAGGAGAAAGGCTGCCATTGTGCGCCATCCGCCCCTCTGATCACCACCAACCATTCACACCCACACCAGAGCCATACTAGACAATGTGGGTGAAGTGTCTTGCCTAAGAACACAACAACAAGTTTCTCCTACGTTGCCCTACTGTGGCCATCTGAGGTTTCTTCAGCGGTCTTCCCATCCAACTAATGCCGAGACACAACATGCTTAGCTTCTGAGAACTGATGGGATCAGACCTTGGCAAGCTGGTATGGCCACATATTAAATGTTATAGCAATAAGATCAAATGACAGATCAAAAGAATAATGTTTACACTGGTCAAAACAGCCATAAACTAATAGACAATGACTTTTATTATAAATATTGGCGTGTTTTTTGGTGGATCAAAAACAAAATCATGTTTGGACGCCCTAGCAGACAACAAAAATCACTTTATCAAGCATGAGTTTTTCACATTTGGCATAGCAATGTTTGAGCTCAATAGAAATAATGGACGCTTACATAACCCAAAATGTAAAGCAAAGTTGTGTATGATTCATTCAGTGTTTGCAAATGGGCCTCTCGCCTCAGTCTTCACACTGTTTTGTTTCAATTGGCCACAAACATCATTCAAAGAGGACAGTTATTTAAACTTTCACAAAGGATTCGCAGCTCCTCTTTTCATTTGTTACAAAAATGTGTCTCAGCGTCTCCTGACAATGAAATTACTGAACTCATAATACAATAGTACTGAGAGAGTGGAGAAAAATCTGTCAGAGGTTTGAACAATTTATGAATGATTTGACTGAACAGATTGCATCTCCAGAGGGAAAGTGTTAATCTTGATCAATGTAGGCCTTTGGAGCCAGTGTATTCTTTCATATAATATAGTTTTGTTTGTTTAGTTATTAGGCCATGCATTTGAGCAGTTATTAAAGGTGCTATGCCTTTTTTTTTTTTTTACATTAAAATAACTTAAAATCAATCTTCCTCCAGCACAAATATCTTGCTAATGTATCTATTCAAGCGAGAACTGAAACTACAATGTCCTGTCTCTGTCTATATGTATTGCTTGTACACCAAAAGACACCACCTATGTCTTTTGTTGTTGTTGTTGTTGTTAGCATTGTACAGCTAACTGTATGCTAACCGTTGTTAGTATAAAACCATGCCTCCCATTATGGTGAAGGATCGGAGGATTGGGTACAGTACCTTTAAAGGAGATCTATTGTGATATTTCTGTATATTTAGGACGATCAGAAAACAGCTTAGAAAAAGAAACAGGTCCAATGGCTGTCTGTTCAAAACTGCAAAAATGATAAGCCCTGCCTTTTTAAAATTAAAATTTAAAATGTTATTTTAACTAGCCACTGATTTAAAAATGACTGTTTTGTTATTGGAAGTTTTTAATTACATGTTTTACTTGCAAATCCTAGTAAATACAGAAAAGTGGGCGAAGATAGGTGGTAAGTTAAGATAAAGATTTTCTGAGCACTGGAGCATCAGCTGCAGGACAATACAAGATTACTCAGACAGGCATAATTGATCAATTCAATACACATGTGGTAAAACTGATGACGAGGGAACACTGCTAATATAACAGTAAAAAAAAAAAAAAAAAAAAAAGTACGAAAAGTATATTTTACATAATAAGTTCCCTTGAAGGTCATAATTAGATTTGTTTGAGTATCTTGTTTCAGTACCACAAAATGACACTTAACACGCACAGTGAGAAACAAAAAGGCAAAATATGTCATTTTGGACTGAGCAACTTGTCTACTCTTTCTACCTTATTCTGGAAGTTTCAGACAAAACTTTTTTTCTTCAACATGTTTATGCTCTCTTGCTCTCAATAAAGACATTCTCAAATGTTGATGCATTTGTTGATTCCTTCTGAAGAGTAAACATTGAACACACGTGAATCTACTTTAAGCAAAATTCATAGAATTGTATTAAAGTCATTCATGAATCCAATTCTGTTTCCATCAGTTTGACAGTCCAAACATTCAATTGTAGCTTTTTTTCACTGCTTTTATAATAACCTTTTTACCCCAAATTATTAACATTGTGAGTGAAAAATACTGTAGGCTATATGTTTGCAGTCTCTCTCATAACACATGCTTATTCTTGGAAAAAAAAAAAAAACTACCACCTTACTTTACACTGAAACTGAAGCATCCCTATTACTGTGAACACTGTCCTTATGCAACCCCATCTGATGCTATCTCCCTCTAGAGACATTTGGGAAAACCAGTGAGCCCTATCGACAACAACACTAGTGGTCTCCCCCTCACCTCCAGCCCACAGTATTACAGAAGCCCGGATCAGCAAACTGTGTGTCAACAAGCTACTGCTCCCAATCCTCCTGACTCCATCGTGTCCACTCACGCCTCAGCGAATCCAAGATAAGACCTACAACCACGTGATTACAATCTTAACCATTAAAAGCACTTATCACACATCTAAACTTTCTTGTTTTGCTTGTTCGCGGCACAAGATAGAGGTTACCGAGACACCAGAGGGAACTCGAGAGTGGGAAGAGCAAGCAAAAAAGGGAAATATTTCTTCATTTTCCGTTTGGTGACCTATGACAGGGTTTGGGTGGAAAACAGAGCAAGGCGTATTGTGACGAATGAAGGTGAGCAAAGGCGCAAATAAACCAGTAAAATGTATAGGAAAGGACATCTAACCTTTCACAGTAAATGTTTATAAATGGGTTTCTGTTCTTCTCCAATATAGTTGGGTTTTGATGTTGCTGCAGTAGATCTGGATGGATGATGGTTCATGTTAAAATGTCCCCTATGTTTAACTATGTTTCATAACGGGCTAAAATGAAAATGGGAATTGGTAATTAACTTTATTTCAAATAATATCATCTTACTCAGTAAAATTTATTTTACATTTACATTAAGTCGGGCTTGTCCAAACAGGCTTGGCCAGACTCTGCTAAATTGGCCCAAATTACAAACATTTTTACTGACATTTTGTTTTCATAATCTTTAATACAACTAGTTTGATAATATACAAACTTAAAATGAATGTCTAGTGTCTTATTTAAAGTGTTATGGTTCCTCAAATGTAAGTTAAACACATTTTTAAAGGAATTCACTGAATTTCCATTTTATTATGTGGCTGTCTGTGCCCTATATTTTTTTCACAAAACGGCCCTTACTGAGAAAAGTTTGGACACCCTGCATTAAGTTAAGGGTGTGCCAGTTTCACTTCATAAAAAACGTCTAGATACAAATAATTCACAAATGTCAGTTAACTATTAAGATTACATTACCTGATCATTACAAAAATGATTGGATTATATTTAATAACCATTTACTTCCAGCTCCTTTCTAAAGTGATGACCATGTGGTTAGCTTATTTACACTTTTGAGCCAAACCAACTAACAACTACTTTGGCTACACTTAGGCACAATTCTATGGCTAAGTTTAGATTTGGGACTTGGTGAGGGTTAGCAACAGTAATTAAAAATACTGTACAAAAAAAAAATCCTGATTTTCTAGCACTAACTTCGAACAAGGGGACGCGCATCTCAAACACAGGAACTAGCCTTTGGGACACTATTGACATTGAAATCAGCTGAAATACAGAATCAAATATCAAAATATCATTATAGGTTTGGGAAAATCGGTTCCAATATTGTAATCACAATATATCGCTAAATACGTTTTTGTAAAACCTATAAAGGGTCATCAGTTTAGATTAGGGGCGTAGAAGTAAATGATTAGTAAAGGTTATTCATTATTAGTAAATACTATCCAATCTGTACCTAACTGTCTCTATGGAGATGCTACAGTTTTAATGGGTTTAATATGGCCTTATCTCACTTAAGGTAAGATTATTTGCTGTGAGGTGGTTGGGTGGGATACTTTTTAATGCACTAAAGCACTTTCTAAAAAATGTGTTCCCCAAGGTTGCAACTCACAGATCAAGAATAGCAGGAGAGTAGAAACATGTAATAAAAACAAGAGGATAACATTAAAACTAGATTTAGAAATATAATGTGTCAAAAACAAAAAGTATTATGCGCGATGAGTTAGTACTATAGAAACTAAAAAAAGCACTGCAACCAGCAGCCAAGTGATTACCGGTAAATATGTTGGCATCGCTTTTTTTTCTTAGACATGTTAAATGCCAACATTCCAAGAAAAGCATGAATTTCAAGAAAAGACAAATGTCAGACTCATCATCACATAAGTGGTGCTTTTAAATAGGAGTCCCCTGCCTCGCGACCTGTACCAGGAGTCCCCTAGTCACGTGACTTGTACCAGAAGGTCCCTCGTTACATGACTTGAATTTAGGCTTACTTTTTATCTATCAAGTTACACTTTTTGTCCACAATTTTTTCCATGACTGTCTGGCTGCAAACCTCCATCAGGACAGGAGACACCTCCACTGAGACGACCAGACGTAAAACAAAACATTTTTTGAAATGCTTGAAATTTCAGCTAAACAAGACTTTTTTTCCTTCCTCTGGTGGATCAATTATTAGTTTTGATGACAACCGATAACTTTCACAGGACATAAAAGTGATAAACTGACCTGTAAAAACAATATCGACACAAAGTTTTTATTTAGCAACACACACACAAAAAATATATAAAATAAATAACTGGCCCTGGGCGATCTTGTAAATGCTAATTTTACGAAAACAGGTAAGGTTAGGAACAGAGTTGGGGTAATTGGTAAGTTTAGGAAAAAGGTTTGTGTAAAGGTTAAAATGCAAAAAAAAAAAAAAAAACTGTTTAGGCCTGGTTAGCAACAGTAATAATCATCACTATGGCAACCAGGCAGCTCACTTCTGTCGCTCCAGCGCATACTATAGCCTACCGTCTTGAACTCGTGTTCGTGGTTGTTAACACCACGCGACGATAAAAATTATTTTTTTTCAACGTTATTGGCGGGACACAAATAATGTGCATAGCGCCACATACTGTACCATGGTATAAAATATAGGCGAACATTGGACATCATATTTCACTGTACAACTGTGACCTGTACCAATAAGCTTCAGCCTGCAACCTCAATCCACCCTGAAAAATGGTCTTATTTAAAAAAAAAATCCATTACTTCCAAGCTCGAATCTGTTAGCCTAAATTCAAACTGATTTGATGCACTTGACACGAGTTATTAAAAAACATTATTTATATCTGCACGCTGTTATATTAACCACGCCTGTAACTGGAGAGATAGCCCTGACAAATCTGCAGTCGGCCTTGAATTATTAACCAACTTTGCCACTTTCCATCACCATCACCCACTCTCTGCCTCTGGAAAATACGTTCAAATTAGCTTAGCGCTCCTTCTGGCTCATGCTACACAGTTTCCTCTCGGTGTGAAGCAAAACAAAACAAACTAGCTTAAGTTTTGATCCAGGAAAGTCAAAAGAAAGTAGCAGGACTTTAAACGTCATTGTTTACCAGACGCCGGCTTCGAGCTAGCTTAGTTTTTGATCAGAGAAATCACCTCAGCGACCCCGTTAGCTTGAAACGATGACTGTGTTTATCATGTTGTCAGCTTTGACCGTCGTGAGTTTGTTTTCCATCACTTTGGATATGAATCATGAAAATGTGAGGAGTGGGAGGCAGTTTGTTTACGTGCGCGGCGAAACAGAGCGTGCCTGGAGCTTAAGACACAGTTAGCGCAGTTAGCTTGTTAAGACTGCAGAACATTGGGGCAATAGGTTAGACTATTAGCGGCTAATATGCACAGAATGTACTGCGGTTTACTGTCCCCAGGTGTTAGCAAGTCAAAACTTTATTTAAACAGCTTGTGTGCTAATATTTTGAATAGTATTGTTTTTTTTTTTTGTTTTTTGCAGAAAAGGCTACATTTCACACTAATATGTACAAATCACAATTACTGTTTTGCAAGAAGTCAACCAAAAATAGTTAGGTTTTTTTGCTTTTATTAACCTACCTCTTTCACCTTGGCCACAGTATTATAGCTCAGTCATGATATAAATAGGAAACACAGATAAATATGGAGGCTTCTGTACTTTACTTTACTTTGTTCCGCACATGTAAAAGAGCAGTACATGTGCAGACCACTGGGTGCAATAGTAAGCTCACTTTATTTGTCTGTTTTTGTGCTACATTTATACTTCATCTAACCAGGCTGGCTCCATCTAGTGCATTGGCTCAATTTGATTTATTTCCAGCTATAGGTCAAGTATCACAGAACTGCAGACGGTTTCTGAAAACCATTAAGTACAATTGGCCAATGAGTAAACAGTGATGAAGCGATCTGTTGGCCAGAACCAACTCGAGCTGAAACAGACTGTATACATTCTCTTCTTTTGTCAAATAATTTTTTCTAGTCTTTAAAATTCAGTGTCGATACTCATGCAAATATTGAAATGAATTTGTTTATACAAATGGTAAAGTAAGGCATTCATTTTGGCATTATTGGGCCCATCTCTTATTGTTTTGTGTCAAACTCACATCAGTGGCAGCTGCTGTTTCTGCTCATTTATTTGTACTTTTAAAGACTATTTGATAATATTGTTTTACATTATATTTTTTAAATGCCTTCACCTACAAGGTTGTACTGGTATCAAGCATCAGTATCGGTATTGAAAAAAAAAAAATTCCCCAAAACACAGTCGTTGGTATTTATACAATACGAGTTATGTTTTCAACCCATCAGTACCTCACAGAAGTAGCAACAATCACTGACATACCTACTGTGTGGATTATACTGATGTCTTCGGGTGCAGCGATTGGTAAAAGCAAAAAAGTACATGTCATATCATCAAAGGAACAAACCCTAATGATGCAATGTCATCCATCCATCCATCCATTTTCTTCCGCTTCATCCGGAGTCGGGTCGCGGAGGCAGCAGTCTGAGCAGGGAGGCCCAGACTTCCCTATCCCCACACACTTCCGCCAGCTCTTCTGGGGAATCCCGAGGCGTTCCCAGGCCAGTCGAGAGGATAGTCCTCCAGCGTGTCCTGGGTCTTCCTCGAGGTCTCCTCCCAGTGGGACATGCCCGAAACACCTCCCCGGGAGGCGTCCAGGAGGCATCCGAACAGATGCCCGAGCCACCTCAACTGGCTCCTCTCGACGTGGAGGAGCAGCGGCTCTACTCCGAGCTCCTCCCGTGTGACTGAGCTTCTCACCCTATCTCTAAGGGAGCGCCCAGCCACCCTGCGGAGAAAACTCATTTCGACCGCTTGTATTCGCGATCTTGTCCTTTCGGTCATTACCCAAAGCTCATGACCATAGGTGAGGGTTGGAATGTAGTCTGATGCGATGTCAGATGGTTTTAATCTGAAAGTCAACAATAAGACTGAACAGAAACAGTTCTAAATAGAACAAGCTGAAGTTTCACAATGTTCCTGAGACTGCTAGAAAACGACCTATTAAAAAAATAATAAACTAGCTTTTAATGAAGGCTAAATCCAAAACATTGGCTCAAAGTGTCTACCACTTGTCTATGATATTACTTTGTTTATTCATCCATATAAATGTCCATGAGACAAGCAGCTACCACCCGCTCTTTTGATGAAGTCACAAATTGGTAATTATTCTGCATCAACCTCCAGTTTACTTCTGACCATCAAAAGCTGAGTGAGTCAATTGACAAATGACATTATTAACTCTTTCCCTGCCAATGACGGAAATTTCCGTCATAACGAATCCAACCGTAGCCTGCCAATGACGGAAATTTCCGTCATAAGCTTTTTTTTACGTGCGGCGATAGAGCGCTCTCTGATGTACGTGTTGAATTCATCAGCATTAAAATAGCATGATGCAGTTTCATATATTCACCACCAGGAGGCAGTATCGCATTAGCACAAGAGCGCAGCGGAAGTCAGAAGACCCGGAAACTCACGTGTTCTATTTACATTACGGAGCGCAGTCTGCTGTGTTTACGTGATCATTCGACTCTAAAGGATCGTCTTTCTTTTCAAACAGATTACAGGCAACACATCTTGGACTAAAAACACAGTTGAGTAAGTTTAGAGCAGATATTTGATCTTTAAATGAAGAAAAGACGATCCTACAGGACTAGGATTCTGAGGAAAACGACATATGCAGCGAGTCTGGAGGAGAAAAACTAAACTTTCTCTTCTGTGAGCGATCCAAAAGTTTCAGAGTAAGTCAAACTACTGTATTTGTGCATGTTTGAAGGGTTAAATATAATGTTTCCCCCGTGAAAGAGGCTGAATCTATAGAATCTGTATCAGAAAGTACAGTTGCCTCCTCGTCTGTAACACAGCTTTTGTTGGTTTAAAGATGAAAAGACACTCGTCCTCATTGTTTTAATCACGTGAAGCTTGTATTTTTATCCTAAATACATTATTTCATTGTACTGGCTCATATTATTTCACCAAAAAGTAGTACAGACCAAAATAACACTGACATGAAGTTTGATTTAGAAAAAGGACGTTATCTCAGAAGTTTCTCGTCAAACGCTGAAATCTAATGAAAACAACGAATTTCAAATGCCTCTAAAAAGAGAACGGATTAATGTAGAATAACAATTCTTTTTTTAAATGAAAGTAGACACTTGTAGGTCTCATTTGGTGTATAACATGTCATGATTCCAGTTGCACAAGGTTTTTTGTGGAGCTGTGAATATTGCTTAAAATTAGCAAAAAGTCCTGGCAGGGAAGGGGGGTCAAAGTCAGAATAGGGCTGGCAGTGAAAGAGTTAATTCCTTCAAATAAATAAGTCTTTCACTAAAATGTGACTTTTTTTCTCCATAAAACAATGTTTCTATTTTCTTGCAGAACATTTTAAATGAGCTGCAAATAGAGTTGAAAAATATACTGTATAAAGGAAAAAAAATAAAAAAATCCCCATGCTAATGTTTGCAGCTTCTGTCCTAAATCCTCCTTCACTGTGCTCCAGTCTCCTGCTGATCTACACTAATAACTTGCTAAACTCCTCTTGTGTATCTGCGTTCGGTCCAGATTTAGGGACTTCCCTTTGTGCTGGCAGACCAGGTTTGCTTCACGTCGCTCAGACTTGGCAGTGACAGTGTTGCATGCTGGGAAACTGGACCCAAACCTAAATTATCCAATTAGACTCTGGGGCTGTAGCGTCTGTGGCCATTGTGGCGTTCACAGAGAGGCTAATCTCTGAAAGTGCAGCGAGCAGTGATATATTGGATTTGTGTTAGCGCCGAGGTGCTAATGTCAGCAGCACACAGCACCTCCTGGGGCTAACACACATGCTAGCTAAAGGAACATGGAGCGAAGAGGTTTTCACTGCAGTTTCATACAACCATAAGAGCAGTGTGGAAGTCTGCGATGTATTTAGCTTTTTTCTTTGAGTTCTTTGTACCAAGCAGCGGCTCAACCAATCAGCTTAAAACCTTTCAGTCTTTCAAGGTCCAGGTTAGTATCTGGAGAAAGTTTCAGTTGCATTGAATTGGACAGATGTGTTCATGTTTGCTTAAAGACTTACAGTAATGTTGAAGAAGGAAGCTAGGTTTGTTTACTGTATATCCCTCTTGTAATTACTTCTGTAGCAGATGGAGCTCTAACTCAAGCACCTGAAAATCCAGTTGTTGTGGTTTTTTTAAGTATGATAAATGCAGCAATCAAACTTAAAACCATCATATTTATGAATTAATCTAATGTTAAACCTGCTTTAAAGGAACTGTACCTGTTTTTTGCATTCTTAAAATGTAAACAAACAGAAATTATTATTTTAAACTTCTTACTTCAGTGTACATGGTTTGCTCACTTAGCTAAGGCATTCTGAGCTTCAGAATTGTTCATCATGTTGAATTTTAATGTTTTTTCACAGCTGTTAGCAGTGAGGTGAGTCTCCATGCTAACAAGCCACATTGCTAAAAACAAAAACAGACAAAGTTGGACACAAACGTGACATTGTTAGACATAGTCAGGACACTGCGAACTAATTTCCACCTGAATAGATGCATTAACAAGATATACGTGCTATATATAAGTGATATACAGTAAGTTATATTGTCCCTTTAACTTTACATTGACCTCATAAAGTTCAAGTTTAGTTTTGGTGTTGCTGGATAATACTTTGTGGAAAATGTTTGAGAAACATTTTATCTCCTACTTGACTGACATGCTGTAAGTGATGCATGTGCTTCCCCCCTCTGCTTAGGCCTTCTACAGGATCTGCTGGTCTTTCTCATTCGTCCTCCGGTCATCATTTTTGGTGTCTTGAGAGCCTTGGAGGGATCATTACTCGCCATGAAAAACATAGAAACATCTAGAATGTAGCTTGACCCTGGTCCACAGATGGTAGTCAGGCTGCCCTCTCTGCTTTGTAAAGAGCCATGTTAAAGACTGCGCCAAAGCTGCCAGCAAGAGCTTGTTCTTGTTTTTTTATTTTTCAAGAGATGGAGGATGAGGAAAAAACATTTTTCCTTTTAGGAGATGGAAAAGTTTTTAAAAAGGATGTAGCAAACGCAGGTTACATTTTGCATACCTCAACAAATAGCCTTATTAATTTAATGTATTATGGAATAGTAGCTGCCGAATCAGTCAAGTTCAGAATAAAAATCTTTAGTTCACGTTATGCATTATGCCTGTAAATGTGGTCATAGGTTATGAGCAGTTGCCCTCAATTTCAGCTCAACTTGAAGTCCTTAACAAGAGTTAGGTTAGACAAGACAGTTTGCTTACCTAAAATGACATACAAGTCATATTAACTGAGAGATCCAAGTCAAGTCTGATTTGAATCCAAGTCACAATTTTAAAGTCTACATGTCTGGCCATGCAACACGGTTTTACTGAAATATATATCCATAATACGACTTGTTAATAGCATCTTGTGAGCAAGTTTCTATCTCTTTTTTGTGTGTCTAATATAAACTGACATAGACAGGGCACATTTTCTTTGGGTTTTCTTAGATTTAGGCCTGAAGCTACAAAAATAGCTAAGTTTTTGGTCTGGGGATTGGCGTTGATTAGCATGAGGATTTTGTTAATATTCATAAATAATAACACATTTTTACAACCACCGTAGAAAAGAACTAGGGCAGCAACGTGTATCACACATACGCAAAAAAAGGAGAAATTGCTTGTTACATATTTTCATGAGAATGGGTTGGACCATGAGCAAACATCAGAATACAATAAATAACTAAGCAAAACACATGGAGGTTTAGATAACACGAACAATGCGTCATGTTCTTTAATATTTTTCGCCTCGTCACCGGCAAACATCCTTAACTCTCCCAAAAGCGACGCCAAACTGACTCATGTTCTCCATTGTAAAAGAGTTTGTCTCCGTGGTGTTTTGACAGAAAGCGTCAGCGGTGAAGTCCCACAAAAACAACGTGTCGTGCAGCAGTTAAATATACTGAACCGCAGGCCGGAGCTCGAGCCTCCTCTGAACTCGCCTCGCTCTGACTGACAGCTTAAGTGCTTCCATTGTCACGGCTTGACAGATTAATTGGGATTGTATGGCCCGAGTCTGACACAAAACCTGAACGTTTCATCAAATCCATGTAAATCTAAGACGGTCCAGAAGATATCAGTTAGTTCTGTTGGTGTCTGCAGATAACTCATTATGCTCTCCAAGACTTCAACTGGAATTATTTGCTTCAAAATCGGCGAGACGAAGAGAATGTGTCCAATGAGTTTGTATCAAGTGAAATGATCGTGTCAAACTTGCTGTGAAACAATCACATTGCAAATACAGTACATATTCTACAAACAACAAAGCAACATCCAATTATAATAACAAGCTGTGCAATGAACTTGAGAGGGATCAGATCTGTTGAAATGTTGACTTTTAAATATGTGACTTTGTATTTATCTGTTTATTCTATTTACTCAGTTTGTCCTAAAACACAATTAAGACCTGAATTACAAACTGAATCACATTTGGAATAATGATTACAGTAAGATATTTAGATGAAAGAGCGTTAATCTTGTTTGGAAAATGACAAAATATATTGCCTGTTTGTCTGCCATCAAATTATAATTATTGACAGCCACACTTCTGTGTTTCATGCAGTAACTCAAATTTAAAGGTGGGGTAGCTAAATTTCTTACTTTCAGATTAGCATACGTTGTGTTTTCTACAAAAAGGTACATGATAGATGGAGCACTTAGTGAAAATTAGACCACTGAGTATTGTCTGAGTTGAATAATAAAGAGTTTTAGTTCTAATCATGAGCCAAATGCAGCTCTCTGATTGGCTGTGCTTGAGTGAGAATTGCAACTAAAATGAGTACACCTTGATATTACCCATGTGTTGAGGGATCTATGAGAGAATTTTGTCAGATTTAAAACCTAAATCATGTTTGCAGTGTGAAAATCAGCTGCTCCATCTTTAAGTTTATTTGAGAACATCAGACTCTCGGACAAGGCTCAAATATTGAGGGCCACATATGATCGGATCCAGAACCCAGGAATGAATATTGCTTTAGCCTTTTTTTATTGTTGAAATAGAGTTTAGTACTAACACTGTTCAGTGTAGCTAATTAGGCTAAGCAAATCTCTTTTTCATTAAGGAGTCCTATTGTGTAAAATGTAATATTCAAAGATTTTAACCTTGGACTCATAACACAGATGTGTAAAAAACAACACAAAATGTGTTATTTTTAACACATTTGTGTGTCTAGTTAAGGACAACGCAACATGTGTTGATTTTTACACAGTGATTGTGTTAGGACATTTAACACGTTTAGTGTGTTAAATAACACATTTAATGTGTTAAATGACTCAGCATAGTTAAACTCTATGTGTTTCTTATATAGTCCCTGACAAAGCATTTCATTTCATACTGGGTTTGGGAGATGCGGGAATCGAACCAGGGATCTTTGCACTGTGAGACATGTGTGTTACCCACTCACTGCTATTTCAATAAGTCTGACTACATTTATGTTGCTGTGTGTCCTAGACTCTGATTGGCTAACAAGTTAACACAAAGATGTGCAGTACTCGTTTACACAGAAAATTCAATTATGTTAACTTTTAACACATCAGTTTTAAGAGTGTGTTATAACGGCCTTCCTTCATCATTAGTTTCCTCAAAGTTATATTTGAATTGTTTCATGTATGTTTGAGTAATCTTGTTTTGTTCTTCAGCTGGAGCTTAAGACAGTCCCTGTTCTCACCTCCCACCACTTGTCTGTATTTACATGTTATCGTTCAAAAGATTAATACTCAAAGTGAAGCGTATATAGTTCAAAACTGAAATTATTACTTTTTTTATCTGTTGCTTCTTTCTGTTACATTTTAAAAAGAAGGGGCTTATCAGTTTTGCAGTTTTGTACAGGGAGTCAGTAGAGCTGTTTCTCCAATGACTTCCTGGAGAAACAGCTGTTTTAGATCATTTTTGTGTTTTACAATGAACAAAAGGCAAATTACTGATCTGCACATGTTCTAGTTTCTTACTAAATAGTTGGAAAAAGCACAATAGGTCTCCTTTAACGAACATCTCATCAAGATTTTGGATTTCATTTAAAGTTCAGTTAAGCACGATTGCGTAGAAGATTTCGCTAAACATTTTGCTTGTTTTTACCAAGTTTGGCAGTTTTGATGACTTACGCTGGATGTACACAGACTGCGAGGCGGGTGCGGGTCGGGACACGTGCGGGTTTCTTGCTAAGTGCCTGTTACACCAGATGCTGTCAACTGCGGTCCGGTTTCGTCCAAAGCCACGTGAAGTCACGTAGATTCCCGCGAGAACGCTCGTATAATGAATTGAAAGCCGCACCAGACCGCTGCGGTCTCCGGGAAAAATAGACTTCATGCGGATTCTTTCCGCAGAGTCGCGCGACTCTCGCACTCGCAGTCGGACATGTCGGAGCACGGTGTAAATCAACGCATTGGTTTTAAGCACTTTCTAAGTTCTGCGTGACTCGCGCGAGTCATGACTCGCATCCAAGTTGCACTTAGTGTAAATCCACTGTTAATTCCACTATTGTTACCTCACAAACCACATTCTTAATATGGGCCAAAATGTACTAGCCTGATGTATCAGCCGGTTTCATTTCAATCCGCGGAAACCGTCTGACGTCTCAGCATTGGAGCTTGTTTGTTCTGTGGCTGGCGGGTCCTTTTTCCCATGAATCAATCCCTGTTGTTGTTCGTTACCAGACGTTACATATGTACTGCGACCAACACATCAGCTGTGGTCCTGGAAGTGCAGCGATAACTTGTCATATGACTGTTAATGTCTGTAGTTAGAAGTTAGAGCAGTTCTGATGGTAAAATGTATCGTAACAGAAGTGAATGATCCCGTTGTCCCTTCTATGACCCTCACCTGCACCATTCTGGCAGCGCTGGAGCTAATTCTGTAAACCACCATCTGCTGCCCAAAGGAAGGAACGTTTTCTCAGTGTTTTTACGGTTTAACAAAGACCCTCGACGCTGTGCTGTATTCAGGACATTAACGAGACATTGTCATTGCCCCAAAATGTAAAAAAAAAAAAGATTGGAACAGCTGCGATTGTGACTCTACACTTGAGACAGTTAAAACGCAGTATATTGCAAAGTTTGAAATAAACATGATAAAACTGAGAGCAAGCAAAACCCAACAAGTGCTGTGTGCGTAAAACATAGATGTGTTTTGTTCTGGTTTGAAGCCAGATTAGCCCAAAATTAGAATTGGTTTGATTCTTTGGTGACTTTATATTCTCATTCACAACATTAAAATTGGGATTAAGACTAAATCTAAGGACTAAACAAGAGCTAAACCAGGGCCTAACAAAGCACTAAAATGGGCTTATAATTAGGGATGCACCAATCTGATACTGGATCAGATATACCGATCCAGGAAATTTTGCTGGATCAATTATCAGCTCCATGATATGGTTCAGCCGATATCATATTGTACCTTTAGTAGGGACTGATGTTGACCAAGAACGCCTCATATTATTGGATATTTTATTCAGTTGTGGCCTGCTCTATAAATAACAGTTACATGACACTATATGACAAAATGTCTCATGTTTTAATAAGAAAGAAGCCGTTTCAGTCTTTACACTGGTATCGGTTGATGCCGGGTATCGGTAGATACTAAAAGCCAAAGTATCGGAAGCAGTATCAGAACTGAAAAAGCTATGGTGCATCACTACTTATACTAAAGGAGATTGTGTTTTTTTCCATGTACTGTATTAAAATAAACTATGTCTGTTGGTCAGTAATTTATAATTACTTCATTAAAAAAAAAAAAACCTTGAACTAAAATGTCTTAGAAATAGAAACAGATTCATGTTCAAAATGGCAGAACTGTGAAGTCCCATCACAAAACTTTCACAAGTTACACTTTTAAATTACTTGTTGTTGTATGTAGTTAAGTAGCCGCTTTAACAGTTTAGAACCCTACATAATTGACCTAAATCCTGATTTTGTTGTGAAATCACAACTAAATACATACATGTGAGTAGGGATAGGTGGTAGATGAAAACTGGAATTTCCTGAGGACTCAAGCATAAGTTGAAGGAAAATATAAGATTACTTAAACATTCATGAATTAATCTGAACACAACTTTGAGCAAACTAACAATGACAATCCTCTCTTAGAACATGGCCAAAAACTCAAAATTATAGGATTTACATAATATGTCCCCTTTAAGACTAAATAGTGACAAATGTCCCAGTTTTGATACTGATGGACATTGTGTATTTGGGGTTAACCATACATAAAACCAAAGGTAACTTGTAAAAGTTAAACAAATGAATAGGTGTATTGGGCTTTTGCTTCAGCCTGTTTTAGTCACTTAAAACATGTATTGTATGTATGTTAATAAAATATTGTGTTACTGACAGCACAAAAACATGAACCTAACTGAATATTACCAAAACACAGAAACCAAGAAAGAATAGACTACTAATACAAAGTATAAAGCCAAATTCACAGTTGCACATAACCTGGATCTGCCAGATGCTTATGAGTTAACAAACTCAACCTGCCTTACATTTAAAACCGCTGTGTGGTGGACTAGTGTCAAACACAAAGCAAAAGCCAAAGTTCCAATTAAACTGAAACAAACATGTTATGACTATTCCAATCATTTAGAGTTTTGAGAACTGCGTGCAAAGAAGAGCTTTGTGCTTCGGAAAGATTTCTGTACTGTTCACCCAACTTGCTGTGATGCAATTATTCGCCACAACGCTTCCCTTTCTACTGATGGATTTTAAAATGATTGCACAGATTATAGAACTCAATAATGGCAAATCTGCCTAGAAGAAATTCTATAGAAATACATCATAAACAATATAAAAAGTAAAACAGCCATGGAACAACCCAATAAACTGCTGGGTCTGGTAAGTGTATGTATCACTCTGTAGTGTCAGAATATGCCTTAAGAAACACTATTTCTAGTGTTCAGCCATTTAAAATCACCATTGGTTGAACATTTTACTGTTGTGTGGCACCACCTTCCTGAACCTTCTTCACAGGATTATTCCTATCTCAGGAATAAACCAGTATGACCAAACATGGATCTATCTCCATGGACATGCTTCCAAAGTACAGTTTTGACTTTGACTTTCAGAGGGATTCTGTAGTTATTTTTCCACGTCCAGAGAGTTACACAGTGTTACCTTGAACCAAGAAAGTACTTAAATGGTTGTAGTCACGGATAGAAAAGGTGTAACATGTGTTATTAATCTATCTGGTCTTGTGACAACATGATTGATCATGATAACAATCCTTTAAAACATCAGCAATCTATGCAGTAGCTTAACCTGGACTAAACCAAACCTAAACCCAGGTCAGAGCCAGGAGCAGAAAAGAGTTTCCTGCGGTGAGCGGCCGGCGCGAGGAGCAGACACGAATAACACGGCCCCCGGAAGTGCGATACCTGCGCTGAATGCAGATGAGGGCCTTAATTACACCTGTGGATCGGGGACAAAACCGCCATTGTCACGGAGCAGACGTTACCATGGCGACGCGGCCCTGACGAGAGGCTAATTTTTAGGCTAATTCGCCGAGCATTGACGCTGACGGCGGTAGGTAACAATCAGAGCAGCGCGTGGGAAAAGTTTAATGGAAAGGTTTGATTTTGCTTCACTTTTTATTTCAGTTCAAAGTTACGCAAAGGCATGTAGGAGGCTAATCGGACGTTTTATATAACCGCTCGCCAGGAAGGTCAAGATTAGTCAAAGAGTTTATTGCAGATCACATCGTCTGCACATGCTTGATGCAGAAAAAGCCGCTCTCCATCTGCTTAGCTGGGGAAACGTCTTTGAATAAAACAACGAAACAGGACGAGAGCAGCTTGAGACAGTGTTTTTCTCACCTGAATGTAACTTTTAAGGGTCGTCGGGTCAAATTTCAGTCACAAACAACTACGCATGCGCAGGCCGAAATTACATCTTTAAAACTCATTATTTGTAAGTGTACAGTTAATATTATTTATTTATATTTATCAAGGTATTTTGCAAATGTTTCGCAGTAGAAAGCCCAAA
The DNA here is from genome assembly GCA_038363315.1 of Mugilogobius chulae. Taxonomy (NCBI): domain Eukaryota; kingdom Metazoa; phylum Chordata; class Actinopteri; order Gobiiformes; family Gobiidae; genus Mugilogobius; species Mugilogobius chulae. The sequence goes on along the minus strand of CM076399.1, from coordinate 6,610,624 downwards.
CTGGCACATTTATTTATCGCCATTTTAAGCTAACAGATAGCAGCCGGAACTAGCTTAATCAGGCATTTACTATTTTAAACAGTAAAAATTTAATTTTTACTCATTTATTTTGTTTAAGTCTGTAAGGGAATTTTGTGTTTAGTAGTTTTGTCTGTGTTGAATTAAAATTTCAATACGAACTAAACAATGTTGTAATTACTAACTGTTTATATATGTTGTACCTTTGTTTATCTGAAGGTATGAAGTGTGCTGCCGGTACGAAGTGGGCAAAGACACGGGCAATTAATCGAAAAATCGCAAATTAATTGTCATTTATTTTGGTGTGGGTTATGAATCGAAAACAAACATTTTCATCAGTAAAAACATGTGGCTTGGAGCAAAAATCAAGCTTTGACAAAGAACAATGTTAAATCAATTACAAAAAACATCTGATAAATGAAACATATTTAAGGTTTTTGTTTTTGTTTATGTTCACAAAGGTCTGATTGATCAATATGAGAAAAAATAAATGTGATTCTATCTTTGCCCAGATTGCCCAGAAACAAAAGGTTCTTTTGATTTTTTTTTATCTGGGTCTAATAGCTAAAACTAAAAGCTTTTCTTGATGTAGGCTTTTTAAGAACATGATTGAAACTTGTTGGATTGTTCTTATCAAACTGTGTTTTTTAATGTTTGTTCAGTGTGTCGTCCATTACGTTTTGAATGTTTTTTTAATGTCCAAAGCATCACGTCATTTAAAGTCTTGTTCTGCAGTTTTATAAACTACAAAATGATTAAAACATCTTGCATAATTTTAAGTCATATGTTGTTGTCTAGTTGTTGTTGGCTAGGCTTTAAGTTCTTAGTATTTGAGTTTTTCAAATTCCTATAGGAGATTATAAAGCAGCCCTTTACTTACAAAAACCAGAGCGTTCTCCCATAATAATATTCTTATTTTTTGGTTAAAATTGTGGCCTTATGGTCATTGTATTTTACTTTTCATAACTTATATACAGCCCACCCAGGACTAAGCCAAAGCTAACCTAACACTAAAAAGGGACCAAAACCATAACTAAGCAGTAACTACGCACGTTTTTCTTAATCAAAATAGATGTAGGAGACAGTTCCAAATGTGTTAATTTTTGCCACTTTCTAAACAACCATTTTTAGGGTATAAACATGATTCTTGAATTTTCCTTTGTTACTTTCATATTTCTTGTAGCTTTAAAGGATAAGTCAAGCGTGGAAGACACATTTCTCTCTACAAAGTCAATTGAATTCATTATTTATGACTGTACTGGTGAGTTAAATACTGCTGATATAACTAATGAATGTAATGAATTAGGAGGGCAGTTAATCGATGAATATCTATGTACTGAACCTGTAATTAACCTCATGTCTAAAGCGGAGCCTGTGCTTTGACCCGTGAGACGTGCAGTCGTTATGTGTTAATGGTCATGACAGACACATGATCCATCTATTTCACTTACTGACGTGTTCTAGTGCAAATATAACATGTTACATAAGAAATAATTTTGTCTTTATTTGATTCCAGAGGTGTGAATAAGTCCCAAGTCAGTGTCACACAAGTCTGAGTCTAGTCCTAAGTCAGTGTCACACAAGTCTGAGTCTAGTCCCAAGTCCGACTTAAGTCCCAAGTTAAAGAAAGACATGTTCAAGCCAAGTCTAAGTCAGCTCCCCACAAGTCCAAGTCAAGTCCTAAATCGGTTACTTTTAGTTCCAAGTCTTTTCAAGTTTTTAGCATATCTAATTGTTTGTGTTAAAGAACGTACTCTATATAAGTTCTGATTACAAATGGAGAAGTATGGAAAGACATGCTTCAGAAGCATCAAGTCGTTTCAAGTCAGAGATCCGAGTCTAAGCCGTGTCCCAAGTCTAAGTTCATTTTATTAAGTCACCAGTGACTCAAGTCTGACTTGAGTTTAAGTCCTGATTGTTGCATGAACCTGACAAGGAAACAGACATGGATTGTAATTTGCATCCTCTTCTTATCCTGTTTCAGTTTGAGCAGCTGCAACAATGTTAATGAGTTTATAATGGTATCTATCTAGAAATAAGTTTGAGCAAATACTATAATAATCTGGTCTGAAACTGCTACAACAAAAATTGACTGACCATACATCCATCTTAAACTTTCTGAATTAGCTGATACAGTCTCAAAACAGCTATGTCTTGGAGCTTACTCTGGGTTTTCTCACAATATACTGTCAATTTTCTCATTTGCTTGATTCTGTGTTCTTTTTTTAATGAATGTTATGTCCTCAAATCTTCCCAATTCTTCAGAGCGGTTCAAAATTGAGCAGTAATCGTGGTGGTTCATGAACCCCTCGTTGACCGCTTGTAGCTCAGGACAGTGTCACAGGAGCTCCTCAGGTCGGCCTCAGCTCGGGGAAACAAAACAACAGCATTTCTCCATCAGCACATTGATCTGTTTGTTCTTCAGTCACCGCTGTCTGACATGTGTCTGTGGAATCTTTTTATTGACAGACAAGTGTTCTACAAGAAAAACTACTTCAGCATACATTGTTTTGAACTTAATCAAGACCTAAGACACCATGTTGAACCACAAAATCCAGGTTGAGAATACGACTTGATTATAAAAAGTTTATTATTCACAATTGTTGAGGATATTACTTAAAGGTGCTATAATACACACATTTTTGATACTTCTCTTACTCATCAAAACATGGCTGCAGTTGTGTTTTGTTTCGTTCATGCAAGTTTAGCAGTCAGTAAGTGGTAAAACAGAAAGTGTTCTGCTATGTTTTTATGCTCAACAACCATTGCAATACTTCCAGTTTTGTATTTGCCAGACTTTGCATCTACAGCTACTGTTTTAGCCTAATTTACACTTCTTGAGTGAATGAACAATAATATGGAATTTATTTGCATTAGCTCAACCAAACAAAAATATCCACAATATATAAGATAACTTAAGGTTATTTAGGATATTGTGGCCATAAACGGAGGCTAAACAACTGTTAATGTCAAAATACCACTGCATGACATCACAAGGTGGAACACAGCATTTAAATATTTGGAAATGGTGATCGCCTAAAAAGCAGGATATCTTTAAAATATGTGAATGAAACAAAAAAAATAATAAATAAATAAAAAAAATAATAATTTTTATTTCTTTATTTCTTTATCTGGCGCTTTTTTTACTTGGTTTTAAAATAATTACGAGTATTACTTTATTGTAAACAAAGTTGGATATTGATAAATATTTAATAGATACATAGAATTAAAAAATAAATAATAATAATAATAATAATAACAACAATAATAATAATAATAATAATAATAATAATAATAATAATACATATATAACAATAATAATAATAGTAATAATAATAATAGTAATAATTTATCGTCAGAAGATCATTTTAAACAGTTTGAGATCTTTGACTGACAGCGTGTGCACAGGCGGCACCGCGCAGCAGCAGCAGCAGCGTCTTGCCGCTCGACTTGCCGCTCCTCTGCCGCCTGCTCACCGCTTCCCTACTCTGCGCCCGGCACGGACCGAACCAAGTAGCCAAAAAGAAAAGAAAAAAAAAAACAACATGTAACCGGAACACGCTCCTTTTTCCTTCTCCCTCCACCGCTAATGTAACGCGCTTCTGCTGCAGGCACAAAAACCAACACTGGATCCTCTTTTTTTTGCCTTTTTTCATTCACCGCATCGTTTTTTCTTCTCTCTCCTTCCCTTCCCTTCTCTCTCTTGTGTGCGTGTATGTGTGTGTGTGCTCTCAGCAGCTCCTCAACAGTCGGCTCCTGGTCTCCGCGAGGCTGCAAAACCGTGCTAGTCGACTCCTACCGAACCAAATGCGTTTGTGACAGACTGTCCACCTTCGCCATTTTAGCGCGGCTCAATCCCGAAATGGTAAGTCCCCCCGACACTCCAAAAAGCCTTTTCTGCACTCGCTACACTTGACATCTATTGGAGACGGGGCTGTTTTGGTGCGATTTGGCGCGGATGCTTGTGTGTTTTTTTTCCTTCCAGTCCAAAGGGCGTCATTACTGTCACAGATCCTCCCTCTCCAAAAGCGCACCCTCCCCGCGCTACTCTCTCCTCCACGACATGCCAAAACCAAAAGGTGATTAAGCTGCAAGAAACGGTGATTGTAATCCCTTAAAAAAAAAAAAAAAAGACGTGCACATAGCAGAGCAGGGCTTGCGTGCTAACCTGGATGGCTTGCTAATTAGCTGGCAGATCTAGTAGCCACAGATAGAACCACTGATTTAATCACGTCTTTAAAGGCAAATTGCACTTAATTGCTCCTGCTTTTTTTATAAACGCCTCCGTGGTTCCAGAGCTACACTTGATGTTCATATTAGCATATTTGGTGCGTATTTGAGAGTCAGTGGCAGTGCTGTGTATCCATGGTTATCAGGCCCGGTGGAGATGGGAGCCAGCTGTGCTCATAGAAAGAAAAAAAAATGGCACCTGTACAGTGTGGATTCTTTACGTAAAAGGCACGGTGTTGTAAAAAGGCACATGTTTGGTCATTTGTGTGCCCCAGTTGTGTTGTGTTACGTTGGGCCTGGATGTTGTGAAATGAAAAGGATGGTTGTGCAACTAATCAAATGGTGATCATGCTAGTTTCACGTTTGTTGTTATATGTAACCCACAGATTTGCAGTGTTGTTTTAGTAAATCAAATGTTCAGTTATGTGTTTCTCAAAGAACTTGGATTTCAGACTTTAAATGAAGGTTAAAATGTATAATATTTAAGTGTTATCTGTGACTGTTTTTGAATATTTTTGGGGGATGCATTTCATATAAACAAAAAATACAATAGTAACACTTCCTAGAACTCCTAGTTGAGTTATTTGGATTAGTGCAGCTGCTTTTATAGAGGGTCTTTTGTAAGTAAGAAAGCAAGGGAGTGATAAGTAAAATTTTGGGTGGTACTGGTTGGAAATATTGACAAATAAAACAATTGTGAACAATAGAAATTGTTGGAATAAAGTTGGGGTAGCTAACTTTTTTAGCTGTAAATAAGTAAACTTTGTGTTTTCTATGATAAAGGCAGCACTTTGTGGAAACAAATGAGACCACAGAGTACTCTCTAAATATAATAATTAGTAATTTTAGTTCTAATCAGGAGCAGAATGCAGCGTTCTGATTGGCTGAGCTTGGGTGGTCCTAGCCAGTTTCACTTTATAAGAGAAAAAAGCGCGTTCTAAATCAAAACTGTAACCAAAATACTATTAATGAATGAATACATATTGATATTGTATGTTAAAGGATCTATGAGAGAAAATTTTAAAACCTAAGATGTGTTTGCAGTGTGAAAATCAGCTACCCCACCTTTAATGCACCTGTTTTATAGACTTTTTTTGAAAGCTGTAAGTAATTCAGTAAGTAAGCAGTTTTTATTTAAAGCACATTCACTCAGCAAGAGTAAAAAAGTGCTTCACCTGTACACAATCACATCAAACTCTAAAAACATCAACAAAATGCATAACACCTGACCTCAGAGCACGAGATGTAGTTTGGTTCAGATCTGCACTTGACTATGCAGAGCTCTAAAAGTCAGCACTAATAATTTAAGACATCCGAAGTCAATGAAGAACTTATTTTGACATTTGTTTACGGTGCATTCACACTTTTCTTGGTTTGGTTGTAATCTGGAGCCAGTTATTGGCATTGTTTAGTCCAGCTTTAGTTTTGTCATTTGGTTAGTTATTGCTTGAACCTTACAGCCTATATTGTCTACTTAGCAACAACACTGACCATAATAATGATATTCCTGCTCATTGATCAGATTTGATTTTTGAGTGCATTGGGCTGGGCAATGTTGTGTGTGGTAACAATCAAATCATGAGCTGAAATCTAGTCTTCTATTTTGGTGAAATAATTAATAATAATAATGCATTGGATTTCTATAGCACTTTTCAAGACACCCAAAGACGCTTCACATTCTGCATTATTCTTTCATTCCACACTGGGTAGTGGTAAGCTACTATTGTAGCCACAGCTGCCCTGGGGCAGACTGACAGAAGTGAGGCTGCCATTTTGCACCATCGGCCCCTCCGACCACCACCAACCATTCATACACACACACACACACACCAGATCCATAGGCAATGTGGGTGTTGCCTCAAGTGCTGTGGCACCTGAGATTCCTTTGCAGTCTCCTATCCGAGTACTGCCCAGGCCCAACCCTGCTGAGCTTCTGAGATCTGACAGGATCAGGCTTTGGCATGCTGGTATGCTTGTATGGCCACAATTATCACATTGTGGTTCACACTAGTTCTCTATTTAATACCACATCTTCCCACCCACTGCTCCTATTGGTCTATTGGAATTAAAGTTGGGATAACTAACTTTTTTAGTTGTAAATTGGTAAACTTTGTGTTTTCCACTTAAAACTTTATGATAAATGCAGCACTTTCTGAAAAAATTAGACCACTGTGTGCGGCCTGAACTGAATAATAAAGAATTTTAGTTCTCATCATCAGGAGCCGAATGCAGCGTTCTGATTGGCTGAGCTTATGTGGTCTTCACCAGTTTCACTTTGTTGTTTGTTAAAAAAAAGTTTATACATAAATGCAATCAAAATGATTACAATATTAGCCATGTGGTGAAGGATTTGTGAGTAGAAATTGTGTTTGCAGAGTGAAAATCAGCCAATCACAGTGAAGTATGAGAATTATTCAAAGCAGAAGATTATTGTTACTTTAACTTATTGATGAATTTTTAATTTTATTTTATTTATGGGGTTGGGTGATTCCTTCCTGATCTGAATAGGATCTTTCACCATATTCTAAAAACATTTTTTTTTATTTAAGTCGTTGCTATGCCAACTTTGAGGTTTCAGGGATTATAGTAGTGCATTGCAGTGGTACTCGGATCTCAGATTAGTTCCGACTTGATCTGTGCTATTTTCTCTTTAGTTTGTCTGTACTGTTCACTCGCCTCTGTGACTCTGCTCCTGCACTGCTTATGCACTTCTGCTGTTATGTGCTGCAATGCTAATGTTGCTAACGGCTATGCAGAACTAATGTAAACAAAACACAAATTCACTCCCTTGCAATGTTTTACAAACTGTAAACGCAATGTTTGAGTTGATAAAGTGACATTAACACATCTGTATTTTGGCTGTTCTGGGCAGTTTCCAAGCTACTTATTACTTGATTGTCTCATTACTGTAAAAGTAATCCGACTTTACCACTGGAACACGCAACACTCTGAGAAAGCATCACTCCGAGGTCCGAGTTCAAACCTCCGAGGAACGCACTATTCGTCTTTGTGCTCATGACTAAGAAAATAGATTGTGGACATAATGAATCGTGTTAAAATTCAAGAAAACCAAGATGTAATTTTGTTCCCAGATCGCCCAGCCCTAAGCCTATGCATAAAGATCTGCATTGTCATTAACTCAGTCATTGATCCGTTCAGCAGCCTGGCGTCGTAAGAGCGTGGGCCTTTGATAATAGTAACACAGACAGTAACAGGATTGGATTTTTGGGTGACTCACTGGTGACTCAGACGTGGCCGAGTTCCTGCACAGAAGAGATGGTCAGTCCGCGTTAAGACTGTAGATTTGATTCGGCGCGATTAAGTTTGCCTATTATTAGAGAGTGGAAGCAGTGTGTGCACCGGTTGCCCTGGAAACAGCACGGAGACTGAAGCTTAAACTAGAGGAAGCCGATGGTGCTGCTGTCTTTGTGCCAGGCCTGAGACGAGCCAGAGGGACCGCTGCTTTCTATAGATTTACAACAAGCTCATGGATTGGCTTTAATGTTAAACACTGCGTAGCGTTTAAACCTGCCTCAGTGTTGGCGTATGGACTGAATGGATGCCGCTATTTTGCACATAGGGTTGGTGTGTTGAAACCCATTGATACATTTTGATATTTCAGTGTCATGGTGATTACTTTGAAAAACATTAAGTTCTAACTTAGGCTGGTAGCAATACATCAAGTATAAAGTGTATAGTGTAACATCCTGTAGGCAAGCATAACATCTCCATGGAAAGATGGAGATGTTATTGCAACTTAAGCTTTCAATGCAGTATCAATGTTACTTTTGTTTTGGGACATTTAATAAAAGTGGGGACAAGTAGCAACATGGATTAAATAGATGATTTAAAAATTGTAAACAGATTGTATTTAATGTCTTAAGCTCCAAAGTGTGGATACTTAATCAAGTGATTCTTGTCTCTCCATCTCCAGATTCTCTGTTTCTGATAAGTGTCAGTAACTTGAAAAATGTTAGACTCAACTCTGTACCAGTTGTTGTAAACCAGGGATAGGGATGAACCGATCCAATAGAGGGATTTTCGGTCAACGTCACTTTCTGCCCTACTGAGCATGGAGATTGCAGAAAGAGCCGCTGTCTGTCTGGTTACATAGGGAAACTTCTTTGAATAAAACATCAAAACAGGAGGAGAGCAGCTGTTTGGATCAGGTCTGAACCGGTCTGACAGACGTCTGTCTCCTGAAGCTCAAGACAGTGTTTTTCTCACCGTTTTTTCACCTGAAACTTTTAAGGGTCGTAGGATCGATATTCATTCACAAATGTTGAATTAGCAGCAGAACTTTAGTTTTCTACAGTGATAAACTCTTGTAGTTAGCTGACAACAAAGCAATTTTGACTTGTTTCCATTGTTTGTGTCTATTCTGCAGTAGGGTGTGAGCGCATCGCCCGTGTTGATAGACAAAAAATCCCTCTATACTAGGGTTGGATATCGGTGCTGATCCAGCAAAATTTCCAGGATCGAGTATCGGCTCTAGGGATGCAGCAATCCAGCTTTTTCAGTTCCGATACCGATCCCGCTACTTTGGCTTTAAGTATCTACCGATTCACGAGATCAACCGATACTATTGTAAGAACTGAAATAGTTGTTTTTTTCTTTTCAAAACATAAAAACATTTATTATATTGTGCAATATAACTGTTATTTGTAGTTCAAGTCACAACTAAACAAATTAATATGAATAAAATGTCAAACATTATGAGAGGTTCTGGATCAACGTCAGCCAGTAAATAAGTCTCATTATGCCCAAATAAAGGCATAAGGAGGATATCGGCTGGACCGATATCATGGAGCCGATACCCGATCCAGCAAAATGTCTTGGATCGGCACCGATATCCGATCCCAGTATCGGATCGGTGCATCCCTAATCGGCTCCATGATATTAGTTAAGCCGACAGCCTAGTTGTGCCTTTAATTGGACATAATGAGTATTTACTGGCTGATCTTGGTCCAGAACGTCTCATAATGTTTGACATTTTATTCATATTAAGTTGTTTTATTGTGACTTGCACTATAACTAAGCTACATACCACAAAATTATAACATTTCTTATGTCTTGAAAAGAACAAAAAAAGCTATCTCAGTCCCTACACCAGTATCAGTTGATATCGGGTATTGACAGTTACTTGGTTCCATCTGGATCGGTGCATCCATGTGTAGTATACAGAAAGAAATCAGGCTAAAGCTTCAACTGTCTGTTGTACTGAACTGTGAACTGAATGAACAGCCTTGGTGAATGTTAGCTTGTTTATTGTTTTCAATATTAAGTTATGTGTGTGTTGTGACTTACCAAAGAATTGCCGCTATAATAGATAATAGATTCATTTTAAAAAAGAGGGCAGTATATTTTTGTACAGTCTATAGCAGCATGTTTTTGTGTTGTGAGTAAAGTGTGAGCGATAAGATTGTTTATTGCCTTTGAGGTCATTGTATTACTTCAGTACACTTCAGTAATCATCCTAACTACTTAATATGTTATCGCAGTGTTTACAAGTATTTACAAAAGTTGAACCATATGTAGGGCCAATGCCTCAGGCTGCATCTCCTATCCATCTATGCTTCTAAAACAGTTGAAATGTATTTAAATGAATGAATTAATTTATTTGAGTGGCATGTCATTATCATTTTTTTTTTCTTTTGAGTGAGACAACCTTAAGATGATTCTTAGAACCTTCTTATTGGGGAGAAATATGACAAAATGTGCCAAAGGAGCTTCTTTTCCAGGGAAACAAAACAAGCCAAAAATATTTCATTATGTGGCCTCATGATAAGGTCACATATTTTTATTATTTAGTGTCACATTCTAAACTAGAAAAAACATGATTTTACGTACGTATATTTTTTGACCACAAAGCTACATTTAAAGAATAATTAAAGAATGATTAAATATATATATAAATGTATATTCTCTACATTTGTGTCCAAATGTATTTGTATTTTTTACATCAGTCAATCACTACAGCCTTACAGCGCCAAAGAAACTGAATGGGGTGCACGATAGTAGTGCTGTTCCGATACCATTTTTTGGAATCGATCCAATACTGATACTTTGCCTCAGGAATACTGCCGATACCGATACCAGTGACGTAAATTCAGCGGTCAGAAGACCATGGAATTTTAATTTTGGTTTTATATTTGTTATATACATTTTTTTTAAACCTCTTTTTCTATGTATTAATAAAGAATAAAAAAATAAAAAATTATAGGTATAGCTTTTAACTCAAATTTAAATCAATAATCAATTTTAATAATGGCTTCTGCAAACTAGACTCACAAGTCTCCAAAAAGTAAAATGAATACTTAATAAAAGCTGCACATATAAAATAGTTTACTGTTAGCCTACTTCATAATAAAGATGATTATTGCAACTAAACCAAACCAGGACTGAACCAGGTCTAAACCAGGTCTAAACCAGGTCTAAATCAGGTCTAAATCAGGTCTGAACCAGGTCTGAACCAAGCCTGTTTTTGTGTTGAGTATATTCTTATTTAGTGCTTTTTCACCTCTGTGTGTCATAAAAACAATAGTGAGGCTGTAAAAAGACACTTATCCTAATAAAATGCAATGTAAACAAAAGTCCAAGTTAGCATACTTAGCTTGTTAGCGCTGCTTTTGGACCGTTTTAGAGTTAGTTTAACCACAGTTTCTCTACTATAAAGGCTAAATGAAACTCCACAGAGGTAAAACGGGTGTTTGTGAGCATATATAGAGTATTTTTATGGTTGAATTTTGAAGAGTCTCCACAGAACCTTTTCTAGCTGCTCTGTCTGTTAGCTGCAGCATTAGCCACGAGCAGAGAACAGCTGTTGCTGCTGCATCTACGTCTCCTCATTCAGGACAATACAGGGCGGTATCGGATCGGAGAGTTGGTATGTGTACTCGTCAATACAATACCTGAAAAATGTGTGATATCGGACGTTTTGAACAATCCTACACGATAGCAGAGTGGTTAGAGCTCTGGCTCAGGTTGGACCATATCAACCTGATATCAACCTTCACCCAGAGAGATCTCATGATCTCTCTGGGTGAAGTTTGCATGTTCTCCCAGTGTCACTGTGGGTTTTCTCCGGGTACTCTGGTTTCCTCCCACCTCCAAAAATATGCATGTTTAGGTTCATTTGGCATAAATTTCCCTTAATTTTCTCGTTTTTACTTTATGTGGGCTTGCATGGCCACAATATAGTCTATTATTTGGCTTGGAGAAGGTCCCGCACACACTTGTTTCCATAGAAATGCAGTTCCTTTTGCTGATTTATTTATTTTGTTTGTATAATGGCTTAAAATGTATTTATCTCCATTCAGAAAGCTTTAAAGAATACTTTTAACTTTCTAATTCTACTGAATGGTGTAGATCACCTCCAGAAAGTTACACAATGCACCTTTAAAATGTGGTCTGCACACTTTTTTTTATTTTTTTAAGAATGTGTATAATTTGAATGTCCTCTTGTGCACTGGTTCCCAACATTTTTATACCAAATTTCACCCAAGAAAAGATTAGACTTTCTGAGTAGCACCTAAATCTACTGTGGATCTATAACTGGACAATTTCAGGTCTAAATCAGCACTAAAACCCACCCTAAAGAAATGACTCATGGAAAAACATTGTACTCTGATTTAAGTTAATATAGAATTGATAAAGTGCCCAAGTGTCATCACAACAAGCCCAAGTAGTGCACCACAGTTTGAGAAGCACTGCTGTAGTGTGAGCGAGCAGTCGGCTGTAGGACCTTAAGACCTATAATTAATTTCCCTTGATCACTGTTGACTCTGCTGTAAGTGCTGTTGGTTTTTGTGCTTGGTTAGCTCTGGCTCTGCCGCTCGGCGCTCGCTCAAAGGATTATGGGTCGCTACAATATTTACAGAAGAGATTTGACTTCAATAATTTGATACAGAATCTGAAAAACAAATGGAGAATGAGTGATATTAAAAGCGTTAGGTCTCTTCCCGGGGGTTCTGCTGTGACAGTGATCATACACAGACTGAACACACTCTCGTCACCTCTGCCCTCCTCAGTGAGCTGCTCCTGCCTGCAGCCGCCTCCCCTGTGACTCCACCCCCCCAAAACACACACCGCTCCCGTGTGGCCCCGGGACAGGACTGAACTCTCTGTATCCGGACTGTGTCAGCAGATACGCTTTTATCTGCAAGTAAAGGAAGGTTTAGTTAAATGGCTTGACTTACTGTATATTATGTATCCTGCACTATTGACTTACTTATCTATATGGGGTTAGCTGCAACTAACGATTATTTAGGTAATTGATTAGATGAATCGATTAGTTGTTAGGATGCAAGAGTGAGTTGATTATTGTACTTTTTGAGCATGTTCTAGTGGTGCAGATTTACAGGCAAACTGTGTTTACATTGTAAACGCTAAATTTACCAAAAAATTGATCACATATTGCTGTTTATATGAGCCTTTTCTCAGCACATGGCAGGTTTTGAAGTCTTGTTGAAAATAGGCCTATCAAAAATTAAAATTAAATTGAAACTAAAGCTAGTATTAAATCTAAATTATACTCATTTGAGCAAAAAATTAAAAGTGTTGTAGTTCTCTTAAGGAGCCAAAAGCAGACTGGGCATGCGTTGAAATTTAGAAAATCATAATAAATTACCCTAATTTTCTCCCCGTTGTGAAGGCAGTTGACAGGTTGGCACTAAATCTTTCAATGTCTGTTTGTTCTAAGCCTTAAACAAGAGCAAACTAAATAGACTGTTTAGGCTCTGCAGCGGCTAAAAAACAAATGATTAAAGAAATAAAGCGAGCCACACCAGCTGTCTGCATTCACGGCTGCGGCGTTGATTGCAGCCCGGACCACTCCTTCTTCCCCCCGACAGCGCTCGTACCATCTCTCGCTCTCTTCTGTCGCGCTCAAAGACGAGTGCGCTGGGCGAGGGAAAGAAAGGCCGACTCTGACGATGTACAAAAACCACTTTAATTATGGTTTTGTTGAAGTTACGCTATAACACGTGTGACAAAGCACGTTTAATACCACACACACGACTTATTTGCTGTAATAATTGATAAAATTAGGTTACAGACGATAGAAACGATAGAAGAGAAATGGCATGATAGACGCTTTTCTATCGTCCCCACAATATGTATCGTCATATCACACAGCCCTAATTCTAACTTCTTGTAGCTGGCTGAAACACAGAAACTATAAAAACAATGTTAAGCAGCCTTGGATATATGAAGCGGCTTAATATAAACATTGCAAATGATTATATTATATTATATTGTGATAAAAATGTTGAAGCCATGCCTTTGTTAGTGCTAATAATTCCAGTGGCCTTTCTCCAGCACAGTTTTCAAAAATGTTGAAGCCATTTGACTTCCACTTTTTTGCAGTGTCTTGCCCTCCAGTCTCTCTCTCTTCTCTTTCTTCACGCTTTCCTCTGCCAGTCCGCTGCCTGCCATGCTAATTATTCTTACTGCAACACATTTGAGCTCGTAAACGGCCCTCGCTGCTCCTCTGCATCTCGTCTCTTACCTCCTCAGCATGACAAACGCTCCCTCTCTCTCTCTCTCTCTCTCTGTTTCTCTGGCCTTCAGTCATTTCATCACGCTCTCTTTGCGACTCCGATGCTACATTTTATTTGAGTCTATTTTCCTTCGCGCGCTGGCCGTATCGTTTACCCTCTCGCTTGCTCGCTGCCACCTCGCCATTTCGCCGACTTCGCTGCAGGCTTTAGAAAGAAAAAAACAGAGAAAAAGAGACGCTACGCAGTCAAAGAGAAAACTCCCGTGAATAGTTTAATCTGTGTTGGACCCGGGGCGAAATGACTTTGAATGTCAACTCGCATTTTGCATTTTGGAATGTCTTTTTGGCAAATATTGAGATCGCGGTTGAGTTTGTAATAGATTTTGAAATTGAGATTCGACTGGGCACTTTCAAGACCAGTGACATTCGAGAAAACATATCATTGCTTATTTTTACAAGACGTGCTACAATATTGTTGACATGAATTCATGCAGTTGAACATACTAGTTTTCTCAAATGTTGGCGTAAAAAGCTTCTTGTGATGTCATACTGTTTGTTCATTCATTCATTTTTTACCCCTTAATCCCGTCAGCAGACTGAAGCCGATTCCAGTGGCTTTGGGAAAGTCATTTTCAATCTGATTGAAAATGACTTTCGGATGAGAGTCGAAACGTCTTGATCTTCGGAAACACTGTCCAGATGACTACTCTGAAGACTTCTACTAATACCTCTACAAACACTGTTTTAATGCGCTTTTGCGCTATGTATTATATAAAACTACTCTCAAATAAGGAGTCATGTTTTAAAGTTGCTGCTAACATTATAGCTGCTTACCTTAGCTTGTCTTGAACAAGTAAAAACATTGGTAGTTTCCCAGGCAAGTTGAATAGCCCAGTCTGTTTTCTTCACCAACATAAAATCCAAGTGAATTATTCCATGCATGGTTGATATTTGTCCATAAACACTGCAGTGTCATGCAGGTTTGCTCTCCAGTGTTTTTGTAGTTTTAGCGATCTTTTCTTCCTTCTCTGACAAACTCCAGAACTGTTCAGAGGCAGTTGGCGCCATCTACTGGAGCAATTGTCAGTAACCGGTGAAAGACATCTCACTCGGTCAAGACATTAGTTACGGTTAACTGGTTAATCGGTTTACCATGAACATCTCTAGTATAGAGATCTAGGAGCCAAAGAAATAATTCTCAACTAAGAGGAATGTTACTTCATAATAATAGTACTCAAGTAAAACTAGGTGTATTTTTCAGTCTTTCTCACCGGATGTGAACCATATTTTGAAAACATAAATTGATTTGCAAAACCGTTATTGCAATACATTTTATTCCATAATATTAGGAATAGGGTATTAATAATCAAATTTTGAACTCATCCTTGTGACACTGCTCTTTGATTTGAGTAAATCTTCAGATCATCTTTGTCAGTCATGGTCTTGAAGAGATACAAACCCATAATAGTTTAAATTAAAGTTTCTGTCTTTTTTGTATAGACTATCTCTTGTCAGCTATGTCTTTTAAAAACTAAAATAAGCCCAAGTCAGCCCAAGAAAAACACATATTGGTCGATCTCTAAACAGCATACCTAGTTACAGCCTATTTAGTTACGTTAATCCTGTTTACAAGATCGTCTCATCTACTTTTTTAAAATACTTTCAGAGTTCACAGATTTTATGTCACATATATTAGTTGGAGGTCATGTTAGGCTTGTTCTGAGCATTTCTGCTGTCAAATTGTATTCATTACAACCGCATGCTTACATTATCATATTAGCATGTTGAAAGAAAACTGGCATTTATTATTTTTTTCAACACATCGTCAGTGCTACCACTAAAACCTGTAGAGGGAATGTTCGAGCTATAGAAAGTCTTGTTGAAACCCAATATTTTCACTAGTTCCACTTGGTGTGAAGCAGCTGCTATTCTAAAAAGCCCTTACAACTTTTACCATCCATCTGACAGTTTTCATCTGATTCTCTTGTTATTATCATCCTCCACTTGACCGGTCAGTTGTGCATCTGCTTTGGTCTTAACATATAAGAACACAATCAAAGACCGTCAGTCTTCCTCAGCTTCAGTGTTTGATTAGGAATTTAAAAAAAACACATGTCTAGTGGTAAGTCTTTGATAGCTACGTTGACACTCAAACAAACAACATACTACGTCCAATTATTTCAAGTGACACATTGGTAAACAAGAGCTTGTTCTCGAGGCTCGGGGCAGCTGTGTTAGCTCGCTACGCTACTAAAGAACGCTAAATATATCTATGGAGGGCATTAACAGATGAAGACGTCCCTTGTGACATATAAGAGCTGCAGAGATGCACTGAAAAGCATGCAGGACGTGCTTTGAATTGAAAATGTGTTGATTCTCAGTCTTGCGTGTTGGCACAGGAAGGAAAAAGAAATCAAACTTATTTAGCTTAACTTGAGTGGACTCTAGACTAGGGCCACAACTAACCGCTAGCAACTTTTCCGTATCATTTCTCCTCGATCTGAGTCGTAAAACTTTATTTCTCATTTTATGTTTTGTAGACCGTATTTAGACCAGTTAAATTATCCATTATCGTCTCTCTTGTCGGTTAGACGGTGTAACGGCTTGTGTTTTGTCACATTGGTGAATCAAGATGTTTTTTCTTCATTTGTTTTCGTGATGTGTTAACCAAGGAGAATTGAAAAGGTTTATTTGGCTATGTTATTTTTGCATTTCTATGGAGAAGTTTAGGTTTTTGGGTTACCATAAAGAAAAAGCTACAAGAAAAAAAAAATACATAAAATAAAAAAACAATTCTTGAGTAGCTAACTAACTTTAAACAAGAATGCCGCCATTTTGACACTGTGTAGCAGCTGAATACAACACCGGCCAAAAACAGTGCCACTGTAAAGGCACATAATGTAAATAACTTAAAATAATTTCACCCTCAGCACAGATATAATGTATCTGCTGAAGTGAAAATTACTTTTCAGTGTTCCATTTAAGACTAATACCATTTGTTCACTAAAATCCAGAGGGGTTTTTTTTGCGTTGTGGCTAACTGTGGCCACAATGCTAACTCTGGCTACCTACTGTATATATTAGGTATGTTAGCAAAACATGTGGAAAAAACACGGACTAAACACAGACCAGAGTCAGGACTAAAGATGGACCAGAGTCAGGACTAAACGTGGACCAGAGTCAGGACTAAACATGGACCAGAGTCAGGACTAAACATGGACCAGAGTCAGGACTAAACATGAACCAGAGTCAGGACTAAACATGAACCAGAGACAGGACTAAACATGAACAATGAAAAACAAGAGTCAGGACTAAACTAAACGTGGACCAGAGTCAGGACTAAACACGGACCAGAGTCAGGACTAAACACGGACCAGAGTCAGGACTAAACGTGGACCAGAGTCAGGACTAAACACGGACCAGAGTCAGGACTAAACATGGACCAGAGTCAGGACTACTAAACATGGACCAGAGTCAGGACTAAACATGGACCAGAGTCAGGACTAAACATGAACCAGAGACAGGACTAAACATGGACCAGAGTCAGGACTAAACACATGGACCAGAGTCAGGACTTAACACGGACCAGAGTCAGGACTAAACACCGGGACCCAGAGTCCAGGACTAACACGTGGACCAGAGTCAGGACTAAACCGCGGACCCAGAGTCAGTACTAAAACATGGACCAGAGTCAGGACTAAACACGGACCAGAGTCAGGACTAAACATGGACCAGAGTCAGGACTAAACAGGAAGATCAGTGTCGTGGCTGTAAATAAGTCCTGCACACATCTGCTGTCTGACTATATTTTGTATTATTGGGCCAGAATAAAAGTTTATGTTTATACAGTTATATACTAAAAAACATATTATCATGATTTTGTAATGATAAATATTCAACATGAGTTTGTTTTTAGAGAAGATATTTAACTTTATCCTTGATTTTAGTTCCTTTTAGTGTTGTCAATAACGTCTTTCCTTAACGCCGAGTCCCTGCATATGTGCGCATGGCTGTTGCTGATTGGTGGAGTTTGTCTTCCTCAGCAGACCTGTTTCCAGTTGGCTGCACTTGTAACGTCTCCTGTAGTCCTCGCTTTGCAGATAGTGAAGATTAATCAGAGGGATTTAATTAACCTGGCCCCAACGCAGGCATCAAACCCGAAGACAAGACAGGCTATAAACTCAGCCAATTATCTGCTGCTGCTGCTGCTGCGGGGGAGGCGAGCGGGGAAGGGGGGCGTACATGTTCTGGTGCCTGTCATGGCCGTCCACACAAAGCACATTTAATCAAAGTGTCCCCTAACTTCACCTTTAAAGCCTCAGGTATACGCGGACCCACACAAGCAGACGCACAGTAGGACGTGCAGCGGAGAAGCTTCAAAGGTGGTTTAGGTTGGAGAGTTGTAGCAGATGTTGGTTTCTGTTGTTAGAGGTAAAAGCGTAGCATCTGGACCGACTTGTTTTCGTAGTATTGCTTTCTCTGAAGTCACAGCCGCACAGTGTTGAAATTTACTGTGATATCAAATCACACAAGTTTTAGAAAGTTGTAAAAAGCACGTACATAAACATAAAAGACAAATACAGTATGATCTAGAGTTGCAATTAACGATTATTTTGGTTATCAATTAGTTGGCAGAGTATTCTTTTGATTAATCGATTAGTTGTTTAGAATGCAAAAGTGACTTGAAGACAAGATTTCTGGCAAATTTTGAGCTGATGAGGTTTGTCAAGAGTATCAAAAGTTCGATTGTCATCAATACTCAAACTGGTATTGAAACTAAATAATCCTTTGAACAAGCATTCATACCTAATAAAAAAAACAAACATAAAAATCACATTAACAAGACAAAATGTGACCAATGAGAGTTAGAATACACCTGAACCTAAGTTTAAAACCAAAATGGTTAATAAAGAAAGCATTTGTTTTTTGTGCTGAAAATGTCAGTTTATATAAAATTTGCTGTGAAAATAATATTTTTAATTGTCATTGTAGCACCATATTATAGTCTTAAGTCTATTCCTTTACTTAAAAATGTTGTTTCATAATACTTTGTGTTGGCAGACAGGTTTTTACATAAAAAAAACACCTATTTCTGTTTAATCTGAGGCTCCTGTTTGGAACATAGATAAAGACAAGTTAATGATTATTCAATTAGTAAATTGATTATTATTTCAAAAATGGATTAGTTGTGATTAATCAATTAACTTGCTGCTGAACATTTAGCAATTCAAAGAGCTTTATAAAACAGGAACATGTGTTTATAATGGGAGATTGCTGCACTTTAAATATGTGTGTCATAAAAACAACAGTTAGCATGTTAGTCTGTTAGCGCCGCTAGCTAGCGCTGCTGTTGGACCATTTTAAAATTGGTTCAATTACAGTCCTTCCGCTCTAAAAGCTAAATGAAACATCACAGAGGTAACACGGATGTTTGTCTGCACATGGAGTGTTTTTATGGTTGAACTTGAGCCTCCACAGAGCCTTTTCTACTGCTCTGAGTGTTAGCTGTAGCATTAGCCACGAGCAGAAAACATCTACTCCAGCTGCATCTATGGCTCCTCATGCAGGACAAACAGGGTGGTATCGGATCAGAGATTTGGTATGCGTACTCGTTGATATTGATACCCGAAAAATTTTGCAGTATCGGACGTTGGTATAGACCGTTCAGAGCCTACGTCATTTTGGGGGGAGCCGCACTGGTGCCCTCCGCAGAGTTTACCATAAGTTTCTATACAAAACAGTAAGCTGTACTAACATATTAACGGTTAGAAAACTTAACAATGACTTCAAACGAAGCTCTGACCATTCCTAATGTGTTCCTTGGGTTTGCACCAGTTTTTTTTATAACTCGCGATTTTTCGGGCTAATTAGCTTGCCTCTAAAATCTATATAAAAAAATGAGGTCACTATCAAAACAAATACATCGCCTCAGAGTCATGTAAGTATATCATCGGAGTCGTAATCTTCTGTAGAAATCAGCACAAAATAATGCCACACAGGTGCAGTTTACTGTGAGTCTATTTCTCCACTGATAACTGATAAATAATTAACACAACTTACACAAAAATCTTAAGCAATGTCACGTAACTCACCTCCTGTGCTTTCCGCAAATTACGTCGTCAAACTCATCAAGGGATTTGTATGCTCAAAGCGTTTCTCTTGTGTACATGAGTTTTCCCATCAAATATAAGTAAATATCAGGCCACTGAATATCGGGACACTTACTAACGTCATGCTAACATTCAATAGCTAACTGGAGTCACTTGCTGCTCGTTAAATTGAGTTTTTAAGAGAGTTTTGCCATTTTTTAGCTTGAAAAGCCTGAGACTGGGCACCACTCAGGGCACCAGTTAGCGCGCGCAGCCATCTTTGTTTACTAACAGTAAATGGATCTATCGGAGCAATCCTAGTATTTGATGGCCAAAAATGTACAGGTTTTAGTCTTATTTTAATGTTGCCTTATGTGTACAGCAAGTTTAAGATTGATTCTTTGTACACTGTCTAACATATCAAGCCTCTCACTTAATAATGACGATCTAATGCTCGAGATATTGCTGTTCAAACCCACTTTACCTTCAGCTCCTTCCCTGTACCAGATTTTGCTGACATTATGGCAGCCAGTCCAGTGTAGCTCGCAATACCGACCGCGCGTGTGCTTGTTGTGATCAATAAAACATAATGGTATTTACACAGCGGCATATGCACCTATTTGCACAACATAAACTGAATTATCGCCACATTAGCAAGCCGAGCTAACGCAGGGATGAATGTCTTTTTTTTTTTCCTGGTGGTGGTCTTCAGAGAGGTTGCCATATTTTCCGGATTAGTGAACGCGGCGTCTGGTTCAAAGGGTTTTCTCTCGCTTTACTCTTTGCTGCTTTGAAGTTGTTGGTTTGTTTGGTGGAGAGTGAGCGCTGACATGTTACACAGGGAAGTACAAGTCTATGATATGATGGAGGGAAGTAAACACGCCGCGGCAATTAGCATAATATGTGTTCGGAATATAGTTTTTATAGCTTTGCATCAAGTTGTTGTTAAGATTTGGTCTGTTGGTGTGCCCCTGGGCTAAGCACTTCTCTGTTCTTGCTTTTATATGATTATGACTGATTTGTGGTTGTCATAGAGCTGTGTTGTATCAAAATCCACTTCTGTCTCCTCCAAGGCAGCTGTGGCTACTAAACCACTGAGCACTAAGTAGGGCAGGGCAATACATTGAATTTTAGACAGGATAGTGAACATTGTTTTCAAGTTCGACTGGGTCAAAAATGTATATCTCAATTTATCTTTTTTTGTACCTCGATAGACGATATGTATTTTACTTTTTTCTGATGCAAATTGGGGCCTAAAGCCTCCTGTACACTGACTGTGAGGCGAATTTGGTGTGAAGTTTCTTGTACACCAGCTACAGTCCACTGTTGTCCTTATTTGTCCGGATTCCTGCGAGAACGTTCATATTATGACTTGAAAGTTACATCAGACCACTGCGAAAAATAGACTCTCTACGGTTTCTTTCCGTACACTCACATGCTCCAAGGTCTGTGTACAAGGGCTCATTGGTTTGAAACACTTTCTTGCTGGAGCCGCACGAACCTGACTAGCACCGACTCGCACTGAGTGTACAGCAGGGGTAATGCAGTAGGATTTTTTTTTTAAGCCTTCTGCAGGAGTTTTTACTCGATCGGTGTGCCCCTCTACGAGTTCAGGGAGATGTGGCCAGAGTAAGGATTTTTGGAAGAGATTTCTGTGGGGTCATTGCGATTCTGTTACAACTTCTTTCATGTCACACCCACAATGAGCCTCCGCACTCCTGCCACGTTTAGAAACCTGGTATGATCCACTGACGTTTCACCATTGTTGTTGTTTCACTTTTATAACTGCGCACATGAAAGAAAACACTCTGTGCCCGATCAGATGACACGCACACTGTTCTCCCTTCACTGCTGCGCTCTACGAGTCTGTGTCGTCTCTGGTCTTCTGCCATAGAATGTGTCTGTGACACAAATAATCGTTGTAAATGTTCGTTTTGGTCTGTTCTTTTTTTGACGCTCTTTTATTCAGGATTACATTATCCTGACATTACTTTACAGTTTACAGTCATCTCTTTTCTTAAGTTTTATTTGTAAAACTGATGTTTGACGTTGTTAAGTGTGTTACGCGTCTCTATTCTCCAATAACTTGTCCTCGTTCAATGGGCTGTGTGCACGGAATTTCAGTTGGCTTCGATTGTTCAAAAATGCTAACTTCTGTACATACAACCATTTCCTGTTAGCGTTAGCATTTAGACACAATTATGTCTCTTTTAAACACAGAAGTGTTCTCTGATGAAATATTCTCTGATATGTAAAGTCTTTAACATGTTTTCTGTAACATTCACCACAACTGTCTGATCTAAAGAGGATTGATTAGTTTTAAACTGATGGAGTGAAAACCTCATTGAAGAGTATTGAACAGGAAGTCGTTGTATGTACAGGATGTAGTATTTAAACCAAAACAAGACAACTGCACTCAGCCAATTGTGAATCAACCCCAGAGGTCCTGGATGTGATGCGTGTTGTTTCTATGACAACCATGTTGTTACAAAACGTATTCTGCACTTTCACCACTACAAAGAGTAAACAAATTAGAACACATACAGTACACAGAGATGTTTCTTTTGTGTTGTCCCTGGGGACTAATGCAGTAGAAGTGGGTAAAACATAAACTTTCACTGTGTATGCTGTGTGAGGACATACAAAACAGTATATCAAATATATTGTGTAGCAGATCTTGCTACAAAAATAAATCGTAAGACAAAATCGAAGTTATATAAAAGCTTTTAGATTTGCTGCAGCATAGTCTTGGATTGAACACCAGAGAGAATTTCACTTTAAAAGGGCCTGTTTCATTGACTGGATTAAACACTTCTAAATGAACATGAAACAAAACTCTCAGTCTGCAAATGCGTTGCCTACGTTTGTCACCTTCGGCTGACCCACTTATAATATGTGAGAATATTGTGTTGAGATGTGTCTATGTGCTGTCGCCTTATAGCCAGAATTCTTTCAAAAGATATATACAGTGTATAGTATATATATATTTTATCTCAATGAGGTTTTATTAGAATGTAAAGTATATTTCATTTTATAGATGTTTCATATTTGTTTGATAAGTAGCCGCAACAGTAGACTAGGGTGGGTATTGCCAAGAGCTTCCGATACGATACGTATCCCGATACAGTGGTCACGATACGATACATATCCCGATACATGTAAATGCTGATATAATTTCCTTAATATGTCACATATCAAGTGTCAAATGCAAAGGAATTTTATTTTCAAACTACTCTTTATGTTACATACAAGTGTCTTACAATAAGCTATTGTTTGGCTAAATAGTTTCAGCCTTAACCCTGCTGTCCAGGTTTATAAGTGTAAATTATATACATTTTAGTATGCCGATACGTATCCCGATACACCTTCCTGTCACGATACGCGTATTGCCAATGAGCTTGTCACGATATATCCCGATACCGATACATTGAGTACAGCCCTACAGTAGACTATGAAACATATTTTAGTATATTTCTGAGGGACTATTGTATGAATAGTTAAGATATGCCTAAAAACTATTCAAATACTTGTGTTCATATTGAACGACCGTATATTGCACTAAAGTGCTGCTACTTTAATATTTTTTCGTTTGTCTGTATGGTAGTTATTTTGTCATTAAAGCATGTATTTTGCTGCATCTGGAATTATCGAATCAAACATTATATTCAGCTATTGAGCCCTAATTCTAACAATGTGGACTTATATAGTGTACCCGCCCCACAGTTTAAGAAACACCATGTCAGTTTGGCTCCACAAAGCCTGTTCTTTACCTCTACACGACTCCTCCTGTCATGTACACCTTACACTCACACAAACACAGGAAGAACACAGAGCACCTTAATCCTCCGCTGTGATTGCACCGCAGCTGCTTCCATGTTCGCTCACCATGGCAACGCTCGGGCCGTGTCTCCCATAAGCGTTTAGCTGCCAGTTTTACCCGAACAAAGAAAAACACATGTCCCCTATAAGCTCTCGACGCACCTGCTAATCGCTAACCCGAACGGCGGCTAACTGCCCGATCCGCGCTCCCTGTTCGTCGACGCTCTCGCCGCCTGATCCGTAGCGCGTTGTTTATCCGCTGCATTGAGTCACCTTGAAGTCACCTTGCTCCAGAATGTAGAAGGAGCCAAGCGTGCAGCAGGCAAAGCGGAGAGACCATTTTGTGTGTGATGTGTTAGAGGTCTGTAAGTGCTTTCTTTTCACTCGTTTTTGTGTGTCCAATCAGAGAGAAAAGCACAGCGGTTGAAATGATTGGATTTGAGTCTGCTGCTTAAGGCTGTGGGGGTGCTGGGGTCGCTCCGCTGTGGGTGAGTGATGGGATGACGCTAACCTTTTTATTCAGCGTAAAAAAGGAAGATGACCAGGGTTGGTGGCTTACATAATCTTGTCTGTGTGGTATTTAGTTTTGTAGTATTTAAAGTGGCACTGAAAAATCACAGAAAAGTAAAGGGGCTTTCTTCAGCAATATATGTTAGTTGCAGGCCATTCTGTGGAATTGTATAGCTGAAAGAACCAGGTAGAAACAAGCAGAGGGGAGGAGTAAAAAGTACTTCTGTTTAAGTCCATTTCTTGATTTAAAAGGTATACTATGTACATTTATAAGAGAAGAAAATAAAAATGGAGATGGGACACTGCAAAATAATTTACACCCAAATCAAAACGATTCAAAGTGAATTCATTAAAAAAAGGAGTGTGGACCTTTAATAGTTGTGCGACACTGCTGAGTGCCCATTAGAGGATTTTAAAATCTCTAGCAGACCACATAGATTAGAACATTTTCAAAAGAACTACTTGTCTCATAGTCGTATCGTGTCATACCACTGTTAGACGTCCTGTGAGTGCCACTGCCTATGTGATCAAGTCAAGGTTGATAGTATTATGTCAAAGATGTTCATTTAGTTTTTTTTTTTTTTTTTAGTAGAATAGTTTATTAGTTTTCTTCTATATCAGACAAATGCTGATGTAGTGTAAATACCTGTTTTAACGTCATTGGTCCACTCTTACCTCAGCCTGTCTGATGTAAAAGAAAACTATCAATCTAAGGTTGATATTATGTTTTGGGTCTTAAAGGACACATATAACTTTGTTGAACACTTCTCTGTGAAGAGGAAACTGCACATAACCTTGGTACACTCGTCTATTTAAGAAGACATGATCAACATCCCCTAACCTTCTTAATTGTGGCCATTTCAAATGTGTTTTAAAGCCCATGGAACAGATTACCACATTTTTCTAGTTTGACTTAGAGCACTCATATCCAAACTGCGGCCCAAGGGCCAAACGCAGCTCTCAGACCAATTTTTTGGCCGTCAAACATCGTCAAGCATTTTATTGTCTGCTAATGCTATGCTAGGTCTGAATAAAATGCTTTTTGACTCAATTTAACATCTTCTAAATGCAACCGTTTGATTTTTTTTTTTTTTTTTTTCACTTTGACCACTTCTGGCCCAGATCAGCTCTCTTTTTAGTCTGTTTGTAGTCTCATGTGTCCCTTGATGAAAACAGTTTGGACGCCCCTGACTTAGAGTGGTGTTGTGGTAAATGTTTGTCGAATTACAAAGAACTTTACAAACAATAGATGGAGTCGGCATCAGACCCATTGTGTTAACTAGATACAAAGACCTGGAGATAAATAAATACAGTCATCCAGCAGTCCAAATGTGATGCTGGCTCCTCCTGGTGTGTTTTAATGCCTTTCTTACTTTTCTGACATAACAACACATCAGTTGTAAATTTACCTTCTCTACATATGTGATATTTCCTGAACAAAAGACAGTTATAAACCTCAACCAAATAGCTACACTGGATGAAAACGAGCAAACTGGTTGTAAATAATTGTAAATAATCATCAGTTAAATAATCATCAGTGCCAGTATGAAGCATCCTCCTTTTACTGCTGCTACCTTCAATCCTGTTTCTTTCACCCTTCACACCATCTTTCAGTAAAACTAAGATTACACTTGGTCAAATCTAGTTCTTTCCAGTCTTGAGTCGAGGTTAAACGCTGTGAATGTGAAAAGTTGTCTCCACCCTTTGGCACTGACCCTTTAAAGCGTCTGAAAAGGCAAAAGGAGCTGTGTGGATTTGAGCTGACCCAGTTTGGAGGTGAGCTCTCTGCCACGGCGACCAGCTCTTTTGTATTCTTCTGCTGTTAAAGTCTGAACCGCTTTTCAGTTTTTTTTCTTTCTTCCCTTTTAAGTGCTGAGTATTTGTGAGTTTTTGTTCCAGTTTATTGATACAAATGACTTTGTGTGGGAGAGCTGCTGTCGATTACTGATTTCTCACACAAAAAGTGACCTTTTCTAGTGCTCTTGTCTTTCGATAAATCTCCATACACAAGCACATTTCACCAGCGTCGAAAGTTTGCTATCGTGAAACGTGACTGTCACTGTGGCTCTGCTTCCTGCCGTTGTGCCCTTGAACACTATTCCTTTGAAAATACAGAACAAATACACTGTTATCTAATACTTCTACAATACAAATCAAGGTCATATGTGCTTGTAATGTAATTGCACCTTAGGAAACTAGTTAGTGGCATAGCAAGTTTGCTAATGCTATCAACTTCATTGTCATTAAAGGGACTATACTCGATTTTTTTGCAACAAAATAATTTAAAAACAATTTCCCCCTAGCACTGATATCTTTTTAATGTATATTCAGGTGGAAATTAGTCCGCAAAGTGCTCTCTATGTCTAACAAAATCCTGTTTGTGTCCAACTTTTTCTGTTGTTGTTTTTAGCAATGTGGCTAACTGTTGTTAGCATGGAGACTCACCTTGCATCTAGCAGTTGTGAAAAAACATTAAAATACATTATGTTGAACAACTCTGAAGCTCAGAATGCATTAGCTAAATGAAGAAATCATGTAGACTGAAGTAGGGAGTTTAAAATGTAATATTTCTGTTTGTTTAGATTTGTATGGATGCAAAAATCAGGTACAGTCCCTTTAAGTGCAGTTTCATTGTTTAAAAGTTCTATATGAATAAGGAGCGTTGTGTGTGCATCCTAATAAGTAGCCTATACAAGGATTATGTGTTTATCAACACGGCAATGCACACACCAGGTATTCAGAAAGAGCTGCCGCTCATTGACAACTCGAGCCTGTTGCCGCTAACTACAGTCACAGTACGAAAACAAAAGTTCTGCTGCTAATCAACATTTGGTGAATGGAAATTCGACCCTACGATCCTTAAAAGTTACTTTCAGGTGAGTGAGAAAATAAGAGAAAAACACTGTCTAAAGCTTCAGGAGACCAGACACTGCTCTCGTCTCGTTTTGTTGTTTTAATCAAAGAAGTTTCCCCAGCCAACTAGATGGACAGCAGCTCTTTCTGCATTGATCCGCAGTAGGACGGAAAGTGACGTTAACTGAAATCCCTCCATAGTGCTGGAAGTTAATGTGGGATATTGGGCTATAATACTTTTATTATTTATTCATTTATTTATTATATTATTTTTTTACAAATCGGGCAACTAATTGGAAGTTGATCTTTCTGGGGCTCTTTAGATTGGCATCGGCTTACATTGCACTGTATTTGTTTTATAGTAGTCTATACCAGCATTTCCCAACCTTTTTTGAATCACGGCACATTTTATTGGGTTAAAATATGCCCAAATCAAATTTTTTATTGAGTTCTAATGATTGAGTGTCAGAATATGGTCCATTGCACTTTACTTTTGGAGCTGGTGAATGTCTGGTTTTCATCTTGGTAACAGGACACTGGTTGAAAAACACTGGCCTTTTACTATGTGACTGCACTTCCCACATAAGATCCTTCCACCTGAGCTCACAAACACAGAATCTATTCACACATCATAGACCCCTGAGTAGATGTTTCAGGGTGTTAATGATGATTGGATACAGTGCATGTCATTGCTGAAAGACTTTGAAAGTTTTTTTGTTTTGTTTTGCTTTGTTTCTCTCAAGGATTTATGAACAGTTTTTTACAATTATTAGATTGAATTTTGTCAAATAAAAAGCGGTGGAGAGTGTGATACAGAAAGCACTTGATTATGACATTGATTTTATCCACAGAAGTTGTCTCCTTTAAAGAATGAAGCAACTTCTGTGCTTTTACAATACTTATTGTGGAATGTTTCCTTTTATTACAAATCCCTTTTAAATGTGTTTTGACAGCGCTACTTTGATGATATTCTCTGAACACTTCTCATCCTCAGGTCCAGTACTTGTGACACATTGACATCATTGATTCTCAGCTCTCTTCACACCACTGATGCGTCTGAAAAAGCGCCTGACCTTTCCTCTTATGTTTGTTTTGTTTCAGAATATGGATAAAGCCGGCCTGGTTCCCTCTGTGACGCTCATCGTAGGCTGTGGAGTTTCTTCTCTCACTCTGCTTCTCCTCATCATCATCTACGTCTCTGTTTGGAGGTGAGACCAGCTCCGGACATTCAGAACACATGATTAGAATAACAATGTCTTTTCAACAAACATCGTGCGTCAAAGGACTAAACATTAGTTCAAGATGAATGGTTTGGAAAATATGAAAATGTGGACATAAACATTATAACAGATGCTCAGAAATGTTACCTTATATTAAGTTTGTAGCGTCACTTCTTTTATTTTGAATTTTAGTCAAGTTGTTTGTAAAAAATACGACAAACATTATACTTGATACTCCAATTGTTTCAGCATATTTAAAACTAGATTCACAATACAGTATGATCTATGTAATATCCAGTAATGCCTCTTCATAAGGATCTAATATTAACTCAATTATTCTCTTTTTAGTTTGAATCTGAATTGCAGCTGTCCGTATCTGTACTATTCAGGTTTGCAGATAAACATTGATACTATAAAAGTATGAACATGAGAACTGAGTATAATATTGTACATCCTATCACGCAGGTTTATTGTGTGGATTTTTTTCAAAATCCTTTGAAATGAGCTGAATTAATAAAACAAACAAACAATCAGTAGTATTTATTGTTCAGGACAAACAAGCGTTAGACCAATGGTTCTCAACCTGGGGGTCAGAACTCCCATGAAGTTGTGAAATGATTTCTGGGGTCGCCTTCGAAAATTAAACATTAAGATCTTAAACAAGGCTTGACAGCTTCAAATACAGTGAAAGCTGTATATTCTGATAAATTCATCATTGCTTATGTCTTCAAATTTAAAGGGGACCTATTGTGTTTTTTTATATTTAGTAATAAACTAGAACATATTCAGATCAGTAATTTACCTTTTGTTCATTGTAAAACACAAAGTTGTTCTAAAACAACTTAAAATTGGAACAGCTCTACTGACTTCCTGTTCAAACTGCAGAATGATAAGCCCCGCCTATTCATTTTAAAATTTTATTGTAAGAAGCAACAGATTTTTTTTTTTTAATTTTATTGTTGGAAAGTGTCTATGGGACAGTATTGAACCATTTATGCTTCACTTCGAGTTTTAATTTTTTGAATATACCAAGTAAATACAGACAAGTGGGAGTGGATAGGTGGTAGGTGAGAACAGGGATTTCTGAGCACCTGAACTGCAGCTGAAGAACAATATAATATTAATCAAACATGCATGAATCAATTCAAATATAACTGAGTAAATTAATGATGAAGGAAGGCCATTATAACAAGGTTAAAAACTTAGAAAGTGAATTTGATACAATAGGTCCCCTTTAAAATCAAACATAAGACGAAATACTACTTCATCACTTTGCACGTAACCTACATGCAGTGGTGCCCAAAGTTTAAAATAGTTTTAATCATGTAAAGCTTGTAGGTTTATCCTAAAGGCATTGCTTTATTGTAGTGGCTCATATTCTATCCCAAAAAGTTGAACAGACGGAAATAACACTGACATGAAGTGTGATTTAGAATAAGGACGCTATCTCAAAAGTTTCTTGTCAAATGCTTAAACCTAGTGAAAACAAGGAAATTCAAATGCCTTTAAAACCGGATGATTGTAGAATAACAATTATTTTATTGAATTAACGTAGACACTTTATAGCTCTCATTTGATGTACAAACACGCCGTGATTCCAGTTGCACAATGTTTTTTTTTATACACCTGTGAATATTGTTTTAAAATGAAAGAGTTAATAACGGTGCCTCAAACAGGGTACATCATGTGTATATGAACATACTGTGGATGTTTGACTGTCAAACCAGACCTGTGGACAAATGAGGAACTGAACTGACATGTTATTTGAAGAAACTTTGCTTTTTGTTGTGATAATTACACTCTCGTTTCTGCGCAGATACATTCGATCCGAGCGCTCAGTCATCCTCATCAACTTCTGCCTCTCCATCATCTCCTCCAACGCCCTGATTCTGATTGGACAGACACAGACGCGGAACAAGGTAAGAGCCAATCGGAGCAGCTCCTCTCTGACTTCCCGGTTCTGTTGTTTTGAGCGCGTATGTTTGACTCGCTGCAGATCCTGTGCACGCTGATCGCCGCGTTTCTGCACTTCTTCTTCTTGTCGTCGTTCTGCTGGGTTCTGACCGAGGCGTGGCAGTCTTACATGGCGGTGACCGGTCGCCTCAGGAACAGGATCATACGCAAACGGTTCCTGTGCCTCGGATGGGGTGAGTTTTACTGAGCATTTAAAAAAAAAACTCATCATTTTATACATATTTTAATACATTGTTTTAAAGGTGCAACTTTTTTGACAAATTAGATGCCTTTGTTGCAGTAAATAAATAATAAATATACTTTGCGATGGTCACATTACAGGTTATTATTTAGTCTGGTGATGGATCGTTTTTAGTTTCCTTAGTTCAGGGGTCTCCAACCTGTAACTCAGAAGCTCGCCAAAGAAATGTAGAATCATTTTTGTATACATTACATGCCTATTTCTACTGTAAATGTTTCTTTAGATGCCTAATTGTTTCCACCTCTAATTAGATACTGGCTAAATTTTCATTGAGGCAGCTTAACTATGTCACAGTTCACTTAATTTTTCATCCTCGCTAAAAGTAGTAGCTCGCCAGTGGATTAAACCAGGTTTATAATGGTCACAGGAGAGCGGAGGGTCATTACAGGTTTAAACAAACAGAGTTGGCCATGTTCTATGGGAAGTTGCTCCATAAATCATTTAAGGAGCAGATCACTGCCAAAAAAGAAAATTTAACTTTGATCAAATGACTTGAATTAAGCATATTAATCTTAAAAGAGAGTCTTATTAAGATTATTCGACTTAAGATAGTATTCCTGATTTACCTTATCTAGATATAAAATGTATTTCAAACAAACGTGTATTTGTTTAAGCATAATTGCTTGAATCAAGAATAGATTTGGGTAACACTTTATAATAATGTCCAGATACAAATCATTTATAAATGTTAGTTAACCATTAAGATAACATTACATGATCATCAGTAAATGATTAAATAGTATTTACTAATAATGAGCAAACATTTGCTAATCATTTACTTCCGGCCCCTGTTCTAAAGTGATGACCATTTATGGGTTTTCCACAAAATGTATTTAGTGATATACTGTGTTATCCGATTCTCGATATCAGTACCAGTATCCCAACCAATCCTAAACTTAACCATAGAATTGTGCCTAAACGTAGCCACATTTTTCCCCTGGTAAGGTTTTTACGTCACAAACAGTCACAGAAGTCAGTGAAGGAGCCACTTTGATATGCCTGCCCTGACCTTTCCCCAGGACTGACCTGCAAAGGAGATTCTGAATCTCAGTGGGACTTCCCTGGTTAAATAAAGGTCAATTAAATTAAATTAATGATCCACACTGGTTTACCTCAAAAGTGTAGATGATCTAACCACTACATGCACATCACTTTAGAATAGGGCCAAAGTAAATGATAAGTAAATGTTTATTTATTATTAGTAAATACTATCTAATAATTTAGTAATGATTAGATAATGTTATCTTAATGTTAACTAACATTTGTAAAGGATTTGTATCTGGACATTATTATAAAGTGATACCAAGATTTGCTTAAAAATCTTACCAAGAGAACCTAAAACTAGCATTTCCTGTGCAAAACAACTAGTCAAATGTTCTTACTGCACTGGCAGATTATTTCACTGATAGGACATTTTTACCTCAAAAAAGCAAAATTTCCTTCTTTTGCCTTTTTTGCAGCGATGAAGCACACAGCGCTACATTTACAAATGATAAAGCAATGTTTCTTCTTTATTTGACATTTTAAGAGTTGCCGTCACATTCAGATGCAGAAGATGCTTCTGTTGTAAAGGTTCTCGCACTCGTGCAGCAGGTGAACCTCACCATGAGGCTATAGACAAAAAGTCATAGTGATGCACAGATAAGGAGAGAAACAAAATCTCTTACAAATATCCTTGCTCTGGCCACGCCTCCCCGAACTCACACAGGGGCACAACAAGCTTAAAATCGGGACAGAAGTGTGCAGAAGACTTTACTCTCTCTCCTTGTCTCTCTTAATCACTCTCCCTCTTCTCTTTTTTCTCTCCATCTCTCTCTCTCTAGGAATGTTTTATTTGTTCTAATCAAGAACAGAAACACCTCCCTGTTCTCCTTCCAGTGCGTGTGATAATACTGTGTACACATTACACTTCCCCTGGGCTGCTATTGTCTTCGGCTGCTGCTGCTGCTGCTGTATTTCCCGTGGTGACACAAACTGTGCTAACACTATTTTTGCTCTCCCCTCCAGGTCTGCCTGCTCTGGTGGTGGCCATCTCTGTGGGATTTACTAAAGCGAAGGGATACGGGACACCCAGCTAGTAAGCACTTTATCACTGCGCACACATACCGCCTGTTAAGCAAACATTGGTCTAAGAGAACGTCACATGTGTCCACGGTGTTTGTGCAGGGTTGTTGAGTTTGATTGAGGTTGAAAGATAAACTGACTGTGGCGAGGGCAGCACAGTGACAAAAATAGTAAAACTGTCCTCATATTGACTCTATAGCTTTTGATGATTAGCAAAAACTACTATCAAACAGTGTAGTTTCTATTGAATTTCTAAAGTAATAAGCTTCTTTACGCTTAGATTTTTTTTCTCCCAAAACTAAAATAAGTAGGATTTTTTAAAATCAATTTTCTATTAAAGAGCCGTCTTCAGGATGTTGTTATTTTGCAATAAACTAGAAAATTGTTTTAACATTTTTATATTTCTGCTAAATATGTTACTCCATTTATGTACTGCCTCTGACCCTCTAATGTCTCTCTCTCGTCTTTAATCTCCCCTCTCTCCTCTCCTCTCTCTCTCCCCTCTCCTCTCCTCTCTCTCCTCTCTCTCTCGTCTCTCCTCTCTTCCTCCTCTCTCCTCCTCTCCTACCTCTCTCCTCTCTCTCTCTCTCTCTCTCCCTCTCTCCTCTTCTCTCCTCTCTCTCTCTTTCTCTCTCTTCTCTCTCCTCTCTCTCTCTTCTCTCTCTCTCTCTCTTCTCTCTCCCTCTCCTCTCTCTTCTCCTCTCTCTCTCCTCTCTCTATCCTTCTCTCTCTCTCTCCCTCCTCTCTCTCTCTCTCCTCTCTCTCTGTCTCTCTCTCCTCCTCCTCTCTCTCTCTCCTCCTCTCTCTCTCTCTCTCTCACCCTCTCTCTCTCTCTCTCTTTCTCCTCTCTCTCTCCTCTCTCTATCCTTCTCTCCTCTCTCTCTCCTCTCCCTCCTCTCTCTCTTCTCCTCTCTCTCTCTCTCCTCTCTCTCTCTCTCTCTATCCTTCTCTCTCTCTCTCTTCTCTCTCTCTCCTCCTCTCTCTCTCTCTCCTCTCTCTCTCTCTCTCTCCTCTCTCTCTCTCTCTCTCTTTCTCCTCTCTCTCTCTCTCTCTCTTCTCTCTCCCTCTCTCTCTCTCTTTCTCCTCTCTCTCTCCTCCTCTTTCTCCCTCCTCTCTCTCTTTCTCCTCTCTCTCTTTCTCTCTCTCTCTCTCTCTCTCTCTCTCCTCCTCTCTCTCTCTCTGCAGCTGCTGGCTCTCTCTTGAAGGAGGTCTTCTCTATGCCTTTGTGGACCTGCTGCTGCTGTTGTCCTGGTATTTCAACACACTCCTCTTACACTAGTTATATCACACAAACTGTATGTATGTTGAGTATGTTGCTCATTTCTTTTAAACACAGTTTAAGACCTTCAGACCGGACAGCGCTTTAGCTTCAGAAATCTCCTCCTATGTGTGAATTTTGACACAAAAGACGTGTCAGAAATAAATAGCTTTTGAATGCCATGTCATTGTTCTTGAGTGGCTTTGGTGTAACTTAGTAGACATAGCTTTAACTTACCTGATAACGTTTTCACTTCTCCTCCAGTCTCTGTACTCTTCCATTGTTACGTCGTACAACAGTGGTTCAAATACTGCAATGTAGATTTTATTCTTTTATTAGATCTAGGTGCACTCATTATCACTTCCACATTGTTTGTTTTGCCGGGTGAGTCTTCTCCATCTTCCTGATGTGAGAACATGTCACTACGTCACAGGAGAGAAGTTTCTGATTGATGGACACCTGCAAACTGACGTCCTGACTTCAGAGATCCCAACTCTGAGTCAGATTCATGATCCAAATTCACTTGATTCTCAAGTGACGGTTACGTTGACTTAACGTGTAAACCTTTGCCTCGGATGCAAAAATTCTGTCGTGTCTGAACGCAACATAAAAAGATTGGGTTATGAGGACAAATGACCTGAAGATACAAAATATGTGCAAATAGATTTAAATGATAAAAATCAGTAATAGCGTATTGTGTTTAACCCTTGTGTTCCATTGGGGAGCTTTACTCCGTTTTGGGGCATTTTTCATTTTTAAATTGTCCACCGTTGTTACAGTTTTTGGAGATATTTCGATGATTTCTTGTTACAAATCTTAGTTTGAGCCATATAATAAAACAATCTACTCATAATTGTGCTAAGCCCAGAGTCATGTCATTTAAATGTGCTGTCCTAATGTTCTGTTTTAGTCAGAACTGAAGTGGATTTGAGCAAAAAAAAGTTTGAAAAATAAATAATATTCTATAGTTTTACAGCCATCAAAAAAGTGGAGTAAAAGGCGCTAACAGGAGATTAGGAACTTTTTTTTGTAATGGGACACAAGGGTTAAACATTGTGTTTTAATAGTACAGAGGTCTTAGCTACTCCATTATTACATGTATTTTTTAGACACTTACAGCCTGATCTTGCCCTTTTGTCTTAGCCTTGGTCTTAATTATTCCTCTGTTGGCCACTAGTGGCTCTCTCCAAGCTCTATACACTGTCAGTGTAGAAGATGTGCTCCAGCCAGATGTGAGGGTGCAGTTTTTTTCATTGAACCTGACACATGCTCACGCCTGTGACAAGTGAGCAGCTGCTTTAGGATCACAGGCAAAAGAGAACTGTAGCAGCAGCTTCAGTTTGGAAAAAAAAACTGTAATAATAGAAATCTATTTGGTGAAAGTCTATTTACCTGACAGACTTTAACAACTTTGTCTAAAAATGTGTCTTTTCTTTACATAAAGCCTGTTGACTTAATAAAAAAGATAATCAGATGTGGCTTTATGTAAAAGAAAAGACACATTTTTAGACAAAGGTGTTAAAGTCTGTCAAGTAAATTGATTTATTACAGTTTTTTTTTTTTTCCAAACTGAAGCTGCTGCTACAGTTCTCTTTTGCCTGTGATCCTAAAGCTCCTGCTCACTTGTCACAGGCATGAGCATGTGTCAGGTTCAATGAAAAAAACTGCACCCTCACATCTGGCTGGAGCCACACCTTCTATACTGACAGTGTATAGAGCTTGGAGAGAGCCACTAGTGGCCAACAGAGGAATAATTAAGACCGGCTAGGACAAAAGGGCAAGTCAAGATCGGGCTGTACGTATGACTTTTTTATAGTCCAATAGTCACAGTTAGTGGACTAATTCTTACAGCAGCAATCACACTATTTACATTTCACTAATGCATAAATGTTAGACAAACACATTAAGTTTATGTACATTACACAGAAAGCTCCATTTAGAAAAAAAAACCACATCGAAATCAGAGAGAAACAAGTGTGAAGCAGCTGTAAAGTCATCGCCAAAAACACATTTCTTTGCCAAGCGACGTCTGCTTGGCTTCTCCTATAACCACACAGCTGCACTTATTAATAATTTGAATCCACTTTGTTTTACATAATTGCTAAAAAATCATTTCTGAGTCTGTTGAGATGTAAAGTCAGACAGCGCCCCAGTCTGCCACAGCTGCTGTTAAAATAAACATCTCCCGCTCGCTCTACGTTCAAACAATTTCAAGATACATATTCATGAATACAAAATGATGAAATATTGTTCTAATTGGAGTGAATCGGAGCTAAAAGCCTGGCCTTAACACTGGCCTTGTTGTGTGGATTGTCCATTAGCTTCTGTTTTTCCTCGCAGTGACAACAAGTAAACAGCATGCGTTTTGGCCTCTATTCACAAAGTCTTATAAAAGCTTTCGTCCTGGTTTGGCAGCCAATGGAAGTAGGCCAGCCCACTGCAAAAAAAAAAAAAAAAAACAGCACCAGTGACATTTCTGGAGACAGAGAAACTCTTCTAAGCAAATTATAGTATTTACCAGTTGCCAAAAAGGATCTCCCACCCACTGTCTGTGATTTCAGATTTGATGGAAACAGAAAAAAAAAAAATGTCTAAGCAAATGGGAATTATCAGAGCTATTCAGACACTGGAGAGCTTTTGAGATCTTTACAATGGGACTGTTTGCCATTCAACATACAAAGAAGAGAGTAAGCAGCGCCTCAGGGAACAAGTTACATGCTTGAGCGGCAATAAGAATCCTGACATTTTGTATACGGCTTTTGACGGGATGCAAATTCACTATGCAGTCTTCTTCTGAATCGTGGCAACTTTCTTCTGTAGCTACAGTTAGCTTATGGCTGGTGTTTACTGCTTCATTTTGGCCTTTGGTGAGCAAAGATTTCTGCTTTGTGGGGAAAAGTTTTGATTATATGTTTCACATTGAGACAGCTACAAAGATTACAAAGATGACAGAAACATAGCTCTTAAAGTTGGGTAGCTAAGAGTACTCTCTGAATCAAATAATAAAGAATTTCTAATCAAGAGCAGAATGCAGTGTTCTGATTGGCTGAGCTTGAGTTCTCCAGTTCACTTTAAAAGAGAGAAAAAGAGGGTACTTTGTCAAAATTGCAACCACAACTTAATATATTGATATTAACAATGTGTTGAAGAATTTATTAGAGAAAGTTGCCACTTAAAACCTAAATTGTGTTTGCAGTGTGAAATACACCTACCTCACCTTTAACTCAGACCAGGCAAACTGCGGCCCTGGGGCCAGATGCAGCCCTCTGCCTGTTTTAATCAGGCCCCAGCATGTTTTTGAGAATAGACAACATCTTTCCACTGCAAAACATTATTGTCTAGTCTCTGTTAAAACTACTAGAATTCAGATATCATTTAATTGTAGTTATTTTATAACAAAAGTTAAATCTGCTGCATAGTTTACTTGTTTCAAACATTTCTTGCTATTTCCAAGATATTTTAGTTTGAAAAACAGCAAATGTATGAAACACATCGAAACAAGTTAAATTATCCAGGTCAAATAAGTAAAAACAATAAATTCATAGTTTAAGACATTCTAGAAAATCTAGACAAAATATATTTTTCTGAATGCTTCTTTTATTTAATTGATTCTTAATATACACCATAAATTGACACAATAATAAATAAATACCCTATATATCATTTTATAATGTGTTTGCAATATGAGAGTTTCTCATACCAATGAATGTGGACCGGCCCTTTGCCACTCGTCTGTAGTGGGCTAACACCTCCAGAGTTCTGTCTTATTGTCTGGTCATCATTTGTAATTGTCAATATCTAAAATATTACTGCTTTAATGTAGTTTTTAGGAAGTAGTCACAAGTTTTTTATTTATGTAATGTCTAAAAAGGTTCATATTTCAGTCATTCCAGGGTCCATTTTTGTGAAGCTGAATGATCAAACTTCCCTCAATAAAAATTAGGGCTGGGAATTGATAAACACATGATAAACACTAAAGTCAGTTTGAAGCTCATTGGAATATTTAAGATTATCGTTTTTATAATGTTGTCACAAATTTGAAAGGTTTTTACCACGTTTGTCAATATCGCCCAGCGCTAGTCGTGTAGCGTGTGGCCAGCTTTTTGAGAACAGAGAATAAAAAAAACATACCTTGTGGTTTTTTAACCGTGTGTCCGTTGTCTTGCAGGTGAACATGGTCATCGGGATTCTGGTCTTTAACAAACTGGTGTCCAAAGACGGCATCACCGACATGAAACTAAAGGAGAGGGCCGGGTATGCTTTCCATCACGCGTCATTTTTAACCCAGCGACCGACAACCAGACTTGACCCAATCGGCAACAAAACCACCCAAACTTTCACTTACTTGTACCGAAACACACACAATTCTAAAACAGAAATTTATTATAAAGATACAGACACAAGCTGCTCTGTAAAGTGTTTTTGTATTTAGACTTGACACATTCACAGTGATTTTCGTCAGACTGGCTGGTTGTTGGTCCCGCACAAACCGAGCACACATCTCACACATCTCATCCATTTGTTGTTGTTGTTTTTTGTTTTTTTTCAATTGGAGACATTTTCACTTCCAGCTGCTTTTTTTGTTTTGATGTGAACTTCTGTGAATCCACCTGTGTCCTTTTTTTTATTTTCTTCTGTTTTTATGATTTTTTTTTGGTGAAAGGAAGCAGCGATTTTAAATGTTAAGTTTGTGTCCTGATATTCAGAAAGACAGGACGGCCAAAACAGCAATCTATCAATCAGTGTGTTTTAACAGAGAAAAACACTTTCTTTTCCATTGTTTTTTCAAGCTTTTAGTGCTGATTTGATGATTTTTGGATATTGATGGATTTCTTTTTGACTGACCATGTTAGCAAACAGAAACTAAAACTATAAAAAGCATTCAACATTTTGCGATCACAATACTACAATTTCAAACTCAACTTTAATGCTCTTTTTTTAGTCACGTTTTAAATTTTTTAAAATATCGATTAGAATTTGATTTGCAATACTAAGGAATAGGATGCACCGATCCAGCTTTTTCAGTTCCGATACCGATTCCGATACTTTGGCTTTAAGTATCTACCGATACCCGATATCAACTGATACTAGTGTAAGTACTGAACCAGCTTCTCTTTCTTATTAAAACATAAGACAATTGGTCATTTAGTGTTATTTAACTGTAAATTATAGTGCAAGCTACAACTTCACAACTTAATCTGAATAAAATGTCCAAAATATGAGACGTTCTGGTTCAACACCAACCAGTAAATTAGTCTCATTATGTCCAATTAAAGGCAAAACTAGGATATCGGCTGAACCGATATCATTTGAGCCGATACCCGATCCAGCAAAATGTCCTGGATCGGCACCGATATCCGATCCCAGTATCGGATCGGTGCATCCCTACTAAGGAAGTTTGTTAAGGACAATGTACTATTTTTGCATTAACCACAAAGGCAGAGATGCTTGCACCAGATTGTAGCTGACAGCTAATTTCCATCTGTAGTCCTGGGGAGGGGAGAGGGAAGGCACATTGGAAATGTTTTTTAGGTGTAGGAGGAAACCGGAGTACCCAGAGGAAACCGGAGTACCCAGAGGAAACCTACGCAGACATGAGGAGAACATGCAAACTCCACATACAGTAGAAAGGCTTCGGGCGGCCCGGGAGTCGAACCCAGGACCTTCTTGCTATGAGACTAACCGCTGCGCCACGTGTCATGTTTTACAACTCTTATTTAGTCCAAATGAGTTCAGTGTAAACAGAGAACACCTAAACAACATACTGTCATTATCAGTATCAAACCAAGTCGATGTAATCGCTCGATTGCCCAGGAGAGGTCCATCATAGAAAGGCTTAATTGTTAGTTGGAGCTCTTCACAGTCAATAATCAGTTAATTTTCTCACATTTATGAGATAATTTTATGGCTTGTTCCCTCACATTCTGTATAGCCACACGCATTGTATAGGCTAAGCTAGCGACTTAATCCACAATATGATGATTAGTCTTTTCTGTGCTAGCTTGATGTTTCTAACTCGCTAAGATGTGCTTGTGGATTTCCTTTAGTTAAGTTAAATGTCTGAGACTCTAAAGACAGCCAGTGTGTGGAGCTGTTCACCCACCACAGAGAATCAACAGGTATTTTAACCAAACACAATCTTTTTCGACTGTTGGCTGTTCATTTCACACATCCTTACAAACATAGCGGCTTTTTTCTATGGCTCCAGCGTTGGTTTTCAATTTATTTTACCAAAAAGGAGAGAAGTGCTGAACATTTGTATCTACCGCCATAGACCTCCATGGAATATTATCACCCAAAAGTGGGCGGGTACTTTGGCACTCAGTGTTTTTAAACTACTGTTTCCTGTAGTGGGACTTCCAATTAAAAACAGACCTTTTCCACATTTTGCTATGACATGTGTTTGAATAAAAAGCAGAATTACTGAAACTACATACATTTTAACTACGTGTTAAAAGTTCAAATGTACATAAAGTAAAACCTACAAAAATCCAATAAATGTAGTGTTTTTCCGTGTCTAAAGCTGCTTCCTTTCACCACACGCAGGCACTTTTCTGTGGTGTGTCCATGGGCATTGTGTGCTGCTGTTGTTGTTACACTTGTTCTCTTTCTTTCTTTCTCTCTCTCTCTTTCTGTCCTCTTATTATTATAAACAATGTTTGCTTCTTCTTTCTTTGATGACCTTTGACCTCTGTGTTGAACTGTTTTTTGTTTGTTTGTTTTGTTTTGCTGTCTGAATTGTTTGCACAGAATCCCCTCTCTCTCACTCAGGGCTGTCCAATCAGGAGCTCCTCTGTCCCCGAAGCCCCCTCCCATGTCATCAGTGATTGGGTAAAAAGACAAAAAAATAACTCAAATCTGCCCCTCCCACTTTTCTCTCGTAACCAATTAGCTGCTAGCTTTTCTTCTATAAACTATTCAGTCTCGTATTACAATTATTTTTTTTTAGATCTTTAGTGCTGTTCTGTAGCGTCTCTAACATAGCGACAAATGTAATAATGTAGTCGTTTTATTAACATAGATGTAGATTATCACAGTTTCTTGAATGGTTGAGTTTGTATGGATAATTACTCTTACACTGTAATAGTCGTATTATTTTAATTTTTTTGTCCATATACATACTGTATGTGAGATTATTGTTGTGGCATTTACATCAGGCGTGTTTGGTGAATCTACTATAGGAAGTACTCTCGTCTGGATCTCAGAAAATACTTTCTGTTTCCCATATTTTGAAGATTTAAAGGTGGGGTAGGTGATTTTTGTTGTTGTAAATTAGTAAACTTTGTGTTTTTCACTAAAAAGTCTATGATAAACGCAGCACTTTGTGAAAAAAATGACAACTGAGTTGGGCTGGGCAATATCGTGATAAAAATTAAATTCTAAGTTCATCCCTGTGACAATCTGCTTTTTTGTAAATCGTCCCATTTTTTTTTTTTCTTTATTTGTTCAAATACAGGTTTTCTTTTTTCCAATCTACTTTTTTCTGCCTCAGAGTTGCCAAATTTTCTTCTTTATAACGACATTGGGCTGTTTTTTGTCTTTTTGAATTTTGAAGGCTGTGTTTTTTTGGGCTGCACTTTCAAGTCATAAAAGAGGTGGATTTTAGCTATTTTTAGGTCTGATTTAAAAATATAATTGGACTTTCCGCATGTTTTAATGTCTGAATGTCGTTGTAAATATTAAAAAATTACTAGAAACTTGCTTTGTAGAGATACACAACGTTCTAATTATATTTTAAATATTTTTTTATGAAGGGTTAAGGTTTCTTGTTTTGG
This sequence comes from Mugilogobius chulae, assembly GCA_038363315.1. Taxonomy (NCBI): domain Eukaryota; kingdom Metazoa; phylum Chordata; class Actinopteri; order Gobiiformes; family Gobiidae; genus Mugilogobius; species Mugilogobius chulae. Next base: position 6,569,074 of record CM076399.1, on the reverse strand, counting down.
GATTTGTTTTTCTCTCAAAATCTGGCAACACTGATCAGCCTATGACGACTAGATCTAGTGAATAGTCGTGTTCAAGATGGTCAAGGCGGTGCAGTCGGCTCAAGGCGTTAAGGGGGTTGGGTCAGATGACAGCGCAAGAGATCAATCAGCGCTACGGACAGTGCTGTCGTCAGACCTGACCCCCCTCGAGCCGACTGCACCGCCTTGACCATCTTGAACACGACTATTGACTGTGAAGAAGCAACTTTCTAAAAAAAAAAGCAGTATTTACCTCAAAAGCATTTTGAAAATAGATCGTTTACAAGAATCGTGATCTGGCTCCAAGAAAATTGTGATGTAAATTTTTGCCATATTGCCCAGCTCTAAACTAAGTACTGTCTGAATAATAAAGAATTTGTATTCAGCTCTCTGATTGGCTGAGCTTGGGTGGTCCTCTCCACTTTCACTTTGTTATTTGTAAAAAGTGGTATTTAAGCCACAATTGCCACAAAATGAATACATATCGATATTAACTATGTGTCAAAGGATTTATGAGGATGTTGCCAGATTTAAAACCTAAATTGTGTTTGCAGTGTAAAATCAGCTACCCCACCTTTATGTCCTGTTATCTTGGTAAGGGCCAATGCACCTCCGTTCCTCTCCAGACCTCTCTTTTTGTGGTCATCTTTTAATGTCGCTTCTTTCTGACAAGTTACCAAAAAATGTACATATATATTTCAATTTATTGGAAACCTAAGGTAATATAAGCAGAAATATAGGCCCTTTAAACATTGACCTGTTTTGGAATATCTCTTCAAAAATTGAATAAAGGGAAACAAATTAGTTGAGGGTAGAGAAGCAGGGGCTGTCTAAGTTTTGGTGGAGAAAAAGTCACATGCCCTGGTCCTCCCGGGTCATTGTCCACTTTAAATTCTTGAATTTAGCTATTACCATGTTCCGGGTCAGAATAGCAGTGCAACATTAACATAATTTTTCAAAGCTTGCATTGATTGTACAGAATGACATACATGACCACCCCTGAAAGTTGCATTTCATAGGACAAGAGCATTTGGTTTTATTGACAAACAAAAGTCAAAACCAGGTAAAAAAAAACCCAAAGATAACACCAGGGTTAATAACAACTATATGCCTCAGCATGTCTGGGAAAGGGTAGCTTTTTTTTAACAAATCAAATCAAGATAACTATTGTCTAGTTTAAACACTTATTGGCACATTAGGGGAATTTAAGTTGGTGTGTATTTCCAGAGTAATCAAACCAAGAATTAAATCTACAAAAAGAAAAAAATAGATGTGTAATATTAGGAAAATGATTAGGGGCTGGATCCGATTTTTTGGAGGGCCTTAAGCTGAATAGGCCTGGCCTGAGATGTCCTTATTGTAGTTTTAGCCTCCACACTCTGTATTTCATCTGCTCTTGTCTTTTTATGCAAACAGTTTTTTTTTATCCGTAGAAATGTTGCCCCAGTTTTGCGTCTAATTGTGAACATAGATGATTGTGGTGTGGTTTTTAATTATCTTTTCTCTAAAGGTTACGTCTCTGCCTTCAGGTTAATCTGAACTCTGTGGCAGTGTGTGGAGGAGGAAAGAGAGAAACAAGTCAAATGCCACTGGAGTCATTGTATCTATGTAGGTTTATAGATTTGTACAGTGGATTTAATTTGCCACATTTCTGGAGTAGAAAGACAATGATAGAAAAACACCACAGCAAGTACAATTTAAGAATAAAAAGTGGTTATTTCAAGTAGGGTTGAGCGATCTGGGAAAAATATATAATCACATTTTTTCTCATATTGATTATATTTATTTTTGATTGGATTTTGTTTACCCTTTTCAAAACAAATGAAAAATGCCATTCATGAACATAAACATAACAAAACTTTTATTATGTCCCTTTGGATTGTTTTTTTAAACTATATATCAGTATTTTGTTTGTAAGATTGGTTTTCAAGCTTTCGATTTCGATTCAAAACCAACCACCAAATAGGTGACCATTCGCTTCGATTTGATCTCTTAATTTTTCGATTAATGGCCAGCCCTAATTTCAATCATCTACTCTACATTTGCAACAACAGAATGCTGAAATTAATTTCACAACAAGTTACATTTGGACAGGTTAATTTTACGCCAATTTTTTACTCAAGCTTGACTTATTTTGACTCAAATATTAGATTGTTCTGCTAAAGATTTGTCTATTTACGTATTTGTTTATTTCAAGATCATTTGAAAAAGAGATTTATAGTGAAAAATATAAGTTATAGTAACTGGCTGGTCACAAGGTGATGTGAGCGAGAAAGAGAGTTTTTGAGACTGGCAGCTGCCTTCCTATAATATACCAATATTCAACTTTTAAACTGTATTTTATACATACAGCCTTGTCCTTTTGGGAAGATCCAACTGAGATACAATATCTCTTCTTCTAAGGAGTCCTGGTTACAGCACAAAACATACAAAGGCATAAAAACCAAACTCAAAAAGTAATTTGTAACCAGAGCTTTATTATAATTAATAATTAATGACAATGTCTATAAGTGTGTTTTAAAAGACACAATCCATTGAACGTTGTGTCAGTGTTAGAAGAAATGCATTACTTAAGTAACTACAGTAGTTACTATTTTATTACTATACTATTTCTAAATGTTTATTTTTCTGTAATACAGCTCATTCTTTAAAACAATAAGTATATACAAATGACTTTTACAATCTCAGTAATTCAAGCCACATGCATTTTGCTTATGCATGAAAACAATCATAACTGTGTCACTACTGAGTGTCCATGATGTCTCCTGACTTAATTTTAAATATTAATAAAATATGATGTGAACAAAAGTGAGTAATGCCACGTGTTTAAAGTAACCAACAAAAACATAAATGTAAATGTATATTAATGAGTTAACATAATACAAATGTGTGATTAAAGGAGACCTATTGTGTGTTTTCTGTATATTTAGGGAGAAACGGTGCCATATTGCAGATCAATAATCCACATTTTATTCATTGTAAAACACAAAAGTGATCTAAAACAGCTTAAGAAATACAGTAACTGCAGAACTGATCAGCCCGCCTCTTCATTAGAAAACTTTACTTTAACAGACCATAGATTTTAAATTACCTTTTGTAGTTGTTTGGAAAGTGGTTACTTGACAGTTTTGAACCCTGTATGTTTTACTTGGGATCTGAATTTTAGAGTAATCATAAGTAAATACAGACAAGCGGGCGTGGATGGGTGGTAGGTGAAGACGGGGATTTTCTGAGCACACAAGAATCAAGTCCTGGGCAGAAAAATCCCAGATACCAACAGAGCTCCACAGTCTGAGCTGCACTTGGTCAGTGTAAATAGTCCATCTGCGGTGTACCTTTGGCCCGCGATAGACTCTGAACCATATGATTTGTGTGATTGCTCTTGATTACATAAATACAGTTTACGCTCAAATACAGTTACGCTTCATTTCACCAGATAAACTGGTCGTTTTCAGACCACAGCAACAACAGTGTCGAGAGGAAACGACTAAAGTGTGCAGTTTTCTTGAGCGTTGAGCTGCGAAATATTGATAGGATAATAAAGCGTTACACCAGCCAGCTTTGTGATTCATTCATTATAAATTAGTCATTTTAGGCATGAACGTGATAATACTATGCATTTTGTAGACCAATCAGTCAACTAGATCCATATTGTTTGATGAAGTCCATTTGTTTTTCTGTTAAGCGTATGTGTCAGTTTCTTATGAACAGACCAGTGTTTTGTTAATACTTGACGTGACTGCACACGGTAGCCTTCTTCAGAAGTGTCACTTGGTGTTCTTGGTCTGGTCAGCTGGTTTATACAGTTTAAGGTAAAATAAAACAGAGGTTTGTTCATAAGAAGCTAACACATAAATATAGAACCACACTAGACCATGTGGTGTGTCGTGTCTTGCCTAATGACATACTAACGATCTTGTCTTGATGCAGTTCATGGGTGAAATGGTGGCGCAGTGGTTAGCGCTCTCATCTCATAGCAAGAAGGTTCGGTTGACTTGGTAGTCCTGGTATGGTTCTTTACAATACCAGCATGGCCCCCCCCCCCCACAGTGGATTAGTGTGAAAGCTAGAATCTCCCTTGTGCTTAATGTAATTGTACACTGTTTTAATAAAACATTACCTTACCTTCTCTCCAGAGAGCAGCTCACATTTGGTCCAGTGCTCCTTCAGTGCTGCTGCTGTCTCTGCCTTTGATCCAGCACACCCAAGAGCCACACACTCTCACGGGCATTGACTAATTGTAAAGAAAATGGTCCACAGGTGACTGCAGAGTGCTCCGGACTGTATGCGTGAGTGCCTGACATACTTTTTTTAAGAAACGCACAGCCCATGGTGACTGCAACGCTGGAATCTGATAAAAAGCTGGACTAGAGATGGACCGGATCAGTTTGAACCCAGGGTTGTTAATGTTGTTGAGGACACTTTATTGTCTCCGTAGGGAAATTTCACTTTGCATTTGACTCATCCTTCAATGCCTCTGGGACATCTCCTCAGAAGCAGTGCAGCGCTCAGGGACCCTTCTCCAGATCTTCTTGCTAGGCTTGGTCAGGACTACTGTCACTGGAGGATTTTCTTTAACCTGCATGTTTTGGTTGGTAAGGGAAGTTGTAGTGCGGAGGAAACCCGCCTAGACACAAGGAGAAACATGCAAACTCCACAGAGAAAGGCACAGCGTCTGCAGGAGTCAAACCTTCTTGCTGTGAGGCGAGAACGCTATCCACTTAGATGCCGTTGTGGTGGTATCTGTTCCAGTGGTCTCCCATCCAAGTAGTGCTGAGCCTCAACCAGCTTAACTTTTGAGATTAGTGTTGCGCTGGGATTTTTTAGGTCTTTTTTTTCTGATAATGTTGATGCATTTTATTATCAATTCCAAAAGTGTTTATGATGTTTTGAGTACCTTAATTTTATGATTTAACCTTAGCGCTATATTGATTTATGCAACTTTACTGTTAACCATATCAAAACTGCCCATAATTAGTTTGTTTTTGGTGTGGACCGGTCAATTTTAAATCTTGATAATGAAGAAAGAGGAAATCTGGCAATTTGTGCTGAGAAATGCCATGAACTACAAGAAACTAAGACGACTCAAAGCAAAATAAACCCAAAAGTGTTCAGGTGCCCAACCCAACTCAAATATTTTTGTTATTCACCACTGCTTTTAACTTGCATAAAATCTGCTTCGCCCTTCACGGCCCGAACATAATCCAGCCACTTAGACGCATTTTAAGTGCTGCTTCAGGTTAAATAGAAAACACGCCAAATGAAGGTAATTAAACTGTACGGTCTTTAATGAAGCTGCAGGCAGCTCAGGTCAGCTCAGAGCCACAGCTTCTGCTGCAAATCACTAATGGAAGAGTGAGGAAATAAAACTACAGCACAGGATTTAGGTTTGCTTGAGATGTTCCACAATACAGCAATAATTTAGACCCTGTGCATGTAAGCCAAGCTGAATAATATATCTAAACCATCCACACGAAGTACTGTACTTAAGTAGTTTTCTTGAGTATCTGTACTTTTCTTGAGTATTACCAAATCTGGTGACTCTTTTTTACTTCTTACACTTTTCAAGAAATATCTGTACTTTCTACTCCCTACCATTTAAAAACTAGTTACTTTATGAGCCCATAAACACTTTTCCTGGCCTGCTGTCGTGTAACAGCTCCTTGTGAACAAATTAACAATTGAAAATTGCCAAAAACGTTAACATTTCTAACAATTACATTTTAATCACATGATAGAAGTCACATAAAAGATGAATAATTTACTGTAACGTAAATTATTCACACTCAGCACATAACAAACCAAATCAACACAGTCACCGAAAAAAATGTTGATAGACCTATACAACGAAATGTCAAAAAAGTATGAGTAAGTATGTTGCGAAAAGCCAAAACGTAAAATAACTATGAATTTGGCGGCGTGCTGGTTGACATGGTGAAGTTTAGGCTTGAAGTTACTAACAATATGTACGTTTAGTACTGGGGCTCGGGACAGGTTTAGATTTACCCCTAAAACCAAAGAAAATGTCGACACGCGGCTTCAACCAAAATTTGGAGACTGGTTTTAAACCATCTAATTGGCTCTGTGCACGGAGCTTCAGTTGACTTGTGTACATTCAAAATAGCTAACTTCTGTACGTACGACCACTTCCTGTTAGCCGTTAGCATTTAGACACAATCATGTCTCTTTTTTTGGTGAAATATTCCTCGATATGTAAAATCTTTCACATGTTTTCTGTAACATTCACCACAACTGTCTGATCTAAACTGTATTTATTTGTTTTAAACTGATCTAGTGAAAACCTTATAGAAATTAATTGAACAGGAAATGCTTGTATGTACAGGATGCACTATTTTGAACGAAAACAACACAACTGCACAGAGCCTATAAATATTAAACTTAAGCCTGAAGAATCCCAACTGATGTGCCGCTGTAAAAAGTTTGTACAACCACTGGAATTGTCCAAGCTACTGAAGCCTATCAAAAACAAAGAACCTGAACTTGTAAACGAAGCCTCAAATGACTTTGTGCAAACTTTCAAAGATTTTTAAAGACCTTTGAAGACTTTTTTTTTTTTTACTTTCAAACCTCCAAACCAGTCACTATTTTACTGACGGAAGATTGATATCTCAATTATAAATTCCTAAAAAGGTTTGCCGGCAATTTACCTCAATTGAACTTTGAGTGAAATTAAATGTGATTAACGTGACAGCCGTAATGAGAACTCAGAATAACATTGTCACCAGTCTGGATATGAAATATGAAAGACTTGGCTGATAGAGGATTGCCTGTAAACCTCTCGATTATAAAACCCCAAGCTCATCTGCATCTACAGTATTTGAAATGTTCATTTGATGCACAGTCTTAATTTCATGAAGCAGTAGAGCAGGGCATTTCAACTTCACTTCCCAGACAGACAGATTTTACCCAGGACCATGTCTTCGGAGCCTGGTAGTTACACAATACGTCAACAATTTAGACACAAGGTTGCGTCAAATATTCACTGGAGTAGATAGTGATTATAACGAATACTGCAGTGTGATTTATTGCTCTACAAAATGTAACTGCAATCTGAACCTGAAGTAAGTCAACAATCTAAGCCTGATCTAAACCATAACTAAAACACAATTAAATTAATAACAATGTTAGAATGACTATCTAAATGGATACTAAAAATGCTAATGTAAGTCATTTTTTTTCATTGGCATATTTAACTGTTTCAAACAAGATTGCTAATGGAACAGATTGCTAAAAAAAATATGAAAAATAAACATTCTCACAGAAATAGACAAAACATGCAACTGGAATAGAAAAAAAAAAAAAAAAAAACACTCTAGATCTATGTGGCAAATCCTATTTCCAGACAGAAAAATCAAGGTAACTAATTGTCTAGTTTAAACACTTATTGACACATTAGGAAATTTGGTCTGTATTTCCAGAGTAATATAACCAAGAATAATCTACAAAAAAAAATTATATTTTTGTATATTAGGAAATGAGTAGGGGCTGGATCAGATTTTTGGAGGGCCGCTTTGGCAGCCGGGCCTTAAGTTGAATAGGCCTGCATTAGAGCAAAGACTGACGTCCACTCTATTGCTGTTTTAGCCAATTAGGCTTCTTCTACGTCTCTAGCTTCTTTAACTTCCCAAAACAAACCTTTCGGTTCTGATCACAATGAAACGAGCCGCGAACTGACGAAAAAGTTTACACGTTACTCATCCAAATAACGCTGTGTACGCTTTTACTTCCAACTAGGTATGGGCACCGAGACCTGGTTCCATAACAGCCTCGGTGCTGCATCTTAACGGTCCACTGAAACGATAAGCTCTAGCGCTATCAGTCCTCTTATCGGTTCTGAAGGAGCGCGATTCATAAAATCTGTCCCATTCACGCATCTTGTCGGTCCTACTTTTATTGTGCGGCGCTAGGTATCGACCTGTTTCCTCTTGTGCGTCTCTCGCTTGTTTGTGTGCAGCGGTCCGGGGCTTTGAGCGCATCACACCAGACACACAGATGGAGAGAACAGCCTGATATCGCGCGCTCACGGGACAGAGGAGTTCCAACGAGCCGCGTTCACAAGATCCTTGAAAGTATGATAAACGGGTCGCGTGTCCGTGGTATAACGACTGACATCTCGTGCACAGCGCAGCTTTCGAACGTAGCCTTTTCAATTCAGCCTGTGAAGCTGACTACACTGTAAGTATAACACTGGAAAAAATGAATAAATAAAAAAATTAAAGACATGAATGCATAAATACATACCCTAAATAAATTTAGACTAGTAGTTATTTTGTTGTTGTCTTTTTTTTTTTAAGTTTCATTCTAAAATCATTGTTTAGAAAAAAAACATGCAATCATGAGTAAAAAAAAAAAAAAAAAAGCAATTTTTTATGAGTAAAAGTACAGATAAGAGAATTGTTAAAAGACCGGATTGATAAGTAGTATCGATAAGAGTAGTAGTATCGATAAATCCTTAACAGTACCCATCCCTACTTCCAACACTGGTTATCAAACTTTTGCCATTCAGTCAGAATAAAAGGATGTCTGCGCATACCTTCTATCCAATTGTTTTCCTTTGTGTTTTTATTGTAACCCACCGCACTCACCTTTCTCTCTCTGATTGCCACGTTGGAGGAAGCCGTGTTGTATTTCCAAACGTGTTGATTGGCTTTTAATATCAGCGCCCGCAGCCTACACTTACCGGCCGCGCTGCCCTTTTACTCGGAATTGAGTTTCTTCCATTATGTGATTTTTAATCCCGGCGTCCAGGGGCCACAAAAATCGATTCCAGCTTTAATTGTTGTTTAGCGGGAGGCCACGCGGTAACAGATGAGTTTGCTATTGCTTGTCAATATCAATACGTTCGGCTATAAACGGCCCGACAAGCCACGAGTGAGATGGACTTTGCGTTGTCTTCGTTCTTGTTTTATCTCTTAATGATGTAAAGATCCATTTGGCTGATGGCGGACAATACAAATCACAAATCATCTTCGGCTGTAATGTTGATAATAAAATAAAATATGGTTGAAGCAATTACGTCCACAATCATAAAATCAATAATTAGCGTGATGTACCAATTTGTCACACAGGATGTAATAGACTTGTAATGGAAGATATTGTGAGTGAAACGGCAATATTAAACGAGTCACTGCTCATAGTCACAAACAGTGGAAGCAAGTCATAAAAGCACTGTTGTCAGCTAACTACAAGAGTTTATCACTGTGAGAAAACAAAGTTATCCTGCTAAATCAACAATTGTGAATGAAATTAGATCCTACGACCCTTAAAAGTTACATTCAGGCGTCAGACCGGTTCAGCCCTGATCCAAACAGCTGCTCTTGTCCCGTTTCGTTGTTTTATTCAAAGGCGTTTTCCCATGTAAACAGATGACTCTTTCTGCATAACGCATGTGCAGTAGAGCGGAAAGTGACGTAGACCGAAAATCCCTCTATATGAATTCATTTCTGGCTACAATCAAGGCTTAAGAACTTTCTTTTTTCTCTTTTTACAGACAATAAAGTGAAACTGGAGTGGACCACCCAAGCACAGCCAACCAGAGCGCTGCTTTTGGCTATATATGAGATTTTAAATACTTCAATTCAGACAGAACACAGAAGTCAGATTAACTCACAGTGTGCTGCATTTGGAATAGTTTGTTTTAGCCTTCTGCAACAAGTCCCTTTTTTAAAGTCTGTTTTTACTTCTTTTTTTTTTTTTTTTTCACCATTCTGTAGCTTTACTGTTTCTTTATCCATTTTCATGTTACAAATGAAATTGGGATCTTGACACACAGCGAGAAGGTCCTGGGTTTGACTCGTGGTGGCATGGTGTTTTTCTATACAGTTTGCACGTTCTACTTGTGTAGAACTCCCCAGTTCTCCTACCACTAAAAACATGTACAATAGGCCCATCCCAACTGGAAAATAGACTCCTCTGAAAAAGAGATTCTTACTTTCCTTGTTAAATAAAAGTGAATAAACATATGTTATGTTCTCTTCTTTCATCAAACTTATCAGGAGTATTTATGCCTCATTCATGCTTTAATCTTGTTAACAAGCTTGTCTTTTGTGAACCTTATTTCAAACTTAGATTTTTCCCCTGATGGTTGTTTTGCAGACAAATTCAGGATTACCCACATAGAAGCAAAAAAAAAAAAAAAAAAAGGTTAGCACAGCTCATCTCCCAGAGTTGGATTTAAGTGTGTAATAAATGACATGGTCTTTGTCCATTTGAAGAGAAACATACTGGTCGTAATAGTTTTGATTGTGGTTGTGTTGAGATTGTTTTGTTTTTCTTTTTCTTCTGATAGGCAACTTACAAAGCATTAATATTAAATATTATTCTGCCATCAAACAGGCCCCTCCCCTTTTGCCCCGCCCTGCTCTGAAGCCTGTGATTGGCCGCGGCCCTGAGAGAGAGACTGAGCCATGTGACCCACTGTGTGTTTGAACGCCCGAAGTGTGTGTGTGTTGTGCAAAGGGCTGGGTATCTTTCAATATATAATCCTACCAAAACATGTTACTGTACAAGAACATTATCTAGTGACTGTGCTGTTTTAAACATGATTGTTACATTGTGCAAAACTGAAATGTTGTATCATTTTTGATCAGGCAGTTTCAGTGCTTTTTCAAAGAGGCATAATGTGACTTCTATGATGGAGGTTTGCCATGACTCTAGTTAAGTTATAGTATGTTGCTAGTCAATGTTTTAGCTATTACAATATATTATAACATATTATAATATCCATTGTATATAATTTATTATTATCATTATAGACAACTTATATTTTTAGTGTGAGCTGGTTGGCCTCTCCACAGAACTGACCTGTGTCTATAGGGAGATGCTGTGGGGCTGCAATGATTGATTGATTTTGACAAGTCACTATAAAAAATCTTTATTCTTGCTTGTTTTTGATCATTGCAATTGGTAATAGACTCAAAATGATATGCTTTAGTCACAAGTTTTAGGAACCCCTTAAATAATTCTTTAATAGAAACACAATAGAAATTTGCAATGCAAGTACACCAGTCAAGTACTAAACCAAGACTCCAACACAAGGCCCAGGGGCCTGATGCAGCCCCTCACATCATTTTATGAGGCCCTTATAATAGCAATAGGAGTAAGGTGGGTATCTTCATCTAATGAAATGAATTGTCTGAAACATAAAGCATAATGCATTGAATAGACTTATGCAAAAGTGGTATTTTCAATAACTAAACAAAATTGTCTCTGTGCAGTTGGCTTGGTTTCGTTCAAAATAGTACATCCTGTACACAACCACTTCCTGTTCAATTCATTTCTGAGGTTTCAGAACATCAGTTTAAAACAAATAAATCCCTTTAGATCAGACAGTTGTGGTGAATGTTACAGAAAACATGTGAAAGACTTTACATATCGAGGAATATTTCACCAGAGACACTTGTGTGTTTAAAAAGAGACGTGTTTGTGTCTAAATGCTAATGCTTACAGGAAATGGTTGTATGTACAGAGGTTAGCTATTTTGAACATACACAAGCCAACTGAAGTTCCGTTCACAGAGCCAATTAAATACAGAAGCTTAATAGTATGTCATAGATAAGTGAGGTTTATTACAGTTACAACTGGTCCTTTGATGACAACCAGAATCTTGGTTCAAATGAGTTTGAGACCTATCAGCTGTAGTTGCCACCATAATAATTTGATTGGTGTACTGTAAAGTTTAAAGACAAAACACTATCATCAAACAAGCAGACCACTCACCCTCCATTACAGAAGTGACATAGTGCATCTTTAAGCTGTTCTTTGACTTGTTTTGTTACCCAGCCCTGCTCCTCTGTGTGTGAGTGTGAGTGTGTGTGATGTGTGCAGTGCATCTGTATCTGTTTGTGTATGTTACAGCGTGTTAATTTGACTTTGCAGTCAGATGACAGTGCCACTGTACAATATGACGCTCAAATGTGCCAAGTGCGGAGTTATCTCTTCGGCTGACGTTTCCACCACAGCTACCAGTAACGCCATGTTAGTCCCGCTAATTATTTTAACTCTTCCTCTCCTCTCTCCTCCTCTCTCTCCTCTCCTTCACTCGATTGGTCTCTTTACACTGTCCTATGTCATGTTTTTCTTTCCTTGTGGCGACGTAAGAAGCATTTCTTCTGATACATAATTATTAATAACTATGCTACATGTTTAGTTTTTTAAGAAGTTTACGTTTGTTAAATCTAAATATGAATAATTTAAAGTTAGAATATGCACAGCGCTGCCTTAACCTGTGCTGTGATTGGCTGGCTGAGGTAGCATGCAGCAATCGTATATTACAACAGTTTCACATTTCGTAGATTTAAATCTGTACTAGAAACTGTACTTTCACTTGCAATGTCCCAGAAAAGCAAGTCTGATGAAAACAGCGTGAAAAAGTTGAAACTGAGCTTACTTCTGAGGTGCAGAGCAGTGCGTCAGTACAGAGCACAGCGCCGTTTGATGGACAAATGTGTGTACTGCAGCTAAAATATTTCCCTTCACACCTCATCATTACTGTCTAAATACAAATTAATTTATTTTATTCATTTATTTCCCTAAAACACGGCTTAAGATGTGAGCACTTTGAGAGCCTCGTGTGGTGGAGAAACACTGTATAAATGTAGACTATTCAGAGACAAACATGCTCCATATAAGAAGCTCATGCACCAGAACCAATAAAAACAGTGTACACATGACAGTCATGTGTTAGAGCTCCATCTACTGACTGTAAAAGAAATGACACAGGGAAAACAATCCAAAGCCATCACGCCTGATATGCTAAGGCTGCCGAACTGCTCAAAGCAAGTGTGGATGACTTATGGACTTAAAAACAGTGCAGAAGATGTCAAAGATGTATCTATAACATCTCAGATCAGGGATATTCTGAATGGTGTTTTTTGGGGTAATGGAAAATATCTCACACACAAAACTTGCCGTGTTTTTGATGAAGAAACAATGTTAGAACATGAGTAAAAATGCAAAGTCAATTTTGCTTAATATGTGCCCTTTAAAAAATGTCTTTCTTAGTAGCATAAGATCAAAATTAAGTCTACAACAGCACTATTTGAGTCTAGACTTAAAAATCCAGGTCTTAAGTTAGATGTAAATAGAACAGCAAAAGTAATTCTAAATGTTGACAAACCCAAAAGAGGCAGAAACAAACTGAGCAAAACACTAGAACTGTACAGGACCTCGCACCATCTGAAGGGCTTTCCGTATCGCCAGTGGCACGGACCACAGTTTGAGAAACACTAGTTGATGTCAAATTGTGTGTTGAGGAAAAAAAAACACGGGAAGGAAGCGACTTTTAAAGTTTGTCATGATTTTTTTTATTCAGTGGTGTATAATCATATTTCACTCCACATTAGAACTAAACCCAGAATCAAACCAGAGCCAATCAATGTGAACACAGCCCAAGTATTTAATTCTTCAGTAACTAGATGTATTATCCTAAGAAAGGGATAATTTTCTGTTGTTCGCAAGGAAACAGAAGACAAGTCAGAATACGATTTTACAATAATCACGGCTTTTTTCCAGTTACATTTACTCAGCATAACCATTCCTTCCATTAAATAAGCATTTTATAAGTTAAACATTATTGTTTATCTGTAATCTTCCTCAGTATTAAATCAACATCGCTACCTATTCAAATACAGGTGTTTCTTTTGTATGCATAAACCTCAAAATCTCCACAGATCTGACCTACTTACCACTCACTTGCCTGGTGTTTGCAACCATTAAAAAAAATGAATTAATTCAAAGTAAGACTTAGACTGGGGTGACCAGACGCAGGGGCGTAGCACCAAATTCTGGGCCCCAGGTATAAACTTTGTTCATGGGCCCCTATACCATAATCTGGTGTTTTAATTACTTAGTTGGTTCTTGTTATTTTTCTTTTCATTAGTTTTTGTTTTTCTTCATTCTAGAATTTTCATATATAGCTTATTTATTTAATTTCTATATTCTACACATTACTAGTGTTGATATTAGGTATTTTTCCATGCTTCAGCAGATCAAATTGAATGCCTTATAACACTAACTATCAAGATTTTTTCACTCACATTTAGACAAAAATAAAATGGAAGCACACTCTTTTACATTTGAACTTGTTTTAAGCCATAAAATTGTCAAAATTATGCCAAAAATTGACTTAAAGAATCCTTTCGACACATTATGTTGCTGGATTGAGAAGTTGTGATAGATATAGTGACAATATTCAAGAAAAAAACATATGAATATGTGACTGTTTGTTCACTGAAATCTGCAAAATCTGGTTAATAATAGTATATTTTCTAGCTATTACTTTTGTTAATAATTTGACCAATAAATAATAATATATTTTGTTTAGCTTTTTTTTCTTTGGCTAAAGTCATGTGCTAAGTTTTAAGCAATTATGAACACTGATATCACAAATAATTACATTTAGAGGAACCGTCCTATCTCACAAGCAAAAATGACTTGCTTTTGGGGGCCCTTTTCTGTCCTGGGCCCCGGGGAAACTAGTACCATTTACCCCCCCAGTCCAACACCCCTGACCGGACATCCCTATTTACTTGGGACAGTCCCTATTTTGAGCCCTGTTTACCATGCTCCAGCAAATGTATCCACCAAAACCATTGCTTTGTCCCAATTTTACACAACGTATGTCCCAGTTGTCCTGATTTTTTTTTACCACTTTGACACTTCCCAACAATGAAAGGACAAGGATTAGACAAAATCGGACTTAAAAAGAACTAAAACACAACAAAAAATGCTTAAATTTGCACCGTCAAAATATTTAGGGAATATACACGAGTGTGAAGGAACCTCGAATTAACTAAACGCACGAGAATGTTATTTTATTTTATATGATTTTCACGCAAAAACTCTTGAAAATTATTGAACACATCACTTCTTTAAGTCTTCAAACGACTAATCAAACGCCACATTTTCAAAAAAACTCTCGCACCAAAAGTTTAACCCAGAAATCCACAAACACAAGCTGTATTTTGGGCCATGGTGTTATCCGTAGTTGAGGTTGTCTCTGCTCTGTCCCTCCTTCTTTCGCCTCTTCCTGTTGTTGCATCCTCTTTTTTTCCAGCTTCATTCCACCGTCCTGACCCACCCTACCCTCTCCTCTCTCCTCTTTGGTCCAAAAAAAAAAAAATGACCCATCGTAAACATACATGCATGGAATATATGTCAGCTATGAGCATATATATTTGACCAAATGGATGTATGTTCCCGTTTGTGACAGTTGTAGCATAAATATTTGTCGTGATGTAATCTATTTTTGCATGCTTTAAACTGCTAAGACTCTATGCTAGGATTAGTTTGTTACCAAGTTGCTAACATACCATCCACTTAGCTTAAAACGGATACAGCTAATGCTAAGTCGTAGTGAAATCTAGAATTGAAACGTGACGGACTTGGATGTTTTGTCCTGACTGCTGTTCCCTGGGTTTCCCGCAGGGCGTCGCTGTGGAGCTCTTGCGTGGTGTTGCCTCTTCTGGCTCTCACCTGGATGTCGGCGGTTTTGGCCATCACAGACAGACGGTCGGCCCTTTTCCAGATCCTCTTTGCGGTGTTCGATTCGCTGGAAGGTTTCGTCATCGTGATGGTGCACTGCATTCTGAGAAGAGAGGTAACAGATCAGGATTAGTTATGTACTATAACCTTTTTAGGTTTTTATGTTTTAGGAGCTTTTAATTTACTCACTCTAATAATGCACAATACACAATTGAACTGTTCCCAGACAACAATGGCCATGTTTTTTTTGTGTAGTGCAGGGGTCTGTATCCTTTCACGTCACAGGAGCCATGTTTGCCCTACTCAAACCAAATCAAAGTCGGAAAGAGCTACAGCTGTTTTTAGTCCTCCTCTCCTCCAAAAAAACCCAAACTTTTAGACACTTAAGTGAATTAAAACAATGTTTTACAAAATATTGTATGAATTTACAAAAAGTATTTTAAAAGTGAGACTATTCAGTTTGTTTGAATTAGCACATCTCTCTAATGCTCCTGTGCATTTTTGAGAGAGACTCCAGTTTTCACCGTCAATACATTTAGAAATGATTAATTAACCAGTATACATACACTAAACAACTGCTAACTTAAAATAAACACATGTGAACAGAACAGAACTGCAAAGAATGGTCTTGAACTTTTATGTAGTGTAGTTCCTCAATCAAATCTCAAAGAGCCACACTGATGTCATTAAAGAGCCGCATGTGGCTCTTGAGCCGCAGGTTGCGGACCTCTGCTCTAGTGTAAATGCTCTGGGGGTTCAGCATCCACTTCCATTCTGTTCATCCTGATGTTTCTTATCAGAGGAAATAAGTGAATGAACGCTGCTTCAAGCAACACGGCAGATCTGCGTTTACCTTGATTGTGGATTTGAATAAATGTGATGAAATCGATTCACAAACACAGACACACATTCAGACCAGTGTACACATGCACTGGAGTACGGTGGGTTAAGTGTCTTGCCCTAAGACACAATGACAATTCACTGTAGACCAGAGGTCTTAAACTAGTGGTCCAGGGGCTAAATGCAGCCCTCAGGATGAGTTCTTATTCTTATTTATAATGGCCCACCAATAACTGCACAGAACAATTTGAACCTAAATATATTTTTAGGCGTTCAGACTATAGTGTATCGTTTCCTCTATTGCCCTGTTCCTCACTGCGCGGCTCGCGAGCCACATGCGGCTCTTAGAGCCTTACTTGGCGGCTCTCAGCAAGTTTCGGCAAGATCACATTTCACACAACAAGTGCGCTCTTAGTTTGGTTCTTTTTCAGCGCTGCATCCACTGCTTCACCCTGCTGCCCATTGACCAAATGAACCACATTGTATAGCTACATTCTTTTAGACATGCACGGAGCTGCGCGCTCACCCTTATATTAAGCAAAATAAATGTTTTGGCGATCTAAGAAATGAATGAAGTGACGCGCTCAGGCTGTGCCAAATGGTTTTTCACTCCAGCCACAGGACGCACCAGCTCTCCTTCTCACATCAAGTTACGTATCTTTGAGCAGCTGTAGTGAAATGTCTCGCCCACACACAGACTTGAAGCGGACATATTCTGAGAGAGAAGAGTCTAAACTCTGTCCCAGTTTTTATTTCGTACTGATAGGATCAATATTGGCGGAGATAATTAGTTCTAAACACTTTAAAAGTTGATTGGGAAAAATCTAGTCCTACACGCGCGTTCGCGAACAACGCAGTCCAGCGGAGGGTTTTTCCACAATTAAACTTTGTTAAATAGTGTCCGCAAAGAGGTATTTAGGTTTATTTCATGTATGACTCTGGCCAAAGGGAGAAAAACACACTTGTCTTATCTCTCTGTCAGCGCAGCAGCAGCATCAGTGGAGGTCTGAGAAAGAGGGCCAAGCTAGCACGTCACAGAAGAGTGAACAGTTTAATATTTATTTAAAATAATAAGAATGAAGTGTAGACATATTGAATAGTAAGTACAGTGTGGTTTGGTTGGTTGGATAATGTGATGCATGTTAGATTTAAACTACATCAGGCTCATAATGCAAAACGCTGATTGTTTAAAAAATGACAACAAATGTTTGTAATTTGCTATATTAAATGTAAATTGACCTGGCCGTAGTAATATAAAATTTATATTAAAGAAGCTACAAGTCAAATTGAAATCCCTATTTTTATAACACACACAATAATATTTAATTTGAATTTAAATGAATTTTTATCTGCACATTTGTGCTTTATTTTCACACACACAAACACACATTTGAGTTCTATTTTCTAGTTTGCGCTGGCCTGTTTTTTGTTTGTTTTTATGTTTGATGTTTTGCGGCTCTCCCCTTCTCTTTGGTCCGTCAATGTGGCTCTTCTTTAAAAAATAGTGAGGACCACTGCTCTATTGTCTATAAAACCTCTGAAAGGCACTGAAATACAGCATGCAGTTTGTTCATTCCAGGAGAGGACAGTCTGTCTCTGGTTACCCATTTTTTTTCACTGTTTTTAAACACATGGGGGATTATTATTTAATATTATTTAATATAAGCCAATATACAAGTGCACGGTAAGAGTGTTCAGAGCTCTGGCTTCCCAATAACGAGATTGTCGGTTTGACTATAACAACATCTCACGATCCCTCTGGGTGGAGTTTGCATGTTCTGCCCGTGCCATTGTGGGTTTGCTCAGGGTACTCTGGTTTACTCCAACCTCCAAAAACATCCATGTTTTGGTTAACAGGGCAGGGTGAATGGTTGTCTGTCTAATCCTGCTACAAGCTTCCCCTCTTAAGGCTCCAGTCACCCGCGACCCCTAACAGGAACCAGCAGTGGTAAAATTAATAAATATAAAAAAACATAAATGTGGATATAGGCTTTATGGAGCCTAATAATAGTTTCTATATAGAACATAACATAGTCAGGCCTGTACATTAAAATGTGGCTCATTTTGGCCCAAACTCCAATTGAGTTAGAGATCAATGCTGCTTAACTTCTGATATCTAATGCGATCAGGCTTTGACAAGTAGGTTTGACCTCCTGTCTATACCTGCTTGTCACGCACCACTGCTCTTTACTTACTACTATTGTAGTGGTTAGGCTCATACTTTAAATAAAACATACCTTATTTAAAGAGTAACTCAAGTTTTTGTGCATAACTACAGTTATTGTATTTACTCCTGAAATATAAACCTTATCCTTAACCTTATTTGGTATTTTTATAAAAAAAACTCATTGGGGCAAAACGCAAGGAAAACCTAATATGATAAATTATGTGTGGTAAAAGGTTACAGCGCCTACATTAGTTTCCACTTTTTTACCTCTGCAGCTGCACATGTGTCTCTAATGCTAAGTGACTTATGAAGCTCAGACTAAAAATCTTTACTTAATTCTACAGAAACTATTCTTCCCATCTGTACTTTGTTTTAACTACCAATAATAAAGGATTGTTTGTAACAGGTCCAGGAGGCGGTGAAGTGTCGCGTTGTGGATCGACAGGAAGACACCAACGGAGACTCGGGAGGATCTTTCCAAAATGGTCACGCTCAGCTCATGGTAAAGTCAACTTCACTGCCAATGATTCACGTTGTTAAAATGTATCTATTTTTAACTTCTAATCATGTTAATACACTATCTTCCCATCAAAAACACACCTGGATTTAGCTACCTTCATTTATGTTCAATTATTCCTTTTTACACTAACTATTGGTCCAAACACAGTAAAGTTGGTCCTAAAAAACAGTGAAGTAGGGCCAAAACACAGTAAAGTTGGTCTAAAACTCAGTAAAGTTGGTCCAAAACTCAGTAACGTTGGTCTAAAACTCAGTAAAGTTGGTCCAAAACACAGTAAAGTTGGTCCAAAACACAGTAAAGTTGGTCCAAACTCAGTAATGTTGGTCTAAAACTCTAGTAAAGTTGGTTCAAAACACAATAAAGTTGGTCCAAAACACAGTAAAGTTGGTCCAAAACACAGTAAAGTTGGTCCAAAACACAGTAAAGTTGGTCTAAAACACAGTAAAGTTGGTCCAAAACACAGTAAAGTTGGTCTAAAACACAGTAAAGTTGGACCAAAACGCAATAAAGTTGGACCAAAACACAGTTAAGTTGGTCCAAAACAGTGAAGTTGGTCCAAAACACAATAAAGTTGGTCCAAAACACAGTAAAGTTGGTCCAAAACTCAGTAAAGTTGGTCCAAAACACAGTAAAGTTGGTCCAAAACACAGTAAAGTTTGTCCAAAACTCAGTAAAGTTGGTCCAAAACACAGTAAAGTTGGTCCAAAAAAACACAGTAAAGTTGGTCCAAAACACAGTAAAGTTGGTCCAAAACACAGTAAAGTTGGTCCAAAACACAATAAAGTTGGTCCAAAACACAGTAAAGTTGGCCCAAAACTCAGTAAAGTTGGTCCAAAACTCAGTAAAGTTGGTCCAAAACTCAGTAAAGTTGGCCCAAAACTCAGTAAAGTTGGTCCAAAACTCAGTAAAGTTGGCCCAAAACTCCTGTAGTGTGCAGAAGGCTTTAGTTGTATCAAGTGTAGAAATCCAGAGACTTTCATTGTTACTGAACACTTAGTTAAGCCAGCTTCCGTTTGTTTCCACACTGTTATGCTTTCTACTAATGTGTGAAGTGCTAACACAAATCCAAATGAAAGAATGTTCTTTATTCTAATGAATTTTTAATCGTGACTTTCTCTGTAAATAATGTTAACTCTTACATCTTGTGTCCATTGTCTTTGATGCAGGTTCGGGTTTAAACAACTCCAGCTTGTACAATAACTTGGTTTTGCAGATTATTTCCATAAATGGAGAAGACTCTTGGACCTGTGCCTGATACTTCGAGGTTCCATATACTAGGAAACATTGGTTTTAGGCACTAATACTTATTTCTGCAGAACCTGTGCCGAACTGCACCCAGCAACTTACACCAGGCGTCACTTTTTATCCATAAAATATCACTAACAATGTCCACCTTTTGTGTTTTCAGACTGACTTTGAGAAAGACGTGGACATGGCTTGCAGATCAGGTACGCCTCCTCCTCCTCGTTTCGTCTCCGTTGTGTCTGTTGTTTGTTTGCGCGCTTACATTTCCTTCAGTTTGACTTCGGGGAGTGTTTTAGCGAAGCTGCAGCTGCCTCTCTGCGCTTCCTCTGCAGCAGATGTTTAGTCTCTCTTCTCATTCTCACATCCCAACTCCTCAGACGTCGCTTTTCACACAGGAGCCGTTCTGACACAAGATACACAGGCACTTTGCACTCGTGATTGAGCTCAGAGAAATGATTTTGTCATTTTCTTGCCTTTGCTGGTCCGAAAGGAGGCTGTAGACCTTGAGAATCTAATGCGGGAGTTTTAGAGATTTTTTTTTTGTGTATAAAGTACCTACAGATTTGTGCAAAACGTTTAAAGCAGATTTAATTTGCTTGTTATTTGTAGGAAAGTGGCTACGATAAAAGCCACTTATACTCTTATACGTTTTGAGTCATCACAAGACATAGCGGGTAGGTGAAAACAGGACTTTTCTGAGCACTTGCAGGAGATTACAAGATTACTCAGACTTGCAGGAATTAATCCAAATACAACGTTGAGAAAACTAATAATGAGACGCTGCATAACAGGGCTACAAACTCAGAAAAGTGAACTTAACATCATGTTTCTTTTAAAATAATAAAACCCCAAACTCTGTCTGTACAGAGCTACAAAATAAATCAAACTGAAATTGCAATTGAAATGGTTGCAACTACTAAATTCAAACAATTGTAATTATTTAAAGTGCGTTTGACAGACTAAACTAAACACATTTTGATGGCATTTACAATTTTCTTTTGCCCAGCAAGTATGGCATACACTATATAGAGGTAATTCCACAGCTGTTACCTAGTGTTAGTGGAAAAGTTCAGTTATCTTTATTCAAGAAACACTTGAGCCTCCACAAATTCCAATTAAGATGAATTTACTACGAATTCAAATGGAACAAGCACCTGTCACGGTCTCAGATCTAAACCCAGAAAGTCTGCTCTTGCTTGATTCCTGGTCTTGTTTCTGCTTGCTCTTGTTCTTGGTCTTTTCCAAAGGAAAGAAAAGGATGGGACCATTTTTATCTCATCCCAACCATGGATGGCTCCACCTCTTCCTCTTCCTCCTTGTTGATTGGCAAACTGTCTTTCAGTTCCAGCCATATTATTTCAATAGTGCTCCTGTTTCCAGAAACGGTTTTAAAACACACTTGTTGAACTGTTTTGCAAGTTTTGCAGCAATCTTCAAGCTCATTGTATTCAACTCAAAATTGTTTTCTTGGAATGTTTTCTTCTCTTCTCCTAAACACACGTTTGCAAATAGTTCAACTGAACTACTAAACCTGTAAATGCACCTTAGATCTACAAGTGGGTGATTGAAGGAACCGCATTGTTAATGTAGGTGAAAATGCACAAACATTGACTTTGACTCAAATCAAGATTTGACAAATGATAATATCTTGTGACTAGGGATGTCAAATTTTCGTATTGCGATAATTGTGAGACAAAATATCACGATTTAGTGATTATTCACGATTACTATCGCCACTGTCTAACATGCCACTTTGTATTACATTAAACTTTCTGAATGAAGCTATCTTAATGTGACAAAATATTCTGCTGCATTTTTTTTTTTAAGTTTGTATTTGAAAAAATAATGTCAAATTTGCTTCTAAAATTGTGTTTTTTCTATATTCTGAAAGGCAGACTTTTGCTTCTAAAACATTTAGGGATAGTTTTTTGACCTGCAGATATTTGCAGGTTTTTTCCAAAACAAGGCTCACAAAATCACAACTTTACTCACTATAGCAAGAAAATCTGCAGCAATAATAGATTGTCTTTTCTCAATATTTTATCCATTACTAAGTTCAGAAGAATTATCTAAAACGAATAATTTAGTTTCTAAAATTGTCACAATTATTAATATTTTGTTCTTACGATTATATTGTGCTTGGAAAAATCACGATTATCGATCGACCTAATATTCTTGACATCCCTACTTGTGACACCTTAGTTTTCTAAATTATTGTTTAAAATCCCAGGAAACTGTCATTGATGATGTATTTTGAATATTGGCTTCTGTTTTATGGTGTGTTCCAGTTATACATTCTCACTGGAACAGCCCTCCAACTCTTCACTGCTCATCATACCTGTGTTAGTTTCTCTGTAGTTTGTCTCTACAGTTCACTCTCTCTTCAATGTTTGACAAACTGTAGATGTAACAACAACATCCACCTGATAAATTGACAATCGACCGTATTTCGGCTGATTTGGGCCATTTTCTAGCTACAATTTATTTTGATTGGCTATTTACTGTTAAAGTAATCTGACTTTACCTCTGGAACATAAAACTCGAGACAGTTCTGACCTCCGAGGACGACTGGAACGCAGCACGAAAACTCAATTTCCAACGCTTATGCTCATATTTTTTCAAACATCATATCTCAGGGTGTGTTTATGAGAATGTTTAAACACAAATCACAATGCATATTTTAAAAAAAGCCAACAGAAGAACAGACTAACACTTCTTAGATAAACAGAGAGGGAGAATAAAAAGCATCTTCTGTGTTGTTTGTTATGTTAGCTGTCGTAGCAGTGTCTCAATCCAATTCCAGATGTGCTCCTTGATTTCCTGTCTCCAGAGATAATCGGATCTCGTCCCGGCGGAAATCAGCTCAGAGCCGCTATCAGATGCACAAACTGCCAGGAGAAGCTTCATTATCCACTGATACTGACCAAGAGGCGTGTTCCTGTCGGCAAATGTCCGCTCAGCTTTCAACTCGCTAGCACTGTATAAACGCTCACAGGAACAGCGCTAGGCCTCGAGCACAAAGGGAGCATTTTACAGTGTTTTGTTCTATGTTTTTTCTTTATATTCTGAAGCAAGAAAAACAATTTTATTTTTAATCTTCCTGTCACACTGAGAAACATTCCAGGCAGACTCAGAGCATTTTGTGGAACCAAGCACTCTAAATTGAGATCTGATTGGCCCAAAGTGTCTCAAAGCATCGCAGTTTTTAAAAAATATAATCCAGAGACATCTTCTCTATCCAAAAATGCAACTTATTTGATACAAACTCTGCACACCTGACCTGAAAGAATGCATAACAGAAACTCCCACACGCACTGTCCCTTCCTCTTTCAGCAACAACCAATCACATACAGTGAAAAATACTATATACTCACATTCAGACCACATTACGCACAAAGCACTGTATAAGTTTGTGCGTGGTTTTACACCAAAAAATGCACAAATCACCTCTGTGTGCAAGTTCATTAAATATCAAGCTAGTCCATAGTTATGTCTAAAAATGCCGAGCAGCCAGCCTCCTACATTCTGTAGAATGCAGAAGGGTCTGGAACCAAAGACTTCATCGTCCAAATTTAGGACGATCCAATCTCAAACGTTTTTTTCTTGTTTTTTTTTTTGAAACATTCAGAAAGGCTGGTAGATTATGTTCTTCGGCTCTTGCTTAGTTTTAAACAATTAGGAATGTATTCATTTCTTAAAACCAGAGCAGCAAACTGTGTTGGGAACCTTCAGACTGTAAAAAATATCCTTGAAGTACATATTTACAATAACATCAGGTTTAGCATGTCGCTGTTTCGGTGTAATTTCCGGGTTTCTGTGATTGGTTAACTCTGCGTTCGGAAAGCTCGCCCTCCAAATTAAAACCTGGCGCTCTAATTCCAAACCCTCATGTCTTTGTAAAGTGTCTGTCAAAGTGTGTAAGACTGGCTGGTCAGGCAATCTGTCTGCACCATCATGTTTGTTAGTTTGTCTTTTCGAATGTGCACATTCATTCAAACCAGAATGCTGCGCTGTGATTGGTCCGGCTCGCTGTAACTAGGTGGATAGTCTCTTCTGATGGTTCCTTACATTTTGTAGAGATCACAAATAATGCAAGAGTCCACTAGGTAGAGCCAGATTAGAATTACCATTACCACCAGATTATCATTTAACTTTTTTTAAGTGTTGATTTTAGTTCTTCTAGAATCTAAATTATTGCCTTAATACTAACTAGATTTTGACTGAGGAAAACATTTGATACAGAGTAACATGCCCAGAAATCTAAGTTGCCCTTTTCTCTTTATGTCTGAGTAAACGTGCGTGAAACATTGAGCCCAGCAGAAATTGTCTTGTGAGTTCATGAGTGTGACCGGCGTGTGGGACATGCATCGTGCCATGAGCCAGAAGATGTTACGTTGATGTGAGTTTTAGGTCGAAAGATCAGGACGAGTTTGGAGACGGGAAGTGCCGACCTCGCTACGCTTCTGCCCCGAGAGGAAAATGTATAACTGGAGGTTTAAATATAGTGTTTTATATCGGATTATAGATGCGACAGTGTAGCTTATGTTTAGATATGGGTTTCATCTTGCTTATATAGCAGCACGGCATGTTAGCATTGAGAACTAACAACTAGATGGACTCTGCCGGTGACATGAGCAGTAGAGCGAAAAGGGGCGTTAAACAATAATGCGTCTAATGCATTTGATTAACCTTTCTTCTTTCTCATACTGTATTGACCTTATTTTGCCCCGCCCATTTTTCTAGCAAGTGCACTTCCCATTTAGCTGCATTTAGCCTGTAGAATTCAGTGGATGGATTTATTTTAACTGCCATTACATGTATTTGAAATTGCCCCACAAGACAGACAAACAAACATATTAGCCACCTTAACAGAGCTAAACAGGAAGGGCACATCCTAGAAAAGTGGGCGGGACTGTCACGGCCCCTTTCGTACCGGGAGACCCGATTCGTACCTTTAGCTTTACTTCTTTTACATTGTTTTATTCGTATTGAAATTTTAATTGAACACAGACGAAACTAAACTGTTGAACACAAAATTCCTTGACAGATTTCAACAAAGCAAATGATTGTAAAATGAGATTTTTACCGTTTAAAGCGGTAAATGGCTGATTAAGCTAGTTCCGGCTGCTATCTGCTAGCTTAAAATGGCGATAAATACTGTCAATGTGCCGTTTTGGGCTTTCTATTGGCAAACGATTGTAAGATACATTCATAAATATCAATATAAAGAAATAATATTAACTGTACACTTACAAATAATGTGTTTAAAAGACGTAATTTCGGTCTGCGCATGCGTCGTTGACCTAAAAAGGAACTTCGGGACGAATCGGTTCTTCCAGTACGAAACAGGCCGCGACAGGGACAAAATATGGTCAATAGGGTCGTCATTGGTTGTACAAGTACAGTGTCTTATTGTTGTGTTTTACACATTGCATAACATAAATGATGTTACATACAGTAGGCACAACCTTTTTGTGTCTTCGCCCTGTATACTTCTAGTGTTTTATTGGGAGAGGTATACTGCAGTTGCCGGTTTTGGGAGAAGAGAGACCTAGGCTAGGTAGTTTAACTATAGTTATATAGCAAGGAAAAAAGTACAAACAAAAGGCATGTGGTGGAGACACAGAGCGCTACGCACAGCATACTTTGATTGGCCAAGACGCTGTGCTGCACCAGAAGATCTCCTGCTCGTTACAAACAGCCGACCCATCTGCAGTGAGCGCTAGGGCCGGGGAAGTGTCAGCTATGGGGGAAAAGTGGGTGAAACTGTGGAGAAACAAGGAGGCGCTCCAGAAGTCCGCATGTGGGTGCATGTTTGTAAAAGACTTCTGTGTGCAAATGTTCACAACACCCTAAAAGTCCTGAAACGCCTGTAGACCAAATCAAAAGTAGAAAAAACACATGGCAGAAATCACAAATAACTGTTCATTGGCGTTTCATTGTTTTGATACGTTTCAAATTTCTGTCTGACCAGTGTTTTTTTTATTGTTTCGACTGCTTAACTGCAGTCATCTTCAGAAGCGTCACTTGATGTTACTGTAAAGTGCTTGCTGGCTGACTTTTGAGAGGAAGGACGACAGCGCCCTCTGCAGTCCGACTTCTTTCGAACATTATCCCAAGTATGAGAACGTAAGAAAGCCCCCTCATCTCTATTTAGTTTAGCAGGGGCACGCTTCCAAGTTTCTATTGCCTCTTTTATCCAGCTTTGGTGTTTGTTGTCCTCCTTCCCAATGACTCTGGGCTTCCTCTCCCAGAAAGAAAATGGCACTAAAGACTGTGTAAATCAGCCGGCAAAACACGTCACAGTAACATCAAGTGACGCTTCTGAAGATTACTGCAGACAAACACTCGAAACATGACAAAATAAATCTGACAAAATAAACAACCACTGGTCTGACATAGGAATTTAAAACACACAGACCATTTGGGGCTCATTGTTTTTTCTTCATATTTCCCCCAGGATCTTCCTAACTCTGCTTTCTTCTGTGTATTTGTTCCTTTAGGCACAGTGAAGCGCTCGTCTCTGCAGGGCGAGGACAAAGCCTCCACCGGGACCCTGACTCTGCAGAAGGGCTCCAACTTCAACACGATGCCCGCCAGCATGGCTAAAGTTCACCTGCAGAACGTGGCCGACTACACCAGCCACACTCTGACCATGCGACGCGAGAAGGGCGCCACCAAGGGCATCAGCACCGAACTCCTGGCGCCAAGTCAATTTACATCTGCGACGGAGAGCTTTTCAAACAGCTCGACGGAGAAATGCCTCGAGGAAATGGCGAAGGGAGCAGCGGAGATGGTAAAGGTTACGTCATTATGCCCAACAACAACACCGGGACGCTAAAGCCGTCGAAAAACAAAGACGACAAGTATAACATTAACATAGAACAGCTGCCGCAAACGAGGCTAATCCATTTGGCTAACCCAGGAGAGCCAGGGTTTGGGCTGAAAACACTCCCAGCCGATCAGGTCAGCGTGTCCTGCTCAGAGAGGGAGTCGCCTGCTCATAACCTGCACCGGGACTCCACAACGGCAGCCATGAACGGAGGAGGGGATTCTGGGAACTCCGGCATCATGACGAAGAGCGAAACTGTGTCCACGTTGTCCATGAGTTCACTGGAGGTAAGAGCGGAGGTGGATTTCCCCGTCGGATTCAAACGTCCAAATGTCACGCTCACCATGTTTGATCTGCATGTTTCAGTGTCATTCACTGGTGCCACAACACACATAAACTGTATACAGCTGAAGGTTTAGGTTAAAGGGGCAATGAGGAACTTTTCTGGTTATTTTTAGCTTCACAGTAATGAATCAATCTTACATTCATTCAATTACAATATTTAGCGTTCAACAATACACAACTAAACAATACACATTCCATTAAATGTATTTAAAGTTGGGTTGCCTAGCTTTATTAGTTGTAAATTAGTAAGCTTTGCCTTTTCCACTTACTGGAAGGATACTAGAAATGCAGCAAAAACAGACAGCTGTGTCAAAATTTATTTATTTATTTATTTATTTTTTAACTTCTTTTTACTCACACTTGCTTGGGTGTTCCACTGAAGTTTCACTTTGCTGTCTGTAAAAAAAAATTTCCTTAAGGTCAAATTGCAGCTAAAAGTTGTGGATTTTAACCGTTTTACAAATAAAATATTTAAATGCCTACTTCCTATTTTACACCATCAAAATCAGATACAACCACCTTTAAAGATATTATATAAAATAAATAATTCATTTATAATTCATAAACTTCCTACATCAGTCTATATCAGGGATACATTTTTTAAGGAAGCATGACCACTGGCTCCACACCATGTGACTAAAATTACCAAAATGTAGAGTTGTACAACATTTTTTTCAGTATTGTAAGTTATAACATAGCCTCTGTTTGATTTGAATTGCTCTACAACGAGTCCTAACCAGCACTGAACCAGAATTAAACAAGGACTAGACCAGCACTAGCCAAGTCTGAACCAAGAAAGATTATTTAAATTAGTAGATTGACACTAGTTGTAAACATAAATTACAGTTTTATGTAAATCAAGTACAGTAGAAAAGTTTGAAAACATGTTGAAAATAACAAGAAGTAGAGCAGAGTTCTAAACTAATGACATCACACGGTGGAGACATTTTCCATCACAATGAACATATTTTAATGACTCTATAAACATAAATGTATCAAAATAAGCATGCTGGGCCTTAAATCGAATAGCCTGGTGTTTCGCTCACTTACTAATGCAATCTGAGCCTTTGAATTGTTCACCACGATGTGTTTTAAGCTTTTTTTCACAGCTGTTAGAAGGAAGATGCTAACAACAACGACAACAACAGACAAACTTGGTGAACAAATCGAACATTATAAGATGTAGTTAGGACATTGAGGACTCATTTCTACCTGACATTAACATTAACAAGATATCTGTGCTGATGGAAATTGTTTTTTAAGGTATTTTATTGTAAAAAATCGGTCCATTTAATGTCATACTGTGAATTTCAACATTTCGTCGAAGCCTTGACATCTCCATGGAGACAGACAGGTCATTTACACCAGAAAAGTTCCACAGTGTGCCTTCAATGTCCACAAATTAGGAAGTTACTCTAATCTCTTATCAGTATCTGTCAGTGCAATAATATTCCAAAACATGTATTTGTCAATTTATGTCAGTTTGGTACCAGTCACGACCTTATGTTTATGTTCTATCAGTCAAACCTTTGTTTTTAAATCCATATTTCAATGTGACTGATCCCCGATGTCCATGTTCCATCACCTTTTGTTTTGTTTGCACCGACATGCAGCCATCCATCCACCAAAACATGGAACAGAATCAAACGATAAGAAAACAAGCTTTGTCGACTAGCACAGCTTTAGTGCAACGAGAAGACCAGCGAGGGAGGCATACAGCAATTAGTTCTGCCACATAAAGTCAATCCTACGAAATAAAAACGTCTCTGCGCTCCGTTTGTGTCCAGATCAGATGAGTTAATTAATACGAAGTCCCTGAGTTGTGCGATTCTCAAACTTGTTTAAATCAAGCTCCACTTTAAACTTCAAATATCAGTAATGGACTAAATTAGCAGACTAAGCTGGTAATGACTGGAACTAAACCAGATTTTTTTCTTATTTTGTAAGTTTTACGTTCCACATTTTATTCACTTTTTTCGATCACTATCAGTGATGTTGCAAGATTTCTAAATAACTCATTCAGCATGTTTTTAATAAAAATAAAACCTGGTAAAACTAATCAATAAATTATAGTTATAAGAATTGGGTTTCAAAATATCTGTTCAAAAAATAAATGCAGTATTTGTGAAGTATTTAGAAGTAAAAGATGAACTCGGTATAATTAAGAATGCCAGTTAACAGTCAAATTGACCCTGTGCATAGAAGTTTTTTTTTTGTTTTGTTTTATTTGTCAGGCTTTAGCATTAGCATTGAACCGTCTTTTTATAAACACACTTTGGTCCTTTGATGAAATAGTCTCCTCATTTGAAAAGTATTTAACGTGTTTCAGAGAAATAACCAACAACTCACTGTTCACTGCCTGTTCCTAAAGTATCTTTTAATTTTAGATTTTAATTTATATGTAGTGAAAACCCTATAAAAATGAGCTAAACAGGAAATGAACATGCCAACAGGAAGTTAGCATTATTGCAAATAAATAAGCCCACTGACTTCAGTGCACAGAGCTAATCGAACCTTACATTATTTGTTTATTTTCTAACAGGCACTTTACACAATAGCACATAGTTAGCTTAGCGTTAGCATTAGTACTTGTGTAACTAAGTTTTTGCTAACTGTAAAATAAAAAAAATGGCAGTGAACAGTGAGTTATGGATTTGACCAGCAACATGTTAAAAATGTACAAATCAGAATACTTCACCAAAGGACACTTGTGTGTAAATATATGTTCATGTCTCATGCTAATGCTAATTCTGTTTTTGAACATTATTAGGTGGTAATATTAAATGAAAGAATTTTGACATAAATACAATCTCACAGCTTTTACTTAACCATTTATTCAGTTGCTTTGTTATATTTTACGTTTAATTAAAGTTAGCCATAACTTTGCAACACCATGTGCTAGTTATGTGCTATTGTGCACAAAGCCTAACTGTGGTGGAAAGATCAAGTAATAAGATTGGCACTGGACAGTCTGCATTTTCTTCATCCAAAAGTCTGACATCTGCTCCAAAGCACATTTTTACTGGGAAAAGGATTAGCTGTGGAGCTCATGATTCAAAAACTTCTAAACAATTGATAATTGACATGACTGAGTCTCAGTTAACTCCCAAGCAATTTTGCAATCAAACATTTTCATTTTCAGTCTGAAATCTGAGCGTGCTAGGCCTAAGGAACTAAAGGAACCCAAAATAGGCCTTATTTTTCTTCTAAAGTTCACTTCCAAAGGTTAGGCTTCATTGAGGAAGTGATCTGGATTCGTGCCCGTCGGTGTCTCTTCACTGGAGGGCAGAGTTGCCGCGGTAACGCCATGTGATCCGGCAGCTGCCACATCCGCCGCAGGTCAGGCCGTCCTCCAGTGCGCCGTGACGGGGAACCTAAAGGGCGCGCTCACAATCTGTTAGCAACAAGCTCAGGCCAAAACATGTCTGCATATGCCGCGGCATTATACCATCCCAATGTGCAGACTCAAAAAATAACAAATGAATTACAATTGTTCATATGAAGGGTTTTTTTGTCATCAGTTGATCTTTTTTGTTTTGTTTTTTTTTTGCTTAAAAAACAAATAAAAAAAATTAACTATAAAATAATGTATAAAATAGATCTAATTGTCTTTGTGCCTGCTATAATAGGCTAAATGTACTAAAATATTGCCAACATAATACAACATGGGACTAACTCAGGTATAAACCAAGATTTCAACAAACCAACATTCACATGTATTAATATCCTCAAATATCTATAACACCAGTCTTGTCTTGTTTATTTGAATTATTAACAAATCTCTTAGTTTCTGTTATTTTGTGAATGGACAAGAGTCAAATCCCTTTAAAAGAAAGTGTACACAGACCTTACCTTTAATCTGTGTCTCATCTTCCCCCAGAGACGAAAATCACGCTATGCAGAGCTTGACTTTGAGGTAATTCTAGTCTTTTTTTTAATCCTATAGAGGTTATGCAGATGACATCACAGTATTCTAAATGTTAGCAGTGAGTGGCAAAAAATTCAGAGTCAAAATTTATCTTAAATATCATTATTAGTAAGACAACAATTAATATTGTTTATTTGTATCGATTTTTATGAATGTATTTCACAAAAGTTTGCCAATAGAAGGCCCTAGAATGTTACTTTTAATTATTTTAACTAAAAGTTAGCAGCTGGAGCTAGCTTACACTTGAAATTGTGATCATTCACTTTGCATTCATTTGGGTTGAAATCATGGATCTAATAAAAATCTGAATAGAACATTGCTAGCTTAAGTTGTAGCTGCAAGGGTATATCACAGATCACCTACACCACGTGTCAAACACAAGGCCCGGAGGCCAAATGCGGCCCTCCACATCATTTCATGTGGCCCACGAGGTATATTTTAAAGCATATTTTAATCTTATATTAGCACCAAGAGTTATGTTGGTGTCTTAACCTAAATACTTGCCTGACTCATCCAAACTCATCTACAGTATTTGTAACATCAATAAATATACAAAACACAAATACAGAGACTATTATTTGTAGTATGTCAAACAGCAGTAAAATGTACAACCGGCCCTTTCAGGACAAATATAAGTTTTGGTCAAATCGAGTTTGACACCTCTGGCCTACACATTTCAAAGTTGGTTAAGGTACACTTGTCCTAGGAAATTGTCCTCTGCATTTGAGGTCTGATTTGTGGCAAATCTGACTTAGTTTCAGATCATGACATTTTTCTCGGTTTAAAAATCTTCAGTTTTGTTAAAAATACCCTTTTAGTCTTTAGCTTCAGCTATAGCTCTGTTCGCTCTAGCAAACTCCCGCTCTGATTGGCCAACATAGGTCACATGTGTGAGACAAAGAAAGGATTCTGAATTGGAGCTAGCTAACTGCACCAATGCGCCACTGAGCGCAACCATTGATGCAAGGCAGCCATCATCAGGGTTCGGTTGAAATCTGCAAGAAGGCTTTGTGTGTGATAGATTTTAACAATATAAGAAAAGGTACAAGGCGTGCATCCGGAACAATGTGGGCAGAACCTAAAACTCCAACTGCTGTTAGCAAACAAGCTAGCAAATGTCTCCACTGTTGTTGTGACAACTAAAAAGATATTTTACACGTTTTGCCAAGCTAATGCTTCCAAAAAAAAAAAGAAATACACCAAAAAAGCACTTTTATAAGGTGTTCTTATCATAATTTTGCCACTCAGTCAGAAAGTTCAGGAGCATTTTTCAAACAAACGATTGTCTGTGCATAACCTCTATAGACCAAATCGAGCTTGATTCTTAGCTTTTTGAGTAAACTGGGTGTTTTGTGGCGCTGTCCCTGTAGAAGATAATGCACACCAGGAAACGGCA
This sequence comes from Mugilogobius chulae, assembly GCA_038363315.1. Taxonomy (NCBI): domain Eukaryota; kingdom Metazoa; phylum Chordata; class Actinopteri; order Gobiiformes; family Gobiidae; genus Mugilogobius; species Mugilogobius chulae. The sequence goes on along the minus strand of CM076399.1, from coordinate 6,536,279 downwards.
CCAGGACATGTTTCAGGAGCTGAACAGGAGGACGCACACTGATAGAGACTCTCCTCCTGAAGGCAAAGCGGCCTAAAAGATGGAGTGTGTCCTCAGCCAGCAGTGACAAGACCAACATGAGTGTAAATACCCCTCCCGTCCTGTCCCTACACCCCCTGTTTTACCCCTTATGTAGACCTTTATTTCAATCTGAATAACACTGGTTCTGGTTATGGTATTGACTTAAATTAAATGTCCAAATTAGTCAAATAGAACAGAAATTGTCTGCTTCATTGCAGTTTATAAAAAACGTAGTTTAAAAAAGTTTATTTTGGCTGCACACTAGAGGATTTTTAGCCGGATTTCAAGACCATTTTGTCCTCACAAGTTTTGGAAAGAGCTTCATGTAAGCACTTAGTGTTATTGTGGCGCCGCTCAGCCTGGTTCGTGTTACTTAATGATGCCTGTTAAAGTGTTGAAAAAACTATTAAAATAACTAAACTAAGACAAATTGATGGTGCAAAAATAATTTATATTTGTTCTAAAAAAGGTACAAATCTTATCTTATTCTAGTCTAACACTTTGTAGATACAGTCTCTGCAGATATAGTCATTTAAAACATGTAGTTAGTGCAGTTTAAAGCTTGTATGGATGTCCTCTTTGGGTTCAGCAGCCTCACAGAGCTGGCTCCATGTTGGCCTGTAGCTGCCTCATCTCCATGGCTCCAGTTGATTTCTTCAGACATAATCCATCTCGCTCCTGGGCTCCATTCATCCCACGGTTTTGGACTCTTTAGCCAACGTTAGCTTAGCATTGCGGGCAAAACTACAGAAGTTAGCTCGATGTCTGCTGTAAACAAGACTCACAGATGTTCTACAGCTGCAGTCAAAGATAATGAGGATTTAGAAGTTTGCCAAATTGTGTGTAGCAAATTAGTTTTGCAGTCAACCTTTCTGAAAATAGAATATACTGTAATACATGCAGTAATTAGGATCCAAAGCACAAAATTATGAAGATTAACAACAAAGGAAATTGTCAATCAGTGGTGGAACATAACAAAGTACAAAAGTGCAATGATTGTATTTAAAATATATTTGATCATGTCTTGCATTTGATGGGTTTTACTTTTAATTCAAATTCAGTGTTTTAGCTTGGCTCCAAAACCGTGCACATTTTTTGCAACATCTTGCCAAATTGCTTTGACTTCAAACCTTTGCTTTGAGTAATTAAAATAATGTCGATAAAATCACAATTTAATGGAAAATGTATTGGACCATGTAGAAGTAGGCTATGGGAAGCTCTCTTAAGACATTTTCTGGCGAATTAGGTGTGTTTTTAGTCCAACCTAATTCAAGTCAAGTCACAACCATGTTTAAATGGAGGTTACTGATGTGTTGTTATGTCAGAAAAGTAAACAAAAAGTAAAAAAAAAAAAGATGCTAAAACACGCAGGGTGGCACTAGCATTGCCTTAGCATTTAGCTCACAGCTACTGTTAGCATTGTTGGATATACTGTATTTACATTGTTGGACAGTTGGATCACTTTATTCATTTCCATGTCTTGTGTCTATAGTTAACACAATATATCTCCTCAAGTCCACATTTGCTGTTGTAGTTGTTGAGCAGTGAGTAATAAAACTGTTGTTTTGAATCACTCTCAGTGTTCAGTTTCACGGTGGCGCAGCGGTTAGCGCTCTGGCCTCTTAGCAAGAAGGTCCTGGGTTCGACTTCTATGTGAAGTTTGCATGTTCTCCCCGTGTCTGCGTAGGTTTCCTCCGGGTACTCCAGTTTCCTCCTACAACTAAAAACATGTCCAATGTGCCTCCCCTCCCCAGGACTACAGATGTAAATTAGCTGTAAGCTACAATCTGGTTCGTTAGTGGGTGTGGCCTTTGATGCCGACTGTATCTAAGTTAAGTTACTTCTTGTAATACTGCTGCGATATCCTAAAAAGGGTTGTAATATGCAGCGGAGGGATATATTCAAAACATAAAAATATGCTATCTAAAGCTATCTGACAGTTATATCCTCGCAATGGAATAACTTAGGTCTAGTTTGTGTTCTTGCCTCTAGCTAGCTAGTGGATAGCTAGCTAGTTAAACATTAGTCTTACCTTTGAGCAGCTTTGTTATGTTCGATACATTTAGCTGGGACTCAGAGTAGGGCCGATCACACTGTTTAATCCAATGTAGGCACTGCTCCAGTTGTCTCCGGTCACTGTTAGCTAAATCAAGGTCTCAAAGGCTGACCAGTGTTGCCAGAAGCATTATCAAAATAATCAATTACAGTATTTGGAACATTTTGTGTTGCTGCAAAACATGTGTTGATAATTTTGGAACATTTTAAGATTATTTTTAAATGTAAATGTGTAAAAAAAAAAAAAAAAAAAAACATGATATGCCCAAAGTCGCTAATAAAAAGTGAACTTGGCAAGTGTTTTTGAGCCACTGAATCTTAACTTTTATCACAATATTGCTTAGCCCTACTTTTAACTTGATTTAAAATTCTAGCACATTTGATCACAATGCACTTTCCCCACTGTTGACAATTGCATACAAGTAGATGTATCTCAATATTACATTACATTTAGTACTTAGATTAAGCTTTATTGCAGCCTGCCTCATTGTGTAGTTATTTGAACACCTTACTTTCCAAGTGCAATGCAAAATGTGAATTATAATACATTTGAAAAGATAAAAACTAGCTTTGAACAAACCCACAACAGCTGTTTATGTACTCTGTAGCTTACTTGAAACATTCTAGATAAATGGTCGCGAACTGGAAACCGTTCTCACTTGTTTCTGTGTGTGTGTAGGAAAAGCAGCAGACGCCCAGTAAGAGGGGCTGGGAGGGCATCCGGAAGCCCCACTCTCCCCCCTCCTGGGTGCGTAAGGACCTGGAGACCGTGGCCGCCTCCCCCCTGGAGCTGCAGACGGTGGAGTGGGAGAAGAACAGCGCCACCATCCCTCTGGTGGGACAGGAAATCATGGACCTGCAAACGGAGGTGTAAGAAACTGAAATAATAATCCACCAAAACGAAAGCCGGACGGGCGGAGCGGAGCAGCAGATGAACTGTAACTGCCCCGCGCCGTCCAACGATTTCAGGAAAAGATAGATTGTGAACGCAGCGTCTACTTCTGTGTCACGTTTTTGCTTACGACAAAGGACAAAATGAACTCAAACGCGATCGCAATGAAACCCATACAGTGTTTACTTCTTGTATTAAAGGAGACCTATTCTGTAAAGTCCACTTTTTTTGAAATATCGAGATATTCTATCATGTCAAATGAACAATTATTTGGTTTGTGGTTTTGAATTGAAAAATAATTTCTCTACTAAATGCTGCTTTTAGCTTGTTTTTAAAACACGGTGGGTGCAGCGGTTAGCACTCTGGCCTCATAGCAAGAAGGTCCTGGGTTCGACTCCCGTGCCGCCCGGGGCCTTTCTATGTGAAGTTTGCATGTTCTCCCGTGTCTGCGTAGGTTTCCTCCGGGTACTCCGGTTTCCTCCTACAACTAAAAACATGTCCATTAATGCCTCCCCTGACCCTTCCCCCAGGGCTCTAACCCTAACCCTCTGAATCTCATTGGGACTTCCTTGGTTAAATAAAGGTCAATTAAAATGCTAGGCCAGGCATGTCCAAACTGCAACCCGAGGGCCAAATGTGACCCTTTGGACCATTTTTTTTGGCCAAATGTGGTACTCAGACTTATTGCTAGATTGGCTCAAATTACAAAAATCTAGTTTTTAATGTGAAATTTGTGCAATTCTTTTATCATAATTGAAATAACTGTTTTTGTTTTTTTTTACGTGAGATAGACCTAAAATATTTAACGCTTTATTAAAAGTATGGTGGTTCATTAACATTAGGTCAAAGGCAAAATTTTGAATGATTCACTTAAAAAATTGATAGGTCGCGGTCTCAACTTTTAATCTTGGATGCACTCAGCGCTGTGTGGTAGTTCTAGCCAATCACAACGTGGTAAATGCACGAGGTAGAGTGGGAGGTGTCGCCCACTACAGTCTCTATTTTAAAGATAAAGGTTGTCTCTGTTAATGAAATGTGTTTAACTTTTACTTACCAAAAATAACAAGCCACACTTTTTATGTGTCTGAACCAGATAAGCCTGCTTGGTTTATTGGCCTATTACTTCTGCCGGTCAAGCTGACTGGAGACATTTATTTTTTCCGTACAAGGGCACATTTTATAACCACTGAACTATTAAATTAAAAATAAAACTTTTTTGAAAAGACATTTAACTTTATACTTTTTTTAATAATATATAATACTCTTAATATTATGTAAATTTAAGAAATAAATTGTGATCTATTCCAAAGCCAAGTACATTATAATATGATCCTCCGCTCCATATAGGTTTCTAAATGCGGCCGTCTGTGAAAAAATTTTGGACACTCCTGGCCAAGGCAAAATCTAATCAAAAAACAAGATTGATCAATCTAAGGAATAAAATTGAGATGATATTTGTTTTCCGAGATTGCCCAACCCTAAGTTCCAACCAAAAATATGATTTAAAGCAGAACTTAGCAACACTTTTACTTGGTTAAATGTGTTTGGAAGTCTGCGCGGTGATGGTCACATATATTTTGGGGCATTTGAAGCGCATGTCGTTGTCTCCGGCAACACATTCACAACCAGAATTTATGTCTAGAGAAACTGATTCTTTGTCTTTTATTTAGCAGTGTAAAATCTGTTTAGATGTGTTTTTGCTGACTTCTTTCTATGTTAAAACTGCGCACAAATGAGAAAAGAAACAAATAATGTAAAATTTTAATTCAGCTGGCTGGTTTAATTACCCATAAGAGCAACAGGAAGACCACTACCGCTGAAGTTGCTTGGTTCTGCTTTAAAATCTGAGCTAATTTTACAACCTGTTTCTGTTTTTAAGCCTTTTGTGTTTTACAATGAACAAACTGTAAATTACGGATTTTTTTTTTTTTTTTTTTACTTAACACATTAAAAAGAACACAATAGGTCTCCTTTAAATGGTCTTACTTAACTACCATTGTTCACTATGTTGTTTTTTTTCTATTTGTTTGCAAAGTTGCGCTGTGTTTCTGCTTTCTTAAACAAATCCATCTCGAAAACTAGAAAGAAGAGGCTGTCTGCTGTGTTTCAACAATACAATCTTCACCGGCTTCTTCTTTTTTGGACAAAGATGTGACTGTTTGGCTTGCAGAAAGGACGTCTGCAGGTTGCCTTCTCAACACCAGACACGCTAAGAGACGCTACGGAGCTCACCCAAAATATGCTCAGCGCTCGAACGAAACGCCTCTACGGGGAAAAAAAAAATTGTTAACAAACCTTGCGTACTTACTGACCAGACTTGTAACGATAAGTGCGTCCAACGAGAGCCAAGAATGACCGTGTACTAGCAGGCTTGGTACTAAAAATACACACTGGAGGACTGTGTCTGAATGCGTGGAAGAGAAAATGGAAAATGACTTTAGATCTATAAATATAGCTGGGTGAAAATGGAAGTGTTGATGCAAAGATGGAGGAGAAAGCACAAGGCTCAAACGGAGTCCTTATGTACAGCAATGTAATTAATTCAACAGAGTTCTACAGAATGGATTTTAGCCTATAAATATCTTTCTTACTGTGCTTGGGGAATAGTCGTTCTCATAATTATAAATACGATCCACGTTTCTTCATCACGGCCCCGTCACGTCCCATTATCCGGGGTGTTATGTATCTCAAAGTAAACCGTGTGTGTTTTGATATCACCTCCAATCCCCCTTTTTCCCCGTTCAGAAATGTATTTGTCGAAAAAGAAAATTAAACTACGTACCTCTCATGAACTGTGACCCCAGCAGTAACCCGCCACCTCTTTTTATTTTCCCGGGGTCAGCTCTTTGTTAATGTACAGTTTTCAGAGCACAAAATGAATGTGTCTTATTTCTAATAAAAGCATATCTATATAATTACAGAGGTCTGATGTCGTGTGTTTTTTTGTCTGTGTTAAATGGTTGTTAGTTGTTACCTTTTGGGACTAAAACAGGAAGAAGAAGCTACAACTCTGGGACATGACTCAGATTTAACATATGGAAGATGTATTCAAGATGGCAGCGCCTATACTCATTGACAAATCTTTATTTCCTGAAAACAGTCGCCCACTATTTTGTTGTCAAAAATGTGATGTCATGATCAGTTCTGGCAGAGAACCTGATTTAGGCATTTTCAAAGTTTATGCAGTGAAAATAGAAATACCTGTAGGTGCCGTGTGAGCCATGCACGAGCAGTTTTAAGTCTCCAAAAATGTATTGACTCTTTGAGAGGACATTTTTCTTAGGCCCAACCCTAACCCATTCACATGGACACACAGAGTAGTGTTTTAGCTTGAACTAACCATAGAGTAATATAATGTCTGCATATAGCCTTAGCTCTGGTGGACTTTAAGGGCAAAACATGCACCGTTCTATACCCGACTGCAACAACCAAACAACAGACGTTTCACCAGCTGCACCTGGACCTATCATTTATCGATCACTTCGGTTTTCTGCATCAAATCTTCCAGCCTGACCCGGGCTCACACTGCAGACAATCCAGCACTCCGAAAGCGTTTAGTTGGTTTCAACTTTTGGAGGCCAGAGCTCACCACACATACAGGAAACCATTGGAGCGAGTGTAAAGTGCATCCAGTACATTTTTTAAAATATAATCTATTTTCGTATAGGTCAGTGTGTAGTACTGTCTGGGCCAGATTTATCAAGCGTTTGCTCATGTGCAAAGCAGGTTAGGGGGAGCAAAACCTTGGCAGAGATTACATTTTTCTATCTCACACACAGTAAAGGTGCAGAACTTAAGGTGGTTCACATCTGTTTTGTTTAGTATGATGTATGTGCATCTTCCAATATTGTGTGCAAAATGTTCATAAATAACCCATGATATTTTTCATTTTTGCACCCGCAATTTAGCACCTGGCTTGATAAATCAGGCCCGCTGTGTTTTTACCGTGGTGTAAATATTACATCATCTCCGCTGACACCTGGTTACAAAGCGTGTAGTAACGTGTCGTATCAGTCAACACCATGGATGATGAGAGGCTGATCACAGAACACCGGGAATCTGCCGTTTCTCCAGGTTGGAAGCAGAGCCTGTGGCTGCAGCAGCACTGCAGACCTCTGGAGCTAATGTGAGTCACCCATTGTGACTGCACTGGAGCTGGACTGGATGTAGTGTGAGCCCAGGGTAAGTCCTAACCAAGCTGAGCAAAACTACATGGAGAATGGGTTTCTGTTGTGTCACATTTTACACCAAAATATATATTGACTGAGTCTTTAGTATTCCCAATACAATACTCTTGACTAAACCATGAAACATTTTACAAAAGATGCTCTCAATTTTGACTTATATCCTGATTACAGCATCTTGTTAAACACATGCATATTCATATAATTTATTTTTTTATTTACTGACTAAAAGTGTCTTTAAATAATGATTAAGTACTTTTTTAAACTGATGATCACATCAAGGAAGAAAACTAAATTTAATCTGTAATAGGCCAATGTGATCAGTTTCAATTAAACATTCACACACAATTTTACCTTCAAAGATTTCAGATTTAGTGTTCACTAAAATTAGGTTTTATTGAGCGAAAACTCTTACTAAACCACTGAGAGAGGGATGCTGCACAAAGGTCCTAAACGCATTTTGTCAGTAACTTTGAGGTCTGTTTAGATTTTCTTTTTTTCCATTTGTGAAATAAGAATATCATCATTCCTCAGGTTATTCCCAAAACTAACTGAATTATTCTCTTTGAGTTATTATTTTGTCACCACCTTTACTTTTCTTCATCATCAAAGCTAATCTGAAATAATTTGTATTAACAGAGTCAACTTCAAAGTCACGATGTTCCCTCCAGACTCTCATCGTCATTAAATAAAGCGCCTGTCAAAGTCAACAGTGAGCTATTTCTACCAACATCACACTTTCCCAGTGCCACAGTAACTCAGTGTTCTTGCTAACAATGCTAGATAACCTTTAGCTGATATTTTCTTTGTGTCAGTTGGTTTTCTCTTCACCTTCTGAACTCTTGACTCCGTTTGAACTGCCCATTGCCATCACTTCATTTCATCATCTCATTTTGGACCAGCCAGGCCACCGTAGCGCACAGAGGAGAGCGACTCGTAGCATCATTAGCGTCCATCCAAACGCATTAGCCACATGTCGTTAATGCGATCATCAGCTAGCGTTAGCCGTGTACTAGCTTGTGTCATGTGGTGAGCGTGAGAGAGAAACAGAAAAACCACCTTAGCAGAAAAAATATTGAAGCTGAAACCATTTTTTTTTATAAAGCAGAACCGATCACTAAGCAACTTCAGTGATAGTGCTCCCCCTACAGCTCTCTTGTGCAACTACACTAGCCTATCAAATCGAAACTAAACATTATTATATTGAGATTATATAGACAGATTTTTATTTTGTTTTACTTGATTTTTGTGTATTTTTATCATTGAAATAAGGCAACAAAAACACATCAGGTTTATCGGGTCATGTTTTCACGCCTTTGTGTTACAAAAACGTAAAAGAACCAAATGTTGGTAGAAACCACTTGGTGACATTTTCTTTGGGTTTAACATACTGTATAAAGCCCATATCTTGAACTTTACCTATTTTAGTAACTTGAAGCCTAAACTTACTGGTTAAACCCAAAGAAAATGTTGCCACGTGGCTTCAACTAAAATCTGTGGTTTCAGTTACGTTTTGGCTTTTCGTAACACATTTACATAAAAAAGACATAAAAATGTGCTCATCGCCAATGCTTAGTAAATCTAGGTTTTCTTCGGAAACTGTGTTGCCCTAAATGCATTATGCAACCATCACAAAAACTTTTAAAGACATGTTTTGCTTAGTTCTGACTCACAGTAAGTGCAGCTTAAGTTACACAATTTTTGCTTTAACTAAAACGCCTGATCGAAATCATCTCAAATTTAAATGTAAGCTGTTTCTGTAGCTTTTGGAGCAAAAACATTTTTGCTGGACACTGTGAAGCAGAGGATTTGAAGTTTTAGCCTCTTGGGGTATTTTTTTGCCCTCTCCAGGTGGGTGGAGAGTCCTTGCCTCAAGTGGAGGAGTTCAAGTATCTCGGGGTCTTGTTCACGAGTGAGGGAAGGATGGAGCGTGAGATTGACAGGCGGATCAGTGCAGCGTCTGCAGTGATGCAGTCGCTGTATCAGACCGTTGTGGTGAAGAAGGAGCTGAGTCGAAAGGCAAAGCTCTCGATTTACCGCTCAATCTTCGTTCCAACCCTCACCTATGGTCATGAGCTTTGGGTAATGACCGAAAGGACAAGATTGCAAATACAAGCGGTCGAAATGAGTTTTCTCCGCAGAGTGGCTGGGCGCTCCCTTAGAGATAGGGTGAGAAGAAGGAGCTCGGAGTAGAGCCGCTGCTCCTCCACATCGAGAGGGGCCAGCTGAGGTGGCTCGGGCATCTGTTCCGGATGCCTCCTGGACGCCTCCCCGGGAGGCGTTACGGGCATGTCCCACTGGGAGGAGGCCAAGGGGAAGACCCAGGACACGCTGGAAGGACTATGTCTCTGGTCTGTCCTGGGAACGCCTCGGGATCTTCCCGGAAGAGCTGGAGGAGGTGTGTGTGGACAGGGAAGTCTGGGCGTCCTTACTCAGACTGCTGCCCCCGCGACCCGACCCCGGCTAAAGTGGAAGAAAATGGATGGATGGGATGTTTTTTGTTTTTTGAGCTTCAAGTAAAAATTGATTCTGATCCATCCCAGAATGGCTGAATTGACTGTAAATGAGAGGGTTCCTATGTAAGTCTATCTTTAGCTGGTCAGGGAGCTTGACAAAAGTGATTTAATTGTTTTTGTTTTGTTTTTTAAGCTTATATGGGGTTAAAATTGGTATATCTCCAGCTGCTGTATATATGCTATATTGCTAAATTTATTCTTTGAAATAGAAATGGTGGCCTGACCTAGAAATCCCGATCCAACGAGAAATCTTCTCTTTGGGAAAATAAAATTTAACCTTGATCTAGCCATCCACAAGTGTATGTTGTTAGCATACACTGTAGATGTCATGTTTGCTACTAAACGTGGCACATTTAGTTTGTAGAAACTTAAGTTCTGTAAACATCCAGCCTCAGCAACAGTCACTCAAATGACAAGTACTTTTGGTTAAATTAAACCAATCAACAGCTAAATATGCTTGATCTGATTTGAACAAGGTAAGCTACTATCTTCGATGGGTATCCTATCCCTTTGAACCACATCGAAAAGAATACAGCGACTCTTTTTTAAGTTAATTTAAGTCATTTTCGTGAGGAGATGCGAGCAACACCTGAGTGACATTTGTTTCTTTCCCCAAACACGTCTGTTTTTAGCCGTTCCCACACTTCCAGAGTCAGTGAGGTCAGTGACAACACCGCAATGACAAATGCCACATGACAGCAGACATATTGTAGAATGCGCGTGTTTAATCAGGCCTGCTCTGGTTGTAAGTTCTCATTTGGAGTAGAAGAGCACAGAGAGCACACTGAAGTTCACCTTTTATTATGAGGTAGTTGTTTGAATCGATCGGAAACTGTTATTGAAATAAAATGTTTACGTATGAATCATGCCACAAGTTACTATGTCTGCTGTAAACCCCTAATGTTCTATTTTGACTTCTCTAAAGATAAGCTTGGCTACTTTGTACACAAAATCAGTAAACCAGTCTGAAGCCGGCGTAGTGCCTGTAACAGACCAGAGTGGTGTCACGCACAAAACTAGAGGAAGACTTGACACTGAGCATGCGCAGAAAAGTTGCTGAATGTAAACAGAATTATTTTAAACTTGGCAAACATTCTGAATGAACAACGTGGATCTAAAACCTACAGAAGAGACACAGAAAGTGGACTTATGCTTCAGAGTCTTTGGAATATTTTGACAAAGATTCTAAATGGATTTAACAAAGATTGTAGTGGATTTTATTAATTTTTCCGTCTCTTCTGTGGTTTATGGTGCAATAGTGAACATCATGTAAAGGTCAGTACATTCGTGAGACGTGACTCTGGGGCAGTGATGTCATCATGAAAAAAAAAAAAAAAAAGTTAAGATACAGCGTATTTGCAAAGACGCTAAACCAAAATCTTTTCACTCTGGGACCTGGTTTCAGAAATGCTCGTAGTTTCTGCTTCAAGGTGAACAATTCTGAAACGCCTGAGCTTGGCTCGTGTGGACAAGGCCTAAGATTCAAAGATTTTTTTTATTCTAGGTGTAGAATAAACACACACGAACATAGTTAGCATTCATATTAGCTTCTTGCATTGTCTTTTCTTTGAGCACATTTCTATAAACAACCCTCTGTTTTCTTCATTCGTTGACAGTTTGGGCTGCACACTGTAGCCTTTCTTAGAAGTGTCTGCTGTCAGCTGGTTTAAAGGTTTTGTGCAGTGTTCCAACTCAACTTGGGACCAGAAGTTACATTAACTGATGATTCTACGTTATTAACAGTTGTATTTTGTTTTGGTGGAAAATTTCGAAGGCGTTCTGTCATTTTGACAGGTTGAATATTTACAAATAACCTACGCTGATTTGGTAGCTGCATCTTGACCGAACACAAGCTCTCCTGCTCTCCCAAATTTAAGACACATTGAAGGACACATGGAAATAGCACATGGAGTTTGGGCAAAATAAACTGGATTTAGCGAAAAGTGGAAATACAGTATGTGGAACTTAGTGCTTCAGTTACATTGTGATTGTTGAATGTCAAATGGACTCAATCATTTTTGTAGATGCTTTAATGATATTTTAAAGACCTATTTATGCAGAGTTCAGTCATTTTTGTTATGCATCTTATGCTTCATGCCTGTGGCCCCAGGGCTTCTGTGCAAACTCCGAAAACAACAACAAAAAAACGAAAAATACTCAACAAAAATCTCAACAAATAAAAATACATCGGGATGGATTTTTTTGGCGGGATTGTGTTCGTGATGGGTTGGAATTATGTCGAGAGTAACAACTTTTCTAAAGCAAAAACTTACAGAGAGGATTATCAGAAGCCCTAATGAACATATTCTGTTTAAATTGTGCTTCATCGCTTCATCTCTGTTTGGTGATTGGCTGATTGTACTTCCAACTGCAACCAAACCCAAGGCTTGAGATTGTGCTCAAAAGCAGGATTCATCAACAAGAAGCTACAGCAACGAAAAATGACAAAACTCAATTTTTTTCTATGCACATGTAACTTTTGCTTTACAGTATGTTCCCTTCTGATCTCGGCTGCTGTCTACCGCACTCGTGTTGGGTCAGTGTTGATGTGTCCTCTCTGAGCAGGCGTGGGACAGCTGCAGCGGGCCGACCCTGACTGGAGCTGCCGTAATGCAGAAGACGAGGACGCGCCCCCCGGGCTGCCTGTCCTCGCTCATCTGTTAATATTTCAGGACGGAGAGCTAATTTATGCAGACATCTGTTTTTGGAGCAGAGTTTTTACAAGTCCGTGGTAAAGCTGTGATGAGAGGCTCCAGCTGCAGACTGATTAGACGGATTTTTGATACAAGGACAAATCCAACACTGAAGACACACACATAAACACAGGCATATGTCCAGTTGTCGCTCCGAGAAGTGTCTGAGGATTTGAACTGCATCAAGACTAAATGAATTCTTCCACTTAAAGCGTATTGTGGTTGACAGATGTCTAACAATTACAGCCGTAAAAAAATTAGGACACCCCAAGCTCGGTCTCATGAAAATGTGTGTCTGTACTTAAGGAAAAATGTGTGTCTGTACTTAAGGAAAAATGTGTGTCTATACTTCAGTGAAAAATGTGTGTCTATACTTCAGGAAAAATGTGTGTCTATACTTTCAAGAAAAAAGTCTGGAAGTAGAAGTGGAGGGCTTTCAAAACAACTGCTAGCATACCCAGGTCTGATAGTTTTCTTCTGTATCAGACAAATAAAAGCAAGAGATGCTTCATTATGAAACTTGTTTAACTTCCATCTTTGTCAGAGGCGTCATGTGTCGTCTGCTGACATGTACAGTATTCTCAGCTGTTGTTCCCAGCCGCAGACCTCTTGAGTCTACTGGCTGACAATGCACCTGCCTGCTGGCTGGTTGTTGAACAGAGGAACATTACTTCGTCTCGATACAAAGTGGGTTTTCACTTTAGTCCTGACTCTGGTCCGTGTTTAGTCCTGACTCTGGTCCATGTTTAGTCCTGACTCTGGTCCGTGTTTAGTCCTGACTCTGGTCCATGTTTAGTCCTGACTCTGGTCCGTGTTTAGTCCTGACTCTGGGCACCAGCAGGATGCCGGTCCCTGAAGTCCTCAGAGTCTGAGATGGTTCATGAGGCACTGACCTGTTAGAGATGTTCTTTGGTGCTAGTGCATGGGGAGACTTTAAAGTCTATTCTGTGAGCCACAGAAGCCACTGCAGAGACCTAAGCACAGGACTAATGTGATGGTACTTCCTGGTTCTGGTCAGGACTAATGTGATGGTACTTCCTGGTTCTGGTCAGGACTAATGTGATGGTCTTCCTGGTTCTGCTCAGGGCCCGAGCAGCAGCGTTCTGGATGTACTGCAGCTGTTTTACAGCTCAAGGATCCACTTACCCAAAATACAACAACAATCTGCTCTTGCTGTTCCACTGTGGCTCCTGACCAGGCCCAGTCTTGCTTAGTTTCTGAGATCTGATGAGAACAGGCTTTGTCAAACAGGTAAGGCCTAGTGCCTTACAGCTTGAAAAAAAAATAGTGTATTAATTCATTTATTTAAGTATTTCAATTGAAACTGCCTCACTTTTTGGTATGTTCGCAAGTAGGATCCTTGTTTGCTTTCCACGCACATGCTGTACATTTTAATCTTCAAAATACCAACGCTCAGACGTCCAAACCGGTGAATGATACATTCTATCTTTCCAAATGAAACAGAGGGCGTATGTTTGTCCTCACCTGTCGTCTGCCTGTCCACAGCTCTGCAGCCGGTCCTGTCGCTGCGGCTGGTTATTACTGAGATAAGACACGAGCTTATCTCCGCACCACTCGCAGTCACACAGCTCGCCGCCTTTATTGGACAGCGGCCATTTTAATCTGCAGCCCCACATCAGCAGAGCAGCGTCGCTCATCTCCACCAGATACAGTTGGAGGAATATTGTTTGTATGTAAATGCGTTATTGTTCACATTTAGATATTGAACCAAAATGACGAGTTTTGTTTTCATCTGAGAGCAGTAACACAGGCCCAGTGCTTAGTTTTCAGTCTTGAGTTATAAAATGGCTAGTTTGATGCATAGCTTGTTTTGTGTCACTTTGTAAATCATCTGACATCCAAAGGGTCAGTTTGCGGATATATTTTTTTACTGAGGTAAATTTGCATCATAAAAATACAAAATCAAATTAATATTTGACTCAAGGTCAAAGGAGAGAACATATACAGTACAGTCTGATATCTCAACTCAAACACATTCTCTCTGCTCACTGATTGGCCAACTGTACTTCCTGCTTTTCAGGTCCAGTCAGTATTCCTGATCTAGTAACTGGAGTGAAATGAGACATTGGGTGGCATCAGTCTGGCTAAAACATTACCTGAGGCCACTAAGACTTTTATTTATTTTATTTTATACATTATTAGAAATGTTAAAGAACACTAGATGAGACCTTGTCCCTGAGACAGGTTAAGGGCGATTTATACTTCAGTATCGTGTTAGTGCTTTTCTCGTGCTCCTACGCACAAAAGTCATACAGCGTCCAAACGCACAGTTGATCAGTGATCTAGATGTGATTGGTTTAACTGAGGAGACACACCTGGAACCTGATTGGCTCTGAAGAGAAGACTCTGCGAGGACTTGAGCATGACTGACCTGACGGAGATCTCCGGGGAAGAATAAATCTCTCTTTAATCATGGTTTCTGTTTCTACTTCAGAGTGCTTGCAGGGGTTTGCAACATTCACACAATTCACACACAAGTTTTCTTAACAATCAAGTCAAAATTAGGTGTCCAAATCTCTTCCACAGAGAAGAGAACTTCAAAATATTTATACTGCTGTCTGTTGCTTTTCACATTTTTACAGTGAAAAGCAGAGAAGAGCCATATCTCATGATATATGTGAACTCAAGATAATCCATCTGACCTTGCCCTGGTTTCGTGTGCGACGTGGCGAGTTAACGGTCCAATCACATCGCAGCAGGGAGGGTTGAGGAGGGTTGGTTTCAACGACGACAGAAAGCACGCCTGAATCAAACAAAACAAAGATGGCGGCTCTCGTGGATGTACGTGTTTCTGCTGCGTTTGATTCTGTTTTAGCAGAAATACGGAGAGCAGAGAGGTGTGTGATGATATTACGATTCATTGCAATGATTGGTTAAATTTGCATGCCCTTATATTATATTTTTAAAGTATTTTTTTATCATAGCTAATATTTTTTTCTTTTATACAATTACTTTATTAATGTTATATGTTGCACATTACCACCGAAGCAAGTTCCTAGTTTGTGAATTTTGTAACTCAATGACAATGGCAATAAAATCTTTTCTGATTTCAGATTTTTCTGATTTCTGGTTAAATTTCCCACCTTTTCCAGATGATTACTGTGGAAGAACTCAAATCGAAGGTCAACACATAAAAAAATGGTAAATGGTCTCTATTCATAAAGCACTTTTCTACCTTTCCAGGCACTCAAAGCGCTTTACAATCTAGTATCCACTCACCCAGTGTAACAGATACTGAGGCAGTGTGGGTTAAGTGTCTTGCCCAAGGACAATAACAACAATCTACTCCTGTCATCCCACTGTGGCTCCTGTGTTCCAGCGGTCTCCCATCCAAGTACTAATCAGGCCCTGACTTGCTTAGCTTCTGAGATCTGATCGGATCAGGCTTTGACAAACAGGTATGGCCATCCTTCCAGCGTGAGCCAGTTTAGTGACACCAGGCTCACACTGACTCCAGTCCAGATCCAGATCCAGACCTGTCTGGGTTCGGTAGTCACGTATCACGCATGTGTATGTATGGATTCTGATGGCCTTGTGACATTACGATAGTTTGTGTAAACAAAGAACATTTTGTTTTGGGCTTATTTCATGTCTGTTGGATTTTTCGACATACAATACCTACTCTGTCTGTTTGTTTTTTTGCTGTTGTTATAAATGTATTTGTGTAATATGACAGTCAAGCTCGAAATAAAAAAGATTGATTGATTGACAATGGGGGTGCACTTTAGCAGAGTGGTTAGAGCTCTGGCTTCTCAATAAGGAGGACGTGGGTTCGACTCCCGGGTCGAACCATATCAACATCTCATGATCTCTCTGGGTGGAGTTTGCATGTTCTCCCCGTGTCACCGTGGGTTTTCTCCGGGTACTCCGGTTTCCTCCACCTCCAAAGACATGCATGTTTAGGTTAATTGGGCATCACTGTAAATTCCCTTAGTGAGTGAATGAGAGAGTGAATGTTTGTCTGTCTAACCCTGCGACAAGTTGGCCACTGTCCAGGGTGTTCCCCACCTAAGGCCCAAAGTCACTGGGATAGGCTCCAGTCACTCGCGACCCCTAACGGGATTAAGCAGTAGAAAATGAATGAATGAATGATTGACAATGGATAAGCCCAGGACGTTTATTTACATCCTCTGTATTGTCGCGTTCATGTCAAACATGTTGTTGCATTTGTTACAGTAGTAGTAACGTAATTATTTTCTTTTGAAAACCACAGAATTCACTTCACTCGCCTGGTTTCCTGTTTGTGGTGTCTTGTTTTCACAACTTCACCAAAAAGTTCTCCGGAGCACACCGGCAGACCAGAAAAAGTTCCTTTCAACTGAAAAAATCAACCGTGCGGCTCGTTGTGTGAGAGCCTCATTACTTTTCAAAAATCGAAAAGCTTCTGTACGCCGGACCGGAGTTTGGACTGGATGCAGTGTGAGCCCGCTGTGAAGAGTGGTATATGTGTGAATAGAGCTGTGCACTATGTCGAATTTTAGATAATATCATGAATGTTGTTTTTAAGATATGCAAACATTTATATCGAGTATATCGTGCTGTAAAAACATGCCACAAAAGTGCAAATTTAGAATAAAATAATAAATAAATGATACTATCAACTGTTGAACATCTAGTTGAACATGTGTGATCCACTATAGTTCTAAATGTTAAAACATAACACACGTCTTCTGTGATTAAAAACTGCACTGAACAAATACATAAAACATTGACTTGTTGTATTTTGCAAACAAACATGTATATCACAGTGTGGGACCACTTTGCAGTCACTGGCTGTTTGAGAGAGTCATTATAACACAATACATTCTGCTGTCGATGATGTGATGTACACACTAATTACTGTAAATCTAATCAGGAGGAAAAAGCCTAGATCCAATTACACGGACAGAAGCAGCTCCTCTTCTGCTTGGAGCATCGTGTGTAATCTTCTCAGTCCCTCAACCTCAACAAGAAAATCAATACGCTGATAAAAATAGCCACAGGAGCCAGTTATCATCTACATACAAACGGCAGAAGAGAGAATGAAACTCTGCATGTCTGTGGGAGAGCCTGGAGTCATACAGTGAATGGAACTTGATCTCAAATCAGGAGGAGGCTGCCAGGAATCTGCACAAATGTGAACCGATCCAGTTGGACGTTCATTGGTTTAATATTACAGCACAGTGCAGTCAACTATATATGGCACAGAGTATGTATTCTATATGTGTCTCAATTTGAAAGAAACAGAAACTAAACTCTATGAGTGAGCCGGGTCAGGCACAGACGATGTTCAGACTTATCTTTATTTAGACAGCTACAAAATAAAAGAAATATTATACAATCATCCCGTTTTTTAAACAACCAAACCACTAGTTTTCTCATCTGTTTCGTAAATCAAGTCACAGAATCTGTGAGAATCTCTCTGGTATCAGGAGAGTTCACTGGGTAAAAGGGTAAGAACCTGCGCCAGAGGGACAGAAGTGTGCTGGTTGCCTTGGTAATGAGTTTATTACTGTCGCTAATCGAGCCTAACCAGTTATATTTTCTTACCTTAACCTTTTTCCTAAACTTAGCCGTTCTCCTAAACTTAATGACCGTCTCCCCGGACCCGACTGTCAAGCATTTACCAAGACCAGTTTTTAAGAATCTTATGTTGTTAAATAAAAACTTTGTGTCTAAATTGTTATTTAAATTAAAAAAACACTTTTTGTCATTTAGATGCCTTTGTTGCACGAAATAATTTATAAAAATCTGTATACTTACTTTAAATGAGGCTGCAAAACAGTTTATTATTTAGCCTGGAGGAGCCCAAACACGTCTGTTTCCGCAGAAAAGCTGTTCTTTTAGCTGATTTTTATTTTTTGGTAGCACTTTAAAAGACCACCACGGTACCTACCAGTTAATTACCGTGTCACTTACTATAGTCTAGGTACTTTACAGTTTGTACACTATAGTATGTACTACGTGGTACTGTGGTATATACATGGTACCTAAGGGTTCTGGATACTTGTACCAGCAGTTACTGGTACATAACACTGATAGTTACTGGTACTAACAGAGTTAGTAACTTACAGTACTTTAGTGGTACTATACTGGTACAATCCTACACTAGCAGTACATTGCGCACTTACACTTTAATACTTGTGCACACCTTTGTTCAGGTGGTATTATGGTACCAAATGAAAGTACCATTGTAAGTACCAGTAACTATCAGTGTTATGTACCAGTAACTGCTGGTACAAGTACCACTCAAAGTACCACTCTAGGTACCAGTGTAAGTACCACTGTAAGTACTAGAGTAAATACTACTAAGTGTTATTGTTAGATACTAGTAAGTGACACGGTAATTAACTGGTAGGTAACGTGGTGGTCTTTTAAAGTGCTACCTTTTTTTTTTTTTTTTTTTTTCATTTTATGGCATAAAATGTATTCATCTTCATTCAAGTCTTGCTACTGAATTGTGTAGATGACCTTTCACCTCCAGAAAGTTACACAGTGCACTTTTAAGTGTCAGCTCATCACTTTCATGTCCTGTGAAAGGTTTGTTATTGGTTGTTATAGAAACTATACTTGATCCAGCAAAAGGGAAAGTTTGTCTGGCTGTGATTTTGTGCTGAGCTGATGCATGAGCAGATGATGCCTTCAGGGCCTGCCTAAAGCTGGGACATTTGAGCTTTCTTTACATGCCATCAACCAACTGTTCTCAGTTATTAAATATAGCTTCATTAACCCCTAACCCTAAAGCAAGAGGACTTGTGTGGCAGAAACACAAGTCTGTTCGTTACAGTCTTTTACAGAACTCATCTGTTACTAACCATTTTGTCTGTGGTCTGAGCTACAGCAAATTTGATTATTTGAACAGAATTGTACTTGTTCTCACGTCAGTGCTTCGGTCCTGCACTCCTTCAAGCTCTCACACGTGTGTTAGGTTTGAACACTTTTTTCCCCATTATTATTATTTCTTTACCCTATTTTTCTATATTAGCTTTTCTAGATTAGTTTTTGTCTTTTTCTATTTTTGATGGTTACTTTTTAGGTTTTGTTTGGTGCTCGGGCGTGTCTTTAAAAGACGTGTAGCGGTCCTATCCTCTCTCCGCCCTGCTCGTCCACACCCCTGTGCGCTCGCGCCCGATGCGCACAGCCTCTGTGAGGAGGCTGCTGCACCTCAGCGGGCACATGGCCTGCTTGGTTTGTTTTTTCTCTTTTTGACATTTTTCTAAGTTAACCTTATTTTTGTTTGGCCTGGTGGGACCATCCTTGGCAAAGCAATGCATTCGCTTTTCGTTTAATAGACTTAGTTTGTTTTATAGTTCAGGGCTGGTGACACCGGCTTCTTCGGCCTGTACAGGGTTGGCCGGTGCCCAGCTTTTTGTTCTTTTTTGCCGGCCCACCAGTCCGGTTTTATTTGTTACTTTTTAGTATTTTTGGGCACGGGTTTTATCTAGGAGTTTTATTTTCCTTTTCTGAAATAATAAAAAAACATTTAAAATAAACACAAAAGAAGAAGAATTAAAGGAAAAAACTGAATTCTAAATCAAAATATTTCTTGAACTCCTAATTTTGTGTCTCGTGTCAACAACATCATCATATTGTCCTTTCTTCTGTCTGCTGACTTGACTCTTCGCTCGTGTCTGTCCACCCTGCCCCCTGCTGGACACGTTAGGACTCATCTGTTCCACTGGAGCAGCAGTTGTTGACGCTCCGGGGGGACACGTGCTGCTCTCAGGGCAGGTCTAACATTTGTGAGAGCTCTGGGTGCCATGGCGACAGCACATTAATCACAGTCTGAAGCAAACCAGATCAATGTACAAGGCCCTGGCTCCACTCCGTCAAAGAGTCCCCCTGACAGGCACTAAATCAGCTCTGTTTGGGCGACAGTGGCAGCTTTAGTACAGGTCGGAGGAAAAGCTTGTCATAAACTCTTTACGATTAAGAATAAAACTCGCCAAAACACCATCTGACTTTTAGAATGACTAGTGAAGATGGAGAACTCTGGCACCTTCTGCTCCCAGTAATCTCATGCTCCTTGTGTCTAGTTCTCGGATAAGTTTCGGCAGCTTGGAAATTCCAGACTCTCCTCTGTACTAATGGTTGAACTAAATAACAAGGAACATTTCAAGTGTCCACTGGATTGTATTTCAAATGAACATCCTAATGAAAGCAACAATCCTGCTACATGATACTGTATGTATGTTGCTCTTGAATAGGACTTAGGGGAACATTTTAAAAGCTGCTTCACACCTTACGCAGTGCGTACACCTCTGCACCATTGTGCATAAACTGGAATCCACTTGTGCACCACCAACACCAAGTGTTCTCTAACCTGCATGTTATTGTGGGGAAACCAGAGTGCCTGAAGGAAACCCCAGACACAAGGAGGAACATGCAAGATCCACACAGAAAGGCCCAGTTCATTTCTGTGGTGGATGTCAAACTGTTTTATGACTAACAAAATCCTAACCCTAACCAATTCCAAACCCCAGAACAAAACTTACAACTTTTCAGTCACTTCAGATCTAAACTTAGCCATTAAACCCAATGAAAAGGTTCCTACGAGGCTTCAACCAAAACACCTGTCTATAACGCGGGGATCCCACTACACGCATCTGCACTCTGCTCCGCCCCGGTCCGCCTCCGAAAGTTGCCGCAGACCCCTCGCCCACTGTCTCCGCTCCAGTCCGCTCCGCAGGGCTGCGTTGCCCCGAGGAGTTCAAGAAGAGCATGCGCCAAAAACACGAGTTTGTGAAATATGACCTTCAACCTCGTTGAAAGTCAAATAACTATATCAGGAGCACAGACGACTCATGTGTTTCATGTGATCACAACAGAAAGACGTGCTTTCCTCCTCCGCTGAGGGTAAAGAGGCTGTTACGAGCACGAACTCAATAACGTTGTCCTGTTTATGTGTCAGTGACATAGTCTGTAGTGAACAGCCTGCTGTGTCCAAATATCAAAGAAACTTTATGTTAAACTACAAACTTTTCGTTATCTGATCAATACAAAGTACGTGCGGAGTGATTTTACTTTGTAAATCCGGACATAGTTCACTTTCTTTTTCCTGTTTGGTGCGTTTTGATTGGCGGAGATTGACTTGGCCGGACTCGGGTGGAGAAGAAAATAGCCTTGATGCGTATTTTGGTCGTACGGCGACGGAGCGACGGAGCTGAGGCGGAGCCCTGCGCAGCGCACACGGAGGATGTGGAACGGTCTTCATTCATTAAAACAGCTGCGCAGTTGATCCGGCAGTCGGAACGGAGCGGAGCGGAGCGGAGATGCATGTAGTGGGATAAGCCCGTAAGACGCTAAGAAAAAGTGTCTCTAATTGACCCTTTTCACAGCTTCAAATAGACATGATAAACAATAGATAACAGACACACACAAATGGGTTGAAATGTGCTCATGATCTGCTATTATCTTGTTGCAGCATAGGTCCACATTTCCCTGAGACTGTGTTGAGCTAGGTCAGGCATCACAGAACTGCAGACGGTTCCCCAAAATCAAGAGGTACAGTCATCCAATCAGTAAATCAAGTATTAACCTAAAACAGTGTTTCCCAACCAGGGGTACATGGAGCCCAGGGAAAGCATCCATTTACCGGAGGGTACTTGGGATGGTTTTGGATTTAAAAGAAAGGCATTGTAATGCTAAAGATGTTGTTTGCAACACATTTTCCATGTTAAGAGGCAGTTATTTGACACAGGATGAACCAAAACAATAAAATGCAATGGTTATAAAGGAATTAATAGAGGGATTTTCGGTCGACATCTCTTTCCGCCCTATTGCCCATGTGTTATGCAAAAAGAGTCACTCTTAGCTGGAGAAATTTCTTTGAATAAAACGAAACGAGACGAGAGCAGCTGTTTCAATCAGGTCTGAACCGGTCTGACAGACGTCTTCTGAAGCTTGAGACAGTGTTTTCTCGCCGATTCCTCACTCACCTGAATGTAACTTTTAAAGGTCGTAGGGTCAAATTTCATTCACAAATGTTGATTTAGCAGCATCACTTTTGTTTTCATACAGTGATAAACTGTTGTTGTTAGCCAATAACAGTGCTTTTTCAACTTTTTTCACTTTTTGTGTCTATGAAGGGTGACTCTTTCTGCTCGTTCACCGCCCATGTTGATGTTTACAGTCACTGAACACTGTTTATCATTGTGCTTTGAGGTTCATGACTGGTTGTAGGCGCCTCACTCATCACTGTGAGCTCTATGCCAAAGCCCAGTGGCCCTCACTTACAGTCAGACGGTACACCACTGAAGCTTCTGGTCTATAAAGCTCTCCTAGATATGGTTACAACTTATTTGTCTTCGCTTCTCCAAAGAGCTACAGTTTGCGCTCTAGTGGCATTTATCAGTTGCATGTTCCTCGTGTTCGAAAGTTGGGAAATCAAGCTTCTAGTTTCTCTGCTCCCTCTTCATGGAACTTACTTCAGACAGAAACTAAATATTTCGATCTTTTTTACTACAACAACAACAAGATTTATCTCTCAGTGCTTGTGCTTTTAGATTTATTAATGTGAACTTGTGTCCATAGCCACTGTTTAAATCATGCATTTCACTCTTTATTTTAACCTTGTGCTTTACACTAAATTAAATATAAATATTGTATTTTAGGTCTGTTTGAAATTGAAATGAATGGTCATGCATTGTAGTTTTAGTTATTGTGTATATAATGCTCTTGTCGTGTGCTGCTTGATCTCTTGGCCAGGTCCCCCTTGAAAAAGAGATCTCAATGGGTGCCTCCTGGTTAAATAAAGTTTAAAAAATAAATAAATAACATGGTAAATGGTCTCTATTTATATAGCGCTTTTCCACCTTTCAAGGCAAGTGTGTCTTAAGTGTCTTGCCCAAGGACACAACGACAATCCACTCTCGTTATCCCACTGTGGCTCCTGGTGTTCCAGCGGTCTCCCATCCAAGTACTAACCAGGCTCTAACTTGCTTAGCTTCTGAGATCTGACGGGATCAGGCTTTGACGAGCAGGTATGTTAAAATCAACACATGACATTGGGGCACTCCATGTGTGAGATCATGAGTAGGGGGTATTCAAGTTGCAGAAGGTTGGGAAGCTCTGACTTAGAATATGATATTTTACCTTTTAACTTGTTTTGTTGAAACAAAACCGGCTGATGCGTTCATGCTAGAACATCCTCAGCAAATACATTTTCATCACAAGAAAAGGTACATTTATTAAATCCCTTGTGTTTAGATTTACAATTGTATTTTGTTACTACATTTTGTTGATCATCTTCTTCCTCCGGTCTAAATGCAAACTCATTGGAGTTGCATTGCGGCTGAACGAGAGCCCCGCCCACTCAGCAGACACCTGTGTTGGTCTGGGACTGGCGCGTTGCTTTTGGAGTTGGACCCCTGAGAGTGAAGCTGCAGATGAACCGCCTCCTTTGGATAACTCCTAATGAATATTACAGCTCGCGTAATTACAAAAGCCATTAAAAACGAATCAACAGCAGTGCTTAGCTTACACACATAATCAGCTCTGCCATAAGTCGACTGTTGGTTTGAGACGCGCTGGCTGTAAAAGTATATGCCTGAAAATCACTGTGAGGAAATATTGCTTTCGTTTAAGTGTTGGTGTTAAACTGTATCGCAGCTGCATAAAATGAACTGTTCTCCATTCAGCCCAAACAGTAAAACATATAAAAATATCACCAGCAAGCTAAACACTCGGATCCTCATAAGTTCTAATAATAGGTTAGTTTAACTTTGCGTTTTTGTTTTGGCAGTGATACAGTCCATTAAAAGATCTGCTTTAGCCCAAATTTAAAACTGGAATGTTGCTCGTACAAATGTATTTTAAATATGGTTGCACTCAAAAAATCTAATCTTTAGGTTACGTTTGAGAACCACTGAGGAATCTTTAACTTGAGACGATTTTAAAATGGGACACAATCTCTGCAAGTAAAAGACATAAGAACACTTGGTAACATTTTACATGAATTCATTGATTATCATCGTTAATTCATGATGTGTTCACGAGGAATGATTCCATGAATTCATGGTGAATTATCATGAATTCTAGTGGTTTCATTAATTATTTAAATCATGAATTCCAAAGAACTAACATTAAAATCAGGTTAGTTACCCATGACTTTCATACTATGAATACAGGGAATTCATAGGTTCTACAAATATTTGAACCAAAAATAGTAATTCATTATGACTTTTGAAAGTCCTGCATGAACATCATGAACATCATGAATTTCTCTCACCATAGAAGAAACAGCACAGTGGCAGAGTGGATAAAAATCGGTTCTGCCGATATCGTGGCTGTGCCTTTAATTGGACATAATGAGACTATTTTACAGGGTGGTGTTGATCCATAATGTTTCATAATACTGGGCATTTTATTCAGATTAAGTTGTGACTTGTACTATAAACAACAGTTACATAACATAATATGACCAAATGTATTACGTTTTTATAAGAAAAAGAAGCAATTTCAGTCCTTTCACTGGTATCGGTTGATATCAAGTATCAGCAGATAGTTAAAGCCAAATATCAGGACCTATATCGGAACAGAAAAAGCTGGATCGCTGCATCCTTAATCCAAACATAACACAATCTAGCCTTAGGCCTTATCCACACGAAGACAAGACAACAATACGTTTCAAAACAATCTGCATAAACATGGATCTGTCTTAGGAATTGTAACAGACCAGAGTGTGGCGCTGTGACACCGACACAGAAAGTCACAAAACTAGAGCGACACGGTGGCGCAGCGGTTAGCGCTCTGGCCTCATAGCAAGAAGGTTCTGGGTTCGATTCCCAGTCGACCCGGGGCCTTTCTATGCGGAGTTTGCATGTTCTCCCCGTGTCTGCATAAGTTTCCTCCGGGTACTCCGGTTTCTCCTACAACTAAAAACTAAAAACATGTCCATTAGGGCCCCAGGGCTCCCCTGCAAAAGAGATTCTGAATCTCAGTGGGACTTCTCTGGTTACATAAAGGTCAATTAAAAATTAAATTAGAGGAAGACTTGACACTGAGCATGCGCAGAAACGTTGCTGAATGTAAACAGAAACTTAGCGTAGAATTTTTGAAACTGATCAAACATTCTAAATGAACAACATGGATCTACAACCTACAGAAGAGACACGGAAAGTGGATTTATGCTTCAGATTCTATGGAAGATTTTGACAAAGCTCCAAATGGATTTAATGGAGATTGTATTTATTTATTCCTTCTCTTCTGTGGTTTATGGTGCAATAGTGAACATATGTAAAGGTCTGTACATTCTGCAGATGAGACATGACTCTGGGGCAGTGATGTCATCATATACAGCATATACAGCGCAACTGTGAAATGCTAAACCGGAGTTTTGAAATCTTTTCACTCTGGGACCTGGTTTCAGATATATTGTCAGATGTGTGGTATTTGTTCTGAAACGCCTGAGCTTGGCTTCCTCTGGACATGGCCTTATTGGAAACCAACAAATAATATAGTCAGCTTACTTCAGAAACATGTAGAAAATAATGTCAACAAGAGACTTTTAACCAATAAAATGAGGCCAGTGCCACAAAAGGATAGCGCCATTCCAAAAAAAAAAACGTTGCTACTTGCACAATGCACCTTTAACAAGTTGAACAGCAGAACTTTTAAACAGGCAAAAAGTCCAGCAGGAAATCTACTAATGGCTAAAGGAATAGTGAAAATAGGTAGAGGCATTTTATTAATCCTGAATCGAGCTTGTATGATGTGCCCTGATCTCACCTCTTCACTGCGACTGGAGCGAGACCCTCTGCGACAGGAATACGCCGTACCCAGACGCCTCTCACCGTAATAACCCTGATTATGGAGCGCACAAATGATCTGAGTCAGTGGAAGAGTTTGTTGTCCGTAATGAGACGAGAAGGACCCGCGGCTGTTTCCTGAGCTTCTAATGACCACAGAGCTGCATACATATGTTCTGTGGGTACATACTGTCCACACCCACACACACTCCTGGAGAGAAAGGAATGTGCAGTCCAATAAAGCCACTATGATTCAATAGAGACTAGGGTTTGTGTTATTGTTCAAGAGCCTCAGACAAAGCAATTTTTGGAGAATGCACAACTTAACTATACACTGCATGCAGCTTTAAACGCAGGACTACAATTATATTCTGTGTAGCAAGTTTGGAAACAGATGAATTTGATGTTTGGAATTTCAAATGATATCCATTATCCTCACAGTCAGCCATGGCTATAATCCAAATTGTTTAAACCCTTAAGTAATAGGGCAAAAGCAATATAATGGTGGTGGAAGTAAAGACGAAAAAATGTATTTTTTCTGTATTTAAAGCTACGGTCACAATGACCCGTACGACCTGCTACGACCTCTCTGCGAACGATTTTTGTCTCATTTCTTACGTCATTCTTGAGGCGTTGTTACGAAAAACAGCGCTCGCAGCCCGTTCGTAAGTTCGTAGACAGGTCGATGGTCTTGTTAAAGATTTTCTACGACCAGTCTACGAACGCAGAGACTAAAGCCTGTGTAATATGCCTGAGCGGGAGAGTGAAAGTGGAGAGAGACGCGCTCTGGAGACTGCGCATCTCTTGAGGCGCAGTTTAGCCTGTACGAGGGATCTGTATGAAAGCCCACGGGCCTGGAGCACGCGACGGAAACGCAGCTAGCTTTAAACACGGAAAGGAACGGACAAGGAGCGCACGGAGGGGACCGGACAAGGAGCGCACGGAGGGGACCGGACAAGGCGCACGGAGACAGGACGGAGCGCGCAGGGGGCCCGGACTCAGAGCGCGGGGACCAGACCCGGAGCGTGAAGGGATGAGATCGCTTGAAACACGGCCGGACCGGACCAGGAGCGCACGGAGAGGAACTTACCCGGAGCGTGAAGGGATGAGATCGCTTGAAACACGGCCGGACCGGACCAGGAGCCCACGAAGAGGAACGGACCCGGAGCGTGCAGGAATATCGCTTGAAACACGGCCAGACCGGACCAGGAGCGCGTGGGGAAAACGCAAATCGCCTGGAGATGGACACAACCACGGGGAGAACAGCTGTAACAGACGTAGACATTTGGACAACTTCTGCTCGCTGATGGTTTGGGAAGTGCGTCAAACTTTTTTATATGAACACAATGATGTCAGTGGATTAGTCTTCAGCATCTGTCTTCGCTTTGGAAGTTTTGGCGTCTCCTCTGCAATACTCAGGTAAGAAACAAAGGTTTTGATGTTTTTACGGAGGTTTGATTTTGTGAGTTTGTTGTGTTTCGAGTGAGAGAGACAAATGATCAGAACAGATTTCAGACAAAGCCTACACAGAATATACATAGCTATTCATAAGCATATTTGTGTTTTGCTGGTGTGCAATTAGGTTATTGCTATTCCGGTACGGTTTACGAAAGGTTTAATAGCATAAAACGCCTTGATAAAGGCTTGAGTTGGACGTAGGGACATCGCGCAGCTCCCGTGCGATACACAATATATGTAGGATTACCGCAAAGACGCATTAAGCAAGCTTTAGGGCACACGCAAGGATGCCGTACGGCTTCATTTCCCCAAGAATGTCGTAAGTTGTTGGTGAGAGCAGAAAGTCTGCCGTAAGAAGACTGTAGGAAAACAGTTTCCACTCCACGAGCCACGTACGAACTCAGATTTCGTACGACCTGTAAAATTCGTACGACCATTTTATTCGTACGGGTCATTGTGACCGTAGCTTAAGCTGTGTGAACAGCCTCTGGTTCAAACATAAGAGGTCACACATCCTGAACACTTTGACAGATGACTGGTGTGATGACAGAGATATTAGGAGGCAATTTTGTAAACTGTAGGCTCAGGTAAATATGTTGATGAGAAAGTTCAGTGTCAAGTGTTCTTTATTCAGAGCCTATTGTTTTCCACTGTACACAGCTCCTCTGGGGTGGAACTGTGGACGTGGAACCTTTCAGAAGCTCTAAAGCTCATTTCATACTTGACGCATACGCGAGGACCGCGAGGGTCCGCGCGGCGGAAATACATAATTTTTGGAGACACGCCCCCTCAAGCGCCGTCCGCTTGGACCAGTTTTTCCGCGTCGGCGTCAGGGAAAATTCTGTGACTGCGCGGCAATCAACAGGCGTTCAATGGCAGCTCCCTACTGCCCTCTACAAGCAGCCCAGGTGATAAAACGCCAGTATCCAGCAGTTGTGTGTTTTTCTGTTAGACGTAATGACGTACATGCGCACCTTGTCCAATCCGAACGCTTCCTAATCTCCAGACATTACGCGGAACTTGAAGGAAAATCTTTTCATTCCGGACAAATTAATTCAGAATGAGGAAACATCATGTAAACGTGGCCAATCTTTCTTCTACTTCTGACTGTCATTCTCTTTCAATCCTCTCTCATTCTTCCTTCTCTGTTCCCTTTTTCCTTCTGCCTACCGCTGCCTTCCCCCTCTGTCTGTGTTTAATCTGAAGCACCACAGCGCCTCTCTCTTGTCACTCACTCGTCTTGTCATTCGAAAAATATCATTTCCTGCGAGCGCGTGGCCGCAGATACAAAGCGGACAGTAATAACAGCTTTTGACTTTTCTTTTTTTTTTTCCATTTCCATTTCCACACGGGGCCGAGCGAAGCCGTGCGCGGAGAGCGGCAGTCATACGTGATGTGTTGTGACAAATAACAGCGAGATGCTCATAACGCTGATTATCCATGTAATTGTACAAGTGCTTTTGTCAGGACGTCAGAGATGGAGGTCATAATGATGTGTATGGATATTTTGACTTTCACAAGACTCTCTGTCAAGGTTGAGGCTGCCTTTAATACTTACTCAAAACCATTTTTCCACTTGTACCCTCTTAAGCCCAATTCACAATTATGTTTTGTTTTTCTTTTTCCGCTTTTAAGATTTATGGAGGTCACACTACAAAGTTCATAAGAGAACACACTCTTGATACAATAAGTTATCTGAACAAATAAAAAAGACTGTGTGGGTTTAAGTTCAACATTTTAGGACAGAGTTTAGCATTTGTTTATATTTTTTTGCTTTACTGTTTTTGTTAGCAAATTCAAGTATTTTGGAAATCTCAACATCAGGGAGTCTTAGGTTTAGGGATCATTCATTTTGTTTAAAGTCACATGCAAACCCTAGAGGAAATGTCAATCTATCTGGTGCGTTACTTGTTTTTGTAAAGTCATTTGCTCCATTTACCAGAGACTGGAGCTACATGCTAGCGGTATTATAATGTTTGTACAAACTGTGACGGTTTAAGGGGTGCCAGTCAGGTCTCCCTCCTGACATATAGGATTTTAGGGGGTGTGTGTTATTGATTATTTTATCTGTTAGTGGTTTGGTTTGAAATATATGTTTAACCAGTCACACAAGGACATACAGTGTGAATTGTACACCCTTTGGTAAAGAAAAGACAAGACAAGAAAATAAATAAAAGTCAACTGTAGCACCAAATAAAGTGAAAATAAAGTCTTTGTATTGAACCCAAACGTAAATCAGATAACAAAACAAATGCAAATAACCCCCCCTAGTGTCCGTTTGTGGCGAAGATCCACTTTAAAGTTATAGCCCCATTCAAGTTGCTCCACAGCAAGTCACTTAAAAAGGGTCTGACGCACCAAGTCAGGATAAACAGGCAGGCTTAAACCACACTTGTTATTGTTGGTGGCCTGACGTGATGACGTCACCGCTGGCGCACACACCGAGTTTCCAGGTTCGTGGCAAATTTGTAGGATCGGATGGGTTACAATCGTGGAGCTGAACTGTGTTGGATACGCTTTGGCTGTGCGAGGAGTATATGGAGAGATGCCGGGGATGACAGCGTTACCGCTTTGGATATACCGGTGTATATGCAGATGCAGGAGGGAATGACGGCCTCTGATTGCTGCAGTGAACTGGTAAGTAGCTGTTTGTCGGCTGCTGCTCTCACTCCTCTGAACAGGGTGGGACTGTCACTATGTGTAGGAAACTGGTTGAATTCGAGCGCGAACGATGGGCGGATGGGGCGTGAGCAGGAGGGTAAGGGGCGTGTGTATGTGTAATGGGTTGTGAGGATGGTGGGGGCAGAAAGGCTGGGGACAACAGCATGTGTATAACATTGGGTTGTCACAAAACTGTCAAATGTAAAGGAAATGATTTTGATTGTAGACGCAGCAAGAGAAGGACTCACTCTGTGACCACGTTGATTAAATGTCAGACACAGTTCATGTAAGTCGCAGCTCCACTTTTATCAAAAAGCCTCCGTCTATTTTCTTTTGTTTTATCCTGAGGCAGCTGTCTGGGGAGATTTCCCTTTTCACACACACACTTCTTATCCAAGTGGGACTTGCCAGGTAAATCCAGGAGGCATTCGAAACAGATTCTTGAACTATCTGGAGAAAGAGCAGCTCTACTCCGAGTTCCTCCCATGTGAGTGAGCTGTACTTACCGTAATTTCTGGCCTATAAGCCGCTACTTTTTTCACGAGCTTTGAACATTGCAGCTTATACGGCAATGCAGCATAATTATAGATTCTCATAGACTTACTATTAACAAGTGCGGCTTATGTATGTACTTTATCATTTTTCTTATTTAAATCTAGTGGGTGCGGCTTATATTCAGGTGCGCTCAATAGGGCAGAAATTACAGTTTATGTGGGGAGCTCCATCACATCTCAAAGGATATTTTGGAACTGTTGTGGAATATTGTTACCATGTCAAAAATAAAAATCCTTAGGGAATTTATCTGTGTTCTTAATTGTGGTTTACTTAAAAGTAGGTGAAATTATTCAAAATTGTCCTGTAAATGTGGTCTCGTCCTCAGTTCTTGTCCCCCAAGCAGTTTGTACCCCAATGGAAAGGTCAGTGCAAGTCCTTTGTCTAAAATGTGCCCTTGTACCCAGGACATGGAGTGCAAGCGCACGAAGTTGCAACTTTCAAGTCATAATACAATAACAATAATTAGAAGTAGTTAGTAACAAATGCCTGAGTATAAAGATTTCCAAAACAGAACGTAGACTGACCAGTAAATTTCCCTTTTGACTCAGCTTCTTCCGCACAACAAACTCCATCCTTCCTTCATTCTTGAACTCCACTTGATGATTCTTCACCAGCTTTTTTTGGTCCAGAATCATGGCCTTATGTTTGGACCACATGCTTAGGTACCTGCAAGGCATAACATAATCTTCTTTAATTCAATTAGGTCCAGTACAAACTAGGGCTAGGACGATTCACTTAAGTCACGATTCGATTCAGTTTTTGATTTTGCAGCCACGATTTTCAATTTTGTCTATATTTTTTTTACCTTAAGACACAAAATCAACCATATTAAAAGACAAGACAAAGCCACTGTTGGTAGTGCTAAGAACTTGTATTTTTTATCTACACTCAAGGAAAAAAGAAACATTTTAATTTTCAAAAATTCCTTAGAAAATTAGTACATTTGTAGAAATGGGTTAGCATTATGATTTCAGTCCACAGTAAGCTGAAGACAGGTGAACAGATTTCTTGGTTTGGCTTGACTGATTGTGATAACAATTAAGAGTGCATTACAGGGTCGTTTATTCACACAAACTCTTCAATAGTCGAGACCATTGGGACACACCACAGACCAGTGTCTCCAAGAACCATCTGTAATTGCCGCTGCGCTGACGGTATTCCACCATATTGGCCATATGTTGGGTCAGTGCTTCCACCCCAACATCGCGAGTTCGGGTCAAATGGTGCACTGCACATCGTCGTTGGACTTTGCAGAGGTGGTCCCAAGTCATGTTCAGTGACAAAAAAAGGTTCCAGTGCTTCAGAGCAGATGGCCGAGATCGAGTGTACAGGAGACGTTGGGAGAGAGTTTCTCCCAAGCACCGGTGGAAGAATTGGTACAACTCCGACACTACTGCCGATCCATGAGGCGACAATAACCTCTGTCCAGGGCCAACGGGGGTCAGTGAACTACTGACAGTCTGATGAAACTCTGTCACTTTTGGTTTGGGGGTTGCTCTATTGTTGGTTGTGTTATTGGACTGAAAATGTGTAAACGCTTCAAGAGTTGGCCTGAGGATTAGAAATGCATGTAGGCTTCATATGAAACAGGCGGATCTCAAAAATACATTTATTCTGCCCCTCCAAAACTCAGAGTGTTGCTTTTCCTTGAGTGTACATTTGATTATGATTTGTCATATTTAGTGTGCATTTTTAGAGATCCACCATCAGCAGGGACGTAGCACCAAATTCTGGGCCCCGGTACAGATTTTGTCGATGGGCCCCTAAAACATAATCTTGTGTTTTAAATATTGAGTCCACTCTCATTATTTTTCTATTCATTAGAGTTTTATTTTCATATACATCTTATTGATAGGCTTCAGTAAATCAATACTTTTCAACATTTCTATCGCCATAATTGACTAGAAAACATGACGTTTATGTGTGTGTTTTTGTGTGCGTCAAAACTATTGCGTTGGTTCATTCGCATAAAGACGAGGATAAAATGGAATGTGTTTTAAACGCACTCTTTTACATTTTAACTAATTGTTTTAAGCTATAAACTTGTCTTAATTATGCCAAAAATGTACAGAGAAAATTCTTGTGACGTTTGTGACAAATCAAAACGTAGTGATATATTGACAAGATTTAACACAAAAGGTCGATTAATAATCATCTTTATTCAGCAATATTCTTTGGCCAAAGTCAGTTTGCTCTGTTTTAAAGAATGATGAACATCCTAACGTCACAAATAATTGTATTTAGAGGAACAATATTTATCTCACAAGCAAAAATAACCTGCTTTTGGGGCCCTTTCTTGCCCTGGGCCCTGGGGAGACCAGTACAGTAGTCCCTCGTTTTTCGCGGGGGTTATAACCTGCCTGGTTCTGATGTTTAGTGTCTTTTGTACACGTAATAATGCGCTGAACACATGATTCACCGCCAGATACAACAGCACGAGTCTAAAGGGGGACGGTGCTGTGTTCGTTCGCCTGCTCTGCTTTTGGCACGTTGCCCGTCCCGCTGCGCTCCACAGCCGACCGCCGCCTCCAATGCACATAACGCAGAGCGCGTAGGGCATCACCTGCTCCGGGGCACCAAGCCGAGCTGTGCTGTCCCGTGTGCTGAACTCATAGTGACAGAAAAGTCTGGCCTAGACGCATGTGCCTGATGATTCTTAACAGACAGCTCAAAATCAAAGTCTCTAGAAACCATATCGAAAACAGAAACGTGTTCTACGACTCGTAAATTCTTAGACAATCTTTATTTTGCGTCAATAGGACATATATTGGGTAAGTTACGATGAGAAATAGCAGCTGAATTAAGACGGCTGCACTTTTGATCACGCAACGATCAAAAGACGGCGGATTTTGACACATTTGTGCTCAGCCACGGGTCATACGGGCTCCAGAGCTGACATGAAACACATCTGACTCTAGCGAAGTCACAACACGCTCCTCAAACACATCTCTGAACTACACAAATGACGTTCCAGCGTGAACAAACTTATCATCGTAACTACGAGCTCAAAGAGTCATCCTCACCTGGAGAAACGTCCGAGCGTCAGGTCAGCTTCCCCTGCATGATCCAAACTGTCTAAGTTTTCTAAAAGAGCTTCTGTGCTGTTGCCTGTGAATGCTGCGATGTGATACGGTCCAAACAGTGGTTTGAGAGAAAAGCACGTTTACAGCGCACGTCTATAGGACCGCCACTATAAAAAAAAAAAGCTAAATTGCACTAAAAAAAAATCCGCGAACAGCGAAGCCGCGGAAAGTGAACCGTGATAGAGCGAGGGACTACTGTACCATTTGCCCCCCAGTCCGACACCCCTGACCATCAGTTGTTAACGCAACATAACAATGCACATTTAGTCAGGCTTGTTTCTTCATACAGCGTGGTTTTTATTGTTTATATTATGTTTTTTTATAACTACAGATCAGTGACTGCATGAGCAAAACTGATCGATTCCGGTCTTTCGATTTGAAACTTCGAATGATTGATATTCTATCCCTTATACAAACATTTAATGACCAGATATGTCGTTCTGAAAATTGAAAATAAATAAATACATTATGACTTGTATATATTTAGTTTCCGGCGACAGTGGACAGCACGGGAGAAAGTTAACATCAACCCTGCAACAAATTTACTCCAGCAGTGTTGATGTCCAGAGCTTAAACCGCCCTTGGTATCAGTGTGAGGCAGATAACTGTAGAGTATTGATCTTCTGTCCATCCTCCACATCTATTCCTATCCTCCCCTCTCTCTCTCTCTCTCTCCTCTCTCCTCCTGCTGCTGCGACAGTGCATCCGTGGCGCCTTCCCCCCGGGGCTCCGCACAGGTCAGCACCCATGCAGCAGCCGTCCAGTGGAGGAGATAATGTGAGCCCCCCAGAGGCTGTTTGTGTGCACCCCTTACCCGCCGATAGGAGCCCCTCGCTGGGTCCCTCGTAGAGAAGACGTCCCCCCGGTCCGGATCCCTGCGGCTGTGACACTGCAATTTGTTCCCGTGTGAAGAAGAAGAAGAAAAAGATAAATCATGAACATCCATTAGCTTCAGTGTCAGGTGGTGTCTGCAGGCAGTGACATGTGCAAAACAGGGAATCACTCACGCGGTAAATGGAGAGGCCGATCTGCATAATCAGCTTTACTTTGTTTGAAAGTGTTGGGCCGACTTAAAGGCGACGAGTTATGCTACATTTGTTTGATTGCAGTTATTACGTCTTTGTCAAAACTACTGGAATTCAAAATGTTCATCTTAATTTTAGCAGCTTTATCTGGATTAGACAAACAATTGGTGAGCATGTTTCAAGAGATTTCTAACTGTTTGCCAAAGAATTTAGCCTGAATCATATTTGCGATCAATTTGAATAAAAATTTCTTACACCATTGGCAAATATTATGTCTTGAAGTAAGAACAAATGATGCAAAAATAATAAAATGCAGAAACTCCTCAAAACAAGTCAAATGATCAGCCCAGCCTCTGGGGAAACGAGATATCCAACAAAATGACAAAAACGTAAAAAAAAAAAAAAAGGTGAGAAAACATGCTTATTGTACGTTTTTGTCTCTTTGTTGGATATTACGTTTTCTGCAAATAATCTAGGTCCATCAAATAAATACATCTTAAATGATGAAAATTGCCAACTCAAGATTAAAATTTGACTTCAGGCATTTTAGTTAATCTAGAAATGTTTTGCAGTGTAAAAGTTTATGTTGATTGCTGCTTGTTTGAGTAATTCTCTTGAGGCTTGTGGGCTCAGGTTTTGCGTACATTCAAAGACCATGAGTGAGTGGACGTCAGGAAACCACATTGTTTGGTTTGAGTTTTGAAACATTTCTTCTGTCAAATATTGGAGCAACAACCTGGAGCTCATGGGATGATTGTGGACCTCAGGTCTGACATATTGTTCCATCATCATTATGAACATTCTTTTACTTCTTCAGCACCAACATCACCCAAACCTGAAGTGGGAGGAGTCATCAAGAAGTCCATGGAGTCAGTCCTCACCTCCTTCATCACTGTGTGAGATTGAGTCTTCACCTAATCCATCGCCGTGTGCTATTCTCGAGAAAAAGCCAGGATCAATCTGCAGCGTGTCAATACCACGCTTTGCAAACAGCGGTCTTATGAACGCTACTTCTGTTTTTGCGTGTGTATTTGACACGTTTCTGTCCTAGTTCATTTCAATAGTGAATGTAGACTGTTGTTATTCATAAAGCTAACACAATCCTAATCCTAAACTTAACCAACTCCAACCCCAGACCTAAACTTACACATTTTTGCAACTTCAGACCTAAATCTAGCCGTTAATCCCTTGAAAAATCTTGGTTTGTCCTCGACCACATAGCGCATGTACATTTTACGATCAAAGTAGCTGTATAAAATTGCTTTTAAAGGACTTTTATGTCAAATTCATTCTAAGTTTTAACCTGTTATGATGGCTTCCTTCATCATGTTACCAAGTATATTGAATTGATTCCTGCATGTTGAGTAATCTGTATGTCTTCAGCTGAGCTCAAGTGTCAGAAAACCCGTTCTCACTACACCTATCCCTCCACTGTCTGATTACTTGTTATACTTCAAAAGTGAAACACAAAGTGAAGCATGTGTGGTTCAAAACTGTCCAGAGCACTTTCCAGCAATAATAACTGTTATTTAAAATCTGTTGCTTTACAGTTACATTTTAAATGAAGAGCGGGCTTATCAGTTCTGCAGTATTAACAGAATCATAGAGCTGTTTCTATTTTCAGCTGTTTTAGATAACTTTTGTTTACAATGAACCAAAGGTATTACTGATTGCACATGTCATAGTTTTACTAAATAGTTTGAAAAACACAATAGGACCTTTAAGCTTTAGCTTCAGCTACCACTGTGCAATCTATAACTCCCACTTTGATTGGTCAGAATGGTCAGACCTGAGCTTTTGGCTGTGGCTCAAGCTCGTCCCGTTTGTCTGTTAAAGAATCCTAATAATAGCCTTTAGAACTCCTAACAAAAGGCTAAAGCTACGAGCATAAAGCCATGGGCGCTAACGGCCGCCATGTTTGCCTTCATGAAGTATTGTACATTCAAAATCAAAGGTCCTTGCGAATTAAATGATTTTCATTTTGTCTAAATGTGGATATCTCATTTCAAGTAAATATATACATTTGCACTTGTGCTGCACTTTGCTTGTTGAGGCCTCTCACTTTAGTCATAATGGATTATTCTATGCAGACGAAAGCAGACCTGCACTATTGGCTTCTTTCAGATCACCACAAACCACACACTTGAGGCCAGCTAGGTGGAGTGTCTTGCACAAGGACACGATGTCAGAACTTGTTTGATCCTTTTGACCTGATGGATGAGGACTTTAATCACTCATGACCCTGCTCTGGATGGAGGTGGTCGCCGTGTGAAGTGGTGAATAATCCAGTGGAGTGGACTCTTTGTGAAAATGAGTCAGAGAAAAAGTCAACCAGCTCAGCTCCATCTGCTCCTTTGTTCTGAATGAATCGTCACAAAAAACAATAGTGAGTGTTTTTCTCAGCAGAGGGCCGGAGGAAAATGAGCAACAACTAAAAAAAACACGCACAATAATATCTGTGTTCAAATGAATGACAGATTCAAAGAGATACAGGAGAACCATTTTGCTGGTTGTATGATAGTGTCCATGTCAACGCCAATGTTTATAAATTAGTATCTGTCTGTCTGTCTTCTTTCTGCTTCACTATTCATTGAGTTTTAAGTGTGAACAATTCCACACAAAGGCCTAAAGAAAGAAAGAAAGATTTACTAAACATTTGTGTAAGTAAATGTCATTTTCCCCAAGCATTTCTTTCCTGTGCTGGTCCAGGATCCTCTGCTCTCGGTGAAGCTGATGTGGGCGGACCTTGCTGGTGTTCCCTGACTGGCATACTGGTGCCAATCAGAATGAGGAGGGAACTTTGAAAAGAGGAAGCTTGGAAAAGGTGTACCTCCCATACCAAAACTGAGGTACCTCGCCTTGCCTCAAAAATTGGTTCCTTTGTGACTTTTCTCGGCCCAAACTGACGGCGAATGGAACAGACCAGAGAAAGGAGACACAGCTGCATCAAATGAACATAATGAAGCAGCCGAAGACACGTGCTCTGGGAGCTCACCCCTGTTGTACACTGGGTTTGAGTTTGGTGCGAGTCGTGACGCGCAAGACTTACAAAGTGCTTAAAACCAATGTGCCCTTTGTACACAGACCTCGGAGCTGTGCCAGCACATGCCCGAGTGTTCCATAGAGAGTTTGTTTATAGCAGTGCTTAATTTGTAAATCAAACGTTGCCGGAACAAAATGTGGCTTAAAGACCGGGGTCCAGACAAGGTGAACCTTTACCGGAACAAACACAATAAGTGAACATAGGGGCTTAGAAATACTAAAATACAAGCAATTCTAAGCTCAACTGCCCATCCTACTCTGTTTTAGACGATATGAAATTAATTTTATCCGTGTTAGACGTTTTTTTACACGTCACACCGAGATTTTCATTCATTCTGACAGAAATCACTCGCATCTGCGGCTGAATCCTATCCACAGCGACAGGATGCCCTCCCGCACGCGCTCGTCCTGCACCTCAGCGCACTGCCTCTGCATCAGTATTTGACCCTCCACAAGTCAGTCACCACAACAACGCAGCACAAACAGCCTTTACACAGCAGGCACAGGTCTCGTACATTAACCGTAACGCCAAAATACACATTAAAGTAGTTGCACTAACGAGAAAAAGCGATCGCTGTATCTGCGCTGGTTCTCACCTCGTAATCGTTCCGTACACTCCAAACACACGTGACACTCCCGCTGCTGTCTCTGCTTTTAATTCTTTAAAACAAGTGGAAAAATAACAACAAATATCCATAAAAACCCACTTTCTGCATATTTCCTGTTTTGGAAGAAAAAATAGGAGCGCATCTCGCCTGAAGCCAATGAAAAGTCTTAAACCCGCCTGCGCTGCTTCTGATTGGTCAAATTTTCTGTCAGTTTCTCTTTTAGCCAATCACAGTCTGTGACACCGTCTTCCCCACAAGTAAAGTTTAGACTGTTTGCAGTTTATGTGAATGAGAGACTGGAGAGCAGAACCGTGTCTCGTAGAAGCGATAAAAACTTCAAATGCGTTACCGGAGCGGACAAAACTGTTGCCGGAATGCCCCTCGAGAGTTCCCGGATCTTATTCCCGGGCTCAAATTAAGCCCTGGTTTATAGTATATATTTATAGTCTATCAGATATGACTTTTCAAGCATTCTCCATCTAAATCCGCATGGCTTTGTGCAAATACAGTGGACTGAAGCTGGTTTACAAGGCACTTGGACACGTCCGGACCGAACTCGCCTCGCAGTCACCCCCGGTCTCACACTGGATCCAGTCCGTACTCCGGTCCGGCGTACGGAGGCTTTCCGTTTCTTGAAAAGTAATGAGAGGCTCTCACACCGCGATCCGTCCGGTCCGGCGAGCCGCGCGGCTCTGCTCCGTACGTCCGTATCGTTTCCGTTTCATTTAAAATTTTCCGGACTGCCGGAGCGCTTTTTGGTAAAGTTGTGAAAAGAAGACACGACAAACAGGAAACCAAGCGCTCGCGGGTGAAGTGAATCCGGTGGTTTTCAAAGTAAAAACATTACGTTTCTGCTACTACAACAAATACAGCAAAATGCTCGACATATACACGACTATTGAACACACAGGAGGCAAATAAACGTCCCGTACTTACCCATTATGCGTCGAAAAATCCAACAGAAAATGAAGTGACGTGAAATAAGCCAAAAACACGGCGCAAGTTGTAACGTTCACACAGAGTGTGAAGGATTACCAATCAGAGATAAAGTTTGGGTTAATGATTTCTAAATAGCCTATTTGACTTTTAAACTTCACTGTATATGTCAAAAATAAAACAAATCAGAAAAAGAGATTGAATGCTTAACAAAATTATATTATTTGGTTTTTCACAAAAAAAATTGTCCCTCCCCAAAGTTCACTATACATCCCCTTTAATAGTTTCAACGGTTCAGAGTCTTTGCGCACGTCTCCCCACAGTAATAATCCAAAAAATGTCTCTCTTTCTTCTTTGAGGACGGGGTTTTTGTCCAAACGTTATTTGTTAACGAAAGAAGTCTTAATGTCCCCGCAATGTCCCAAAAATAAATACGTGGACGCGCCCGAAGCAGCGGCAGCGCGCGCTCCCGCGTAAACTCAGCGTGAGCCAATATAAATTCTGGAACGGTCTCACCGGTCTTGATGAGCTGGGTCCTGTCGGTCCGTGATCCCCAGAGCTCGGTACCTCCGTCAAACACGGGTATAATCCGTATGGGCTCGGTAACCGCTCCTTGTCCAACGAACAAGCGCCAGCCACTCGACCATGGGTGCGGGAGAGACGTGCGCGCGCTCACACGTGCGCTCTATATATCATTAGTGCGGCCTGCCTCCGCTGACGGGGCGATCAGCTGAGCAAGTAAACACAGCCCAGTATTTTCAGTACAAAATAAGACAGATCATCAATCATATAACAACTCAGTTGCATTACATGTTGCCTGTGCTACATAGACCCCCCCTCCAGCCGGAGGCTAAAGGAGTCAAACCCCATAATACTTCTTCAGGTTTACTACATTTACAGTATCCTGTTTACTAGGGGAGTCTACCCAGCTCACTGCATAGTTGAGAGGCCCTAGCTTCCTCATCACTGTTGCTGTCCCTTCCCATTTTGGTGCTAACTTAGCTGAGAAATTCTCGGTTGCTTTAGAGAGAGGATGTGTGCGCACCCAGACTAAGTCACCTTGCTTAAACTGCATCTCTTTTCTGCGTGCATTATAGTACTTAGCTTGTCTGGCTTGGTGCTCCCCTACCCTTCTCTTGACCTCCTCCTTCAGCTTGTCCTGCCGTTCCACCAGGTCATAGGTTTGTTGCTGATCAGGGCTTGGAGGTTTGTGGATGAGTCGTTCCAGCGGACCTTTGAGTTGTCGGCCCAGAGCAAGTTCAGCGGGAGTCTTCCCTGTGGTCTCCTGTTGTGCCGTGTTTATGGCAAACCTGAATTCCGGTAGCCACTGGTCCCATGCTGTGTGTTGCTGGCCCACATAGGATGCAATCATGGTTTTAATTGTACGATTGAAGCGCTCAGTTAGATTTGTTTGTGGGTGATAGCTGGTTGTAAGCTTTTGGACCACGCCCCAGGTCTTGCACAGTTCCATTAGAAGGGCGGCAGTAAACTGTGGTCCACGGTCGGAGACCAGATACTTTGGGACACCCCACCTTGTGAATATTTCTTCTCTTAAAATCTTCACAATCTTTGTGGTCTTACTGTCCCTCAAAGGAAACATTTCCACCCACTTTGAATAGTAGTCGACTATGACCGCTAGAAATACATGTCCTTTTTTGCTTCTAGGAAATGGCCCCATCAGGTCCACACCTAACATTTCACCTGGGCCCAGCACTTCGGTGGATTGAAGGAACCCAGAGGGCTTGGTGTTGTCGGCCTTGTATTTTTGACAGACTTGGCAGTTCTTTGCATGTTCCCAAACATCTTTTCGAACATTAGGCCACCATGCCACTTCGAGCACTCTCAGGAGCGTTTTGAGCTGTCCAAGGTGGCCCCCTAATGGGTTGTCATGAAAATACCTCAGGAACACCGGGACAAGAGACTCAGGCACCACAAGTTGATGTTTTTCACCATGATCTTTTAAAGGCACTCTGCGGTACAGAACTCCTTGTTGGGCAACAAAACTGATCCGACTGGAGTCTTTAGTGGTCTTTGTCTTTTCTGCCTTAAGCTCGCAAACTTTATGATCGTTCGTTTGAGCTTGGGCAATCTCTGCCATGGTGACAGGGAGGTCAGAACAGTTCTTGGTTGAGATTGCCAGGCAGGGAGTTAAATCAAGAGTAGGTGGATCAAAGGCTCGTGATAGGGCGTCTGGGGCTGCATTGAGACACCCTTTTCTGTAATGCACCCTAAACGTGAACTGTTGGAGCCGAAGAATCCATCTGGTGAGGCGGGACGAAGTTTTTGGACAGTTGAACGCCCAGGACAAAGCTGCATGATCAGTGTAAACGTCAAACTCCACTCCTTCTAGGTAGTGTCTCCATTTCTCCACTGCCCACACTACAGCCAGACACTCCTTCTCAGAAGTAGAGTAGTTTCGCTCTGCTCCCCTGAGCCCTCTGGATGCATAGGCGATAACCCGTTCGCCATCGGGAAAGACTTGGGAGAGTATGGCACCCAGTCCTACTTCACTGGCGTCGGTGTGGATTTGGAAAGGAACGCGAGGATTTGGCTGAGCAAGGACAGGTGGGTTTTTTAGCGCCTCTTTCAGTGCATCCATGCTTGCTTGACATTCCTCAGTCCACTTCCATTCC
Source organism: Mugilogobius chulae (assembly GCA_038363315.1). Taxonomy (NCBI): domain Eukaryota; kingdom Metazoa; phylum Chordata; class Actinopteri; order Gobiiformes; family Gobiidae; genus Mugilogobius; species Mugilogobius chulae. Next base: position 6,494,130 of record CM076399.1, on the reverse strand, counting down.
ACTCCTTTTCTTTTCAGATTGTTCAAAGGTGCCGCCATGTCAGCAAAGTGTGGGATGAATTTATGATACCACCCTGCCAGCCCAAGGAAACGTTGGAGTGCTTTGACATCTTTGGGTGGCGGAAACTCAGCCACAGCTTGTGTTTTTGATGGATCTACCTCCACTCCTCTTGTTGTGACAATGTGCCCCAGAAACTTTAGTTCACGTTTGAAGAAGTGACACTTTTTCATGTTGAGACTGAGGTTTGCCTCGTGCAGTTTTCGGAACACCATGTCCAGATCTCGCAAATGTTGCTCTCGAGAACAAGAATAGACAATGATATCGTCGATATAGACGAAACAGTTTCTTCCTCTGAGTTCAGCCAACACTTTTTCCATTAACCGCTGGAAAGTGGCCGCGGCGTTTCTCAAGCCAAAGGGCATGCGCTTAAACTGGAACAGCCCTTGCGACGTGATGAAGGCAGTTTTTGGCTTGCTGGCCTCGTCCATTGCAATTTGCCAATAGCCGGACTGCAAGTCTAGAGCACTGAACCATGAAGCGTTTTCCAGAGACTCTAGAATGTCGTGAATGATGGGCATTGGATAAGCATCTGGGAGTGTTTTGGAGTTGACCTTCCGATAGTCCACACAAAAGCGATCTCGACCATCGGGGCGGTCCACCATCACGACAGGTGAAGCCCAGGAGGACTGTGAGGGCTCAATAATGTCATCTTTTAACATGGTTTCCACATGCTCCTCAATAACCTTCTTCTTCAAAGGAGAAACTCTGTAAGCTTTTGTCCTCACCGGAATCTCATCTTGAGTGTAAATGGCATGTTTCTCAACTGCTGTCCTCCCCAAGATGCCTGAGGTAACTGATGGCCATTTTTCCATCAGCTGTTGTAGCTCGTTGGGGCAGCCAGTGTCACAAGTAGTGGGCTTGGTGTGTGGAATCTTTGTGCATGTGGAAGAGGTCCAACAGGGCAGCATGGACCCCTGAGGTACAGCATAATAAAAGTTCACTGAGGAAGCCCACTTACTTGTCTGGGCCGACTGTTGGAGGAATGGATAGAAGGTGTAGCGTGAGCCAGTCTTTAGTCCATAGCTTCTCCTTGCTATGTTCAGAATTACTCCAGCTTCGGAGAGAAAGTCTAATCCAATGATTACTGGGAACGCCAGATGACAGTCATCCATTATGTGTATGTCTGTGTCCCATCTTTGCCCGTGCCAGTCCACTGAGAGCTTGTGCTTTCCCAAAGCTGTATGTGCAGTTCCATCAGCCATGACGAATCTTTGTTCGTCGGCTGAAAACAAAGTCTCTTTCCTTTGTTGTATCTGCTTCCACAAACTTTGGCGCATCAAAGTAAAGGTGCTTCCTGTGTCGACAACCGCAGCCCATGAACGCCTCGTAAAGCAATGGGCACCAAGAGGAGTTCTGGTTTAGAGTTCCTGTGTCCATGATGTTGGACAATGGAGATACCAGCAGCAGACTTGTTTTGAGTCTTTTTTTCTGTCAGTCTGCGCCCCGACTTATCGCCAGTGGCCTGAACCTTCTGCCAGTAATCTTTGGCCCCGGTACAGTCCTTTTCGACCATGGTCCCCACTTTTACCAGCTCGGCCACTGTTGTAACTGTTCCTCGCAAACAACCCGCAAACTTTGGGTTTATGTTGTTGAGAATGCGCCTGACCATTTCCTCCTCCTGCATGTCCGGCTTCCACTTCAGGCATAAGGCACGATAGTCATAGGCAAAGTCTCTTAGGCACTGGTCAGGTCTTTGCACCATTGCTCTCAGTTTCTCTTCCACCTCGCTCATATAGTCTGTGGGCAGAAAGGCAGACATGAAGGCATTCTTGAATGTAGCCCAATCCCGGATCTGAGATTTTGCAGCTTTCCACCAGCTGAGAGCAGGCCCTTTTAACACTGTGGACAGAGTTCCAATGAGTTCATGATTGGAGAGGGGACGAATCTCTAAAAAGTTCTCGCACTGCTCGACAAAGTTCAGAACATCAGCTGACTCACTGCTGGGTCCAAAGGTAGGGAACTCAAGCCGCACCGGAGGTTTAGCATAGTAGGGGGAGGCACCAGCCAGACTAAAGGTAGGAGGCTCAGGGGTAACTGGGCTAACCTCAGTGGACACCGCTACTGTACGACTACCTATGGGTGTGCTAGTAGGCCTCATTCTATCCATCTCTTTTTTCCACTTCTCATCTCGGCGTAATAGGCAATTGACCACACTTCTTTCTAGTTTAGTTAGCTCTGCAGTGAAGCTATCCTCAAGCTTGGCAAAGCTGGCTTCAACAAACTGCCTAAAACTGGTTTCTCTGTTGAGCGCACTGTTAACTGAATCTCTGAACCGTAATTCAAGTTCCCCTAGTCGCACCTGCAATGTGCCTACACTTTTAGTCAGCTCATTGAAGAGACCTTGTGTAACCTGCCAAGTAGGGTCCTCAGGGTCCTGTCCCCCCTGTGCCTGAGCTGCACTCTCCTCAGGGTGGGGCTCTGCCTCATCAGCACCTAGATTGGCCTCAACATTCTGTTACTGAGCAGGATTTAAATCATCTTGTGAGTTATTCTCATCCTCTGACAGTTCTGGGTTTTCATTTAAATACAATGACCCTAGCAAAGAGGACAATTCATCTGTTGGGTTACGTCTAGTAACAAATGGTCCAGCTGTAAAATCTAGCTCAGCCGCACCAGGCTCTAGAACATTCTCAGCCTGGGGAACTGGCGTATCCATTACATTAGCTGCTTCCATGTTCCAATACACAAGAAATTCACATCAAATAACAGCAATGAAATCATATTCCCGTACGGGCCACCATATGTAACGTTCACACAGAGTGTGAAGGATTACCAATCAGAGATAAAGTTTGGGTTAATGATTTCTAAATAGCCTATTTGACTTTTAAACTTCACTGTATATGTCAAAAATAAAACAAATCAGAAAAGAGATTGAATGCTTAACAAAAATTATATTATTTGGTTTTTCACAAAAAAAATTGTCCCTCCCCAAAGTTCACTATACATCCCCTTTAATAGTTTCAACGGTTCAGAGTCTTTGCGCACGTCTCCCCACAGTAATAATCCAAAAAATGTCTCTCTTTCTTCTTTGAGGACGGGGTTTTTGTCCAAACGTTATTTGTTAACGAAAGAAGTCTTAATGTCCCCGCAATGTCCCAAAAATAAATACGTGGACGCGCCCGAAGCAGCGGCAGCGCGCGCTCCCGCGTAAACTCAGCGTGAGCCAATATAAATTCTGGAACGGTCTCACCGGTCTTGATGAGCTGGGTCCTGTCGGTCCGTGATCCCCAGAGCTCGGTACCTCCGTCAAACACGGTATAATCCGTATGGGCTCGGTAACCGCTCCTTGTCCAACGAACAAGCGCCAGCCACTCGACCATGGGTGCGGGAGAGACGTGCGCGCGCTCACACGTGCGCTCTATATATCATTAGTGCGGCCTGCCTCCGCTGACGGGGCGATCAGCTGAGCAAGTAAACACAGCCCAGTATTTTCAGTACAAAATAAGACAGATCATCAATCATATAACAACTCAGTTGCATACATGTTGCCTGTGCTACAAAGTGTTCTTTGTTTACATATCCATGTGCCAGAGATCACGTAAACTCCCTGAAACTCCCAAGTTGAGCGTGAATCCCCGTGAACTCGTGGTCTCGCGAGGCCAGCAGAGTCCGTGCATACGCATGCATATTCTGGAGCAGTGTGAGTGACAACCGGACCCAGACAGATCCGGATCTGGATATGGATCTGGAGGCAGTGTGAGCCCGGTGTCAGTGTACGGTCATGAGTAGGACTTAAACGCATTTTGTCTTTATCTAAACATACACTTCAAATATATATCGTGTCAAATGCAAATGATTGTTCAAATACTCTAAACATAGTTTCAGCACGACTGAGTTCTGTGAGAAACACTCATCCAGACAAGTACTCAGACACTTTTGGTGCTACAAATCACTATTTAAATGAATCAATGATAAAATAATCAAACAGTTCACTTGTCGTTAGCTAAATATAAAAAAACAATGAACATTCCAGTTTATTAATGAATATTTTTAGGAGTGTATGTGCAATATTTCCCTCTGTATTCAAGTTCTTTTCTTTTCCTATAGCTTATATGTACTGTCATAGCAAACCAAAGACACAAGGCTGTTTAAACCTATGTCATGCTAAACATTATAAATATACTGCAGTTTAGACCTGAAAGTATTCAGAAAGCACATACTACATCGCCTTCTCTTTCCACCTGTAAAACCTCTAACATGCTGCTTCTATGTACTCATCTCTAGCCTATATCTGCGGTTGTCACTTCAAGCACAAACACACCGGTGAGACTCTCAACGTATTCCCTCCCGCCACGTCACAACAACACGATGAAACCTCACACGCTTCTCTGATTTCCTATTACGAGATCTATCCGTCAAACACACATGTACACAGCCGAATGGAAAAAAACTAAACGGCGGAGTGAACAAAAGGCAGTGAAACAAAAGCCTGGAGTCATGAGGAGAAGGCCATTTTCTCTCCGGAATAAAACACGTTAATGACGCTGAAAGGTGCGTTTTATTTTGAAAGGGAAGTTTGATTAATGACTTGTTTACGACCACTTTCGGACTAAAAGCGAGTGGATTTTATGCAGTTTGGACGCTGATTGTTGATTTAGCTGCGACGCCGGAATATGGGTTGTTTAGAGGAGATGCACAATTTGGCGGAAAACACCTATTTTCTGACAAATATAAAAGTTTGTTTGTGGAAAATCACAAAATAATTGTATCTGTTGAACTTATGATTTTGATTTGATCCATTCCATACTCCAAGAACCTGCTATCTGTATTTCTTTTGTGTGGTTGTTTAAAAAAAAAGAAAAGAAAAAAAAGCTTCTCTAATATTATAGGCTCATATTGTCATGTTAAAGGTAAAATGGCCTAGAACATTGGAATACAATATAAATCTGTTTAAGTGGAGAGAGAGAGAGAGAGAGAGAGAGAGAGAGAGAGTGGAGAAGAAGCAAGAGAGAAGGAAAGAGAAGAGAGAAAAAGAGAGAGAGGAAAAGGAAAAGAGAGAATAGAGAAGAAGCAAGAGAGAGATGGAAAGAGAATAAGAGAGAGGGAAAGAAAAGGAAGAGCGAGAGAGGGAGAGAGAGAAGAAGAGAGAGAGAATAGAGAAGAAGCAAGAGAGAGTTGGAAAGAGAAAAAGAGAGAGAGGGAAAGAAAAAAGAAGGGAAAGAGGGAAAAAAGAGAGAGGGAAGCAAAGGAAGATAGATAGAGAAAAGAAGAGAGAGAAGAGAGAGAGAAGAAGCAAGAGAGGGGGAAAGAAAAAGAAGAGAAAGAGTAAAAGAGATAGGGAAAAGAGAGATGGAGTAGAGAAGCAAGTGAGGGAAAGAGAAGAAGAAGAGAGAGATGGGGAGTAAAGAAGTAGCAAATGAGAGAGAAAGAGAAGAGAAAGAGTGGGGAGTGGAGAAGATGCATGAAAGAGAAAGAAGAGAGAGGAAGAGAGGGAAAGAGAGAGAGTAGAGAAGCAAGAGAGGGAAAGAGAAGAAGAAGAGAGAAGGGGGGGGGGGGGGTAAAGATGAAGCAAATGAGAGCGAAAGAGAAAAGAGAGACCAACCCCCTTGGTGGAGAGGCAAGAGAGAGAAAAGGAAGAGCAAGCAAGAGAGAGAGACAGAGAGTAGGGAGAAGCAAGAGAGAGGGAAAGAGAAGAGAAGCAAAAGACGGAAAGAGAAGAAGAAGAGATAGAGGGGGAGTAAAGAAGAAGCTTAGAGAGAAAAGGAAGAGCAAGTGAGAGAGAGAGAGAAGAGATAGAGGGAAAGAGAGAGAGTAGAGAAGCAAGAGAGGAGAAAGGGGAAGACTACCCAGAGAGAGAGAGAGAGTTGAGAAGAAGCAAGAGAGAGGGAAGAAGAAAGCACCAAGAGAGAAAAAAGAAAGCAAGCAAGAGATAGAGTCGAGGGGGTGGATAAGCAAGAGAGAAAGGGAAGAGGGAGAGAGGGGAAAGAGAGTAGAAAAGCAAGAGAGAGGGAAGAGAAGAGAGAGAAAAAGTAGAGAAGCAAGAGAGGGAAAGAGAAGAAGAAAAGCAGAGAGAGAGAAGGGGAGTAAAGAAGAAGCAAATGAGAGAAAAAAGAGAGAGAGGGTGGAGAAGCGAGAGAGAAAAGAAGAGCAAGTGAGAGAGAGAGAGTAGGAAAGAAGCAAGAGAGAAAGAAAGAGGAGCGAGAAAAAGCAAGAGAGGAAAAGAGAAGAACGAGAGAGAGAGAGAGAGTTGAGAAGAAGCAAGAGAATGGAGAGAGAGAGAAAGAGGGGAGAAACAATAAAAGAAAAGAAGAAGAAAGAGAGGGGGAGGAAAGAAGAAGCAAAAGAGAGAAAGGAAGAGCAAGTGAGAGAGAGAGAAGGAAAGAGAGAGAGTAGAGAAGCAAGAGAGAGAAGAAAGAGGGAAAAAGAGAGAGAGAGAGCTATGTAGCTTTCGTAGCAGCCAGTAGATGGTTAGCACATTCAAAGGTTCTCATGAGCATGTTTAAGGACAGAACGAGTCCAAGAATGCATCATCTTTATCCTTTAGAACAAAAAACAAATGACCAATAAGTTAACAATATCTGCTTGCTCTTTTTTAAAACGACATCAACCCTAAACCAATTGAAAGACGTAGCTACATTAAAGACACAGTTACGTCTGATGGCAGGAACACGTTTTCATAGAGATGAAGTTAGTTCTTTGCACCTTTCAGAACTCATCTTAGTTCGCAGATGTAAAGATGTATCAGAAAAGGCGCGATGGCAGAACGTGACTCACAGGCTATAACTAAACGTCGTTTGAGTTCCTGTCACAACATCTCATCAGGCGCTGTTGAGTGAAACCCTGAGTGTTTCTGACGAGCCGTGGGTGGACTGGATGAGTACTGTATCGTTCGCTGACACTGCTGAGACTGATAAGGTATACATTTTTATTGAATTGTTTTGTTTTTCCTTCATTAGCTCAGCTGTGTCTCTGCTCGGTTGTATTTCGCTCCAGCTACGTGATCACAGAACTGCAGACGTTACGCGCCGCATCGAGTTTCTAATTTCAAATGTTTTATTTCACTATTTGTTTCAGACCTTTTCTCCGCGGATAAAAGGCAGATTTGCACAAATGAAGCACCAATACAAAGCTCCAGTTTTGTATAATATCGCTGGGTGTGGCAAACGCTTCTTTAAAGACACAATCTGCTGCTGATATGACACAGACACACACACAGCCTCTCTTAAAGTGAGGATGGGAGAGAGGAAAAAAGAAAGGCTGTCGGAACGTAATGTTTCTGAGTGAGACAAAGAGCGCTCTGGGTGTTCACAACTGCTGGTCTTTATTCGAAAGCCTTTATTTGAAAAATTCTATCAGACTTAACAATTTCCCGCGGGCACCCCTGGACTCACGTGACGGCACATCAGACGCCAACCAAGATACAATCACCCAGTCAACAGAGATGAAGGCCAGAAACAACTTGAGTCATGAAAACGGTCTGTCAATGTCTAGCGCCTTTGACCTCGCGTCAATATTAATTGGAATATGATATTGTACCTTTAATTCGCGAGTTTACCTCACAGAAAAGGCAACGATAACTGACACTTACGCTATCGTTCAGACGTTTGGACCACTTATTTGTGAAAGAAAAAGCACCGTTCCATTGCAGTAACTATCACTCCGGTGTTCTGATGATAAACTGTGTTGGCTCATTGTGTCAGAAGCTAATGGGTGATTAGAAAACCCTCGTGTAATCATGTTAGCTCTTTAGAAGCTGTAAACTGACTTTGAGCAGGTTGAGTATCTGGCAGAGGTGGGTAGAGTAGTCAAAAAAATGTACTCAAGTAAAAGCAAAAAAAGTACTTATTGAAAAAAAAACTACTGGAGTACTGAGTAACTGTTGAAACGTAACATCTTGTTTATTTTCTTGTTTTGGAGCAATTATGTTTTCAAATTATGTTTCCAAATGAACTTGACCGATTCTGATGTGTGATCATGATTTATGTGTTTCCTCAGATTAGACGTAGAGTTTTTGTTGCTGTAATGTCCGTGTGTTTTGGCGAGCAGGAGACAGCGCGTTACGTATCTGTTCTTTTGAGCTTTCTTCAGAGAACATGGTTTGAATATGAGGCCACGGATTTTCACCAACTTCACCGTCTTCTATGTGTCCTCTTCTTCAACGCAGACATTCACTTCTGACATTTTCACTGTTTACTTGTTTTTACCTGCCGCTCGTGCTCAACAGAAATCAAATGTTTTGCTTCCGTGTGCCTCGCCGAATGGTTACGTCTGATAGGATTTGACTGACCAAACGTGGTCACGTGTTCATCTGTGAGGAGAAGTGTTCGCGGAGAAGAAAAAACAAATGTTGATAAAAGAACGGGAACGAGTCAACTTTGCCAAATGTAGCAGAGTAAGAGCAGTATTTGGTCATAAATGTACTCCATGCAAGTAAAAAGTACAAGCAATTAAAAATACTCATAGAAGTACATTTCATTCAAAAGTAAGTGTAACGGAGTACATGTAGCGCGTTACTACCCACCTCGGGAGTATTATGTTTGTGGTGTCAGTTAAACGCTTAAAAAAGAGAACTTTCATATGAAACTCAACAGTCTTGGTGATGAGTCATTCCCCAATCGGAGTCAGAAGTCCAGAAGCTTCTGTGCAGGCGCGTTAACGTTAACGTTTGAGTACGGCAACACCTACAAGGACAAACAACATAGAATATGCTACATTTCTCATAGGGGTGTCAAATCACTGCATTAATTGAGATTAATTAATTACAGACATATTAATCGAGTTAATTTTTTAATCGCATGAATCTATTTGTAATCTTTAACTGGGGATGAGTAGCAACGAGACAAAAAGCAGGCGGCAGTATTGGACTGATGAAGGGGAATTTTATGTTCAAAAACGTATTTAAGTCTTCATTATTTCCATCTGCAACAATAATATAATTGAATAAATTGGATAAAACAAAACAAAAAACTTAAGTTGAGTGTTTTTCTCATCAATTTTAGGTGAGATTAATAATAGATTTAGATTAATTAATTACAGATCATAATTAATTTATTATATAAATATTATATACATTTAGAACTATTAACCCTTGCAGCCCCATGATGTCGTCAACCACATCAAACAAGTTTTACTTAACACAGAATAACTCCGCGTTCATTTACTCTAGAAACGAGCAGTTTTTTTGCATTGGAAAGAGGAGCTTTCGTACTTTGAAATGATCTCTCGTTTCTGTCTGTGACAACGTCTGCATGCTGCGTAATGACGTCATCAAAATGGTTCTCCAATGGTAGCATACCCTGAAGTCACAAGCCGCGCCTCCGCCATTTTGACTCGAGGATATGTTTTCCAGAGAAACAAAACGAGTGTTTAGTGTCAAGAGAATGTATTGCCTTGTTTGTTTTTGCTAGTCACAATGCTAAGTAAGTTCTAAATGTTGTAATTTATTGAATAAATGATATTCACGCACATAGTCCGTGCGTATTTACGCGTACATTGAAATGTTATCGAAAACATTTATTTGACTGCATAAATCACAGTTGTATGACGTATTCACTTCATTTCGGGTCGTGAAACACACTCATTCAACAGTAAAGGTGGTAGCATATGTTTTTCAGAGCCTCTGTGTTCTGACCTCCACAGGACTCAGACCAGGACCAGAGCCTCTGTGATCTAACCCTACAGGACTCAGACCAGGACCAGAGCCTCTGTGATTCTAACCCTACAGGACTCAGACCAGGACCAGAGCCTCTGTGATCTAACCCTACAGGACTCAGACCAGGACCAGAGCCTCTGTGATCTAACCCTACAGGACTCAGACCAGGACCAGAGCCTCTGTGATCTAACCCTACAGGACTCAGACCAGGACCAGAGCCTCTGTGTTCTGACCCCCACAGGACTCAGACCAGGACCAGAGCCTCTGTGTTCTGACCCCCACAGGACTCAGACCAGGACCAGAGCCTCTGTGTTCTGACCCCCACAGGACTCAGACCAGGACCAGAGCCTCTGTGTTCTGACCCCACAGGACTCAGACCAGGACCAGAGCCTCTGTGTTCTGACCTCCACAGGACTCAGACCAGGACCAGAGCCTCTGTGTTCTGACCCCCACAGGACTTAGACCAGGACTGTGCACCTCCGCTACAGCCGCTGCCCCCCGCCCCCACACGGTCGTTCTACCGCAACGTGAAATCTATAGGTCAGTGTGTGAAACGCAATATAAACGGCAAAAGCCCAGCGTTATTTCAATACATTTGTGTTGTGATCTGTTTCCTCTGAGTGTTGTAGCCGGTATGAACCACCAAAGAGACATTTTGAACTGTATTTTTCCATCATCTTAGAGGACAAAAGGAATGCAGTCCTCCCCCCCAAAACTGATCAAGTTTTACGACCCTCTGTGTCTTATCAACAAATGGCTATTGACTCTAGCACCAAAGCCCCTGCTGTGACCTGTTGCAAAGACTTGCAGGACAAGGACTTTCATTATAACTCATCTACTTTCATGTGTGTTTTCATGTGTTCTCATGTCTGTATCCTTGTTGAGATATGCATTTGGAAATGTTCTGTCCTTTGTCATTTCTTCATACATTTTTGATTGTGAAAGTCATGCTTCATATCTAATCTGCCAACACAATTGAAGATCTAGCAATTGAGATGTCAATATGTTTTCAGTTGTGTTATGTTACAGTATGTATGTTCTTGTTAATGGAATAAGTTAATAATAGCTAACTGTTTACCAATTTATTTTTAAGTAAGGACATACATGTTGCCCTCAAAGTAAGCCACTCCCAGGTCATAAGAGTCCGCCTCTTCGACTCCACCAAACCCCCCAACTTGAGTCTTCTAACACAAACGGTGGGACACACTTCTACTTGGAACTTCCTGGCTTCTTGACATCTACCTCCTTCACGTGCTGAACGGGGTTGGAAAAGCCGTGAGGGCCTCTGGCCCTTGGTGGCCCCTTGCGGGGGTCAGCCACCCTGCTGCAGGAGCTGATCAGGCCTTTGGACAATTCTCCAACCAGCATCAACATGCTACAAAGAGAACTCTCCAACTACTGCTAAAACCACCGAACAACAGTAGCTGCACCTTGGATCATGGCCCAACGAGAGAAAGGCTCCAACTTCGAGGAACACCAAGGAGCAACACATCTCCGGCCTCAATGGGACGCGTAAGACCAAAAATGGTGGCTGAACAGAGTGGCTCAAGGGTATAGTTAGGAAAGTCTTGTTACTCCTAATTTAAACCAAATCAGATCTTACATTGAAACTAGTGTTTACTGTAACTGTTTGGAAATGAATGATGAATGTTTATGTTTGTTTTTGTTTATTAAACCACACAAAATGTTACTGGTTATGGTTTTATAATTAGGATTTTGTCACTGTAATGAGAGAGCGCGCCTTCAGACAGACAACGAGGAGTAGGTTTCTTTTTAAAAAAAAAAAATTGAGTTAGACTTTAAATGTTAACTCTGGTGCCCCAAATTTGATTAATGTTATTAATCGCCTACACAATATAATAATTAATAATCAGCAATTAGTGCGCCATGCCACAATTAGCCGATTTTTAGCATATTATATTAAAACAAACCACTACATATCTGGTGCCGCGTGAGGCTGGTATCACACTAATGTAGTAATAAATAAATCTGTTACATATCTGGTGCCGCGTGTGAGCCTCAATTCAAACAATTTCTTAATTACTAAAATCTCTAAACTAAAGCAAATCTGCATTTAGTCATTCCCTCCAAATTAGCCAGTAACACTCGCTCTAGTGGTTCATGCTAATTTGTGTTGCCCTCTTTCCTCTTTGTATCCATGTGCTTTGACCTTATTTTCAATAAGGCCTTAGTAGATAAACGTATTACTGCCTGCGGTACTCCAGAGTAAATACTTTATCTACAATATTTGCGCTTTTCTTAAAATTGCAAATATGTACAATAATTATTAACAGTAAAAACATTGCTGCGTTATTCCAGAATGTTTAGTCTGTTGAAGTCTGTTGTTTCAGCCTAGCTAACTGAAACACAGGCCGGGCACGGAGGCCGCCAGGCGTCGTCGTGTCTATTGTTTGAGCTGCACTGTACGTTAATGCTACATGCAAATGCTTGAACTGAAGTGAACCAAATCACTTCTTTAAACGTGACCCTTAAACCGCTCCAGGTACAGGCCGTTTTAAAAGGACTAACCCTGTCCAACTAATGTTCTTTTACCAGAAGAGCATGTAAACTAAGGATTCGACTGAGTCTTTCCTGAGTTTTAGACCTTATTCGCTTTAACCGGTTAAGTAAAGGTCGTTCGTGTGTTGATTACCGCTTTCAGGTGACAGCCACATCTCACATGTGTACCTACCGCTCAGGTGAGACACATTGTGTAGTCAGCGTATGCCTGTTCATACACTGTGTTTATGGCAAATAGTTAAACTGCGTAGAGTCCAGTCTTAACATATTATCATATTTAAACTGCTTTGCTGCGTTTGAGTCCAGCTTAGACAGGATAGTTGCAACATATTTAAACTGTTTTACTGCGTTTAGTCCAGCTCAACAGAATTGTTGCAACATACTCAAATTGACCAAATTCAAAACTTTGGGTTTTGGTTAAAAATGCTTCTCCTCTCAGTCAGCCTGTGACTTGCAAAACCACAGCCCACCTGCTGACTTTATGACTCTTTTGTTCTCAGAGTAACATCTCCTCACAGAGTCAAATTACGCTGAGCTGCAGCTCTGGCGCTGCTGCTTCTCCCCGCTCACCTCCGCTCACAGCAGGAGCAGGAGAAGAGGGATCTATCAGCTCCGAGCTGACTTTTGCTCCTTGAAAACAAAAGTAAACTTTGTTTTCTCAGTGTCTTCTCACTAACTAAATTTTCTCTAACTTGTCAATCTGCTCACCTCTTCAGATTGATAGAGTTGACTTTACAGCTTGTTTATTGTTCCACATTGCAAGCTAATCTTTAGCCAGTTGATCTTGCACCAAACTGAATTTAAAAATTAGGAAACTGAGTGCCCAGCACAAGTAATTCCTAATCCCTTCAGGCAAGAATCAACAAAATAGTTTACATCAGCGCAATGAATAGCCCTGAGCTGTTGATTATGTAATGTAAATTATCACTGTTGGTGACGGTGACATTTTTTTAAAAGCCTTTTATAGGTAAAGATTTGAGCAATCAAATCATTTTGCTTCTGCAAAGTTGCATGCTTTTACTTCAATTTCCCTTCTCATTATTTTTGCCAAGGCATAAATTGAGATTTAGGCTGAAAGAGCATGTTTTGACACATTGTCACCACTGAAAGCAGAGAGAGGGTGCCCCTCTTCAAAGGTGACATGTTCAAATCCCTCCCCTGCTGCTCCATGAGAGAAATGCAGATGTTTTGAGAGCAAACCATCAAACCTGCTTCTGTTTTACCAGTGTCTAATGCTTTTAAAACTAGTTGCTGCGTAGTTGCGTTAGAAGTCATTAACGCTATCTCCAAACTAACATCTCGTACTCATGTACAACAATCTGCGCCCAGATTAGTGTGACATGACCAGACAACAAATAAGAACATTGTTGCCCCTTTCTCGTTTTGTGTTATTAGAGTAGGTACAGTGTGTTCATGTGAGTTTGGACATTTTTAAAAGACGCTTAAGTATTAACTCAGCGAAAGTGAGAAGACGTGCTGCTGCAGCTTCTTCCTGATCATTTCCCTGCTCCAAATCTTGTCGGTGACGCGCTGTGTCCGGCCCAGATTTGCCATATAAGGAAGTATGCATTATTCTTTTTTATGTAAATAACCGTTCATAGCTGGAGTTTGGTGAATTNGCATTTGCTTTTAAACTCACTGTATATTCAAAAAATCAGAACAACAGAAACAGAGAAGTTTGAATGCTTAACAAAAATTATATTATTTGGTTTTTCACAAAAAAATTGTCCCTCCCAAAGTTCACTATACATCCCCTTTAATAGTTTCAACGGTTCAGAGTCTTTGCGCACGTCTCCCCACAGTAATAATCCAAAAAATGTCTCTCTTTCTTCTTTGAGGACGGGGTTTTTGTCCAAACGTTATTTGTTAACGAAAGAAGTCTTAATGTCCCCGCAATGTCCCAAAATAAATACGTGGACGCGCCCGAAGCAGCGGCAGCGCGCGCTCCCGCGTAAACTCAGCGTGAGCCAATATAAATTCTGGAACGGTCTCACCGGTCTTGATGAGCTGGGTCCTGTCGGTCCGTGATCCCCAGAGCTCGGTACCTCCGTCAAACACGGGTATAATCCGTATGGGCTCGTAACCGCTCCTTGTCCAACGAACAAGCGCAGCCACTCGACCATGGGTGCGGGAGAGACGTGCGCGCGCTCACACGTGCGCTCTATATATCATTAGTGCGGCCTGCCTCCGCTGACGGGGCGATCAGCTGAGCAAGTAAACACAGCCCAGTATTTTCAGTACAAAATAGACAGATCATCAATCATATAACAACTCAGTTGCATACATGTTGCCTGTGCTACAAAGTGTTCTTTGTTTACATATCCATGTGCCAGAGATCACGTAAACTCCCTGAAACTCCAAGTTGAGCGTGAATCCCGTGAACTCGTGGTCTCGCGAGGCCAGCAGAGTCCGTGCATACGCATGCATATTCTGGAGGCAGTGTGAGTGACAACCGGACCCAGACAGATCCGGATCTGGATATGGATCTGGAGGCAGTGTGAGCCCGGTGTCAGTGTACGGTCATGAGTAGGACTTAAACGCATTTTGTCTTTATCTAAACATACACTTCAAATATATATCGTGTCAAATGCAAATGATTGTTCAAATACTCTAAACATAGTTTCAGCACGACTGAGTTCTGTGAGAAACACTCATCCAGACAAGTACTCAGACACTTTTGGTGCTACAAATCACTATTTAAATGAATCAATGATAAAATAATCAAACAGTTCACTTGTCGTTAGCTAAATATAAAAAACAATGAACATTCCAGTTTATTAATGAATATTTTTAGGAGTGTATGTGCAATATTTCCCTCTGTATTCTTTTCCCTATAGCTTATATGTACTGTCATAGCAAACCAAAGACACAAGGCTGTTTAAATCCTATGTCATGCTAAACATTATAAATATACTGCAGTTTAGGACCTGAAAGTATTCAGAAAGCACATACTACATCGCCTTCTCTTTCCACCTGTAAAACCTCTAACATGCTGCTTCTATGTACTCATCTCTTAGCCTATATCTGCGGTTGTCACTTCAAGCACAAACACACCGGTGAGACTCTCAACGTATTCCCTCCCGCCACGTCACAACAACACGATGAAACCTCACACGCTTCTCTGATTTCCTATTACGAGATCTATCCGTCAAACACACATGTACACAGCCGAATGGAAAAAAACTAAACGGCGGAGTGAACAAAAGGCAGTGAAACAAAAGCCTGGAGTCATGAGGAGAAGGCCATTTTCTCTCCGGAATAAAACACGTTAATGACGCTTGAAAGGTGCGTTTTATTTTGAAAGGGAAGTTTGATTAATGACTTGTTTACGACCACTTTCGACTAAAAGCGAGTGGATTTTATGCAGTTTGGACGCTGATTGTTGATTTAGCTGCGACGCCGGAATATGGGTTGTTTAGAGGAGATGCACAATTTGGCGGAAAACACCTATTTTCTGACAAATATAAAAGTTTGTTTGTGGAAAATCACAAAATAATTGTATCTGTTGAACTTATGATTTTGATTTGATCCATTCCATACTCCAAGAACCTGCTATCTGTATTTCTTTGTGGTTGTTTAAAAAAAAGAAAAGAAAAAAAGCTTTCTCTAATATTATAGGCTCATATTGTCATGTTAAAGGTAAAATGGCCTAGAACATTGGAATACAATATAAATCTGTTTAAGTGAGAGAGAGAGAGAGAGAGAGAGAGAGAGAGAGTGGAGAAGAAGCAAGAGAGAAGGAAAGAGAAGAGAGAAAAAGAGAGAGAGAAAGGAAAAGAGAGAAGAGAAGCAGAGAGAGATGGAAAGAGAATAGAGAGAGGAAAGAAAAGGAAGAGAGAGAGAGGGAGAGAGAGAAGAAGAAGCAAGAGAGAGTTGGAAAGAGAAAAGAGAGAGGGAAAGAAAAGAAGGGAAGAGGGAAAAAAAGAGAGAGGGAAGCAAAGGAAGATAGATAGAGAAAAAGAAGAGAGAGAAGAGAGAGAGAAGAAGCAAGAGAGGGGAAAGAAAAAGAAGAGAAAGAGTAAAAGAGATAGGGAAAAGAGAGATGGAGTAGAGAAGCAAGTGAGGGAAAGAGAAGAAGAAGAGAGAGATGGGGAGTAAAGAAGTAGCAAATGAGAGAGAAAGAGAAGAGAAAGAGTGGGGAGTGGAGAAGATGCATGAAGAGAAAGAAGAGAGAGGAAGAGGGAAAGAGAGAGTAGAGAAGCAAGAGAGGGAAAGAGAAGAAGAAGAGAGAAGGGGGGGGGGGTAAGATGAAGCAATGAGAGCGAAAGAGAAAAGAGAGACCAACCCCCTTGGTGGAGAGGCAAGAGAGAGAAAAGGAAGAGCAAGCAAGAGAGAGAGACAGAGAGTAGGGGAGAAGCAAGAGAGAGGGAAAGAGAAGAGAAGCAAAAGACGGAAAGAGAAGAAGAAGAGATAGAGGGGGGAGTAAAGAAGAAGCTTAGAGAGAAAAGGAAGAGCAAGTGAGAGAGAGAGAGAAGAGATAGAGGGAAAGAGAGAGAGTAGAGAAGCAAGAGAGGGAGAAGGGAAGACTACCCAGAGAGAGAGAGAGAGTTGAGAAGAAGCAAGAGAGAGGGAAGAAGAAAGCACACAAGAGAGAAAAAAGAAAAGCAAGCAAGAGATAGAGTCGAGGGGTGGATAAGCAAGAGAGAGAAAGGGAAGAGGGAGAGAGGGGAAAGAGAGTAGAAAAGCAGAGAGAGGGAAAAGAAAGAGAGAGAGTAGAGAAGCAAGAGAGGGAAAGAGAAAAGAAAAGACGAAGAGAGAGAGAAGGGGAGTAAAGAAGAAGCAATGAGAGAAAAAAGAGAGAGAGGGTGGAGAAGCGAGAGAGAAAAAGAAGAGCAAGGAGAGAGAGAGAGTAGAAAGAAGCAAGAGAGAAAGAAAGAGGAGCGAGAAAAGCAAGAGAGGAAAAGAGAAGAACGAGAAGAGAGAGAGAGTTGAGAAGAAGCAAGAGAATGGAGAGAGAGAGAAAGAGGGGAGAAACAATAAAAGAAAAGAGAAGAAGAAAGAGAGGGAGGAAAGAAGAAGCAAAAGAGAGAAAAGAAGAGCAAGTGAGAGAGAGAGAAAGGAAGAGAGAGAGGAGTAGGAAGAAGCAAGAGAGAGAAAGAAAGAGGGAAAAAGAGAGGAGAGAGAGGACTATTAGCTTTCGTAGCAGCCAGTAGATGGTTAGCACATTCAAAGGTTCTCATGAGCATGTTTAAAGGACAGAAACGAGTCCAAGAATGCATCATCTTTATCCTTTAGCACATTTCTAGAACAAGTTGTTCCTTTTTACGTACCTCTTCAGAACTCATCTTAGTCTGATGCAGCATTTATAAGATGAGTAGCTCATCAGAACTCATCTAGTTCGCAGATGTGATGTATAGAAGGCGCGATGGCAGAACGTGACTCACAGGCTATAACTAAACGTCGTTTGAGTTCCTGTCACAACATCTCATCAGGCGCTGTTGAGTGAAACCCTGAGTGTTTCTGACGAGCCGTGGGTGGACTGCATGAGTACTGTATCGTTCGCTGACACTGCTGAGACTGATAAGGTATACATTTTATTGAATTGTTTGTTATTTCCTCACTTTGTCAGCGAGTCTTCTATTTGTATCGCTCCAGCTACGTGATCACAGTTGCGCCGTTACGCGCGTCGAGTTTCTAATTCCAATATGTTTTATTTCACTATTTGTTTCTGACCTTTTCTCCGCAGATAAAGGCAGATTTGCACAATGAAGCACCAATACAAAGCTCCAGTTTGTATAATATCGCTGGGTGTGGCAAACGCTTCTTTAAAGACACAATCTGCTGCTGATATGACACAGACACACACACAGCCTCTCTAAAGTGAGGATGGGAGAGAGGAAAAAAGAAAGGCTGTCGGGAAATGTTTCTGAGTGAGACAAAGAGCGTTCTGGGTGTTCACAACTGCTGGTCTTTATTCGAAAGCCATTTGAAATTCTATCCCCGCGGCACCCCTGGACTCACGTGACGGCACATCAGACGCCAACCAAGATACAATCACCCATCAACAGAGAGGGGATGAAAGGCCCACAGGAAAACAGACTTGGAGTCCAAAAGCACGATAACGACCTTCCATGTGCAGTAGACTATCACCTCCGGCAGTTCACTCGGTGGTGATAACTGTGTTGGCTCATTGTGTCAGAAGCTAATGGGTGATTAGAAAACCCTCGTGTAATCATGTTAGCTCTTTAGAAGCTGTAAAACTGACTTTGGAGCAGGTTGAGTATCTGGCAGAGGTGGGTAGAGTAGTCAAAAAAATGTACTCTAGTAAAAGTAAAAAAAAGTACTTATTGAAAAAAACTACTGGAGTACTGAGTAACTGTTGAAACGTAACATCTTGTTTATTTTCTTGTTTTGGAGCAAATTATGTTTTCAAATTATGTTTCCAAATGAACTTGACCGATTCTGAATGTGTGATCATGATTTATGAACTTTCAGCACGTGATTTCTCAGATTAGACGTCGAGTTTTTGTCTGCTGTAATGTCCGTGTGTTTTGGCGAGCGGAGAAGACGGCGCATTACGTAGCTGTTCTTTGTGCTTCTTCAGAGAAACACGGTTGGAATATGAGGCCACGGATGTTTCACCAACTTCTGTTGTGTCCTTTCTTCAACGCAGACATTCACTTCTGACGTTTTCACCTGTTTACTTGTTTTTACTGCAGCGGCAACAGAAATCAAATGTTTTTCTTCCATGTGCCTCGCCGAATGGTTACGTCTGATAGGATTTGACTGACCAAACGGTGGTCACGTGTTCATCTGTGAGGAGAAGTGTTCGCGGAGAAGAAAAAACAAATGTTGATAAAAAGAACGGGAACGAGTCAACTTTTGCCAAATGTAGCAGAGTAAGAGCAGTATTTGGTCATAAATGTACTCCATGCAAGTAAAAAGTACAAGCAATTAAAAATACTCATAGAAGTACATTTCATTCAAAAAGTAAGTGTAACGGAGTACATGTAGCGCGTTACTACCCACCTCGGGAGTATTATGTTTGTGGTGTCAGTTAAACGCTTAAAAAAGAGAACTTTCATATGAAACTCAACAGTCTTGGTGATGAGTCATTCCCCAATCGGAGTCAGAAGTCCAGAAGCTTCTGTGCAGGCGCGTTAACGTTAACGTTTGAGTACGGCAACACCTACAAGGACAAACAACATAGAATATGCTACATTTCTCATAGGGGTGTCAAATCACTGCATTAATTGAGATTAATTAATTACAGACATATAATCGAGTTAATTTTTTAATCGCATGAATCTATTTTGTAATCTTTAACTGGGGATGAGTAGCAACGAGACAAAGAAGCAGGCGGCAGTTATTGGACTGATGAAGGGGAATTTTATGTTCAAAAACGTATTTAAGTCTTCATTATTTCCATCTGCAACAATATATAATTGAATAAATTGGATAAAAACAAACAAAAACACTTAAGTTGAGTGTTTTTCTCATCAATTTTTAGGTGAGATTAATAATAGATTTAGATTAATTAATTACAGATCATAATTAATTTATTATATAAATATTATATACATTTAGAACTATTAACCCTTGCAGCCCCATGATGTCGTCAACCACATCAAACAAGTTTTACTTAACACAGAATAACTCCGCGTTCATTTACTCTAGAAACGAGCAGTTTTTTGCATTGGAAAGAGGAGCTTTCGTACTTTGAAATGATCTCTCGTTTCTGTCTGTGACAACGTCTGCATGCTGCGTAATGACGTCATCAAAATGGTTCTCCAATGGTAGCATACCCTGAAGTCACAGCCGCGCCTCCGCCATTTTGACTCGAGGATATGTTTTCCAGAGAAACAAAACGAGTGTTTAGTGTCAAGAGAATGTATTGCCTTGTTTGTTTTTGCTAGTCACATGCTAAGTAAGTTCTAAATGTTGTAATTTATTGAATAAATGATATTCACGCACATAGTCCGTGCGTATTTACGCGTACATTGAAATGTTTATCGAAAACATTTATTTGACTGCATAAATCACAGTTGTATGACGTATTCACTTCATTTCGGGTCGTGAAACACACTCATTCAACAGTAAAGGTGGTAGCATATGTTTTTCAGAGCCTCTGTGTTCTGACCTCCACAGGACTCAGACCAGGACCAGAGCCTCTGTGATCTAACCCTACAGGACTCAGACCAGGACCAGAGCCTCTGTGATCTAACCCTACAGGACTCAGACCAGGACCAGAGCCTCTGTGATCTAACCCTACAGGACTCAGACCAGGACCAGAGCCTCTGTGATCTAACCCTACAGGACTCAGACCAGGACCAGAGCCTCTGTGATCTAACCCTACAGGACTCAGACCAGGACCAGAGCCTCTGTGTTCTGACCCCACAGACTCAGACCAGGACCAGAGCCTCGTGTTCTGACCCCCACAGGACTCAGACCAGGACCAGAGCCTCTGTGTTCTGACCCCTCCCACCAGCCTGTGTCTGACCCCCACAGGACTCAGACCAGGACCAGAGCCTCTGTGTTCTGACCCCCACAGGACTCAGACCAGGACCAGAGCCTCTGTGTTCTGACCTCCACAGGACTCAGACCAGGACCAGAGCCTCTGTGTTCTGACCCCCACAGGACTTAGACCAGGACTGTGCACCTCCGCTACAGCCGCTGCCCCCCGCCCCCCACACGGTCGTTCTACCGCAACGTGAAATCTATAGGTCAGTGTGTGAAACGCAATATAAACGGCAAAAGCCCAGCGTTATTTCAATACATTTGTGTTGTGAATCTGTTTCCTCTGAGTGTTGTAGCCGGTATGAACCACCAAAGAGACATTTTGAACTGTATTTTTCCATCATCTTAGAGGGACAAAAGGATGCAGTCCTCCCCCCCAAAACTGATCAAGTTTTACGACCCTCTGTGTCTTATCAACAAATGGCTATTGACTCTAGCACCAAAGCCCCTGCTGTGACCTGTTGCAAAGACTTGCAGGACAAGGACTTTCATTATAACTCATCTACTTTCATGTGTGTTTTCATGTGTTCTCATGTCTGTATCCTTGTTGAGATATGCATTTGGAAATGTTCTGTCCTTTGTCATTTCTTCATACATTTTTGATTGTGAAAGTCATGCTTCATATCTAATCTGTCAACACAATTGAAGATCTAGCAATTGAGATGTCAATATGTTTTCAGTTGTGTTATGTTACAGTATGTATGTTCTTGTTAATGGAATAAGTTAATAATAGCTAACTGTTTACCAATTTATTTTTAAGTAAGGACATACATGTTGCCCTCAAAGTAAGCCACTCCCAGGTCATAAGAGTCCGCCTCTTCGACTCCACCAAACCCCCCAACTTGAGTCTTCTAACACAAACGGTGGGACACACTTCTACTTGGAACTTCCTGGCTTCTTGACATCTACCTCCTTCACGTGCTGAACGGGGGTTGGAAAAGCCGTGAGGGCCTCTGGCCCTTGGTGGCCCCCTTGCGGGGGTCAGCCACCCTGCTGCAGGAGCTGATCAGGCCTTTGGACAATTCTCCAACCAGCATCAACATGCTACAAAGAGAACTCTCCAACTACTGCTAAAACCACCGAACAACAGTAGCTGCACCTTGGATCATGGCCCAAACGAGAGAAAGGCTCCAACTTCGAGGAACACCAAGGAGCAACACATCTCCGGCCTCAAATGGGACGCGTAAGACCAAAAATGGTGGCTGAACAGAGTGGCTCAAGGGTAGTTAGGAAAGTCTTGTTACTCCTAATTTAAACCAAATCAGATCTTACCATTGAAACTAGTGTTTACTGTAACTGTTTGGAAATGAATGATGAATGTTTATGTTTGTTTTTGTTTATTAAACCACACAAAATGTTACTGGTTATGGTTTTATAATTAGGATTTTGTCACTGTAATGAGAGAGCGCGCCTTCAGACAGACAACGAGGAGTAGGTTTCTTTTTAAAAAAAAAAAAATTGAGTTAGACTTTAAATGTTAACTCTGGTGCCCCAAATTTGATTAATGTTATTAATCGCCTACACAATATAATAATTAATAATCAGCAATTAGTGCGCCATGCCACAATTAGCCGATTTTTAGCATATTATATTAAAACAAACCACTACATATCTGGTGCCGCGTGAGGCTGGTATCACACTAATGTAGTAATAAATAAATCTGTTACATATCTGGTGCCGCGTGTGAGCCTCAATTCAAACAATTTCTTAATTACTAAAATCTCTAAACTAAAGCAAAATCTGCATTTAGTCATTCCCTCCAAAATTAGCCAGTAACACTCGCTCTAGTGGTTCATGCTAATTTGTGTTGCCCTCTTTCCTCTTTGTATCCATGTGCTTTGACCTTATTTTCAATAAGGCCTTAGTAGATAAAACGTATTACTGCCTGCGGTACTCCAGAGTAAATACTTTATCTACAATATTTGCGCTTTTCTTAAATTGCAAATATGTACAAAATAATTATTAACAGTAAAAACATTGCTGCGTTATTCCAGAATGTTTAGTCTGTTGAAGTCTGTTGTTTCAGCCTAGCTAACTGAAACACAGGCCGGGCACGGAGGCCGCCCAGGCGTCGTCGTGTCTATTGTTTGAGCTGCACTGTACGTTAATGCTACATGCAAATGCTTGAACTGAAGTGAACCAAATCACTTCTTTAAACGTGACCCTTAAACCGCTCCAGGTACAGGCCGTTTTAAAAGGACTAACCCTGTCCAACTAATGTTCTTTTACCAGAAGAGCATGTAAACTAAGGATTCGACTGAGTCTTTCCTGAGTTTTAGACCTTATTCGCTTTAACCGGTTAAGTAAAGGTCGTTCGTGTGTTGATTACCGCTTTCAGGTGACAGCCACATCTCACATGTGTACCTACCGCTCAGGTGAGACACATTGTGTAGTCAGCGTATGCCTGTTCATACACTGTGTTTATGGCAAATAGTTAAACTGCGTAGAGTCCAGTCTTAACATATTATCATATTTAAACTGCTTTGCTGCGTTTGAGTCCAGCTTAGACAGGATAGTTGCAACATATTTAAACTGTTTTACTGCGTTTAGTCCAGCTCAACAGAATTGTTGCAACATACTCAAATTGACCAAATTCAAAACTTTGGGTTTTGGTTAAAAATGCTTCTCCTCTCAGTCAGCCTGTGACTTGCAAAACCACAGCCCACCTGCTGACTTTATGACTCTTTTGTTCTCAGAGTAACATCTCCTCACAGAGTCAAATTACGCTGAGCTGCAGCTCTGGCGCTGCTGCTTCTCCCCCGCTCACCTCCGCTCACAGCAGGAGCAGGAGAAGAGGGATCTATCAGCTCCGAGCTGACTTTTGCTCCCTTGAAAACAAAAAGTAAACTTTGTTTTCTCAGTGTCTTCTCACTAACTAAATTTTCTCTAACTTGTCAATCTGCTCACCTCTTCAGATTTGATAGAGTTGACTTTACAGCTTGTTTATTGTTCCACATTGCAAGCTAATCTTTAGCCAGTTGATCTTGCACCAAACTGAATTTAAAAATTAGGAAACTGAGTGCCCAGCACAAGTAATTCCTAATCCCTTCAGGCAAGAATCAACAAAATAGTTTACATCAGCGCACGATGAATAGCCCTGAGCTGTTGATTACGTAATGTAAATTATCACTGTTGGTGACAGTGACATTTTTTTTAAAAGCCTTTTATAGGTAAAGATTTGAGCAATCAAATCATTTTGCTTCTGCAAAGTTGCATGCTTTTACTTCAATTTCCCTTCTCATCTTATTTTTGCCAAGGCATAAATTGAGATTTAGGCTGAAAGAGCATGTTTTGACACATTGTCACCACTGAAAGCAGAGAGAGGGTGCCCCTCTTCAAAGGTGACATGTTCAAATCCCTCCCCTGCTGCTCCATGAGAGAAATGCAGATGTTTTGAGAGCAAACCATCAAACCTGCTTCTGTTTTACCAGTGTCTAATGCTTTTAAAACTAGTTGCTGCGTAGTTGCGTTAGAAGTCATTAACGCTATCTCCAAACTAACATCTCGTACTCATGTACAACAATCTGCGCCCAGATTAGTGTGACATGACCAGACAACAAATAAGAACATTGTTGCCCCTTTCTCGTTTTGTGTTATTAGAGTAGGTACAGTGTGTTCATGTGAGTTTGGACATTTTTAAAAGACGCTTAAGTATTAACTCAGCGAAAGTGAGAAGACGTGCTGCTGCAGCTTCTTCCTGATCATTTCCCTGCTCCAAATCTTGTCGGTGACGCGCTGTGTCCGGCCCAGATTTGCCATATAAGGAAGTATGCATTATTCTTTTTTATGTAAATAACCGTTCATAGCTGGAGTTTGGTGAATTTGGCGTAAAGGCTCTTAGGAAAGTTTTTTGGCTCGTTACGAACCCGTCATGAATCACACAGTTTTCGCAGCAGCTTCTTAAAGTGGAAGTTATGCACAGATTTTAAGAACACTTTCATGAATGAGGACCATTGTTCAGAAAGTCCCTGATCTGTGATGTCATAGATGTCTGACACAGTATGCACTGTTTTTAAGTCTATAAATCATTCACACTTGATTCAAGCATTTCTGCAGCATTAGCATATTACAAACATTGTGTAATTTCTCATTGGAGTCAGTAGACAAAGCTCCAACTCAATTTTTAATGAAGGAAAGGGAAACAATGTTTTCCACTCCACTTTTTCTGGTGCATGAGATTCCGAAGAAGGAAGAAAGCTACACAAAAAATGCATCATGTTTTCCTCCTCTTATTCTGTATTCTTGCTTTAGCCTTCCTACTACATTTTATCTTAACCTTTTTTCATATTTTCTTTTATCTAGTGACTAATTTTATCTTGTTGTTCCTTGTCCCACTTCCCCTTGGGAGTGTGTTCTAGGACGTTCCAGTGGCGAAGCCCCCCCTGGTTGTCAGGACCTGGTCCCTCCCACACTTTTGCCTTCCTGTGAAGTCCTTCGAGATGACGGATCGTCGTGATTTGGGGCTATACAAAAATAAATTGATTTGATTCAAAATTCACCCGAGCAAATGTATTTACATGATTTTCAATATGTTGCATTTTTCTGAGTGTCATGAGTCTCTGGGCAGCTTCACCATTGTTTTTGATCTATGAAGGTGTAGGTGTGTCCCCCAAGCCCACTTTCTCCTATGAAAGAGGGTAATGTACGTTAATTTTTTTTTTTTTTTGCCAAAAGTTACATTATGTAGTTAGCTATTTATATGAATTATGAATATATATCACAAAGTGGTGATTTCAAAGTGAATTCTTAGGGTGAAAACAATATTTTATTCAAGTGGTCATTTTTACACACTAAAAAAAATACAAATTTTTGGTTCCTCTCTCCTGTAGCTGTTTGTGTGTCCAGGAGTCTGTGTCTTCACCAGGGAAGTCTCACATGTCTCAGGAATGGGTGGACCAAAGATCAAGTTTCCTGTATCAGTATTTTGTTTTTTTTTTTTCTTTTTTTTTCCTCAAAATCCAAATTTTTCAGTAATTTTTGAGCATGTTTGTAGGATCTTCCGATATTTTATTTTCCATTTTGTTACACATATCACAGCTGAAAATAAAATAAAACCACTCTAATTTATCAAGTGTTGTCATATTTTAATCTATTTTTTAAGACAAGTACTTTTTTTTGGTTTATTATATCGGGTGAAAATTACCCGGCAAAAGTGATGGTGTCACTTTTTATAGCGATAGTGTTCTAGGGTTAAAGCAGCTGAACACAGGACTTCTGTCAGAGTTACTTTTTAAGTAAAATGTTTTTTGCACCAAAAAGCCTTTCAAATGCATCTGTATTCTCTCTCTGATGTGAGCTAAGTCGATATCTTCCTGATCAGTCGTGCACTTGGCTGTGACGCAGGGGGCAGCCGCTAAAAACCCAGCCTGGGGCCCAAACCGCGTAAAGTCTCATAACACTCCGCAGCGGCCGGCATCTGTCAATAGAGAATTCCCAGCATGCCTTTCTGCACGCTGCGATAATAGGCTCCATTTGTCATGCAGTCGTTTTCGGAGCGGCCACAATCGCGGGGCTGAACCTGCTTTTGTTTCTGACTTCTCCGTCTCCGTGGCCCGATATCGACGGCGCGTTTTGAAATGGCCACATCACATGAAGGCCACTCGGCTCAGATCTGCCGAAAAGGGCGCGACCTTCATGACGCTCTTTCATCCCACTTCCAAGGCTCGGGTAGAATACATGAAAGACAATTGGCCCGCTTTTATCACACTCATTGTACACTGGGTTTTTACTGTTAACCCAGGATTCACAGAGGCTGAATGTCTTCTGTTCGGATATTTAAGCCAACATTTTGGAGAAAAATCAATCAATCAATCAATCAATGTGTGGTAGTGCCAGTTCTGGACAGTGAGGTGCTTGTAAGGCAAAGGCGAAACTTTTTGGAATGTTAAACTGTTTATATATAATACAATGAGTTAATATATAATAATATGAGCAACTTTGGTAACACTTTATAATAATGTCCAGATACAAATCATCCATAAATGTTAGTAACTCATTCTCATAACATTAACCTAACATTCGTAAACATATAGATAACATTAATAAATCATGTACTAAGATGACCTAATCATTAACTCTTTCCCTGCCCAACAGTGGCCTGCCAGTGACGGTAATTCTCGTCATAAGCTTTTTATTATATGCGGCAACAGAGCGCTCTGGGATCAGGGGCGTAGCACCAAATTCTGGGCCCCAGGTACAAACTCTGTTGACGGGCCCCTGATACATAATTTTTAGTTTGAATTATTTAGTCCGCTCTTATTATTTTTCTTTTCATTCATTTTTTTTCCTGTATTTATGTAAATTCTAACACATATTTAGTGCTGCTTCTAGGGTTCATATCCAACGACGAAACAAGACATGTATTCGAATTTGGGGTCAAAATTGTGTTACTGCATTCACTGCCGTAAAGACGATAATAAACTAAAATGTGTTTTAAAGTCACTCTTACATTTTAGCAAACTTGTTTTAAGCAATAAGCTTGTCTAAATGTTGGCAGAAATACATTAAGAAAATCCCAGTGACATTTTTAACACATTATAAAGTTGCTGGATTGAAAAGTTATGACAATATTTGAGACAAAACCTGTGGATATTTATATTTATTGAGCTGATTTATGCAGCGATTTTCTTTGGTCGCTGTTTATTTGCTACATTTTATAGGACAGATGGACCTTTCTGATGTCACATTTAGAGAATGCCTGTTTCACAAGCAAAACTGACCTGCTTTTGGGGCCCCTTCCTGCCTTGGGCCCCAGGGAAACTAGTACCATTTACCCCCCCCCCCAGTCCGACATCCCTGCTGGGATACACGTGTCTAATTCACCAGCACTAAAACAACATGATGCAGTTTTATAGATTCATCACCGGAGGGCAGTATCGCATTAGCACACAGGCGCAGAGGAAGTCCCAGAACCGGAAAATGCACGTACATTATGGAGCGCGGTCGGCTGTGTTTATTTGATCAGCTGCCTCTAAAGGATCGTCTTTCTTTTCAAACGGATTACATGCAACACATCATGGACTAAAACTGTTGTTGAGTAAGTTTAGAGCAGATATTTGATCTTTAAAATGAAGAAAAGACAATCCTACTGGATTAGGACTCTGAGGAGAACGGCACATGCAGCGAGTGCCTCATGAAAGAGGCTGAATCTATAGAATCTGCATCAGAAAGTAAAGCTGCCTCCTCGTCTGTAACACAGCTTTTGTTGGTTTTAAGATGAAAAAGACACTTGTCCTCATTGTTTTAATCACGTGAAGCTTGTATCTTTATCCTTAAAACGTTATTTAATTGTGGTAGTTCATTTTTAATGAAAACAAGGAATTTTAAAAAGAGAACGGATTAGTGTAGAATAACGGTCCGTGTACCTGCTGGCCATTTGATTTTCGTTTTGAAATCGGAAAACGAAAAACGAAAAACGAACCGTTTCCCGTTTTTTGTTTTCCAAAATAAAATAGAAAATCAGAAAATGGTTCGTTTTTCGATTTTGGTTTTAAAATCAAAAAACGGAAAACGGAAAACGAACCGTTTTTCGTTTTTCTATTTTTATAATGTAAATGAAAAACAAAAAAGGAAAAACCATTTTAAAGTGTTTTTCTCGTCTCCGCCGCCTCTCTTACTTCGGCTGCTGCCCCGGAAGTTGTTGAAAGACAGACTTTTTTTTTTTTTTTTTTTTACACTTTTAAACTTTCAAGTTTTTATTGCGATCGTGAATGTAAGAATTGTATGTTTAGGTAGTTTCAAATCTGTTATTTACAATAATTGTCATTAATAAATAATTGCCACGAAGACCCACGGAGCAGCGTGACGCATTTCCTGGTCCTGGGAGACTGTTTACAATCCGCATATCGGGGCGCATCTTGACCGCTTGGTCTTCTTGTTTTTTGGTTCTGTCTCGTACTGCGCCCCTCCAGCCAGGTAAGCTAAGCTAAACGTACTCGTTTGCTGTGCCTTCTCTTGGTTTTATCAGATGCACCAGAGAAGTAAACGTCATGAATTTCTTTCTTTCAAGACATACAGGATTATGGTAAGCTAGTGGGTTAGAAAAAAATAAATCACACACACTCAAAGACAGACTACAGATTACTAACAGCTTTAAAGCCCACATATTGTTCTAATCTATAACACATTATGTGTAATCAAGTTATCAGTAGGCTTGACTTATCAAGTGTGTTTGTGAGAATATGTATTTTGGGTTTGAAAAGCTCAGTTTTTGTCATGCAGTGGATCACCGGCCAGGGACACAAACCCCGTGGCAGATTTCCACACATCTGTCAGACTCTACCACGATTGTGACTCTCTTCATACCATTTGCTTTCCCACTGTTAGTGCATGTATTCATACCATTATGTTTCCTGTGATACACTTGACTACACTGAACAAATTCAAACATGTCATGACTTCAGCACTGATGTGTGGGCAGTCTTGCTCTGTAATATAAAGAACTTTTTAAGTGTAAAATCTATGCACCATTTATAGTTCTTGTTCTACAGTATTTTCACTAGTAATGTTTACTCTTTGGCAATTTATTATGGAGTTTCTATAATTACCCAGTTTTGTAAACAGTGAGTAAAGCTCAGATAATGGTAAAATGCACTGAATGATTCTTGAACTTTAAAGTTAAATACAATCGGTATGTATTACTTTTGTCTGTATGCACATACCTTCCATTACATTGTCATTGCAAATAATTTTAATGTTTTAGAAAAAGATAACTTGAATCCATTGTTTGAGTAGACCATCTGTTCTACTTCTGTGCAAGTTTAGAAAAATTTGTTAAAAATAAAAACTATCTTTTCATAGACCATTGTTTTATTAGAGCAAAACAGTAGTTAGTGCATGTTCAAACACCCAATGTTTTGAACCATGGACGTATACAAATCTCTTTTATACGTATCAGATGGAGCAAGTGGATTGAACACTGATGTTACAGCGTCCACAACTGCTGAAGGTAGTAGGCATTACTCCAAAAGGTTCATCTGTGACACCCTCAAAGGGCTCCCAATCTCTTCCAAACATCTCAATGTTCTTCTGGGTAAAAAAAAAAACAAAACTCTGTTAGAATCTTAGTAATAAAAAAAGAAAAGAATATATGATAGTGGCAAATCAAAATGAGTAAACTTGGGATAAATGTCATACTTCATGCTCAAGGCTAACCAAGAAATATAAAAATGTCCACAAAATTACCAAGTTGGGGGAAAATGTTTTAAATCTAAAATCATAGAAACATTTTTGCTACATTTCAGAGAAATTGTAAGTTAAATTTGTCTTTTGCACTTTGTGCTATATTAAGAATAAATGAAGAATTGTGCTTTGTGTATTTAAAATGGAGATGTGCTGGTAAAGTGGGATAAGTAAATACAGAATCAGGTCCACAGAAGGACAGATAGAAGATGCAAAAAAGAATGCTTCAATTGTAACCTGACAAACCTGCAAATCATTTTCAGTTTCACCATCAGTGCTCTGCATGTGACCCATAAGTCCATCTTCAGACTTCAAAGGATGATTGTCCCACCCTTCTGTGAAAGCATGAAGTGCATTGGCCAGTCTAGGCAGAAGCATCTAATGGGGACAAAACAAATGCAGAGCATCAGAGAGGTGCAGAGCATCAGAGAGACTGTCCTCTTCAAGAGTGTGACACCTGTCCAGATATCCCGCCACAGTCTTTTGATTCTTGAAAGAAAATGCAGTACCAGTGAGAATGAACATGATAACTGTAGAGTTTCAATAATTTGACTTTAGACATCATTATGTTAAAATCGTGTGATTCATTTGTCTTCTCCATATTATAAAGCGGAATTAACTGGATACATTTCAGTCATTGTTACCCCCACAGTGTATCAGTAGACTACTTGTTTATCATTATGAACATAGAAACAACGTTTAACCTTTGAGTAGTGCTTCAGAAATGATACTGATAATGGAAACTTCTTTCAACATTCAACATTCTTTATAAACAATAGTGACATCACAACATTCTACAGGGCAATGATCTAAACAAAACCAAAATAAATATTGTTTAGATCATTCAAAAATATTACAAAGCAACTGAAATGCTGGACAAGTGTATCCAAATGTCTATTACCATTGTTCTCTTCAGGTTTGGGGGTTGTGTTGGTGTGAAAGACCGTAGCAAAACAAGACAACTGAGGCACTCTGGGATTTTTACTAAAATAATAAAGTCTTTATCACACATGGCAAAGGATTAAAAAACGCCAGCGTGTTTCAGCCTGCATGAGGTTAAAACACGCTGGTGTAATAAAGATTTTTATATTTTCCCTGAATTCCCTGAGTGCCTCAGTTTTCTTGTTTTGCTTTAAGAATTGTTTAGATTGTGTTTTGTGAATGGGTCTAATCAGTAATAGAAAGCACTAAAATTAAATGACTAGAGATATTAAAGTACAATGTTATTAACAGGAAAAACTGGCCTCAATGTCATCATCACTTTATACAATTTAGCAAATAATTGCCACAACAGCTTACAAAATACCTCTGATTGTGTACGTTTTTTCCGGCAATGAAGCTCCCTCTTCCAGTCCTTTTCATATGGAACATAGTTTCTGCTGTCGACACATTTTCCACACCTTCATCACCTCTGACCCTATAAAAGTAGTAGCAATAGTACTGTAAAGAGGGAAGTCTTATTATACTGTATCTACTGATGAAAAATAAAAAATGCAACAATACATATTAGAAGTATAGACAAATTGTACCTGGAGAGCCAACCAAATGTATCCACCGCCTGCAGAAAAAAATGTAAGAGCAGTCCTTGAGCATCTGTTTGTGGCTGGCTCCAAATACATGATCTGCAGACAATAACAATATCTTGTACTTATTGTGTAGTACATACACAAGATTTTTACAAAACGAAAAGTGAAAAGTCTTACCTTTCTGGAGAAACCATTGATTACTCCAAATATGACAATGTTGTATCTGAAAAATAGTCACAATAAAACATAATTTCTTTTTATACATATGAATGGATAGTTGGACAGATAGCTAGACAGACAGAGACATATACCGAGACAAAGACAGAGAGAGAGACACACAGAAACAGACACACATATAGAGATAGAAAATAATATTTATTAAAAGAATTACCTGATAAGCTTGTGGTTAGTGTCCACATGTACAAGGAACAATGGGCGTTGTACGCATGTCCTTCTGACAATACAAGTTGTATTTGATCCAAAACTCCAGGAGCATCAACTCTGTGCATGGACTGTGTTCCCACTGAACTGTGTCCTTCTGCCTGCAGAGAAGACAACCCTTTACCAATCTATACCCTGCATAAAGCAGGCCTTGTCTATTTTATATTGACAGGACTGCATTGTCCAGTTCTGTGTCTGTCAATCTGCTGTAAGTTGCTCTTGTTGATAACTTCACACGTGCGTCTGAAAATGGTTGACTCACTGCCACCAAGCAAGTGTGCCATACATCTGCTGGCATAGAGGATAACAGTAGATGCAGATGAAAATATGAAAACCTCCTGAAGTCTTTGATGCCAGACGTCTCATTATTGCATCAACAGCTCCTCCTGAAAGCAAAAACAAAACAGTGCTTACTACAGAGATGGAATTACTTTAATCTCAGCAAATGCTTAGCAGTAGAAAAAGTAGAATTTTTATTATTGCTATTATTAAGCAATATACAGTCACACACACAAAATTAAATAGATGAGAAAACAATTCTTCATATTTGGCACAAAATAGGCTACAGACTGTAGGTGGCACTGTAAAAAAATTCAGTAAGTACTGCAGGAATACCTAAATAGAAATCAAAATTAGGCCAAATTGGCCTAAGATTACTGTCAATTATGATTTAAAAAATGTGTACATATTATTTGTATTAGTGCATGACATATTTTTGTAAATTCATGATCAAGAGAATCTCTAAAGACATGGCGTTTTGTGTTTACAAATATTATCACAATATGTGTGTGTGATTTCTTAAAGAATACAAATGTGTTTCTTCTTCTTTCTTCAGCAGCCATCAAACTGAAACTTGATTCACCCAATTTGGCCTAATTTTGATTTCCATGTATTATTTTTTCTGTTTTCTGATACACCACCGACTAGCAACAGGGCAAACATGACGCTTAGGCTTTGCTTCAAATGTATCCACCAAAGTGCCATTTGGCTGAAGCGGCGCAGTACCAGACCAATGCACAGACTAGAGTTCTCAGCTTTCGAAGTGATAGAAAAGCCACAAACTGCGTAAGGCGCGCGTGGAAACCGTTCAAGCTTGTATTGCGTTTAGATAAGTCTATGCGCACAGCTGGTTCTACCATCACCAACTCTTGTGCCAGTGCGTCTGGGTGAAAGTGCGCACCTATATGTCACCAACACTGCTACCAAACTTGGTCTGAAAATTCAGACACAACACTGATGCACGTCATGATCAAATCAGTCCGGAGGAGCCCTCTAATCTCACCTGCATGACCTCGCAGACATATGTGGATTAAATTGGCTACATCGCGTGTCTGCGTTTGCTCTAAAACCCACACAACAACCACGTATGCTGCATGTTCAAAACATTACACATAAAAGCAAGAGAAGGCACAGCAAACGAGTACGTTTAGCTTACCTGGCTGGAGGGGCGCAGTACGAGACAGAACCATGATCCCACGTGTATCCACGTTACGACAAAGTGATAAGCAGCTGTAGGATTCCGTGTTTCTACAGCATCATACTTGAACAACAAAGTTAGTAAATCAAATGAAGGTATAATAGTTCCCAATGTGAGACAAAAAAACAAGAAGACCAAGCGGTCAAGATGCGCCCCGATGTGCGGATTGTAAACAGTCTCCCAGGACCAGGAAATGCGTCACGCTGCTCCGTGGGTCTTCGTGGCAATTATTTATTAATGACAATTATTGTAAATAACAGATTTGAAACTACCTAAACATACATTTCTTACATTCACGATCGCAATAAAAACTTGAAAGTTTAAAAGTGTAAAAAAAAAAAAAGTCTGTCTTTCAACAACTTCCGGGGCAGCAGCCGAAGTAAGAGAGGCGGCGGAGACGAGAAAAACACTTTAAAATGGTTTTTCCTTTTTTGTTTTTCATTTACATTATAAAAATAGAAAAACGAAAAACGGTTCGTTTTTCGTTTTCCGTTTTTTGATTTTAAAACCAAAATCGAAAAACGAACCATTTTCTGATTTTCTATTTTATTTTGGAAAACGAAAAACGGAAAACGGTTCGTTTTTCGTTTTTCGTTTTCCGATTTCAAAACGAAAATCAAATGGCCAGCAGGTACACGGACCAATAACAATTCTTTTTTTAAATGAAAGTAGACACTTGTAGGTCTCATTTGCTGTATAACATGATCATCATGATTTCAGTTCCACAAGGTTTTTTGTGGAGCTGTGAATGTTGCTTAAAATGAGCAAAAGTCCTGGCAGGGAAGAAGGGTCAAAGTCAGAACAGGGCCGGCAGTGAAAGAGTTAATAATGAACATGATTAGTGTATGTCTACTAATTCTTTCATTTTCTTTCCCTCTCGCTCCCTTTCTCTCTATCACACCTTTCTTTCTCTCCCTCACCCTCTCTTTTCCTCATTTTCTGTTCTCTCTTTTTCTATCCTTTCCTCCTTTCTTTTTGTATTCTTTCTCTCACTCTTTCATATTATTTCCCCTCGCTCCCTTTCTCTCTATCACACCTCGACCCCCCCTCCCTCTGTGTTGGACGCCTGCAGCGGTTGATACGGAGGATGTGGAGTTAAAGTAATGATGCTGTCTGCTGCTGGTCAGTTGTGGGCCGCTGTGAATGAACCTGGAGCCGAGATAAGAGCCTCGCTGACAGACACGGGACCAATACATCAGCCTGTATCAATATCACAGACGCAGAAATCCCCCGGGACTCGCAATATTAACGTCGGCTCGAGACAGACTGAGCCGTTAAACGTGCTGCAGATAACGCGCTGTGCTTTTTGAGTGCAAGTCATTTTTATTTTTTCATTTTAGATTTGGCAGAGTTTGGGTGTTACTCAAAACTTCATTTTGGCATTCATTATAACATTTCTGAAGCTGAAGTTTCATACCTGTGTCGTTTGTGGTTAAAGGGAAAGTGACAGTAGTTTTTCTGTTGTCATAGCAACAGGTCAGTTTCACTAACGCAGTTGCTAGCAGCTGTAGAATATATAGAACATTTTAACTACAGCACTACAGATAATATCCTCACCAAACCAGTGAAAAAAAGTCAAAAACATAACTATGGATAAAAAGATGGGTAAACAATCTTCCTGTTTATCTGCTTTTCTACCATTGTTTACCTGTGTTTACACCTTTAAAAAAACACCAACTCTCTTTTGTCATTTTTGAGCAAATTCCACAGCATTGAGCATTTCTGCAGCATTAACATTACAGACTAGATCAGTTTAAAGCTGGGGTAGGTGATTTTAACACTGCAAACATGACAACTTTCTCTCATAATCTCTTCAACACAATGTTAATATTAATATGTATTAAGTTTAGGTTGCAATTTTGACATAGAACCCTCTTTTTTTCTCTTTTAAAGTGAAACTGGAGAGCACCACCCAAGCTCAGCCAATCAGAAAGCTGCATTCTGCTCCTGATTAGAACTAAAACTCTTTATTTTTGTATTCAGAAGGTACTCTGTGGGCTTATTTTTTTTAGAAAGTGCTGCATTTACCATAGACTTTTTGGTGGAAAACACAAAATCGACTTATTTACAACTAAAAAAGTTAGCTCCCCAACTTTAAATGTGTAATTTTCGTTGCAGCCAAGACAAAACTTAATTTTTCATAATAAAATGGCAATGTGCTTTATATATCTGCAACTACAGCTAGTCCCACAACAGACAACACATGACATCATTCATCAAACAAACAAACAAACAAACAAACATGCATACATGTATGATAAGTTCATGAGTTTTCCAGTGCAAAGGAAAATGCCACAAAGGATTGTTTGTATTTATTCCTTTTGCAGCAGAACATAGAAAACTCCGCCACAGGACAAAGTATAAACTTTTGTTCAAAACATGATCTGTGTCTATGGAGACCTCAGTGTTTGCTTCTGTTGTAAATGAGTGAATGTGCTCCCAACATTTTGGAGAAGATATTCAGGAGCCTGTGGATCCTGTTCCTTTGTTGTACCGAGAAGTGTACTGCAATAAAGCTGTGTCTGTGTAGAACTGCTCCAAGATGTTTCTGACTCCAAAACATCTGAGCCTCCTCAGAAAATAGATTGGCTGTTGCACTTTACTGCCGAGATAATCTACATGGAGTTCAAGAGAAATAGCTCTCCACATGCACTTCTGAACATTTTACCGTCTCGGATTGATTTAGTTTGCTTGTGAATGACAACTGGAACTAGCTGAAAGTGGGAATGTCCAAAAGACAATTTCTTCAGTTTTTCTTCAGCTGGAGCTATAACTCAATTCCTGACGGAAAAAAAAACACGACTGTCGAGCCTGATCTCACAAGAAAGTGTACATTACCACGACATTACACAACATGTAAATTAGGTATGATTAGTACGAGTTCACAGCTGTTTTGTGTAATTATAGTACTGTTATAGTACAGTCCCATTCATTTCAATGGTGGTTGTTAAGACGTGTTCTTATTTATGAATATTAATGAATCCTGATCCTAATCTTAACCTGCCCAAGCCCCAGACCTAATCTTACCAATTTTAGTAACTTTATGCCTGAACTTACCCGTTTCACCTGAAGAAAACGTCCCACTTGGCTGCAACCAAAACTCGTGTTTTTTTAACACTGTAAAATCTCTTGTCATTTTTACTCTTTTCATATCGTGCTAAATACACGGCGTAACATAAGTACTAAAAACAGCTGTGTGTTACATGAGATTCCTAATTTAGAGTGCTCACAATGTTTGCTCTTCATTATGGAAAAAGTGTGTGTACAATGTATGGATGACTCTTTCACTCTCTGATGTGACTGACTCTGAGATTTCTTTTTGGTTTGTCACATGTTTGAGAGTTTCTGGATCTCCAGGTCACATCGTCCTCTTCACAATGTGACTCATTCTGATCAAAGCACTTCAAATCCACTGCAATTAACTCACTTTGTGAACTTTCTGTTCTAAGTTTAGATTTAGTACGTTCATTCTGGTTCACTGAATGTTCTGTCTTGTAACAACAGAAAGGTTTGTGTAATGTATGCTGCTTAAAGCCATGTCATATTCAAATCACATTTTTCAATTTTGACTTAGTTTAGTATAAAATTTACCTAATTTCATTGGCCGTGTGCGATGCTTATCATTATCAAGAATGAGTTTGAATTGATTTGGGATCAATATGAAAAAAACAAAAAAACTCATTAAAGAAAAAGTATATATTTATGAGTAAAATATAAATTAAAATGTATATAGTATATGAAAAAGATTTAATTGGCCGTACCCGATATTTATCATTATTAGGAATTATTATGAATTGATTTAGGATCAATGTTACATAAAACCTAGAGGCTATTGAAGAAAAAGTGTATATTTATGCCTAAAATATAAATACCATTACTAATACTGCATATGAATAAGATTTCAGCAGACCTCACAGCGGTCCTCCCTTTAGGCTCGATGATTGGACAAGAGAAACTCAGCTCAGGCCAAACCAGACGGAAAAGAGCAGACAGAAACACCACACAGCACCACAGACTTCAAATAATCACACATCTTGTTGTGAATCACTCAAATCAGCGCCGAAGAAAAAGTATAATTTAGGTACATTATCTTTTTTGTTTATTTATGAAAGCATGTAATGTGTGAGTGACGTCAGCTGCTCACGTAGCGACCCTCGAGAGTTGGACCTGCAGTAGAACACTCACCATCACTACATAAGCGGCCCAAACCACTTCAAAGTGAACCGGTCTGGGGATTTTTAGAATCATAAGGGTTAATCATAACATCTCACTCCCAGGGGTTGCGAGACGTGATGATTAACCTTTAGCCAAGCCCTTTAACCCATTACCCTAAACGTAATCACTGTCCCTCCGGACCCGACATTCAAGCTTTAACAAATATAAATCTAGTCAAAACAGACAACAAGGTGAAAACAAGCAAAATGAATCTTAAATATATGAAGTTAATTATGTTTGACTGAAAGAATGTAGTCTAACCTGTCATAGACACCTTAAAGGATCATCTCTTCTGTATGACTGTTGCCAAATGCTCAATATCACAATACTTGGTGAAAAAAAGGTGGAACGTCTCTACTTTCGACATGAACACGTTAACTGTTTGGTTAAATTGGACTGCTTTCAAAAACACCAAGTCATTTTGAACGCCTGAAAACTGTGACTAAACACATTGGATTATCCACACCACATGTTTGCACCTGTTTCCTGCTCGTGTTATTTGTCTAAGCCTGTCTCCTGTTGTGTCTCTCTGCACACACATCGCAGTAAAGCTGATCTATGGAGGGACAGAAGTAGATTTGGTCAGGGGTCAGAGGATGGTCAATGGTTTCTGCGATTACTGTAGGAGCTGCGGTAGCGTTCTTTTAACTGTGCTTTTATGTGCCTACAGAGTGAGTTGGGATATTAGCTTTAGCACACCGCGGGGACAGATGTGGGGCCATACGGGAGCTCAGCCTGAACCGTAAACAGTTTGAGGCAAAGAGGTTTAATGTGGGATTCAATGTCAAAGGGAAGCCGTGGATTTAGATGGGTTTATGGCCAAGGTGGTGATTTATACAATGATTATGTGGAGCTATACTTAGAAACAAAGAGCTGGGAGGTGTAGGCCTAGTTCAAGTTTTACCAAATCCACAATGTTTCATGTTTCATGATGATATTTTTTATTCCATTCTTATTCATTCTGTGCCTTGCTGAAAATGGCAGCAGTGTAATTGGTTGAAGATGGAGGCTGTTGTTTGTTCATTAAAACTGGACTGATTTTTCAAACAGGCTCTGCAAAGATCTTTTAAAGCAACATTCACATTACAAACTAAACCAGACTCGGCTCGATTGAGAATCAAAGTTGCAACTTCCCCACCTGTAGAGGCGCTGTGAGACTGTGGGAATATCTGAAAAAGCCATTGCGTGGCTAACACTATAGCCTCACATGATATATAGTCAAATTACTGAAAACCAACCTCTTTAGCTTTTAAATCAGCTCCAGTGTGAGACAAAACCCTGTTTACCACAGAAAGCAGTAAGATGTGGTGGAAAAGTAAGATGTGGTGGAAAGCAGTAAAGTCGGCAAACACAGCAGAGGAAGAGGATCAGCTAGCTTTCATTAGCTTCTCCAAATACCTTGCTTTTTGTGTGTCTAAAAGATGTCCTATTTCCACAGACCACCTACTGAACATGCGCTAGAAGCATCCATTGTTTTTTTTTAGGGTTTATGTAAATTGGACCGCAGATACCCTGAAATATTGACCGGAGGAAGAATATTGTGTTCTTTCTATTTCCAAAACCGAGAACATCTGGAGCGGTGCCTACAATGGATTAAACAGTACAAGCCCCACTCCAGCAAAATATATCAGAATCAGAAAGAATTTTATTGCCATTGTCAGTGAACAAACAGTATTCACAGACTAGGAACTTGCTGCGGTGCTAAGTGCAACATATAACACAGAAAAGACAAATAAAGAAAAGAATCTAAAGAGTAAAAAATATCTAATATAGTAAAAATATTTAAGATAATATCAAACACAAATGTCTGCTCAAAGGTAAAACTAATGTTTAACTAGGTTGTGCTTGTTGCATTTGAGGTAAAGATCATGGGTTTCTCTGATTTAGCTTGAGACCAGTAGCATTAGCCTCCATAAGAGTTATGTCCCTTTGTTGCGTATTTTAATGTTTTGAATAATTCTCTATTCTGCATAGTACAATCCCTTTTGTCACGATCTAGGGGATATCGTGGAGAAATTGCTTTAAAAAAAGTCACTAACGCGAACCAGTTTACTTGTGTTTGTCATTGAAGTAGAGACCTGCACGGGACTAGATTTTCATGACCGCTCCCGCCCGATCCCGAAGCATCCGTGACCGTTCCCGCCCGATCCCGACGCCCCCGTGTGCCTGCCCGCCCGAGAAGCTCCCGCGGGTCCCGTTGGGTCCCCACTTTTTTTTTTTTTTTTTTTGGTGACACAGAGGTTGCGTGGCGGCCCCAGGGCATAACAACACGAACACAAATGACTAAACTCTGCATAACTCTCTGCATCTAGACTTAAAATGATTTGGCACCAGCCTAATTAATCTGTAACAAGGCAATTATGTTCGTTTGACACATTCAATCATAAAGCCATGATGTCTGTGTATTTCTTACCTGAAATACATAGCTCCTCGCACCTCCAGTTTCAGCTAAACAAACACTTTACTTGCCCAAACTCCGTGTGTATTATCTCCATCTCCCCGTGCGTAAAAGCCAGTCCTTCATTCACTCCTCTGGGAAAGCTTGCGTCCGTGCTGCGGCTGCTGCTGGCACGAGGACGCACAGATGATGCTCCGATACGCACGCTAGACTAGGAAATACAGCAGTGAGTTTACGTGTCTGCACCTCGCAGGTGTCCGTGTTGCGTCTCTCTGTTGACCAGCAGCGCGCACAAAGCCGTATTTCTTTCTTGCTACGTAATATTTTCAAGACAGCGGAGAGAGCGCGGGTCCGTTCGGGACCCGAGGTGTTTGGCCTGACCGCCCGCTCCCGCCCGAGGCAACGTTAAAACCGCCCGATCCCGAGGGTTTGCTCACGGGTCCCGTGGGTCCCGCGGGAATTCCCGCCCGATGCAGGTCTCTACATTGAAGTCTATGGCATGCTGTTTAATTTGAATGGCATAACAACAGTTACCAAGACTTTATTAAGTGTGATAAAGCGCCAAATATGGTTTAAACTTGGACTAGAAAAGAACTAGGACAATAAGCCATGCATAAGACAGCTCTTCCACAGTTAGAGAAACATCATTATTTTGTGTTCTTGTGTTATCTTGGCTGTCGCTCACCTCTTCTTCTTTTTTTCTTCTACAAAGAATCAGAATTTGTTCTATACAATTATGAATATGCTTTTTGTGCAATACGTGAACAGCACTTAAGAAAATATACATTGAAAACTCTACAGAATAATAGTTTTTTGATAAAAGCAGCACGAGAATGACTGAGGAAGTGAATCACTGCTGCCTTTATGTTGCAGAAAAAAAAACTGTAATTGATGTTACATTGACGTAGTTCTTCCTTTACAGTGAACATATCCAGCCCGCCTAAAGCTCAACGGTCGTCCTGTGGTTAATGCATGTGTAATTACAGTCTTGAGCAGGAAATGGTTAAGTGATTTGAAAAAGGGTCAGAAATCAGCTTTAGTGCCAGCAGAACACAAAGTACAAAACACTTAATGAAGCCTTATCAACCAGCCTCACCACAAAGTACTGTGGAAAGAAAAAGCATTGGGTTTTCTGAATGATTTGGTCGTAAAATGGACTTAGGACATTCAGTAGTGTTGTGTTATTTAAGATTGGCCTCCAGAGTTTGGTTTCACACTACCTCGAGAAAGTCCGGACTTTCAGAAGTTTTATGGAGCTAGATCTACTGTCGTAACGGCAACAAGAGCAAAACTTTGTCAGGCAAATTTAAACGTGAAGAAAAATAGCACATTTTAGAAGTCTATAAGTGCAAAATGTAGTGTAGAGAGAAGTGCTGCCAGGTGTGCCTTGGAAAAATGAAACAGCTTTATAGATTTCATTGAAGAAAGAAGTATACAATGTTTCCAAAGGTGAAAACAAGACAGTCACTAATTCAAGGAACAAAAAAGTGTAATGGGCATTTTTTTTCTGATATTAAGCAGACTAATTATGTTTTTTCCAAAATGTTTTACTTGGTCATTTTTGAGTAGGTGGTGTGCTGCATCAAAATTTGAACAAAAAAAGTGTGCCTGTTTCTTTCACCTTGATTGGGGGTGTTCTTTGTGATTTCTGTCAAATGCAGGAATAACCAGCACTTTAGAATACAGCCCAGCATTATTTTTGCTGTAGTGCAGTGTATTAACATTCTCTTTAAAGTGTATTTTTGTTTTTTATTTTTTCAACAAAGACTCAACAACTTGATACTGTTGTATTGTCTTTTCAACTAAATCAGTACTTCTCAAAGTGTGGGGCGCGCCCATTTAGGGAGGCGTCAAACGTTTTCAGGGGGGGCGCAGGGAGCAGTGCTGATAAATGTGCTTTAAAATAGTCCTAATACGAGCAGAACACAGAGAACACCGCCTCCCCAACAGCTACAGCAGCAAGCAAAGCTGCAACATGGAAAGGATCCTGTCAAAAGAAAGGCTACTGATGCAGATAAAACAGGGGACGAACACACCCACGTACTAAATTGTGATTAATTATTTTGTCGGCATTAATGCAACTCATGCAATGCATGAATGAAATGCCCTGCTCTGCTGCACCCTTTTCTCTCAATCACTCTCTTAAAACAGTCCACTGCGGTTATTGCAGTGGACACGAGGAAGAAAGGTCTGCTGTACAGACAGCGGCACAGAGACTCTGCCACAGAGACTCGTCAGTACAGCAGACCTTTCTTCCTTACCCAGAAATCCCAGAGATACAGACCTTATTAAATATGCCCGCGGAGAATCAGCCTCGATCAGTGGCGATGCATGAACATTTACACACGTGTTTGTGATATTTACTTTGAAAACTTTAAAAATGGGATTGTTTCACTTAGCCACAGGACTATCCCAGAACTGGACCAGGTTTTCATCAGGACTGAAAATGTTAGTTGCCTATGTAACTAGTTCTATGGGTAGCTAAAGCTAAAACCATTACCTTGCTTATATACAATTCTGTTCAGCATAACAAAATGAAATAGCATTCTGATCCTAAAAAAAAATTAAATATTATGTAAAACTGAGTTTATTCATTGAACTACAAATTAGACATTTTAAATATATAATTTGTTGTTAAAATTATGCATCTAAACCTAAATATCACAGACAGACATGTACTTTTGCAGACTGGTAGGAGCATGGCAAAAAAGTTTGAGAAGCACTGAACTAAATGTTTTGTCCATATACATCTTAGAATAGACTTGTACATAAATGCATTTGGTAAGGTATAAATACAGCTAATATGATTGATTTATTGTCATAATTACCCATTTCCCAACCAGTATACATCTTTGTTTCACTTGGCACAGTTGTTACGCCTTACGTGCAGGAATAAAGCTTTATTACCCTTTATTACATTTGTTACTGTTTAAAATGTTTTAGTCCTCCAGAAAAGCATCCAAACACGTGCTAACTTCATAGAAAAAGTTGATACCTTGCTTTCCACCATTGCCCTTTTGGCTCCTTCTCTACGCTGCACCAGAGCATTTGCCCTTTCACTCTCTGTCCGAGTCAAACTGTCAGAACAGGCACCTTTTCTATCAAATTACAGACCTTCTGGGGCGTCTCTCCTCTCATCACCACTGCCCTGCTTCACTCTCAATCCTTTAGATTCAATTAGCCGCCGCGCCACAAAATATGGAAGGGCGTTTTGCTGGAGCTAAAGCCCGAGGCGCGGTGGAAAAGGTCAGCCCTGTGAGCCAGCAGGAGAGCCAGAAATAATGTCACGTTCAGTGGACTCAAACGGCATTTCATTTCCCCGGCAGCACCTGAACGCAGCACGGCCCACACTTCAAAACAGAGCAACAAGTGTTTTCAATTTAACACAGCGAGCAGACTTTTAGAATGTCTCAAGTTTATTGTTAAAGTTTGGCATTTGATTCATATTCAGAGCAGGATTGCAAAACAGAAAAGAAGTGGGAGCAGCTATTATAAAATGAAGCACCATTTTTTTTAAAGAGAAAACAATTGTTTGTTTTACCTTAGGAATGGACACATTTTCCAAAAACTGTAATAACTAATAATAATTTGATCACAATTTCAAACCAGCAGAAAAATGTATCCGAAAAATTGGGCCGTTTAGATGTAATCTAGTTATAAACAAATGCTGCTAAATGAGATTTCTATGCTAAATGTGTGAATAATTTACAACAGGCGGTCGTTCTAGTAACTTTTTGGTCAACTAATAAACCAACAAGTGATTGACGAGTTATCACCTTTCTACTTGTTTGCAATGTACAGTAAACTGTGCTTTCCTGACTCGATGACGCTTTGCAAGATGTGGCACAGACCCCAAACCTTTTTTAGATTATATTTGAGTGTGCTACAGAGCTAATGAAAAAGAGTGGATGGCTGAAAACACTTCCTCCTAAGGCCAAACTACATCAGGCCAAACTCTTTTGACTCCCATCCATGATGGAAATGTTGCCAATGCAACTACACTTATTGCAATAACTTCAAACATCCT
This sequence comes from Mugilogobius chulae, assembly GCA_038363315.1. Taxonomy (NCBI): domain Eukaryota; kingdom Metazoa; phylum Chordata; class Actinopteri; order Gobiiformes; family Gobiidae; genus Mugilogobius; species Mugilogobius chulae. The sequence goes on along the minus strand of CM076399.1, from coordinate 6,450,237 downwards.
CACACGAGATTAAAACCCATAAAGGAAAAATATCCTGCAATACAAAATTATATATTTGATCACCTGCCCTTGTGGTTTATGTTGGGAAAACCAGTAGTATTGCCAAACATAGGAGCTCTATAAGATGCAAAATATGAATTACCTTGTGGCAGCTCATTTTGTAGAACAAAACCATCCCATCTCTTCACTAAAATTATTGGCATCGAACATGTAAAATTGCTCCTCCTGTGACTGTCTAAGAGTGAGCATTTTAAGACTCTAAATTCCTCATGGAGTTAATGTTGATTTTGATTTGTATGTAATTTATAATGAAATTTTGAATATGTATTGTAAATGTTTCTATTTGTAATAATCTTAAATCTTTTTTCTCATTGTAGAGGGCAAACCTGGCTGACTGGGTGTGGCACTTTTTCTCAGACCTATTTCAGCACCGAGGCTATCTACCATTTTGTTCAATGTGGTTCAAGAGAAAAGAAAAAAAAAAGATCTGATGGAGGTTAAATGCTGAAAGTTTTCTGGTTAATAAATAAGTTTTGGACATCTGCTATTTGAGTGTGTAATGCAGTTTTTTTTTTCTATAGCTATTGAAAACACTAAACACTAACCTTTTCAAAGAGGCAGTGGAAAGTTCAGCCCCGAGTGTACGTGAACGAGACGCTGCGAAGATCCAACACAAGTAGAAACTGGACTTCAGCTTCTCCTCAGCTCATGACGTGGTGGATGTGATTCTCCAGCTGCTGTTTAAACTCTTAACAAAGTCAGTATCATGCATTCCAAGCCAGGATACAACTGATGTGCGTTCTTCAGGCAGACATATAGTTGCGTCCCTGGTGGCCTCCAGACTGGCCCTCTTCACAATCTTGATCTTGTGCTGAAAGCGGTTGATCTGCGACCTCAGGCTTGTCTCATATTGTCGGAAAGAGGTCTGCGTCCTATCAAACTTCTGCTTTAAACAGCTTTCAACATGCAAACTCCACACAGAAAGGCCTGGGCCGAGCAGGAGTCCAACCTTTTTGCTGTGAGGCCATGTCCAATTAGCTAATTCAGATGACATGCTGCATTAGATTTTGCGGCCGGCCCCACTCCAGCTAAATATATCGAACACAAAACGTCTGCTCAAAGCTAAGACTCATGTTTACCTAGCCATCAACTGTGTTGTTAAATCTAGAGGCAAGACCACAACTATAGTTATAGCATGACGACGATATATCTGCAGAGATACACTCCAAGCTGCTAAGTTTAGACACTAGTAGGTTTAGCTCGCTAACATACCTTGCAAATGAACAATATACTTGCATTAGACAATATTTAACTATATAAGCAACTTTCCCGGCAGTGCAAGAGCAGGACAAGGCTGTGCTTGTTGCATTGAGGTAACGATAAAGATCATAGGGTTTCTCTGATTTGACTTAAACCGTTGCATTAGCCTTTATAGGAGTTATGTCCCTTCGTTGCGTATTTTAATGTTTTAATGTTTTGGCTATAAAGCCATCAAGGAATGGAACGGAATGCCAGACAATCTTAAGAATATGGCTGATTTTTATAGCTTCTCATGAGCCGTCAAAACACGGATACTTCAGCACCAAACTTGCTCACATTAACAATACCCGACGGGTATTTTGCCATCAGATGTTACCCTAGTGGGTACATTCTTGCACTTTAACTATAATTGTACTCTGCACTTTAAATACTATACAGGTATAAATGTATAACTTTGCACATAGCTGTTTTTTGCACTTTTATTTCTTGTACTGTAGCTGACATTGCACACTGTATCTTTTGTTTTTTTGATGTTTTTTATGTTTTATGGAAATTAGCTTGCTGCTAAATTGGAGCAGCCATCTTTTTAATGTAACTGCACATTGTCCTTTAAATGAATAATAATAAACTGGTGTACTTCTTTCTGTAATGCAAGTCAATGTACCTTGCAACTTTGACAAGCGTAGCAACAGTAACTAAGGGGGGCGGAGCTCGGCGAAAGGTCAATTAGAGGCACAGCCAGAATATGGACTGAATCTTACAGAACCAATACTCATACTGCAAAATTCCATGGATCGGCGTTCAATTTCGATCTCAGTTTCGGCTCGATGGATTCTGCCGAACGACAGAACATTCCGGGAAAGCCACAACATTGCACAACAGTAACAATGTGAAAAAAAAATGTCAAAAACATTTAATATTATAATGTAACTCTTGTCTTCAAAATTAGAATCAAAGAAAAGTTATCCAACACATTTTCACTTGGATGACCGCTGAGCTCGGAGCTTCTACAGCATCAATAGAGAAGCACTTTATAGATTTGAGGCTTTTAAACCGTGTTCAGTGTGAGACGACTTGGGCAAAGTTGAAGCAATCCACAGTTTTCAAAAAGTACCAAAAGGCAAAGAAGCATTTTTAAAAACATCTGGAACAAAGCAAACAGCCGAGGTCAAATATTTAGGCTTTAATCGACGAGATGAGCGAAGAGTGAGTGGGCGGATACACAAATGTGGCTCTGTGAGAGTTTAGCTGCACAACCGTAGGAATGCATTTGTACAAGTAAAAGTTTTGTATTGATTTTTTGAGCTCATCAGCAATAGGTCAAGTACATATACTGCAGTTGTGAGTCTTTTTGAGGTTTTGTAGAAGATGAAAGATTCAGAAACACAAAGGATGGATGTCAGGAGGACACACCGGCCTTTTAGTCTGGATATATTATTTTGTATCTGTTTTATTTGTCTCTTACACAAATTCCAGGATTTTGCAATAAAAGTTAGGCTTTACATATTTACATGTGTGTAGATGCTTAGAGATGCTTACTGTTTTTTAACTCTTTCACCACCAGCCCTGTTCTGGCTTGGACTCTCCTTCCCTGCCAGGCCTTTTTGCTCTTTTTAAACAAGATTGACAGCTCCACAAAAACATTAGTGCAACTGGAATCATGACATGTTGTACAACCAATGAGACCTACAAGTGTCTTCTTTCAATTAAAAAAAAGAATTGTTATTCTACAGTAATCTGTTTCTTATTTTGTCAGCGTTTGATGAGAACTTTTAAGATAACATCCTTTTTCTAAATCAAACTTCATGTCAGTGTTAATTTTGTCTGTTCAGCTTTTAGATGAAAGAATCTGAGCCACTACAATGAAATAATGTCTTAAAAAATATGTGGTTTACATGATTAAAACAATGAAGTGTTTTTTTTTTTCATCTTTAAACAACAAAAGCTGTGTTACAGACGACAAGACAGCAAAGCACTTTTTCTACTTTGTAATGCAGATTATATAGATACATCCCGGGCTCACATCGCATCCAGTCCAACCCCGGTGCAGTCACCGGAGCGGTCTTGCTACGGTGGGATGACTCACATTAGCTCTGGAGGTCTGCAGTCCTGCTGAGCAAGGCGTTCTGTCGACCTCGCGAAACCTAGAACTCACGGAGATTCATGCTCAACTTTGGAGATTATGCGATCACTGAGCACATCTGTGTATGTAAACAAAGACACTTGTTTCATATCAGTTCATTTTCTGTTTGATTTTTCAACACACAATGGATAAGCACGGGAGGTTTATTTACCTCCTATGTATTATCCTGTAAATGTCAAGTTTTTACGTATTTTGTATCATTAGTGGTAACGTAATATTTATTTTGAAAATCACTGGATTCACTTCACCAGCGCTCGCTTGGTTTCCTGTTTATCGTGTCTTGTTTTCACAACTTCACCAAAAGGGCTCTGGTGCGCTCCGGCGTCCGGAGCGCACCAGAGCTGAAACAAACAAAACTTTTTTGACTGCACCGGAGTTGGACTGCTTGCAGTGTGAACCTGGGGACCAGTGGCGGTTTTGGGGTGGGCGAGTGGCAAATGCTGCCCTTGGCGGAGGACCGCATCAAATTGAAAAGTCCTCATCAGCGCCGCAGGACGCATGCAGCTAATGTACAGTTAACAGGTCAAGCTATACCAGGAGAAACAGCACCCTCTACTGGCGACCGTGTCCCTTCACAAACAGTTCTGCGTGCCGTCTTGGTCAGTGGATTAAACCTAATAAAAAACGGGGACGATTTCAGAGTGTTGCTGCGTAGGAGTGGGGTCAGTCTGGGCGCCAGATGAGATTGTTTGCCCAACGAGTCATGCAGGCCAGAACCGCCTCTGCTGGGACAGCGTCTTTCATGGGGTAAAGATTATATTGAACCCTCCAAACATGAAGACATTTTGTATTTCTCTCTTGTGCTCACACTCTTCCCCCACCGCTGGTGAATCTATGAAACTGCATCATGTATGTGACTGAACACATAGTCAGCACGTGCATCAGAAAACCCGACATCGCCGCATTTGATAAAAGGTCTATGATGGAAATAATCGTCATTGACAGGCTACGGTTGGCCGCGCATCAACAGATATTTTAGTCATTTCAGGGCAAGAGTTAATATATAATTCGAATGAGAGGTATAGCATTCTACCGTTCATTTGGAAGCAAGAAGATAGAGAATAAAACGAGCAGAAGTTAAAGTAGGCAAATAAAAAGGGCCACACCACATGCAGAAAGTTTATGTCTTCATTATGTTTTTGTTTTTTATTCTTGTGACATTATATTTCTGCAGTAGGAGCTTAAATCTTCGCAGGTTTCAGTCACTGGTTTGGTTAAACAGATGCCGTTTGTGGGCAGTGTTCCCACTTTTTTATCACTTAGGACCCACAGATACCATAAATGTGACCTTCTGTGCTTTCCACACACATGCAGCTCACGTGTGCTCAGTTCTGCTGGATCTCACGACTCCAAAGTTTAATGGTGATGTTTTTATGAGGCCCAGAGGTGACAGACATTTCACTGTCCTGTAACACCTGCTCATTCAAGGGCAGAGCAAAAACAGGGACTTCTCATTTACATTTTAGATTCAGAGGCACTTTATTAAAGCTGGGGTAGCTAGGGTTAGGTTAGGGTTTGTGTTCTCTTCTAAAAAGTCTATGATAAATGCAGCACTTTGTGAAAAAAATGAGCCCAGTGAGTACTGTCTGAACTGAATAATGAATGAATTAGCATTATACATTGATTGGCATGCGTCTTTATTTTTCCCAACGCAGTTATGCCGCTTCCTGGTTAGCATACCTTTTCCAAGTCCCTACTTAACCTAACCCTAACCTTGCCCAAATCCCTTAAGTAAATATTTTAAATTATAAACTTTTGCTAGTATTGCCACCAATGCAAAGTGATGGTGTATGGCATAACTGGGTGGAAAAAATAATAATAATAATGACGCCGCATATTTTGTGAGTTTATTATATTTAAAAGGTGAGTTTGCTAATAAAAAAAACTTTAAAATCATGATGCTGCTTATTTGATAAAAGTAATATATAAAAAGGTGATTTACTAATAAAAAAGTTGTAAAAAAAAATAAAAAATAACAACATAAGTTTACAGTACAATATATTTAAAAACAAACCTGGCTGATGTTTATTTTTAACACAGGTTTGGACATTTTTTGTATGAATATGGTTTCACCAAAATAACGTCACTACTTTCAAAAAGGGGCGTGTAGTTAGAAGTAGGCATGTCATGAGGGGGCGTGTTCTGCTGTAAATGCAACCAAAATTAATACATTTCGATTGTTAACCTGTGGATTTATTAGAGGATTTATTAGAGTTAAAACCTAAATAGTACTTGCAGTGTGAAAATCAGCTACTTCACCTTCAATGTCCATGAATAACTTTATTCTCTGCTTTGACCTATCTTCAGTGACACTGGAGCAACTGGTCAGTAAATAAAACAACACAGTCTTCGAAGAAAACATAGATATAAGACAAAATGTCATCAGCATGTTTTCACGTCTTTTTTTTTTATGTCAATATGTTGAGAAAATCCCAAATTTTAAATAATCATGAATTTTGGTTGAACACAACGGGTAGGTTTAGGCTTCAAGTTGCTAAACTGGGTAAGTTTAGTACTGAAGCGAAGTGATAAGTTAAGATAAGGATTTTGTTAATATTCATAAATAAGAACACATCTTTAAAACTGCCAAAGAAATGAACTGGGACTGCAACAATTGGCATATTTACACAAAAGAGCCGTGAACTCGTGCTAATCATATGCCCGCTGTGCTCATGAGCCCGGGCAGAGGGGCTGTGGGTCGGGGGATGTCACTTTTGGCTCTCTGAAAATCTGGCAACAGCGAGTGGTACGTGTGCTCACTTCTTCCCTCTGCCAGGCTCATGAGCACAGGGAGTTTCGGTATGTGCACGTAGCTTCTGTGGACATAGTTCGCGCACATTTTTAAAACTTTTCCTTATGAAACCCGGTTCACAAGCTGCTCTTCGTAGTCAGGAGACATTACTGCTGGTAACCCCCTCAAAGGATATGGACTTACAGTGAACAACTAACAAACGATATATCAAACCAGAGCCAGGATTAACAACTGTGTCACTATGGCAACTACAAAACCAGATAACCATAGACAGAATCAGAATCAGAATCAGAAGAATTTTATTGCCATTGTCAGTGAACAAACAGAATTCACAGACTAGGAACTTGCTGCGGTGCTAATGTGCAACATATAACACAGAATATAACACATTATGTTATATTAGTAGACGTGAAATCAGCAGCTCTGCTCTGTTGCTACAACACAAACAGCGTGATGCCATATCCCTCCGATAGATGTGACACAATGGAGCTCAACAGTGACCGCCCACTTCCTGGTTCCTAAATCTCGAACCCCATGTTAAATTGCCATAGGAATTCGATAAAAAATTATATTAAAAGTTTGAAAATGTCCTTGGGGCTAAGCAGCTATGTGGTGAGTCACGAGTATAAGACCTACGTTTTGTTTAAAAAACGTTTTTTCAGCTTTATAAACTACGAAGTTATTACGACATTTTGCCGAATTTTAAGTTCTAGATGTGCTTTTTAGACTGAAAACAACCGCGCTGTGGATCTGAGTTAGCACATAGCTGGATAGCCCGCGGTATGTCTTTAAACTCTTAATATTTGAATTTTTCGAAAAGCCTATGGCACTATAACATGGGGCAAAACTCTTCCGGAACCAGGGCGGTCTTCCACTGTGCAGCTCCATGCGAATCAAATGACTTTTCACCAACCCCACCCCCCTTAGTTACTGTTGCTACGCCCATCAAATGCAAAACACCACCATTGACATACATGACAGAAAGAAGTAGACCAGTTCATCTTAGTACCTTTTGGGACAAATTCTCCGCAATGTCCTTTAGATTGAGACAAAAGGATTGCACTATGCAGAAGTGGGATTTATTCAAACATTAAAATATGCAACAAAGCTGACATAACTCCTATGGAGGCTAATGCTACTGAAGCCCCATGGTCTTAATGTTAACGTTATCTCAAATACACAGCCTTGTCCTGCTCTTGCACTGCTGGTAAGTTCACTTTCATATGTTAAGGTTTCGTCTATTGCAAGTAAATTGTTCGTTTACGAGTGTATGTTAGCTAAACCTCCCACTGTTGGCTAAAGCTAAGAGGCTCGCTAAACTGAGCAGCTAACGGGCTGATTCCACATCCTGCATATTCTGCGCCTCAGCTCTGTCACTCCAACGCCGTTCGACAAAATTACAGATTAACAGTAAAATCTTCTGTGCCCGGCTCCGACCAGAACAAGTTCCACAGATCAGAGTGCACCAAACAGGAAATATAGTAAATGTATTTAATGTTTATACAGCTAGTTTAACTCAGTCGGCTGTTAACTTCTCTTTATATGTCACTGAAAGACTCACGAGAAAATACTTTTTATCGGACTTATTCACGTAATGCCTTTGCCCTAGTGGGAGAGAGAAACCATACGTAAGCTCATGTGATGTGAGCTAAAGAGCGTTCCCATCAAACACAGCAGCTCTTCTCGTGCTTCTCGAGGCTTCAGAGTGCAGCCTGGCGGGGACAACATGCATCCAGTAGGAGAGGCTTTGTGCACAAAATCGGAGGTGTTCTGTGGTGCAGCGGAGCGTAGCGGACATGCAGGATGTGGAATTCCTGTGTTAGAGCGTAACTTCTGACAGTTATATCCTCGTCATGGTATAACTTTGGTCTAGTTTGTGTTCTTGCCTCTAGATCTAACAACACAGTAAGTCTATAGTTAGCTAGTTAAATATTAGTCTTACCTTTGAGCAGACATTTGCTCCACTATGTTAGATACATTTAGCTGGAGTGAGGCCACCTGCGCTGTAGGCACCGCTCCAGTTGTTTTCGGCTTTGGAAATGGAAAGAACACAACTCATTCAGTCAATATTTTGGGGTATCCGATTTACATAAACCATAGACACATCGCTTCACCATATTGCTTGGAGCTCAAGATCTGACGAGCCCTATAACGGTTTAACGGTTGCTACGACGTTGATTGGAAAAGAGCTGTTTTGAGGCGGAGCTCGTCAAAGGTGAGCTCCGCTCACCTTGCAGAAGTTTCACTTTTATGGATAAAATAGCTAAAACTGATTCATTTTTGTCTTATGAAGATGTATTACATTGGCAATGGTGTATTCCCCAAACTGATACATTCATAGACAGAAAATGCTACACAAACTCCATCACTTGTTGATGCGACCTGGACACTCCTCCACAGAGAAGTGAAGCTACATGTACAACTTTTTCTGCTGTTTTCACTAGCTCACTGGTAACAAACGATGTTTAGTGGCCATTAAAGTCCTAAAGAATTCACTTGACCAGACATCTCTATTTGAACGTTGCTAGCCGTTAGCAGTTTTACACACAAACCTAGCCTAATAAAACACTACAAAGTTTGTAAACTCAACAGTAAGTTGTATCAAGGCTTTGACCTTTGACCTCTGCTAAACGTGGTCGGTATGTTTGTATCAGCTATAGGGCTGTAGTTCTTTAGTCGTTTAGTCGATTAATCGGTCGATGGGGCTTTAGTTGACTAAAATTTGTATTAGTCGACCCAGCCCGAGCCTGCGCACGTCGTGTCCGAACCCGACCAGAACCTGTGCCTAAGCCCGAGCCCGAAGAGAGCCCGCCCCGCCACTCACTGAACTGTGGCATTTTAATGACAGAAAAAGCTTCTTATGATGTCCAACGTGTTTAATGTGTGTGTCTCGCCGCTTCCTCCACCGCACATTCCTCTCTTTCTCCTCTCTCCCTCCCCTCCCTCTTGATCCTTCTTTTCTCCCGCACGCGTAACGTGCGCACTTTCTCTCTGCTTCTTCCTCACCTTTTACTTGATCCGCGGGGATAAAACGAAAGACGTGCCTTCCCCGTCTTTCAGTCTCCTTTCTCTTTTACCTGCTCCGCACTTATTCACAAATCTTCTCTCTCTCTCTCCTCAGTCTGTCTCGCGCCGTATAGTTGGCCACTTAAACACTGACTTTTTTTTATCACTGCGGTGGTTTTGCGCTGTGTTCTGACGCGGCTGTCAATCATCCGCGAAGCGCACGTGTTCAGTACGGCTCTGCGTCGGGCCCAGAATCTAAACTCCTAAACACACTGTGTCATATTCATTTTCTGTGTAAATTGTTGTTTTTGCATGAACTCCATTGCACTTTTGCCTTTTTGCGTCAGATAAATTGTCAGATCAAACTAAATATTTTTTAGCTTCAGAGCTTTAGCCACGCCCCCTTTTTAGTCGACTAATCGGTCGATGGGACATGTCTTTAGTCGACCAAGCATCTCTTTGGTTGACTACAGCCCTAATCAGCTAACACTCTCCACATCTTTCATAACTTGTGTATTTTGTGGGCTAATGCTAACGGCTATAGGAAAACAAACAGGAGAACGCTCTGGACTAGCTTAAATCTTACCGGACTAGCTCAGATGCTAAGTGTTCGATAGCATCAGATTCAAACTGTGCGTCTACAATTATATGTCTATGGGATGTATAAACCAATGTCAATCTAAGACCGGAAAACATTATAGTAGATAACCCCAGTTCATCTTTAACACAATACATTACATTTAACTGTTGAACCCAATAAGACTGTAGCTTCTTTTGCAAAGTTTTCTTGCGTCCCCCGAACAGCACAATTATTTTTCCGTTAAAAGAAAAGACAAAATGCTGCAATTTTCACATTAACAGCAATTGTCAAAACACAAGACACAATGCAGCCTTGTGGCACAGATTCCGTCCTCGTTTGTCTTTTGTGTGAGCTATTGTATGAGATCAGTCTGCAAATACAACAATAAAGAGTAGTTTATGATGAGGAAAAACACCGCCGAGAGACATAATACAATGCTGTAATGTGATAATTTTCACTTCAAAGCGTCCTGTGTTTGGAAGTGAAGATGCTTTTGTCAATCAGGCTTTGATTCTTTGTTCAACACGAAAAAAAAAAGAAAAAAAAGCGGGGCAAAACTAAAGGAGACTGAATTTTTTTTTCATCTTGGTTTGAGCTTGTCTTTTCTGTTATTTATTTAACTTTATTTTGAGACTTGTGCTATTGTTGAGTTTTCTCAGTTGGCGCTGGACTCAGAGCTTGTTGGTCAGGGTCAGAAAAGCTTTTGAAGGCAACACTTGCGTTTTGTTTCCAGGAGGTGAGCAGCCGAGTGTCAATATGCTACACTTCTGTTGTCATGGCGCGTCATAGTTTTTTTTTTTTTACCCACTGTAGATGAGGTTCTACTAGTGACCAGTGTCCATCTCCACATAAAGCTACTATTATTAGCCTGATCTTTATAAACAAATACATGGTTGGTTTGTTGTAGCCGAGGAACCAAGCTATCAGTGTAACTTATACAGATGCTCCATCCGAATTCATCAAATTACCTCCATAGCCACTAGCCACTTAAGCCAAAACCTGATGCGTGAATATATAAAGTTTTAGTGCAACATCACCGTCACTAAACTTATTCTCGCATCTTTTCACACTATTTACATGTGAAGAAACAAGACTTAAAGGCACAGGCTCATTGGCTACAGTCTGCTGCAGCAGGGAGAAGGGGAGATGTGCGGCTGGATCCAGGCAACAAAAGCTGAAGGTAACCTGACTCACGCCAGATGGATCTGTGTTGGACTGTGATTTGAGTTTTTCTGCAGTCTCCATCTGGGGGGTGTTTAATGAAATACTTTGAGCTGATTGGGTGAGCAGCCTACCTTACTTGTGTTTAGCCAATCACAGCAACAACTGGTAATGGTGTATCCAATGTCCACGTGAGATAGAACAAGTGTCACATACACTGCTCTTCTGTCAAAAAGAAATAACTCCATAATTCTGCTAAAACTGCACCAAAACCAGCAGACAACACATCCATGGGAGCAGCCATCTTTGTTTAGCTTGAATCAGACTCGGCGCTTACAGCTCGTGTTAGTCCCCCCTGCTACAATGTGATTGGGCCTCAAAACCACACTGCTGTGATGTGAGTGGGACGAAACACCGCTGTTTCAGCTGCTAGAAGGCCAGATGGTTTGTCTAAGTTTGTGAATTCACAAATATTGCGAGATAAAACCATCTGGTTGGCCAGGTTAAGCTGAAGGTAATTGAGGTAAAAATGTGTTTTAGAAACCCTAAATTAAATAAAATTTAAATGTAGGTGGAACCAATACAAAAGTCCTATTAAAATCTTTACATTTGGGGGGAATTTTTAGTATTTGTTAGATTCATTCCAGAATGTCTGACTCTAAACAAGAAAGACACAATGGCATTTTTATCCTTAACATTTTCAGGTGGTTTGGTTTTTTTCAGATACTGAACAAAAATAAATTAAAAATAAATTAAGAAAAAGTGGAACGGGGCTTCAAAGAGACACCGGAAGTAGACGGGATTTTAATAAGAAGCACATTTTGAATAACATACTTGCACAGAGAAATGACTAAATGACAAGGTGGAACCCATATGTGACTATTCACAAGTAAACGCAGACAAATGAGCAGATATATAGGTGGTAGATGAATTTTCTGAGCACTCGACCATCAGCTGCAGGACAATACGAGGTTACTCAAACATGCATGAATCCATTTAAGCACAACTTCGGGTGAGATAACGTTGAGAAGTCACTGCTATGCCACGGTTAAAAAGTGGATTTTACATAATGTCATCACTGCATCAAAGTTCAAAGACAGATCAACGACAAAGACATTCGAAACAATTTGATAGTCTACACACAAACAAATCTGCTTCTCTGATTGAGGTGCCATAGTTACTTTACTTTTCTACTTTACAAACTTAACCTTTGGTCAATGATTTGCATTTATTTACCTCCCACACAGTTTGGCAAAAAAAAAAAAAAACACCTCCGTCGACAGCACAATCTTTAATTTAAACTAACTACTTCAAAATAACACTATTAGAAAGTGTTCTGCGTTGGGGATTTGAGTCTGACAATGTAAAACTCATTTAACATTCGCTGACGGTAACAATCCATAGTCTAAATGTTTGTCTTATTCTCTTATATGAATAATACAAATGAATTGAATCCACATGACATTATCGAAGCCGTAATTCCCTTCATTTTAGCTGGAGTGACTGCTTAAAGCTTGTGAATACCTTTATTTGCACATTATAATGGACAGCAGACAGCGGTTGTCTTAATCTCTCCTCCAGGGACACAGAGCACTTACTGCAGACTAAGCCCTGAGTGGACAGAAAGGCAAAATCCTCCCTCCAAGACGTTTAAAAAGTACTTTCAGAAGCTGGCAAACTAAGTCTTGTACTTGGGGGAACTGTGAGGTTGTGTCTTGAGAGTGGGAAAGTTGAGAATGATTTGAGAACTAAGAGGTAAAAGCAAAACCTGTAACGTGCTTTGTCCTCGTCAACCAGTAACATTGTGGATTGTGGTGAGACTTACACAAGGGTGACCACCTCAAAAACTCCAAAAAGTGGGACAGGTTTGGGGATTTGGTGGGACATGGTGGTTATATAATAAACCTGTTTTGCACTGAACATACTGTTTTAACTAAAATAAACAGATATAATATATAGATGCATCGACGTGTAGGCCCATCGACGTGTAGGCCCATCCACGTGTAGGCCCATCGACGTGTAGGTCCATCGACGTGTAGGCTGATCGACGCGTAGACCCATCGACGTGTAGGCCCATCGACTTGTAGACCCATCCACGTGTAGGCCCATCGACGTGTAGGCCCATCGACGTGTAGACCCATCCACGTGTAGACCCATCGACGTGTAGGCCCATCGACTTGTAGACCCATCCACGTGTAGGCCCATCGACTTGTAGGCCCATCGACGTGTAGACCCATCGACGTGTAGGCCCATCGACGTGTAGGCCCATCGACTTGTAGACCCATCCACGTGTAGACCCATCCACGTGTAGACCCATCGACTTGTAGACCCATCGACTTGTAGACCCATCGACGTGTAGACCCATCGACGTGTAGGCCCATCGACGTGTAGACCCATCCACATGTAGACCCATCGACGTGTAGGCCCATCGACGTGTAGGCCCATCGACGTGTAGGCCCATCGACTTGTAGACCCATCGACGTGTAGGCCCATCGACTTGTAGACCCATCCACGTGTAGGCCCATCCACATGTAGGCCCATCCACATGTAGACCCATCGACGTGTAGACCCATCCACATGTAGGCCCATCCACATGTAGGCCCATCGACATGTAGACCCATCCACATGTAGGCCCATCGACGTGTAGACCCATCCACATGTAGGCCCATCGACGTGTAGACCCATCCACATGTAGGCCCATCCACATGTAGACCCATCCACGTGTAGGCCCATCCACATGTAGACCCATCCACATGTAGACCCATCCACATGTAGGCCCATCCACATGTAGACCCATCCACATGTAGACCCATCGACTTGTAGACCCATCCACATGTAGACCCATCCACATGTAGACCCATCCACATGTAGACCCATCCACATGTAGACCCATCAACATTGTTAAAGACCAAGGGATGTAAAATATCATGCATATGGCCACAGGTGATCTACATTTAAGTTACCTTCAGTGGACCAATCACAACCAGAATAAACCAACTGTATAGTGCAAATAATAATAATTGACATATTCAAGTAACAAACATTTGAATGTTATGACATTCTAACAGTCATTTTCAAAATGTTGTGGTCTTTTATAGAATAACTTTGAAAGTTTGCAATCAATTCATCGTGATTAATCAAAATTTGAAAGTGTGAATAATCTGATTTTAAAAATGTATCGTTTGACAGCACTAATAACACCTGAACTTCTTCCTTAATTCCAAATAAAACCTCTCCACCTGCCCTCAGAACACGTTCAGAATTTAGCCGGCATTTTAACAGTGACCATTCAATCCCAAGTATCACTCAATCTCACAAAATGTCTTCCAGATGAATGGATATTTGATGGTTCCAGACCCTCCCCCTCACTCCTGTCCCTGCTGCCCGAGGACCACCTGTCTGTCTGGAAGTGCCCCATCACTTCTATTGGCCCTAATGAAAACCACCACCGCAGACAATAGAAGGAAATTACATTTGAGCCGTGAATGACCAGAGCGGGCACACAGATAAAAAGTCTGTCCGCCCTCCAGAAGAACATCTGTGCTGTAGGATTTAGTCGCACTGATAAGTTTCCTAATTAAAGAGCACAATATTTAATTAAGACTGTGTGGGTTTAACTACCTGTCCTCTCTGCTGGATCGCTCTGTACCGACGCAGAAAAACACTAAAAAGAGCTCATGAAAAAGGAGCTTAAAGGAGCGCTGAATTCAATAGGAAGTTAAATCAAAATAGGACTGCAGATGAATAGGAACTTCTGCTTTAAAAATGTAACTTTGCAGCAAAAACAAATTATAATTGGAATTTTGAACAGCTTGTTTTTCTGCTTTGAGTTCTGGCCCTCCTTGTGTGCACTCAGATCTTCAAAACAGTATTCTATTGATAAATATGCAAAGGTTATGGTGTTCTCTTATTTTTAGATTACTCATATATGTATTTGGATTGACTCATGTTAGTTTGCAGCTGATGCTCAAGTTGTGAGAAAATCTGTGTTTTCACCTCCCACTCATCCCCATTCTCTGCCTGTATTTGAATGAGATTACTCAAAGTATTCAGATTCCGCCTTGTGTCACTTTCCAACTTAAAAAAAAAAAAAGAAAAGCTAAATCTGCTGTTTTATAAACTTACAAAAAAAAATGCACAACTGACACGCCCCTGCTGGCTCATCATTATTATTAATATGAATTATGGAAAAGATGAACAAACAATGGCCGCTCCTCCCCAGAGAATAAAAAAAAAAAAAGTACTTGTCATTAAAGAGAAGCTAAACTCAGAATCAACAAGACTAAAGCAAAGATTTAATACATACAGTATGGTTTGTAAAGTAAATATAAAAAGAAATCTTGACGTGCAAGTAAACAAAGATTTATGCTGCATTCCAGGCAACTGGGATATTTCCCACTTGAAAATATCAGTTCCCAGTTCAAAGCGTTCCAACCTAATCAACTCGTGTAAACATTATGGCTAATGCTAACCTTAGGCTAAACAAAAGTAACAGTAAATACCTGTAACCAATGTTTACATAGTTTTGTGTCAATTAAACCCTCCAAATAAATTTATTGTGGTGATTATTGATCTCGTATGTGAAGTGGGGCTTCCTTGACCAGGTCCCAGTTCACATTTTTACAGGTGGGAAGTGGGAAATATACCAGTTCCCAGTTGCCTGGAACGCACCATTAGTGCTGTGCAGCTTCCTCCGCTGCAAATCTCATTCAGGACAGGACCGCTCCGACACAAAACTCACATCATTCACCAAGCTCGCTGTTCTAGAGGTGTCAGTCAAAGTCTGTTCACACCCACTGGGCGTCTCTTAAAAGCCTCGGGCATCTCCCACTTTTACGAGTCTGTTTGAGGTGCAGTTGTGGGTCTCTGAAAGCGCATTTAGCCTCACTTGAAATGAATCGGTCGCCAATAACCCCACTCACCCGTCCTGAAGAACTGTCCCTTAATGGAGTACTTGCTCTGATGTCAGCCATCTTGGGGTACATGAACAAATCAGTTTAGACCTTAGGGTGAGCAACATGCTAATGCTAGACTAACCACACTTGGCTCCAGCCAGTGTGCTTCCCCCTCGGAAGGACTACAGATGGAAATGAGCTGTAAAGCTAGAATCTGGTCCAAGTATCTCTGCCATTGTGCCTCATGTAATTGTACATTGTCCTTAATTTAACTTTACCTTACCTTACCAGCATTTAAAATAAGATTGTGCGTTACACTTTTCTTGAGTTCTGGCTAAAATATCCATGCGGGTGACAGTCTTGGCAGTAGTGCTAGTCACATTTAGCGTAGCCACAATACTCAGCGCTTCGAAGATGACGAAGATCCTTCATTAAATATGTGGAAACTTTTAAAAGCAGCAGGAGGGTCTGTATGTTTCATGGAAAAGTAGTTCCTTTTTATAATCTATAACACACATTTATTCTCATTAAGAAATGCTTAGCTCTACTATAAGCGAAGTGGCTTCAGTTACAGACTTTTCATTGTACTCAAAAGTTTTTTTTTTTTTTTGCTTTTTTTTATTTTTTTTATTTTGAAATTACAATCCTATTTACTCTTATCTAAAACTTAACAAGCCAACCAAACTTATCATTTATCATTCAGATCAAATTTGCATAAAAAAAAAAACCAAAAAACACGTTAAGACTAAAATGTTCTATGACGTTTCACAGCTGACAAGAACTATGTCTGGAGTAGCTAGGTGCAGAGCGATACCTCTGGTCACAGCAATCACGTTCCACTCTCACGCCCACTTCTGTGTAGTTTTCTGTGTTTTTTTTCGGTTCCAACCAAAACATAGAACCTTGGTTCGAGGTTGAGGTCGGTTTAGTGAATCCTCTGTGCATTCGCTCCATTCATGCAACATGCTCACGAAACACTATTAACATGTGGTAGATAAACGTGTGTCAGACCGTGTTGAACTGTGTCATCTAAATTACAGATTTACAAATGTTCTATTTTCTATAATAGACTGAAGAATGTTATATCATTTTTTTATCAGATGAGCAAGAGGAGGAGTGCATGTTTTTTCGAGCAACAGAAACACACAATGAGAAAGTAAAAAGTAAGGCAGTAACTTGGAAAATCTATTTTCTTCATTTAGAGAAATGTTAAGAAGCAAAACTATTTCTGCTTTCTTTAAAATCATTTGCAAACCAGATTTAGATTTCAAAACTCCCAAACACAAACAGGTAAACAAGATAAATAAATAATAAAATAAAAGGAGAAGCAGCGCAGCAGGAGACGGAGGTGAAGGAGAGCAGTTAGAGAAGTGGGATTAGATTAGCATAAGTCAGCCTGAGGGACCGAGCGTGTCCCAGCTCTGCTCACAACGACCAAAGATTCAACACTAAATAACAGTCTGCTGCTGCAGTCGAGGAAATGTGCCCTGGGTTTTCTGAACAAGTCACAACTAAAAGTCTAATAATAAAAACACAAGTTCATAGAGACAAATGAATTATACATTTCATGTGACGACTCTTACAAAGGTACAATTAAAAAAATATATATATTATCAATTAATTAATATGATTTGTGCTTGTGTTTTATTGTGACATGGTCCTTGCTAGTGGATGAATAGGTTTTATGACAATATAAACCCATCTAAGGTTTGCAGATGTCATTATATTCACTCACTGTGACCATTAACATGAGTAGATCTTGACATGTCAGTTCATCAGTACACCTTTAAAGAATTATCTATAGAGGGATTATTTCTTCATCAACACGGACGATGCACCTGTCATGCAGAAAGAGCCGCCGCTCATTGACCAAGCTGGAGCAGCAACTCGAGCTAGGGCTGTTGTCACAACAGGTTTATCACTGTGTGAAAACAAAAGTTCTGCTGCTAAATCGAGATTTGTGAATAATTTTGACCCTACGACCCTTAAAAGTAACAGTCAGATGAGTGTTGTTTTATTCAAAGAAGTTTCCCCAGGCAACTAGATAGATAGCGTATCTTTCTGCATGGAGCATGCGCAGTAGGGCGGAAAGTGACGTCGACTGAAAATCCCTCTATAGACCCTTTTCCTGCCACGTCACAGCTCAAATGGAGACAAAAGAATGAGAGCTCATATCGACACATTAACAGTTTGAGCTTTTATTCTGGTTAAAATGTCGTTTTGTGTGAACTGTGACTAAGACCTTTGTGTTAATGTAAGCCTGACCTTACCCAGCCATGCAGGTGCATTTCATGATTCATCTGTTTTATTTAGAATTCTAGCTAAAACTGTACTTTTGTCAAACATTACATTTTCATGCACAAGACCTTTATTTCCTGCTTTACCAAAGCCTTTGATTTTCAAAGCTACAATCAACCAATTTAGTTGACTTATGTGACCGGTTGGGTTTTGCCTCTTTGCGTTGTGTTGTGTCTGAGCGGGAGTTGAACCCGGGTCTCCGCGGGGCAGTGACCGACAAACTCATTGAGCTAAAGGGAACGCTACCCTTAGCTCAGTTTGTTTGTGGCTTCTTATACCTGAGGGGAGTGAGTTTATCCCATACCACCACACACTTCTCCATACTGGTCCCTCGTGTGGGCCTACACCGGTTACACTTAGTTAATCATAAAATAATCACTATTAAATGTTGTGTGTACACATTAGCATATTTAGCATTAGCTTCAAGACATAAACCGTTAAAAGAGCATTTTAGCCACTAGTGGCTTCTAGCAAAGTAAAACAGACCTGAATGTAAAAATCACCTCTTCAGCCACAAGAAAGAGAAGATTCTGATCCTATAACGAATCTAACAAGCTCATACAAAATGCTTCCATCTGTCAGAAGTAATTCTCCAAGTCTGCGTCTGGTCCCACATAGGTAAGTCACAATATAAATACCCTCCAAAAACAAGCTAGTTAAGCTCCGCCCACCAGAATTCGACACAATGTTTACAAAAATGTCAAAACCCAATGTTATTAATAGAAAACTGCCTTTAACTGTGTGTTTTCTGACAGCGGCACCACAAACCACAGCTCCGTTTGAACAGGGCCACAAATCACACGTTTAGTTTAGTCTGAGCAATGGGGCCATCACGGGGATTTCATTTCACCAAAGCAATCTGATTTGGCTCAGGAAATAGATCTCCCCTGCCGCCTCAAATTTTATCACCACGATGAAGAGCAAAAAAAAAACTACAAATCCCAACGGAGGAGGCACTGGAATCTGCAGTCGGTGAGTCTTATTTCGACTTCTTTCATCCATCGATTTGGTCAAAGCTGGCAGGATTTGATAGTTTCTTGAGTGACGGACGTTTGTAATTCCGCCGGTTGTGTTTCCCTTTATGAGCATTGATTTTTGGCTGCTCCGCGAAGGTCAGAGTTCAGAGTGGAAGGCGCTTGTCTCTCATGGCACAGACAAACTGGTGTCGCATTAGAGGTAAATGAATAGACTGGTGTGAGGGAAGAACAACAACCTGGATCAGTCGAATACGTTTACATGAACAGAGAACGACGAGCAGACTGAACAACTGGTACACGGAGACTCACGGGGAACGTGCTCGGATTCAAGTAGAGAAAAAAAAAGACATGTTAGTCTACGGTCTGTTCATGTCTGCCAATCCAAACACATCCATTAGACTATTTGAAATACAGTCTAGTAGAGTTGAGTCTGGAATTTTCCAAGGTACAGAAGCTTTTCAGAAACAGAGAACCTGGAAGGACCCAAATGAATGACAGATTATGTGTTTGTTTTTTTCTAATTTTGACTTTGCTGTGAATGTCTTGTGGTAACTAAAAGTAAAAAAGCTACAAGAAGTAATGTCATTTTTAAAAGTTTTAAAATGGAATCCCTCCACGTGTGTCTTCAAAAAGCTAGGGCTGTAGTTCTTTAGTCGTTTAGTCGATTAATCGGTCGATGGAGTCTTGGTCGACCAACATTTTATCAGTCGATTAATTCTTTTATTTAGATTGTAAGGATTGTGTATTGAATGGTGACAGAATCTTTGGTCTGAACTGTCTTTTCTATATAAACACACTGTTTCCTCTTCTGTTTAAACTAGAGTTTTTGCATGAACTACATAATATTGTTAGTCTTTTGAGCAGGAGTTGTCACAACACTAAAATTTCCAACCCGATTTCATACAAGAAATAAACTTGATTCTCGATACAACAATGAGAATTAGAATGTTCTTTCAAGAAAGTCAGATTTTTATACAATGAACAGACATTTTCAACACAAAATCCCAAGTATATGATAAAAAAATGTTTGTTTTAAACCAGTTTTGATGAAATTTTTATAAATTTATAATTTTTTTTTTTTTGTTCAAATGTTTGTCCTGTTAATGTTATCTGTATTTGTTCAAATGAGTGTCTCATGTTGACACCAGTTTTAGCTTTGATTTGTAATGATTTGAACAACTCTACTTTTAGCTTCAGAGCCTTTGCCACGCCCCTTTTTTAGTCGATGAATCAGTCGATGGGACGTGTTTTTAGTCGACCAAGAATTTCCTTAGTCGACTACAGACCTAAAAAGAGCGAACATTCAATGACATTTTACACACAACTGACAGTTTCATGGAATTTAAACAATCACGTAACACAATTGATTGTCTTGTCAGCGACCAGTTTCAATCAGGCCCCTGGCAGGTTTTAGAGAAACAGAAATGCATGATGAAGTTTAAGAGACAAAAACTTGGGCTACGACAATAAACTTGGAACAGATTCAGTTCACAGTGTTGTGAGAATAAAGTCAAAGTCATAGCCATTGAAGTTTTAAGAGATTAAAATTGTATTTTGGATCATAAAAATCTATTGTGTGCTTTTATGCAAACATTTGACTTGTCTATGTCCAATTCCTGATTTGTATTTTTTCTCGTTTCAAGTTTAGTCGATGAAATAGCTTTTTTATGGCTTCAGCTTTATTCTCAGAAAGAAATATGATTTTTTTTTTTTTTTATAGTAAGTTTTTGTTTTACTCATAAATCATAACTTTCTTAAGCTTAGACTTAATCTCAAAATGTTACAATGTCTTTTATTTGTACTGGTTTTCAATATTTTGTCAAAGAAATTTGTTTGCGATAAGCAGAATTTGTTATAGCAATGTTGACAGTCCGACCCTCCATCACTATTCCCAGATAGAAGGCTGATGTGGCCCACTTCTGGCGAACATACCGGTGTTTCGGTATTATTGCGGCCCACACCAAACAAATGTCAACCAGAAGTGGGCCACATTTGCCAAAAGCACAGGTGGACCAAATGTGGCAAAACAAATGTGGTGCACTTGTGGCAAATTTACGGCTGCTTCAAGTACTACTGGTTGAGCCTTGCAAATTTCAGACATATTAGGCCCTGTCTTTCCTTGGAAGCAGTCAGGACATTCATGCATGCTCTTGTCTTTTCCCGCTTGTCCTATTGTATCACCTGTTGGGGACAGGCTTGAGAAACTGCAAAAAGGCCTTTAGAGTCCGTGTATAAGCAAGTCTTGAACATTTTTGATAAAAAGCCTCTAATGCACCATCACTGTAACATCTTGGCCAAACATAATCTTTTGAGTTTTGACAATTTCCGATTTTTTCCGAACTTGTATATGGTGTTTAAAATTCTACATGGCTCGGCTCCTGGCTGTTTGAAGGATTTTGTGGATTATCGAGGTGTAAATTCAGTGAGATCCACAAGATTAGCCTCTTTATATGACTGCATCGATCCCTTCCTTCATTCAACCTTTGGTCAGTCTGCATTTTCAGTGAAGGCTATACCACACAATGGAACATGCTGCCCGAATGTGTTAAAACGTGTTACAATGCATGGTTTCAAAACTGAGCTCAAAAACACCTCAAGAGCAACCAACCATTGTAAAGCAGTAGTTGGCCCTGTATTTCTGTAAAAATCTGTATGCATGTACAGTATGTATGTGTGGAGTGTAATATGTATTTTATTATGTGTGTAAATGTTATATACTGTATGTAGGATCAGTGTTTGGATAAATAAAATAAATAATAAATAATTGACAGTTGGTGTTAGTGTGGTTCACATGTGGCCCGTATTTGGTAGCCACATGAGGACCTCATTAGTGCCGTACATCCACGCAGTATGTGGGCCAAATGAAAGTGTAGGATATGGGCCACATCAGGGCCAGACAAATTTTGCTGAGTTTAAACATGGCCCTTGCAAAAAAAAAAAAAAAAAAAAAAAAAAAAAAAAATGCCCACGTTAGGGCCTAGCCAGAATTTGAATGTGTCTTTTAAAAATACAGTATACTCTCCTCTGTTTTTGAATGGAGGTCTTGTCTACACTGGAAGAGGTTTGCAAACTTTGCTCGACTTGTTGTCTCCATGATCATCTTGCTTCAAATTTCCACAAACTTCTTCTACTTTTCTAATGTTAATCTCAAACCACATATGAAACACGTGCTTATACAACCAACAACAGTGAACATACCTGGCTTTGGAACACAATCAAACAGTAATATTAACAGTGTGTTGTTTTTTTTTTCAAGCACAAATGTGAAGGAGCAGTGAGAGAGTGTTGAAACGCTGCGTGGGTTACTTTGTGTGGGAACCAGCGCGAGCTCAGAGCAGTGACAGAAGCATTAGACTGCCCCCTTCTGGTCAGACAGGGACACTTCAAAGAAACCCACACAGAGCTGTTTCCATAAGGCAGGGTTTTTCAGCAACATGCAGATCAGTTACGGTAAACTCATGTTGTTTTTTGACTTTATCTGATGCCGCGTGATACTTTCAAATAGACAGAGAGACATTTACAGCAGAACTTAAAGGAATTCAAATGCTTTAGAAAGCTGGAAAGTAAAGGTCAAATGAGAGATTGCTGCGTTTTTGTGATTCATTTGACCAATATTTCACTTTTGTCTAATAATGAAACCTCAAGTAATTCAAAGACGCACATTCATGCTGAAGTGAGAAAATTATCAAAGTGTAATTCTACTGGCAATGGCAATCAAGCCTTTATTTCAAACCTGTTATTTGTTTGGATAAGTTGCTCTTGACAAACCCAGACATGAGCCTCTCTGGATAAATTGTCCCACGAAACAAGTTCACAACTGGATCTGTTACCTCTGGATTTTCTCAGTGAAGCCGTGTCACAGAGCAGGGGGCGGAGTTAGTCCTAAATCTAAAATCTAAGTGAAGGAAACGCGCTGCAGCTTCAAGTGGAGTGTGAGCTTAAGCGACCAATAACTGAGACAGAAGTTACACTGCAGAGTTCATTTAAACGTCCTGTATGGATAGAACAGACTAATAATAGACCAATATATAAAGCACCAATGTGCAGGCATCACCAAACATTTAATAGATCCACCTCTTACTCTCTCTCTTTCTCTTTCTTTCTCTCTCTCTCTCTATCTCTCTTTATTTCTTTCTTTCTTTCTCTCTCTTTCTCTCTCTTTCTTTCTTTCTATCTCTCTCTCTTTCTTTCTGTCTATCTCTCTCTCTTTCTTTCTATCTCTCTCTCTCTCTTTCTCTATCTCTCTCTCTCTTTCTCTCTATCTCTCTCTTTCTTTCTCTATATCTCTCTCTCTTTTTCTACCTCTCTTTCTCTCTATCTCTCTCTTCCTTTCTCTCTTTCTTTCGCTCTCTATATCTCTCTTTCTTTCTATCTCTCTTTCTTTCTCTCTATCTCTTTCTTTCTATCTATCTTTCTCTCTCTTTATCTCTCTCTTCCTCTCTCGTTCTTTCTTTCTCTATATCTCTCTCTCGATTTCTCTCTTTTTCTTTCTATCTCTCTTTCTTTCTCTCAATCTCTCTCTTTCATTCTCTTTCTTTCTATCTATCTATCTCTCTTTCTTTCGCTCTCTATATCTCTCTTTCTTTCTATCTCTCTATCTCTCTCTTTCTCTATCTTTCTTTCTTCCTCTCTCTTTCTCTCTCTAGATTTCTCTCTCTCTATCTCTTTTCTTTCTCTTTCTTTCTCTTTCTCTCTCTCTCTGTTCTCTCTCTTCTCTCTCTCTCTGTTTCTCCTCTCTTTCTTTCTCTTACTCACTCTCTTTCCCTCACTCACTCTCTCTCTCTTCTCTCTCGTCACAAACACCTAAAAAATCTCTTCTCCGACTGGCCAGCACTTTGTATGTTTTAACTTATTCGGGAACTTATCCTGGTCCGGAGCAGGTTATGAGTTTTCCACATGTTGCCATGGAGATCTACCCAGATAAGAAGTGATCCAGTTTCGTAGGATTGCCAGACCAGGTTTAACCCATTGTTTGAGGAGCGTGTTGTGTCTTCGTTAGAGTCCGGATGTGTTTCGTGGCTCTGGAGCCCGTGTGACCCGTGGCTCTGTGGTCGGCTGTGGAGCGCAGCGGGACGGGCAACGTGCCAAAAGCAGAGCAGGCGAACACACACAGCACCGTCCCTCTTTAAGCGTCACATAAACGACTCGCGCTGTTGTATCTCGCGGTGAANCCCAGAATGGTTGATTTGACTGTGAATAGAGGGCTTCAATTTGATTTTTATCTATAACATGCCAAGGAGCTTGAGAGTTGATTTTTATAACATGGTGGGCAAAAATGAATTAATTAAGAAAAAGTGGGCGGGCCGTGGGCGGGCCCGTGGGCGGGCCCTCCACCTCATAAGGGGTTAATGGTCCCCGAGGTGACGAACGTAACTTTTTGGCTAAAACCTCTCCCATTCAAAATACAAAAATGCACAAAAAATTTTTTCACCATAAATTATTGACATATACTAGGCTCTAATAAAAATAGCTCAAGTTTTCCACTTCACTGTTTTAATTTTGGAAATATGCCATTTTTTAATTTTTATAGGTCACTTGGAGTGTACTTTTGTGACAAAAGGCCTTGTAAAATAAAAAATACACATCTCGCATATGAAAGTTACACATGCATGAACAGAGGAGAAGTAGATGAAGATCTGAGTTTTGAAAGTACAAAAAAATATTAATCTATGTGGATTTTATGGCCGTTTAAAAATGGGGACCATTAATGGTCCCCGAGGTGACGAACGTACCCTTTTGTTCAAGCTCTTTAACTGAAAGTGTCAGAAAAAAAATTTTGGTGACATTTTAAAATTTGACTCGATTCATGAATCTGTGGACATTTTCACCGGTCTGACATAAAAACTGTCCGAGATCTAAAAGTTTGAAAAAAAAAAAAGCTCAAAAGGACCATAAATGGTCCCGAGGTTACCTGAGGGTTAATATAAAAATAAATTAATTTCTAGAACTTCTGTTTCTATTGTAAATATTCAAACCCTTTTTTGTTTTTATGCTTTGACAAACATTTTTGGGAATAAACTGTCCACAGAATAGTCTAGAAAGGTCCATAAACTCCAGCAGTGAGAGTATTGACAACAGTGATGACGAGTGTCTGCTGGAGAAGAAAAGAGACACAGGAGCTGAGAAATCTGTATTTCCTCTCCTGTCTAAATCATCAATGAGATCTTATGGTAACATGTGTCTGAATGTGGAGGCAAGAGATCTCATAGAACTCTGCAGTTTCCAGTTTCCTAGAAAAAGAGGCAAATCTCCACAAAAATCATTGTTTTGAACTTTCCTCATATTTTCTCAGGCTGGAGTATGATCATTCTGACCAGTGAAGCCATTATATTACCTGTCTTAATAATAGACTGCTTGATGCATGATGTCCACTTCAGTGGACACATGGTTAATTGTCATTTTCCACATATTGAACAAATAAAACTAATATTCCAAACAGGTAATATCCTTCTTAGATACTTGCTGTATATGTTCATATTTATTGTTCCTGTGGGGCTCTTCTAGTATAGAAGGATTAACAGGATATGTCATCAGTGGTTGGTAGAGGTGACTGAGTGAGAGCGGCCATCTTGGATTGGGAGGTACTTTACCTGCAGTTACACTGACTGACCACTGACTTGACCTCAATAGACTATGGCAGCAGAGAGCACTCTAGAGGCTGATATGCAGTTTCACCAGAGAACCCAATGAATTAAAGAGAAATATACTTTTTAGTAGCTGTCCACTGTAGTGACCGCGATGCATCAGAGGGTTAAATCTTAACCTACCCCAAACCCCAGCCCTAAACTTACTCATTTTAGTAACTTGAAGCCTAAATTTACTCAATAACCCAAAGAAAATGTCACCACGTGGTTTCAACCAACATTCTTGGTTATTTTACGTTTTGTTTTTAGTAGCACATCGACGTAAACAAGCCGTGAAAACGTGCTTATTGTACGTTTCGTTGTATATCCACGTTTCCTCCTGAGACTGTGTTCGATAAACCAGTAACAACTTTATGGAGAAAAGCTACCTAATCCACTTTAAATAGGTTGCATTCACCTTATTCAGAGTGTGAAATCCAGATAGTGCAAGAGTCCTTTTTTTTTTCTTCTATTAATACTATTTAATCAACACATTTTCATGGCGGTGACAAAACACATTCACTTTTTGTATGACATCAAAACTGCATGTAAATAATGTTCATTTTAGCAGCCAAACATCTGTAATAAAGGTTACTGGCTGATACAATGCTGTACTAATGTGATCCATTTATACATTGAGATCATATAAACTAGCTCAGACAGAACATTTAACTCATTAACAGTGTGCTCTTGTTGGTCTGGCTTCTCTCCAAATGAAAGGTTTCATTTGAGCTCTGCAAATGACTTTCACCTTTAATCACTGCTTTGGTCTGCTCCAAATACACTCGTTTGAAATTGGCTGCTCCTTTACACACTTACATTTGAGTTGCCTTGAGCTTTCCCAGATCGAAAAAAGAAGTATTTAGACCACCATCGTCATATTCCTGGTTAATACTGGACAGAGCAGTTTGCGTTTATTGCTGTTTATTTCATCACAGTTTGGGGAGAAAATTGCGGTTGGAATGTTCAGCAAATGTGGATTTTTAATGGGAACGAAAAAGCTGTTGTTGTCGCCCAAGTCAAGTTTGACTTCTACCAAAGTCAGTGCTAATATAACATTCAATATGCTCTTTTCAGTCTGGTTTTGCCTGAGCTTCTCTTTTCTCTTGGCCAGTCATCGTGCTTAAAGGGAAGACCGCAATAAGGTCAGTTCCAGGGTCCACTAAATACCCAGCAAGTGGTCGTTTTGCGCAGTGGAAACAGCATAGGGCCGTACAGTACTGTGCTGTAGAGCTCCTACCATTAGAATTCAACGGTGGCGAACAAGGTTATCAAACTTAATCGGAGTTTTAAGGAATATGGATTGTTTTTGCACAGTGGGACTTACAAATTATCAGAAACCGAAGAAAGCCAGACCATTTCTGTGGATTGACAGATGCCATTTGGACAAAAAAAATGGATTTGTGCAGCTAAAAGTATTTAAAATACTAGATAGAGTAGAGAATCGTCTTAAAGAACGAACAATCTTTGTTCCAATTGTGCTGGCGATCACTTGTAGCTTCTGTCACAGACTAAAGCTTCTTTAGACGGAGCACATGTTTTCACTTTATGTCCCAAGATCCAAATGTTTAAGTGGTCCGTCTGAGTAAACGTTATGTACAGGGCTTTATAGTAAAATGTATTTCACACAGACATCATCAAGGAAACGTTTAAATGATGCAGGAAGGTGAAAAGTGTCGGGACAAAAAAATGATTACTAAACTTAATTTGCGTTGTGTTTTAGACGTATAAATATTTACAGCCTAATTTAATGCCACAGATGAGCCACAGAAGCTACATTTCTGCCTTATTTCCATTAGATTCACTGGTAGTGTCACTGCCGAAATGGCGGCTACAATGAATTTAGTCACATAGATTGTTTTAGCAAAAATAGACAGTATTTTCTTTTTCAATGTAGCGCAGAAAGGTATTCGTGTGTGACACTAGTTCTATTCCACAAGCACACTGGCTCGCCATCACCATTCGTGATAGTGACTGAGTTAGCAAGTTCCAGATATGGAATAGTTCAAGTCAGTGGAAAAACATATAATAATAATACTATATAATAATACATTTTATTTATATAGCGCTTTCTAGACACTCAAAGATACTTTACAGACAAAGGCAGATGAACAAAGGTACAATACATAATAACAGTTAGTAATTAAAACATGAATCAATCATTAAAGCAGATTTCAACAGATGGGTCTTGAGATTTTTTTAGAAGTGGTGAGATCGGTGCAGTCTCTGTCCAAGAGGGTGGAGCAGCGATGGAGAAGGTTTGGAGCTTGGTCCACGGAACAGGGACCATCTCCATGATGTGGCTGCCCTCGATCAGGGCCTTAGCTGGAGTATTTTCACTGCTTCTTCAAGTGTGAAAGTCCGACCTTTCAGAGGTCCAAAGTTAGCATAGCATGAGCATTTGCTTGGCATTCACGGTTACCAGGAAAACGGACGTCTCCTTTACACAAATCTGATGTCTATATCCATCTTGGCGTGAGCTATGAACAGCCACAACTACTGCTAAATGTTTAGTTTGTATATGTATAAAGAGAAAAAAGTAAACAGTGGTAGAAAAGCAGAAAAACTACCACAACACTTGTGTTTCTCTCACATTTCTCTCACACCGACACAGACTTTAGTATCACACACAGTTCTCATTACCTCTGTGCTTAAATAAGATGTTTTTTAGTCCGTTTGATGAGTGAATTATTTGTAAATCTCCAACTGCTGTTAGCAAAAAAGCTTTCTCTATATAAAGTTTCCTCTGCAGAGTGAGTAGGTCTAGTCTTTTATAGAAAACATCCAACTGAAGGTACTTTTTACAGTTTTATTCATGCAAACTGTCATCATCTTGCCTTATGACAGCATCACAATCTATGCAAACGTTTTATATTGTATAGCTTTCTACAGTATATCCAGTATTTACCACCCTGAGTTACATCTGTTGATCATCACAACCTATAGAATCGCACGCTCTCGCCGAAGACATATGGTTCGGGAGATTGGATGATTATTTACGAGTCAGATCTGAGGCGTAAAGTGGCTGCTTGACATGCAAAGATCACGCGTGCATCTGTCCTTCCGGAGCTGAGCGTCTGACAGGCCTAATCACACTTCAGAGTCTGCGATGTGAAAGTGGACACGGGCTTTTCAGCAGGATCGAACACGGACCACCGTCGTGTTTGTGAGAAGTTACTGAAAAAAAAGGACAGATGTGTGATGCTTTTTTTCTGTCCACTTAGTTGTTTTTTAATCAATAAGTCCATAAAAACCACTCCACAGAGCTTTGGTAACACTGGATCGATATGATGTCATCAAAGTTTCTCATTTAGAAGTAAGACCATTAGATTACATTGGCAAAGAGGTTTATTTCATCTTTATATTTGAAATCCTAGCCTACATTAACGGTGGGGAACCAGTCTTTCACACAATTTAAACTTTAACCCAGTAATTCTAAACTTTTTTTTGCCTTTTCCCCCTTGGAATGAAAAAAAAGATCTATGCCCCCACCTTGTCTGCAAAAGTACAAACATGTCTGTCTGTGAGATTTTGGCTTAAATAATAATTTTAGTACCAAATTATATATTTAAAATGTCTATTTATAGATCAAAAACTAAACTATGATGGTAGGCCTAACTTGAAGGTTTAGGATCAGAATGTTTTTTCATTTTGTTTTAGGCTGAACAGATATGTATATGCAACACAGTCCTTTCAGTCCTTTTTTGCGTACTTATATTACGCCGTACATTTAGCACGATATGAAAAAGCGTAAAAATGACACGAGATTTGGTTGAAGCCTCGTGGGGACGTTTTCTTCAGGTGAAACGGGTAAGTTTAGGCATAAAGTTACTAAAATGGTTAACATTAGGGTTGGGGCTTGGGGTAGGTTAAGATTAGATGTAGGATTTTGTTGATTTTCATGAATAAGAACACGTCTTAACAACCACCATTGAAATGAACGGGGACTGTGACGCGTACTATAATTACGCAAAAGAGCCGTAAACTCGTGCTAATCATACCTAATTTACATGTTGAGTTATGTCGTGGTATATGTACGCTTTCTTGTGAGATCGGGCTGGTATATATCTAAGCAGTGTGTTTCTCACTGATGGAGAAAAATAGTCCTGGGTAAGTCCCGGCTTAGTTCTTATAAAAACCTGGTCCAGTTCTGGGAAAGTCCTGGTTTAAACCAGCTGATTGCCAACTATACTGTGGAAGTAAAATAATCTCGTTTTTAAAGTTGGACGATTTAAAAATTAGTTCAGACTCGTCTCTGTCTCTGTCAGTACAACAGATCTTTCTTCCTTGTATCCACTGAGATAACTACAGTGGAAGAGATCCTCTGTTTGTGGACTGTTTATGAGAGCAACAGAGAGAAGAGACCGCAGCAGCAGCAGAGCGGGGCACGAGTAAGCAAATGGTGCATTCGTCTCCTGTCCTATCTTCATCAGTAGGCTTTCTTTTGACAGGGTCGTGTCCATGTTGCAGCTGTTGTCACAGAGGAGGAGGTGTTCTCTGTGTTTGGTGCTTCCACTCGTATTAGGAGTATTTTAAAGCACATTTATCAGCACTGCTCCCTGCGCTCCCCGTGAAAACTTTCTGTGGTCCCCTAAGCGGGTGCGCCCCACAGTTTGAGAAGTAAGCTACTGCTTTAACCCATAAGGACCCATCGTGACTCTGGTGTAACAGCCACTTCAGCTGCACTGGAAGGTTCTATAAAGGATTGTATTCACAGTTTGGACACTCCTGATGAACCTCCTGATGCATCATGGTCCTGGTCATGTGACTTTGATTTCACACTCACATTTCCAAAATGGCCGTTTTTCAACATTGATCAGATGTCCTATTTTTATTTATTTATTTTTATAAAAAATCATATTTCCTGGTTCAAAATAAAGTGAAACTATTTGATTGTTGTGACTGTTCCAGAAGAAGTGTCTTATCACACACAACCTGATGTTTACACTATTTATCAATCATTCAATTAAACTCTGATCAATGTAAAAGTGCTGTAAAAATGTCATATTATTGATTATTGATCAGGGATCAATATGAGGTACTGAAGATTTTAACAGATTCTGTAACATTTTATCTAAAAAACTAAATTATACTAAAAACGTCAACAGAATTGATCTTTTTGTAATCATTTTAACATTTCTGGAGTGCATCAAACTTTCACCTCAACAGGATCAGGTGATCAGGTGGTTTTATTGATGAAGATCATTTTAAAGGTAAAAAAAGAATGAAAGGTCATTTTACTGTTGATTTGTATCCAAAAAGTTTCATTTTCAGCCCCTTTTTACAGTCAGGTGTGACTTGTGTGTTTTGATTCACACTGTGATGTCACTGGGTGAAACCCGAGGCTGAGCTGCAGGAGTTCTGCTTACAGTTATTTGTAACAGACGTTTTTTTTTGTCAAGTTTACGATGTTTACTCATACTGTGCTGTTGTCCACTGAAAATACTATAAAGAAAAAATAAACTTCAATGACACATACTGCAGAAGCTAAATTTACTTTATTTTAATCTTTTTTTTTAATATATTGTTTATTTTTTAAGCATTTTGGTTTATTTGCCCTGTGTAATTTCCTTTGCAGCCAGTAGGTGGGGCATAAACTCAATCTTGATGTGGAAAACACTTGTCTGTCCTTCTATCCCATTAGATGCTGAAGTAAAGATTCTCAGAGTATTTTTAAAGAGATTAACAATGCAAGTTTACTACATCATGTTTTTCTTCTTTCAATTGTATCAAAAGGCTTGTGTAGCTTTAATCACCAAGAACAAGTGCACAATGTGTGGTGGCTTCTGCATGATTAGACTTTGTTGTAACGTCCATAGGGCCTTTTTAGCTTTAAGTCAAGACAACTGCCTGTGGTGAGCTTAACCTTTATCATTGGAACCAGCCAAAACAAGCCTATGCTTTCTAATCAGTGACCAACGTATCCAGAGAGAAATGTGAGAACAAACATGATGTGTAAAGAATAGAATAGGTTTTCATTGAGTCCCTGCTTGTGTGTGGGTTTGCTCCAGAGCCAAAGTCATCTGTGTAGAAGCTGATCCGTGACTTTGAGGGTTTTGGGGTGAGAGCTGAAGCCTGGGTTACACTACTCTGACTCTCCAGATGAGGTCTTCTACCCTCTAGTCATCTGCCGGCTCTCACACAGTCACTGCTCGTGAGGAGATGGCCCCGGGGGGTTGAAGGATGGGTCTGATGCAGCTACACTATTTCTGAGTTGAGACACTTGAACAATTTAGATTAATCTTTTCAGCTACAGTCTATCTAGTTTGATCATTTAAAACTCAATTCAGAGGGATACACACTTCAGAAGAGAACCAGATAAAAGAGTTGAAGGTTAAAATACACTCAAGGAAAAAAGAAATGCACCATTTAAATTTTCTAACCCATTTGTAAAAATGGGTTAGCATCATGGTTTGAGTCCACAGTAAGCTGAAGACAGGTGAACAGATTGCTTGGTTTGGCTTGACTGATGGTGAGAACAATAAAGAGTGCATTACGGGGTCGTTTATGTTTGAAACTCAGAGTTGACTTTTACCGCTGGTTAACTGTGCTCAAGTCTTCTCTATAAAAGGCACCAGAATGAGGCCAAAAACACACTTCTTCACAATGCCACGATTGTCGCAACCAGAGAGGGATGGAGCTATTGGCTGCTCCAAGCTGGTTTGTGTTGTTTATCTGTCTCCAGGGTGTTTGGAGTCCACCGCTCCACCATTAGTCGTCTTGTGGAGCGATACCAGGCCACTGGTTCCTCTAACGACCGCCCTCGTACTGGTGGCCCCCGTGTAACGACCGCTGCACAAGATTAACCGCCCTGCACATCTCTGTGACAGGTTCAGCCTCCACCAAGTCCACAGCCGAGACCATTGGGACACACCACAGGCCAGTGCTGGCCAGAACCATCCGTAATCGCCTCCACGCTGATGATATTCCACCATATGGGCACATGTTGGATCAGTGCTTAGAGTTCGGGTCGAATGGTGCACTCACATTGGACTTTGCAGAGGTGGTCCTAATGGTCCCATTGAAAATGTCTGGGATCTGCTCAGTGTGCGTGTCCACTGACAACGCATGAGTCCAGCAGTCTGCAATTCCATAGGATCAACTCCGACACTACTGCCGATCCATGAGAGGACAAATAACTGCTGACCAGGGCCAACGGGGGTCAGTGAACTATGACAGTCTGATGAAACTCTGTCACTTTTGGTTTGGGGGTTGCTCTATTGTTTGGTTGTGTTATTGAACTCGAAAATGTGTAAACGCCACAAGAGTTGGCCTGAGGATTAGAAATGGATGTAGAGTTCATATGAAACAGACAAATCTCATAAATACAATAATTCTGCCCTCCCAAAACTGAGTGTTGCAATTCTTTTTTCCTTGAGTGAGAGGACAAGACTAAAAACTCAAAAACTAAATAATTTACATAATCTGGAGAAACATTATTTAACTGACAAGAATATGTATCTTTGGATGTCAGTCACAATAAACAAAGTGAGTGAAAATGTCTTGCACAAATTGCCGAACAGCCTTTTCTTTCCAGTTTCTCTCCGGAGCTGTAATATAAGGGTCTGTGAGGAGCTCAGTCTAACAGTGCCTTACTCTCCTCGCTTCGAACAAGTGGAGCTTTTTACAGCGACTTTATCAGGGATTTCACGCCTCGAAAGGGACCAGCTCAGCAAAGCACTGAGAAACTGCCTCTGGGGTGAAAAAGGAGAGGGAGAGGAACCCAAGAGAGGCAGAGATAGAGGGAGGAGAAAGATCCAACAGAGAGAGAGAAAGAGAGATCCCAACAAAGAGAGAGAGGTCCAACACACAGAAAGAGACAAAACAGCAGAGAGAAGAGCAAAAGAGCATAGAAAAAGAGAGAGAGAATGCAGGGACACAGGTAGAAGGAGAGAACAGTTCTTTTCATGCAGTATATATCTTTGCAGCACATTGGTACTTTGCCATTCAACTCCTTGGTTTTGTAAAATAATAATTAAAATAAAACCATAATAAAGCCTTAAGTATTAATGAACAGTAGAAGGAGCTAAGGTTGGGTCATTTTTATAGACATGGTCGATTTGCAGGACAAAGAACACATGAAATTTGTAATTATTGTAAATCTAATAATAAAGGACAATGCTAAAAGGGAAACAGTAAATTGTTCTGCTAACAAACCAATAGCATAAATACTACATACATGCTTAAACATAAATAAACTACAAAGCATTTTGAGGATAATTTCCTATGACACATGGACATTAATTAATAAATAAACTAATTAATAAATAAATATAAAAGGCATTTTTATGATTCCTGTGGCCATAGACCAGCTTGTCAGTGTCTGATCTCTAAGGGCAAGACTTGGATGGGAGACCTCTGGAGCCTCTGCTGCTACATTGTGACAAAACAGAAGAAATTGTCGCTGTGTCCATAGGTACATTGTCTAGTCTGTGTCTGGTGTGTGAGAATCAGGGCCGGCCCTGGGCATAGGCTAACTAGACGGTTGCCTAGGGTGCCATCTGGTGGTGAGGGCACCAGTTTGCAGCTCTAAAAATTAAAATAAAAATCTACCATTGATAAGGTATTATTTTGTATCAACAGAACAGATATTCATTGGGTTTTCATTTCTGTTAAAACACCTCACTACAATCATCTAAAATTCAAATGGAAACTGTTTCTGAACCCTTTGGAGC
Source organism: Mugilogobius chulae (assembly GCA_038363315.1). Taxonomy (NCBI): domain Eukaryota; kingdom Metazoa; phylum Chordata; class Actinopteri; order Gobiiformes; family Gobiidae; genus Mugilogobius; species Mugilogobius chulae. The sequence continues at coordinate 6,415,867 of CM076399.1, read as the reverse complement.
ACAAACAATTGGCTGGACTCATTGTGAAGCTGAGGTTCTGTAGTTTGAGACTCTGATGTCTGACTCTTGTTTTAAGTGAGAAGAAGCTCTGCACAAAAGAACATCAAGTTTTCAAGTTCGCCTAAATATTTTGGGTAAATGTAAGAATAAGTATAGCTGGTGTCACTAGCCATGGACAAAATGACACTAGGTTTGGCATATTTTCTCCTCAAAAGCTGAAGCTATTTTCACAAAAAAAATTGTTTTATGGACCTGTATTAACTTAAAAAGTTTAGGCGGAGCTCATTAAAAATTCCTATTAAATTAGGAAGAATAAAAACTGATTCTGATGCATCCCAGAATGATTGATTTGACTGTGAATAAGAGGCTTTACATTTGATTTTTATCTATGACATGCCAGGGAGCTTGACAGTTGATTTTTATAACATGGTGGGCAAAAATGAATTCATTAAGAAAAAGTGGGCGGGCCCTCCACCTCATAAGGGGTTAACTTGTATGACTGCACAAACTACTGCAGGGGTAGAAGTCTGATACAACATGAGGCTACAAATAAAATCTTGCCTAGGCCAAAAGAGCTAGGATCGGCCCTGGTGAGAATGGTTGGTCTTGGTCGGAGGGGCCAATGACACAAAATGGCAGCTTCTGTTAGTCTGCCCCATGGCAGCTGTGGCTAATAGCAGCATGTGGAGTGAATGATGATAATGCTCAATGTGAAGTATCTCTGAGTGTCTTGAAAAGTGCTGGATAAATTCAACACATTAATATTAAGTGGCTTGACTTTTGGGCGACACTGTGGCAGAGTGGATAGCGAGGTTGCTTCACAGCAAGAAGGTTGCCGGTTCAACTCCTGCACGGCCCAGGCCTTTCTGTGTGGAGTTTGCATGTTTCTCCCCGTGTCTGAGTGGGTTTCCTCCAGGTGCTCTGTTTTCCCCGCCAACCAAGCCGAGCCAGAAGATCTGAAGATGGGTCCCAGAGCTCTATGGTGGTCCAGAGGCATTACATTTTGGTTCAAATGCAGAAGACACATTTCCCTAAAAGGACAATAACGTATCTTAACCTTTTGAACCTTACATATTTTAGAATCTAAACATTTTCAGTAATCACAATAAAAACAAGTGAGTGGGGATAGGTGGAAGGTGAATTAAGTATTTTCTGAGCACTCAGTCATCAGCTGCTGGACAATAAAAGCATACATGTGACTCAAACATGCATCAATCAATTCAAATACAACTTTGAGTAAACTAAGGATGAAAGAACCTGGTTACAAACTCAGAAAAGTGTATTCTACAAAACGGTTCCTCTTTAATCGTATAACAATAAGATTCTGACAAAAAGTGTTTACTAATGCGCTTCTCTCCAAACCAAAGCGCACTGCAGATGTGTCTCTTTAAGCCTGCTTTATCTGCAGATCTGGAGCTAATTATCCAGCCATCTCCAAGTAACAAATCTCATTCTTTTGATAATGAATGGATTGTCTTTATCTGTGTAAAACAAAGGCTTTTTAACCTTTGCATTTTCTCTTCATCACAAGAAAACAACTGCCGCACGAAGATAAGAATAAAGCTTCATTTGTGCAGCAAAGACTTCAATAGAACTGAGTCACACAAAGAGGATTAGCAGTTAGAATACAGATATGACAAGCTCAAGCTATAATCTGTTTGATGACATATTGATAATTGTTCGTGTTTATTGATATTTATGTTGCTTGACAAGGAATAAAAAAACAGATTTCAACACTTTGCTCTATAACTTTAGAGAATAGTTTTTCACATGCGTCTTTCTCTAGACTAGACGATAAACAATGTTTGGAGGGAAAAAAAAGCTTTTATTATTTTAAGCTTTGTTTAAAGATTTGCCCCTCTAATGTTAAAGTACTTACAAAAAATATTAATTTAATTGAATTTAATTAGGACAGTGCATATTAATCAATGTTTCAGCAGCAGCTTCAACATAAATATGCCGGAATTAGCAAGATTGCTAATTTTCATCCGTTGTCCTAATGCAGGATAAAACACATACATTACATAAAACACAAATTTACACCGACAACACATTTCAGACATTAGAATAAATGTACAATATAGACAGGCCAGAGTCTAAAGTGCCCAAAAAAAAAAAAAAAAAAAAAAACAACAACTGTAAGTTCATCTGTGGCTGCAGGACTGTTTTTTAATTTTCAGCCATTGTTTGAGAGATGTTTGAAGATTGAATAATTCCTACAGTTTCTAACCTGCTCTGGCAGCGTGTTCCACACTTTTGTGCCTCTAATAGACACCATTGTCCGACTAAATTTAGTTCTGCGCCTTTGTACATTGCAGTCCCCTCTAGTTGTTGCCCTGGTGCCCATTCCGACAATGTTTCTACTTATTAGAAGCATTTCTGCCACGAAAAAACATTGATTAGAACTTGCATAAAATGAGAGCAAGTTTGTAAATAATCCCTTCATCTACTGTTTTCTTTGCAGGCAGTAGATGGAGCTCAACAGTGCCGGTTCTAGCCCTATTGGCGCCCTAGGCGAGATTTCAAATCGTGCCCCTGATAGATATAAATTGTAGTGGGTTCTAGACTCCCCCTCTTTGAAATACATTTTTATTTAATTTAAATTTGGCGCAAATGTTTCTGAATGAGCAAAAGAGCTGCACTCAAACCAACCAAGAGCCGCATGCAGCTCACTAGCCTCGGGGTTGATCACCCCTGGCTTAGCATGATAGTGTTCTCTAAATTGTATCCAGGGTCTTTAATTTTACGTAGCGTTAGTGCTGTGAATGATCAGACGCATGTATCAGACGTCTCTCACCCTCAGCATCTCGGGGGCATTAGCTGAGCCCCTCCTCATTCTGCGCCCTTAGCATTTGCCTATACTGCCTATAGGACGAGCCGGCTCTGGAGCAACATGAAGTCCTGATGTTGGAAAGGGCTGACTAATACAAAGTTGTGTCTGCTTCTTGCAAATGTTTTACACGATATGCTAAAACTAATCCACAAGGTCTGCTGCGACATTCAGGTCATGAATCTGAGCAGCTTCGGTTTCCAGAGGCTCGAGTCTAGGCGGTTTACGTAACAGTCCTATGCTGCTTCCATTGCACAAAGCGACCCGTTCCACCCTGCTTGCTTTCCCATCAAACCAGTCCTGTTTACATGAGAGGAAGTAAACCGATTACCCTGGAGAGACATGTCCTGCTGTATCACACATCACTACTTCACACTCGACTCTTGACTGTTTTTACCGGAAAACTGCATTCGCCTCGTTTACACTAACTGTGTCATCAACGCTAAACACACAAAAATACATAATATGATTTGTACTTATTATTGTATACTCTTCTCTTTTTGTTTTACATTTAGTTTGTTTAGAATTTCTGCCACATGAACGGAGAACTAAACTGAAATATTTAAAATACTCTAGATTGCGCCAAAGCAAAGAAAGAAACAGAGAGAGATTTGTGCTGAGGAGAATCCCACAGCCCCGGGGCGGTCGGCTCATTGGTGAGGTAATGGGGCATGTCTTAAATGGTGTCACTGCTCTCTCTCTCTCTCTCTCTCTAAAACACTCCACGCCTTCTGCCCCTCCCTCCATCGACCGGCCTCACTCTACCTTCTCATCAGTCTGAAAGAGACACAATTAGTTTTTCGATCAAAGACGTTTCAGGTTTGCGCTTTTCTTTTATGTCCAATATAAAACATACAAACATAAACGCTCTATTTCTATTGGCTCACAGTATCTCTGCTTATCGATCTGTTATTGAGCTCAACCAGGAAAATGGCGTCGTCGTGTAGGAACTTATTGGACACGAGCACCTAAAGAAATCGACACATGCACAGGTAGAACATGCAAACTCCACAAAGAAAGACCAAGGCTACGTTCACACTGCGGGGTCGGATTCTCAATTACGATTTTTTCATGTTCACATTACACAAAACATGCGACTCCAACTTGTCTCTGGTGTGAATGGGATACGGCCCAAAAAGTGACCTGCATGTACCGTATAGAGCACCAAGTTACACAGTCAAGACAGGTTTGTGTCTGTTTCAGGCTGTTTTGTGCATAAACGGAGCCGCAAAGGCAAATACTATCACATTAGCATGTTCTGTTTCCTGTCCAAAATAAAGTCGGTCATTTTAAGAAGTCCAAAGAGTTGAAAACAGTCAGAACATTACACTGCTATAGATACAAGTCCAAACTGTTAATTCGTGTGTAAAATGTGCCGCAGTGTCTCAGAGAAATGTGTTTGAAGCACAGGAAGTTGGCGACGCTGACAGGAAGTAGTCCAGTGATAATGACGTTAGAATAACTTGGATAAACAAAAACAAGAGGGACTGCTTCGTACTTTTCGGCTTTTCTTTTTGCAAACAACACTTCTAAATGGATTTGCAGCGATGTTTTGTGGACTTTATGTCACTGATTTGTGCAGAATGTATGAAAGGACCTGGATGACAGTTCCACAGTTTAATCTGAAAACTTTCCAGAGGTGAGTGAAAGATTCTCCACCGTGTTTGTCCTGCATCTTTCCTCCCACTGACCTGATGCTCTGCTGCAGTAGTTGTGATAATCGTGAACTAGTTATTAAACAGGTTGTGTATGATTTAGTTTAACGTCGTCTCTTGTCTGGCTCACGTGGAGTTTGTGAGTGAAGTTTACCGGGCAGTCCAGCTTTATGAGGCTTTCTCCTCCACTGAAAGTTTTCTGTTTCTTCTGCCGCTGTTTGTGCTTTGACTTGTTGAGTTGTGTGACGTAAATGTGGGATGAATGCGACATGAGCGTTCAGACTGGAGTCGTATTTGAAAAGATCAGATTAATTTCCACATATGAAAGCGTCGCGTGTCGTATTTGAAAAAATCTGAATTGTGTCGTTTATACCGCCATGGGAAAATCAGATACAGGTCGCTGATGGGCAAAAAAATCGGAATTGACCTGCAGTGTGAACGTAGTCCAGTGGGTCACCCAGGAGTTGAACGGAGAATCTTCTTGGTATGAGAGAGGAGCACTAACTACTTTTTTCTTTAAGATTTTCTGTTAAAATCTTAAAGGGGTCCATTGTGTTTTTTTAAATATTTAGTAAGAAACTAGATCATCTGCAGATCAGCAATTTATCTTTTGTTCATTGTAAAATACAAAGTTCATCTAAAACAGCTACAAAATAAAACTAGAAACAGCTCTACTGACTTCCTGTTCAAAACTGCAGAACTGATAAGCCCCGCCTCTTCAGTTTAAAATGTAACTGTAAAAAGCAACAGATTTATAAAAACATTTTTTTATTGTTGGAAAGTGAATATGGGACAGTTTTGAACCATAAAAGCTTCACTTTGAGTTTTAACCCTTTGAATTATAACAAGTAAATACAGACAAGTGTCTGTTTACCTGCCAGTTTTTGTCACTGGCAGGTAAAGAGTTAAGATAGTATTTTTTTTATTTTTTTTTTGAGTGTATTTTTTTTTTTTTATCACAGCCTGTTCTTTTCCCCTTTTTGACTCACTTATGATCTGACTTCTAACACTGCGTGAGTTACCTTCTAATTGGCATATTTTATTTTCTTATTTGTAATATTCTTTCAGCCGTTTGTATATAAAATGTGCTGATTGGATAAAGAAGAAAATGTTTTCTATACAAAGGTCTAGTTTTGTTTGTGTTCTCCCTGCAGCTCTTCTCCTTCACAAACAGACCATGTACTGTATGTGCGTGTTCATGTTCATGTGTGTGCGCGTTCATGTGTGTGCTTGTCGTATGTTGTGCGTGGCCCGCGGCGCTGTCACCATCAGGATCAAACAAAGACAAATGACTGAGGAGGACACAAACTGCTCTGAACCACAGATACACGTCTGGAATGATTCAACCTCCAGACCTACAACAATACACTGTACGATTATATAAAACTAATGTAGTCGAAGTAAAGATGGACTATGGGGGGTGTGGATTAGTGAGAATAAAAACACACAACAAAATCTGTTTGTTTCTGTAGTTTAAACAACTGATTTACGTCTCATTTCAATCAAACATATTCTTCACATATTCTTGTTTATTTCAACACAGTCTCTGGAAAAAAAATGTAGATATACAAGAAAATGTACAAAACATACAATAAGCACGTTTTCACGCCTTAAAGATCCAATCACAGACACAGAAGTTACACTACAGAGTTCATTTAAACGTCTTTAAACGCCTTGTCATTTTTAACTTATTAAACGTCCTGCATGGATACAGCAGATTAAAAAAATGTGCAGACATCGCCAAACATTCAACAGATCGACCTTAGTCTGAAGGAGCTGTGTCTTTAGCTCAGACAAGTCTTTAGTCTGAGTCAAAGTGATGTGTAAAGATTAGTGCTGTCAAACGATTAATTTTTTTAATCAGATTAATCACACTTTCAAATTTTGATTAATCACGATTAATCGCAGTTCATTGCTTGATTGCAAACTTTCCAAGATATTCTATAAAAGACCACAACATTTTGAAAATGACTGTTGGAATTCAAATGTTTGTTACTTGAATATGTCAATTATTATTATTTGTGCTATACAGTTGGTTTATTCTGGTTGTGATTGTTCCTCTGGAAGGTAACTATGTGGATCACCTGTGGCCATGTGCATGATCATTAATATTTTGCGTCCTTCTTTAACGATGTTGACGGGACTACATGCTGTGGCGATCCATTAAGCACAATAAGAGTTGCTTAATTTATCTGTGATGCTTTTGTGAACATTGTCGTGCTGGGCTTGGTGTTAATGTAAGTTAGTCTAGTATAGCAGCGCGCTCTTGCAGCCGCTGCCTCAAACCCGTGTTTGACTTGAAGGTGGTATTCAAGTTTGTTGCGCTTTGGTGAAAGGAGAGTTCATCACTGCAATATATGCACACTACTTCGTTTTATCTAGAGTCCGGTCAGGATGTTCCGCCGAGTTCCACCGAGGCGAGCGCACCAGTCACAGTCTCCCCATTCATGTTTACGCCGCGCATGCATTCACTTGAGCTACTACGCAAACCTAATAACAACCTGCGTCGCCGTCTTCCAGGTATCCCTTCGCACAGTACGCGCTCCCTCCGCGCTGAAGTGCGTACTGATTGCGATTACAAATTGTGAATGTGATTAATCTACGATAATTCATGATTAATGCGTTAATTTTTTATGATTAATCGCATGATTAACGCGTTAACTTTGACAGCCCTAGTAAAGATCCAAAGTGCAGTCATTCAATATTTCTGACAATGAAAGAGTTTAGTAATCATCACAGATTAAACAGGATTATTCAGTCTAGTCACTGTTACATATAAGATCTCATGGCTCCTCTTTATAAATAGGTTATGTGTGCATCGCATTGATATAAAAGAAAACACTGACTTCCACATTTCTCCGCTGCTCTCTCTCTCTCTTCACAAACGGCAAAATTCTCTTCTCCAATTGGCAGCGCCTTGTCGTTTTAACTTATTTGGGAACTTAACCTGGTACGTAGCAGGTTATGAGTTTGCCGCATGATGCACTTTTATTGTCCTGAGCCCTGCAAATCAGGGCTCAGGACAATAAAAGTTAAATGTATTCATTTGTCCCTCTTGTCCTTTAGATCAGGGGTTCATAAACGTTTAAAACCGGGACACACAAAATAACCAACTTGTGCGAAACAAAATGGATGCCAATTGTCATTTCAAGAAATTATTTTGTTGTATATCTATGTTTTCTTCGGAGACTGGGCTGCATAAAGAAAAAAAAAGTCGTTTAACAGCAGCCTCAATCTTTTGTTCATCTTCATAAACATTTTCTTTACAGTCACTTCTTCATCACCACAGGTCCTGCCATTACAGTAACCCTCAGATCAATATTTCAATCAGCTGTAACCATCCTTGCATTTACAGAGCTCACCTCAGGGTCAGCGCCGCCAAATGGACTCGTATCGTTTGCTGTAGTCGCTCGACAGAAGACAGGAATGTGCTGCACTAACTCTTGCTCGCAGAAGGTCAGAGATGAGGGTAAAGTCACACAGCCTGTGTGAAAATAAACACAAACACAACTTTTCTGGTTGTTAAACTTATTCAAGATGCTTATTTTCATATCATAATACTAAAAAGCTCAACACAAAATAATAATGTGCACTTTAGAGACAAATTCTTTGATATTTGGGGTCGATCATTTAGGGAGACTCTGTCCGTCTAGTTGGCTGGAGAAACTTCATTGATGAAGACAACAAAACGGGACGAGATGTTTGGATCAGGTCTGAACCGGTCTGACAGACGTCTATCTCCAGTGTTTTACTTCTGAATGTAACTTCTATGGGTCAAATGTTGATTTAGCAGAAGGGATGGTTACCGTTAAGGATTTATTGATTCTACTACTCTTATCGATACTGCTTATCGATCCGGTCTTTTAATGGTTCTCTTATCGGTATTTTTACATGTTTTTCTAAACAAAGATTTTAGAATAAAACTTCAAAAAAGACAACAACAAAATAACTACTAGCCTATGCACAAGTGATCAGAGTTTGTGAAATGATGTGGCAGATCAGGCAACCTGTGTATCATACTCTCAAGTGTCTCGTGCACGTGGCTCGTTGGAGCTGCTCTGTCCCGGTGAGCCCGCGGTGTCGGGTCGTTCTCTCTGTCTGTCTGACGCCGTACGCTCAAAGCCCCGGACCGCTGCACACAAACACAAGCAGAGAGATGAAAACTTGGAAATGTGCAGATACAGGGCCTCCTACGGTTTGTTTCTATGGAAAAGCAGCTTTATTTTTCACAACATGGCACAAAACTTATTTATCCCCAATAGGAATTTTCTAAAGAATGGTTTTATCTTCCTATTTGTATTGAATTGTGAAGTTGACTTTTCACCTCCAGAAAGTTACTAACCTGGCTCACGCCAGATGGATATGTGCACGATCAAAGCAAGTTCGACAAGGCACATGAACGGGACAGATTTTATGAAACGCCGATAAGAGGGCCGATAGACCTGGAGCTTATGAGCCCGATCTCACAAGAAAGCGTACATTTACCACAACATTACACAACATGTAAATGAGGTATGATTAGCACGAGTTCACGGCCGTCCTGCGTAATTATAGTACGTGTCACAGTCCCCATTCATTTCAATGGTGGTTGTTAAGACGTGTTCTTATTTATGAATATTCATGAAATCCTGATTCTAATCTTAACCTGCCCCAAGCCCCAGACCTAATCTTACAAATTTTAGTAACTTTATGCCTGAACGTACCCGTTTCACATCAACGTCCCCACGTGGCTTCAACCAAAAATTGTCCTATTTTGACGCTGTGAAATCTAGTCATTTTTCGCGTTTTCATATCGTGCTAAATGCACAGCTTGATATAAGTACTAAAAATAGCTGTGAAGTCGTGGTCAAAATACGCTGTGAGACTGTGTTGAGCTTATCCATCCAGTAGAGCGTTAAGACGCAGCACCGGGGCTGCTATGGAGCCAGGTCTCGATGCCCATCCCTATTTAGCAGTGTAACTTTTGTTTTTGCACAGTGCTTAAGTCTTGTAGTTAGCTGACTACAGCGCTGGCTCATCTTGTTGCTACAGCTTGCTCAATCAGCAGCAGCTCTTTCTGCATTTCCCCTGTTGATAAACAAACAATCCCACTATTGTCAAAAGCCTCCTAAAACAAAATACATCCCAATACAGGTTTCAATAACTGATACATATATATCCCAACACAAGATTATCACAATATATACAGAAAAAAAAAGTCTTAAGTTTATAAATTACAATATAGTTTTTATTATCAGCCAACTGTTAATAAATAATTTAACTTTTCAACTGAGTAACATCAGCCTTGTAATACACAAAATCCCATACTGACCAAAGTAAGATAATGTAGAAAAAATTAGGGAAAAAAAAGTATAAAAATACATCGCTAACTCTGACTCTGACATGATCTGAGGATTTGCCGATGCTGTTCATCGTCTCTTGAAGTTTGGGCCGACTGTATTCTAGCGATACATGTTGAAACTCTGCTTTTGTTGTGATCCAGATTAAAGATACAGTGTGTAACTTTTTAGCCTTGAGCAAAATCATTTATTTTTTTACTTGGACATTTTTGTTGGATGAAAAACATTACACAATTGTGTGTTTACGCTGAGCAAGCTCGCAGCCTAAAACATCTCGTGCCTCCTTGACTTGTGGAATAAACATCACACGAACGCTCAAGCCTAATTGAATGTGGTATTGATCTGTACTAACATAACACAGGATATCTATACAGCTCTGCAGATACAACAACAAATGTGGACCTTCGATGCAACGACACGCTCGTCCAGATTTACACACACTGTAAATAGTGGGATTTGACTCAATTAAAAATGATACATAAATATTAATTACACCTGCATAAAACAATCAACAACATAATTTTACCATGCATTTTCATTTGTACATATCAGTTTTCTAACGATTTTTACTGCATTCAATCACAATTTGTTAGAATAAAATCTGCTTAGAAAAGTTGCCAAATTTTATATTTATTTTTTGGTAATGTTTTCAGCATGGAAAAATTGATAAACTTTAACCACTGAGGCGTCTGCATTCAATCAAAAAGTGTTAGAATAAAATCTGCCTAAAAAAAAATAAGCTAATTTTGTTTTTATATTTTTGCATTGGTTTCAACATAAAAAAATTATAAAGCCTAACCACTGAGGAGGCTTAACTTAATTAATGATGACTTCCGCCCACATTTTTTCTGCCGAGACGGAGGTGCATGCTGTGCAGAATACTGTTGTGAAGGTAAGAGCTGTGTTACTTATTATTTTAGTTTATTTAAATAATGAATTAATTCCAAAACACATTATATTGCTTGTGTTTAGTGTGACTTTGTGATGAAATGCTGCTTGTTTACCAATATTGTAAAGTATGCTGTGTAAAACGTGTAAAACTTTTGCCACTGGTAATTTAAGGTCTCTGATAATGTGTTGTATGTATGTATTTTAAAAGATGAATAAAAAAACAAATTGGGAATATTTTAGTTTTCTTCAAGTTGCCAAATAATTGTGCACAGTAATAATTGCCTAATGTACAAATATTCTCATACAAAAGCTAAAACCTCACCTTTACTTCATGAAATATTCAGGTATGAGGTTTAATAACATTTTGGATTGACCAAGAGCACTGCTGTTGTTAAAAAATAAAACTAATCCTCAAAAGTGCAACTTGCCTAATAATTCTGCACGTGGTGTAATAATAGAAGTTATTATATATTTGTACAAAAAAGTAATTTATAATGAAAATATGGACCTGTACTAGTAAAAAAAATATTAAAAGAATACATAGAATTTTAATCATAAATCAAATTGATTTAAAATAAATAAAAAAATACAGAAAATTAAAACACTCATAACAATCACATTGAATGCAGGTCCTTATAGGGACTATACTCGATTTTTTTGCAACAAGATAACTTAAAAGCAATTTCCCTAGCACTGGATGCCTTGTTAATGTATCTATCAGGTGGAAATTAGTCCCCAAAGTCCTGTCTATGTCTAATAAAATATGTTTGTGTGCAGCTTTTTCTGTTTTTGTTTTTAGCATTGTGGCTAACTGTTGTTAGCATAGTGACTCACCTCGCTGTTAAAAGCTGTGAAAAAAACATTAAAACTCATCATGATGAACAATTCTGAAGCTCAGAATGCATTAGCTACGTGAGGAAATCATGTAGCCTGAAGGAAAAAGGTTAATTATTTCTGTTGTTTACATTTTTAGAATGCAAAAATCAGGTACAGTCCCTTTATGGACCCATGTTTTGTATTAGTGATGTGCATATGTTAGACATCAAAGGTTTAGAGCAGCAGGTAGAACAGGTAATGTACAGGGTGGTGCTGGTTCCTCAGAATGTTGTGCACATATCTCCGACAGCAGGTGGTGTAGATGGTACTAATCTCTGTAAAAGTAGTCCCTCTTTTTGTTGTTGTTGTTGTTGTTGTTTTTTCTTTTAAACCTTTCTCTAATATGATATGTTCATTTCAGGGTGATGGGGTGTCTGTGGACCTTACCCAGCACAAGTTGAACATTTATCATCTCAAGCCAACACATCAGCTCCAGAGGAACTTGGCTTCATAGAAGGTGTGCCTGTGATCACCAATGTGGAAAACCTTACAAAGGCTTGCAACTTGCTTATCGGCCTCACGTATGCCATCATCCTAATCCTAAAAGCATGTTTTTGCTAGATTATCAGTCAGTGGATCTTAATGTGATTTTTATATGCACAATTTAAGCAAAGGGGTTTGTTCTCCTTAGTGTGAAAAGGTTTTAAATATACCTAGAATTGTAATTTTAGGGATGTCTTTCTGCTTGTTAAATGTTTTCAAAAGTAGTTGTTACTATTACTAGTACAGCAAAATGTTAAGATGTTCGCAAACAATAAATATTCATGTTGAATAAATTTGGTTTATTACTCTTCTGTTGGTGCAAATCTAACATAAATTTACTTTAAATTAGTCTTAAAGAAATTGAGGTAACAAAGTGACATCTGATTTGATTGAATAGATATGATAAACCTTCATGCACATTTCATTGTTGTTTAACAACTTTTTTGCAGACAGATGTGTAATACAAAGCTGCAAATTGGTCATAGTAAATCAATTTTACTTAACTATTTAGTAAATTCTAACCAGACTCACTGAAATATCTTATAAAAGTTGTCACATATATTTAGTAAATGTAAATCATTTTTGCGCAAATATTTAATAAAATAGACAAATATATTTAGTAAATGTAAATCATTTTTTAAATTTTTTTTAATGAAGGTGGATCAATTTATTTAGTAAAGTTAATCAATTTTACTCAAATATCTAATAAATTAAATTATTTTTGTCTCTGATTGCCTGTAGATTCAGCACTAATATTTTGTTTGTACTTCACTGATTTATTCTTTGTGTTTTACTCAAAATTGAGATTGTAAAATCTACTCAATTATTATGAATGTCACTTGTTACCTCATTTTTTTTAATGAAATGCTATGGGAGACTTTTTACAGTGCAGCTGTTAAACGGTCCAATAAGGTTTTAAGAGCGGCTGTTGTTATGAGAGAGAGAGACAGAGAAAGGGCAGAGGGCTGGTGAATGAGCTGAATATGGCTTTGCATTGACTGAACTTTTATAAGAGCTGACACAATCACTGTTTACTGTGCAGCACATGTAGCTCAGTCATATATTGTGAGCGACTTTGTGCATACTTTTGGCTATTTTCCTTTCTAATGCAGTGATGGTCACCTACTATTACAATGTTAATGGTTTGGAGATAAAAAGAGAAGCATCTTTACGTCCTTGTAAACTTAACAGGGGCAGTGTGATTGCACAGATAATAGGCCTATTCACTTATTTCCCGACCACATAGGCCCTCCTTACTCAAGTTGCTATTCTGACAGGCTGCTTTTTCATCATTGACGTCCAGTAGCACACTTTACAATTGACGTCACGTTCAAGTACTGCTGAGAGCAATATTCAGACAAACAAACCGGCATGCGTATGTTTAGTAATGCGGCAACCTTTTTTTTAATATCATACATGTACATGTACATACTTGCAGTAGATTGTTTACGTAGCTTTGTCTAAAGTTTGACTTCAAGTCACATTCAGGCGACTTTGTCCTCAGACACTAACATTACCTCATGTTCCAATGGTAACGATGCTTTCGTTCGTTCTGTCCTTCCATGCTTGGGTTAGCAGGCTGTTTGGTTGGGACGTTCTGTTGGGGTCCTTCCGCTTGCACCGCTGCTTCTTCGAGAGCTCAGTCTGTTAGCGTTGCTAGTTCTGGTTCGTCATCCTCGGATCCAGGGCCGTTCCCACCGTCGAAAGCGAATGTATGTGTTGATAGTTGTCCTCTTAGTAAATAATGCTGTATTGTAATTTTGATGCATTTTCCTGCCTTGTAAAGCACTTTGAATTGCTTTGTGTATGAATTGTGCTATACAAATAAATTTGCCTTGCCTTGCCTCTCCACACTTGCCCGACCACTTAAATACTGCATCGTCTTGCTTTCTCCCTTGGCCTGCTCTCTTTCCCACTGTGTCATGTTGTCGCTGATCTTCCGGGTTTTGGAAACATGAAAATATTAGCCCCTCTCGTCCAGCTGAAGCCCTGTTGCTGTGATCAGAGGCAGTTTGGGTGAGGTTACGCACAGTCGCGTGACCCGACGAGCGTAACATCATGTGTTCTTCTCAGTCAGTACCAAAGACACCTTCTGGATGATTACTGTTCGATAGTTGGGCCCGGACGGTACGCAAGTGAACTGGTTGCCATAACAATGAGTTTACTTCTTTTGCTTAAAGTGTCTGAGAAATTATCTTATTAATAGGCTATCCAACCTATTACAAGCAACATTTTTAAGTTTGTAGTAATAAACTAGATAAAGTGTCTCAATGAAAAAAAAAAAAAAAATTAATCTAGGAAAGTGCGAGTTTCTGAGGGAAGGCCGAGTTGCGTGGGGCCTTGATTGGCTCACATCACATGTGCTCTCTCTCTTTCTCTCTCGCTTTCTCTCTCAAACTAGAGCAGTTTCGGAATAACAGTCTTTCAGAACAGAAGTCTAATCGGAATAAAGATTGAACACCGGTTATATTGCTATACGGTGGTTTGGAGCAGAAGCCAGAGTTTGGTAGAAGAAATGTGATTGTTTTCTGCGTTAAAATGGCAGAGATTTGCGTTTTTGTTTACATGTAACGTTTCTATTCCAGAAATCATAATCAAGAGTCATTTTTTATAAAATCGGTGGGCCACAAGTCAGGAATACTTCATCATATAAGATTATCTCTGGGGCTGCATTTGGTCCTCCAGCCACCAGTTTGAGACTCCTGGGGTCTCATTTATAAAAAAGTGCGTAAATAACTACTTGGAAAAGCTACAACAAAAAAAACTGAGATTTGTCCTGATTGAAAAATTATCCAGATTTATAAATCCTTCCGTAAGCGCTCTTTTTCTACTGAGCATCAGAAATCTGCAGCCAGGATCCCGCCTCTGGCCACGCCCCTTCACACTTCCGTCTCACCATAAACGGAAATGCAAATGAGCGATTACATAAACATGAGCTGATAATGAGTGAGTTTGACTGACAGAGGGAGGAGCAGAGGAGACACGCTGCAGCGGGACACATTGCACAGACTTGGGGAAGTTGATTCAAGAGTGATCTTTGCTTCTCTGAGACACTTTCACACACTGTCATTGAAAACACACTGTCTTTTTAAACACGTTGGCCTACTTTATCGAAACCACTGCTTTGGTGCAGCTGTAAAGATCATTAAACAGACATTAAAAGGGGAAAAGTCATATCGTTTTTATAAAGCCTGCAGCCACATGCACGCGGGGCTTTGTGTGCATAAAGAACATGTCTGCGTTGTGGTCTCACTTTACTATAGAGATTAGATACTGCTGCTGCGGGATCATTCAGCGTGAAGCGCACTTGCACGTAAGAGCGCATAAGCTTCATGAGCGCTTTGAGAAAATGTTTGTTTTTTTTCTTTTTTTGTTTTAAATATAGTCATATATTCCCATTTCAAATGTTCCTCAAACATGCCGTCTTCTCGTCCTCTCCTCTCACGTCTCTCCTGCCTCTGAGCTGTGTCAAAGTGAAGTCTGACACACATACGCAACCTCCAAAATGTGCGGAGAGATACGTAATGTTTCACATTCAAGATGTTTTTTTTATAAATCCCAAGTTTTACGTAAAAAGCTGCTCCATACTTTTCGAGGCTCATTTTGTGCGTAAGTGGGCTTTATAAATGAGACCCCTGATCTAGATTTTTCAGACAAAACTAAAGCAGGCTCAGAGAATAGTCAAACAGTACTGATCAGTAGAATAATGTGGTTCACGTGGTACAGTATTTTTAACACAAAATAACCAGCACATTCGCAATGATACAAACCGTAAAATGCTGACACAAACAGTCCTTTTCCCCTCATACACTTATCAGAGTAAATACACGGCTAAAACTGACTGATTTGTGTAAAGACTCATACACGTTGATAACAAAGACCGAGGCTCTTCTGTGAGCTGAGCAGAGGACAGATAAACGCCGCGGACTACCTTCTGTTTATCTCATCCATGTTATTGCCCTTTACATTGTACTGAGACTTCTAATGTAGCTCCACGAGGCAGACTGTATGCTTGGTTTGGATGGATTCTAGGCTTTGAAGTGAAGTAGCTTGGATTGATGATGTTTTTTTTTTTTTTTTTGGGAACTAGTCTGAAAGTGTGAGAGAAGTACAGATGTATCGTATTTTTGTGTAGAAGAGCAGAAACAGTTTGAACACTTCTGTATTTGCGTTCAGAATTTAGTTTGACATAGAATAAAAAATGTTTATTATAATTTAACATTAAGGCTTGAAACAAAAAGTAGAGACTTGGACGTGTGTCTGTTTGACTCAGACTAAAAACTTGAGACTTGCAGAACAACAACTTTGTCCCACCTCTGACTCAAACACAAACATGAAGACATTGAAATGAATACATTTTCCCACGTTTTAAGCTATCGAGAAAAGCTAACTACAGCTGCAGGCTAAATGCTACAGTAATGCTAACAGTGGCTGGGTCTTTTAACACAGGGGTTCCCAAACTTTTCAGATCGGGACCCCAAAACAATCAAGTAACCAACTTGGGACTCCCACAGCAAAATAAATTAGACGTCTGTAATCATTTCATTATACAATTAGGTTAAAATGCAATTATTTGAGTCGTTTTCTTGCTTTGTATGACATAAATTCAGTCAAACAGGATGATAGATGAAATGAGAGAGGATGACAAAGTGATTAAATTCCAGGTCACAAGTGTAAAATTACATCCTAATATACTGATTACACCCCCCAACCCCGCCCCAGTCCCCTCCGCAATTACGCTTTAACAGGACAATTCTTTCACTATTCTTTGTGAAAAGTAAGTAAGAAATGATTCATTACCTGACTTGTTTGGACGTCACATTTCAGCAGGTGAACGTCTCATCAGCTGTAGTCTTCAGCTCTAAGGCTGCATTCACAATACACTTTTGATTGGGATCAGGATTCGTTTGCCTGGATAGTTCGGTTCGATTGGGTAATTGTGAACACTCAAACGAACTCTGGTCCGGTCCAAAATGTCCAAATCTGTTTGGTTGGAGAGGTCGGTCTCTGCTCGGTTGAATCGAGCTCTGAAGCGGTTTGTTTCTTTAGTGAAAGCAAACAGACTGAGAGCGAAACAAAACCAGGAAGTGAACAGTGACATGATCCACGCTGAGACTCACGTGAAGCTCAGAATCACAACAAACAGCATGTGTGAGATCGATAACGAGACAAATAATACACAAAAGCACATGAAAGTAACAGGAGAAGGACATGGGGATGATTCAGGTAGAATTAATTATGATCACACGACCGTATGTCACCGTTTTCTGACATTATTTACAAAATAACAAAGTTATAACTTTTAGAGGGAAGCAAATATAGAAACACTACAGCTCACATTACTGCGGGGAAATGGTCTATATTCATGTAATATTTAATTCTACACCTAAGTGAGCAGAGACAGACCTTTCAGGGCCAGATTTACTCGAACAGATGGACTTTTTGTTTGTTTTATTCTAGGCATTTGGACCGAAATGCCCAGCCCTCCTCTCAGGTCTTCTGAAGTGAAAGTGAAAGTGTCTTTGCTCCGACACTTCGTCTGTCACTCACACTGGGCTGTTCATGTGAGAGAAGTTGTTTTAAAGTTTTAAAACTAAAATATAAAGTGCAGCAGTGTGTTTGTTTTGGATGCAGCTGTAGCCAGAGTGTCTTCTTTACTGCTGACATAAAGTGTTTCTGTTCCACAGACAGCGCCTCTACAGGCGAGCAGCAGATGTGTCTCTACTGCGCTGGTTCGATTGGTAAAAAGTGCATTGTGAAGTTTAGAGAAAGAGACAATGTCGCAACTTTGGCTCCCGAATCCAGTTGGGTTTGTGTTGTGAATGCAGAGACACACACAAACAATAACACTCTAATAAGACTCTATTTTTCTTTGGTAATGGAACAACCTTTTTAAAAGGAAACACATTGTGATAACTGTACAAGTTTACTCAAGAGACTGATGGAGCAGACTACCATTCTCTGTCAGTCTGTCCCAGGGCATCTGTGGTTACAATACCAGCTTATCTCTGTGGAGCGAATCAATAATGCAAAATAATAAAGCATCTTTGAGTGACATGAAAAACACTGTACACAATGCATTATTCTGAAAAGATTCATGCATGTTTGAGTAATCTGTTCCCTTGCACCGGATGTTAAAATGCTCTGAAAAGTCATGTTTGTACTTATCCCCTATCCCCACCCACTAGTCTGTATTTACATGTGAGTGAGACTACCAAATGATCATGTACAGCCACATCCTAACAATTAAAACAAGTCATTTTAACTGCAGTTTTGGACCTGTTTCTTTTAGCTTTAGATCAGTGGACAAAAGTAAATAACTGATGTACTTTGTCATAGTTTATTACATGACATGAAGAAAAAAAAACACTTCTTCTTGAAAACTACTGATCTATGATGTCACAATGTCAGACTCTTCCTCGTATAAAAACAGATTATATGTTCCACCACCTCACTTGCCCTAAAAAGGCAAAAGTGAAATGCTATGACTAAATGTGACTATATTCGTTGTTAGCTTTTACTTTTATTCAAACTGAGAAGAAAAGACTGTTGTTATTGTTAAACTTTGACTTGAAACAAATCCGGCTGTTGTCTGGGCTTTGACAGTTTGCTGATGTGTTTAATGTTGCACCTGTCACTGCGATATACGAAATGACATTAATTCAACGGTGCCGAGGCTAGAAAAGGAATGATTGTTTGCCTTCATGTTACTGCACTCGACAATGGAAAGTTTCAAGAAATAAAGCAAACAAAAATAAGAAAAGTAACCTGTACACAAGGTAAAAGCCCATCTTTAGGTTTTATTTGAGAAGGTCTTATAAAACCACCTCCCCACAAAACATCTGACAGATTAGAACTTTTTTTCTCATCTTGACTTAGTGTGGTGTAAAAGTTCTTGTGACAAATACTAAAAATGACTAGTATAAACTCAACTCTTTCACAGTTATGTGTTGTTTTTTCTTATGAACACACTTCTGTTGTACAGTGGTCCCTCGTTTATCGCGGAGGTTAGGTTCCAAAAATAACCCGTGAAAGGCGAAACCCACAAAGTAGTAGTTTTTTATCAATAATTTGATAACCTGCCTGGATCTGATGTTTAGTAGTCTTTTGTACGGGTAATAATGCGCTGAACACATGATTCACCGTGAGAGACAACAGCGCGAGGCGTTTATGTGACGCTTAAAGAGGACGGTTCTGTGCGTGTTCGCCTGCTCTGCTTTTGGCACAGTGCCCGTCCCGCTGCGCTCCACAGCCGACCACAGAGCCACGGATCATACAGGCTCCAGAGCCACGAAACACATCCGGACTCTAGTGAAGTCACAACACGCTCCTCAAACACATCTCTGAACTACACAAATGATGTTCCAGCGTGAACAAACTTATCATTGTAACTACGAGCTCAAAGAGTCAAATCCTCACCTGGAGAAACGTCCGAGCGTCGGGTCAGCTTCCCCTGCATGATCCAAACTGTCTAAAGTTTTATAAAAGAGCTTCTGTGTTGTTGCCTGTGAATGCTGCGATGTGATACGGTCCAAACAGTGCGTTTGAGAGAAGAGCACGCTACAGTGCACGTCTATAGGACCGCACACTGTAAAAAAAAAAGAAAATTGCACTAAAAAAATATCCGTGAAACAGCAAAGCCGCAGAAAGTGAACCGCATTAGAGCGAGGGACCACTGTATTCATACCTTGACAGTTTGGGCTGCACACTGTTCCTCCTTCAGAAGTGTCACTTGGTGTTCCTGTGAGGTGTCAGGTCAGCTGGTTTGTAAAGTTTTTGGCGCCATTTTCCTACTTGGGACAGCAGGACGATGGCGCCATAAGCTATCGCTGAGTTAAGTCTTTTCTTTGAGCAAGTTGAGTATCGACTAAGAGTGTATACATGGTCGTAGTGTATCATTTCGGTACAGCATGTTCGGTTCGGTGCACGGGTGTACCGTTTCAATATTATTTTTATGTAAATAAATGTGATTTTGCGCAACGAATGCGGAACTTATGTTCACACGCGATTTCTACACGGACACCTTTAAGCGATGCAGCGCTAGCTTATTATTTGGAATTTTAAAAACTTCTTTCTTGGGCTATTATTCAACCGCGCTACTTACTTGATTGCCTGACCAGCCAGTCTCAACACGCTTTGACAGACACTTTACAAACCGTGAGGGTCTAGGAGCGGAGCGCCGAGGTTCAATTCCGAAGGCGGGCTTTCCGAGCGCTGAGTTAACCAATCACAGAAAACCCGGAAATTCCACTAAAACAGCGTAAACATGTAGCGTGAGGATTTTTCTGTCTGAAGCCTCTCAACACGGTTTGTGCTCAGGTTTTAAGTAGTGGATACATTCATTGTTCAAAACCGAAGCACGAGCCGAATCAGCTGCGTTCGCCTTCTTGAATGTTTTGAAATGGGGCCTGAAGGCAACTTCCGACTTTTTAGTGTCACTGTGCTTGATTGGATCATCCTAACATTGGACGGAGAAATTATTGGCCGAGGCTCCGGTTTCAGACCTTTCTGCATCAAACAGAATGTAGGAGGGAAGGACTGGTGAGGCAACTTACTTGATGCTGTGTGAATACTTCTGTTGGATCTACATAACTACGTGCTGGTAAATACCTCTGAATCATAGCGGGAAAATGACAAACATTTGGTCTCACCGCTTCTCATTCACCTGTTGCACATGCAGTCACAGCAGTTGTCTTTCTGTGAGTAAAATCCTGCACAAACATTGAAATGTACAATTATTTATTGTAACTTTTAAAAATCAAACCTAAACTAAAAGTGTACCGAAAAATACCGAACCAACAACTTTAAACTGAAACCGAAACTGAATATGATTTTAGAATGTGTTTTTGGTCTTAGAAATTAATTTCCATTACTTTTGACATAGTAGTGCGTGTAGTTGTGGAGAAACAGCATTTGAAGCAGTTTGAAGGTAATTTAGACAAACAAACTAGAGTTTGAACAGAGCTATTAGACGCTCCCTGCATGACTGACAGTTTGTCGGTTTCCGCGGAGACAGAGGAGTTCAGTTCAGTGCAGATCAGAAGTGCTGACATGATCTCGACCTTTGAATGTCACAATTTGACATTTCATACAGAACCAAAGAGCAACAACAACAACAGCAAACTCTCCCTACACTTTTGCTAATTGGCTCACTTTTCGTCACAACAAACAGATTTTACCAGTGTAAATATAGAAGGGTTTTTTCTCAAACAACAGTGACCATGATGCTTACCTGTTGTGTATGAATGGGGCAAATTGACTACTTAGTTTGCTCCATCTGCAGCAGAAGTAAAATAAAGTTCCACTGTTTTAATATGAATGACAGTTTACACTAGAGATCTCCGTCTGCCCACCCAAGAATCCCTGCGGCTCCACAGTTTTTTTGTTGTTGTTTTCTTGTGCCATGGAGATCACACATTTTATAGTTATGCAGGCATGACGCATAACTATAAAATGTACATAAATATTGCTTAACTCTGCATAAAGAGGTTCCTGAACGACCAACAAATCCTCTGCCTTAATTTTGTTTGACGTATGTGTATGGAGAGTCATTCATACCTAAAGCACAAACTTCCACACATCTCCAGTTTCTGTTAAATCCATCTTCTTCTGGAGGCGGGTCGTGGAGGCAGCAGTCTGAGCAGGGAGGCCCAGACTTCCCTTTTCAAACACACCTCCTCCAGCTCTTCCAGTGGAGGGCGTTCCCAGGCCAATCCAGCGACCTAGCCCCTCCAGTGTGTCCTGGGTCTAACTCGAGGTCTCCTTCCAGTGGGACATTCCAGATTTACAAGTAAGTGCAGTACAACACTGTCTGTCAAGTTAAAATTTGTTATTGAAGCCTTATCTGCTCTCTGCAGTGTAAGTGCAGTTCATAACACTAATGTCTCCAGTTCTGGGGATTTAAAAGTGTTAGCACGAGTGGCCACACCCCCTTGTTAAGTCCTAATATTGAGACAATGCAAAGATCTGCCTGATGCAAGTCTCTAGTTTACACAACACTTTTTCACAAACTCAAGATTTTTGTGTTTTTTTTTATGTCACATTGGCTTCACTTTTACAAGAGGAGCGTTCATTCAATCCAAGTTCACCTACAGTTCAGTAACAGGAGTTACTGTGGAAACCAAGATTGTCTTAAGAAAATATATATTCAAATGTAATAAAGAAAGAGGGAAGAAATACTGGCTGAGTTCAAGCCATGCATCCAAATCATCTTAGATCTTGTTAAATCCATCTGACCACACAGTGCTTTTGTGACCTGAGGCTACAGAACATACAGCACATCTGACCCGGGACAGAGGGAGATAGATCCTCCATATCTACAGCAGGACGCTTTTATGAGCTCAGTGCATTACATTATGAGCAGGGCAGGACCTCAGGCTACAAATGAAGCCTTTATGACCAGAACATATATGAAATTCTTTCATTTCATGCAGTTCTTCCACAGATGTACTGACCTAACACATGAGAGCATAACCAACTGAAATAGGTCAAATGAAAGATCCTGTGGTAGAAAGTGAAAAGGCTAAAAGGAGCAGCTGTGAGGAAGTCAGTTAAAGGACACAATAGATGCAAAGCTTTGAATCTTGATTGATTATTCTTTCCTCATCAAAAACACAGCAGAAGTTTTGGCTGTGACATTTTTTCGTTGCCCTATAAGACACTGCTAAGAATGTCCCAGATCTGGGTTCTTCCAGATTATTTGCCCGGAACTTCCCCGCTGAAAGCGTTTGGGAAAAGGTGGGACACTTAATGAAATACTTCAAGCTGATTGAGCGACTTGTCACATAGTATCTACCTTCATTTGAATTGTATTGGCGTATTGTGAGCAATGTTCCCTCTAATTTTTCTTGAGTCTGAGCAAAGAGGCAAACCCCCTGAGCAGCCCGTCAGACGCTGTGAGCAACATCACTATTTTCCCATATCATGCAGAATTAAATACAATAGCAAAGAAGTTTATATATTTTAAAATAACTTTTTTTTGTGAGCAGCTAAAGTTTATACTGCAGTTTGTTGCAAAAAACAAATTTAAACCATTGTAAAGAAATGCACAGTGGCAAGTATTGTTATACGGGGGGTCAGGGGGTCCTTCCCCTGGAGATTTTGGCAAAAATGTTTAGTTAACAAATTCTATATTTCAATCACTCTTTACTTCAGAACAAATTTAGTTGTTTATTAGACTATGCTGTGGATTTTAACAACTAGTCTCTTATTAATTGTCCAAATCAGTTGTTTCCAGTGGAGCTTCAGCGAGAGGCCTTCAGACTGCAGGTGCCGGGTCTACAGATTCGCAAACTGCAGCCATGAGACTGTAGCCTCCAGGTCTGCCCTCTCTCTGTGGCTTTTAGCGCTGCTTCTTTCTGTGAACTGCTGCAGCATCACAGTGGATGTATAGACGCCTCAAACTGCATTTCTTACTCGTGCTGGACTTGTGTTGTGGTGCTGTACTAAAAGTCAGCGTATCTTTTCGTGTGCTTCACGCTACAGAGCATGCAGACATAAAGTTTCATTAGCAGTTTTTAGCAACTTTGAGAATACTAGATAGATTATCAAAATATAAAACTGGCTAAAAGCTTAGGCTGTGTAGAACATCTTTATGTACTTCAAATGCTGTATCTCATAGACAGAACTCCAGCTTTGTCGTTAATGAAGAAACAATGTTAGAACAGAAAAAAATAGATAAAAAATACTGCACGCTCATTGCTTTTCAACAAACTATCTGCAGCATAGACCTGCAGAAACCAATCTACCAGACACTTTCTTAATACCAAACACGCCTCTGTCTTTTCTCTTCCCTGCCTCGCTCATCATCAGGTCACGTCTGAGCAGCAGCGGACATCAAAGCCACGCTCTAACTGTTGATCAGATGGAGGGATGCATTGTTCATGGCTCCGTCTCATTCCTCTCTGCGGCCCGAGCAGCGTCTTTCAGCCTCTGCACTGCCCTGGGTTACAGAAATAGGTCAAGTCCAGTCTGTGTGAAATTGAAATGAAATGTGGATTTGAAGTAGAAATACAATGGCTGCTACTTCAAAGAGCTGTTTAAATCAGCGTTTTCCAAAGATGTTGTAATGTATTTGAGAACACACACACGTTTTACTTCATAATCAATAAAACAATGAAATGTATTTCTCTGGTACATACAGTAGACATATATTAGCATTGCATTTTGCATGGGGCAATTTTGAGTTTAAAAGTTAAAGGTTTATTAGGACAGTGTTCAATTACAATAAGCACAATATTGGAGATGATTGTACCAGATTCTAGTTTTACAGTTCATTTCCATCTGTGGTCCTGAGGGGAGCACATTGGTATGGAAAACCTGGAGGATACTTACGCAGAGAATATGCAAACTCCACAAGGTCACCCAGGAGTCAAACCCAGGATCTTCTTGTTATGAGACAGAGCGTTAACCACTGTGCCACAGTGTGATGACAGTCACTGACAATTACTATTTACTTCTAACCTGTCTTCTCATCACACCCCAAACCTCAGTTGTCCCAGGACACGGCTTATTTTGACCCCCATCTCAACTCTGATTCAATACACTGAAATGACATATTTTATGGTCTTATAGACATGTGTTTTGTTTGGGGCTAACAGCAAAATTGAGCCCAAACACACTAAAAAGCATATGGCTAGCAGGCAATCTCTGCTTTTTTGCGTATCAATGATACTCGTTGTTGCCCCTGTTCATTTTTATGGTAGATATGAAGATGTGTTATTATTACTGATGAATTGTAACAAACCAACCTTAATCCTTCACCAACTCCAAGCCCCAGCTTAAACATACCACTTTTTGTAACTTCAGACCTAAACTTATTCGCCATACCTAAGAAAATGTTCCCGTGACTTCAAGCAAAAACAGCCATCTATAAGACCCTCTTCACACCTTCAAATAGAGACGCCGTATATTAGACACACACAAAAGCTCAAA
Organism: Mugilogobius chulae; assembly: GCA_038363315.1. Classification (NCBI taxonomy): domain Eukaryota; kingdom Metazoa; phylum Chordata; class Actinopteri; order Gobiiformes; family Gobiidae; genus Mugilogobius; species Mugilogobius chulae. The sequence goes on along the minus strand of CM076399.1, from coordinate 6,390,860 downwards.
TCAAGATAGAAATTAGCTGTAAAGCTAAAATCTGTGTGCAAGCATCTCTGCCATTGTGCTTAACTGAACATCGTCCTTAAGAAACATCACCTTACCTTACATGTAATAGCGTAGATACACATTTCTGTGAAACCATGTTGAAAAGTTGCTATGCTCAGCCGTCAGATGTGGACGTTATTTAAGATTAGGATTTCTTTAATATTCACAAATAACAGGCTTTGTCAGAATCACTCTATGTTCATTTTACTTGCTTATTTGTTTGATATTGACCAAGCTGTTTTTTTTCTGACAACTTGTTGAGGACAATCAAGAGAATACTTCATTGATGAACAGCTGTTCTTATCTTAAAGGGACTGTACCTGATTTTTGCATTTTTAAAATGTAAACAAACAGAAATAATAATTTAAGCTTCCTACTTCAGTCTACATGATTTGCTCACTTAGCTAATGCATTCTGAGTTTCAGAATTGTTCGTCATGATGAGTTTAATGTTTTTTCACAGCTGTTAGCGGCAAGGTCAGACACAATGCTAAAAATAAAAACAGAAAAAGTTGGCGACAAAATACTTATTTTCTTAGACATTGACAGGACATGACGGACTAATTTCCACCTGAATAGATACTTTAACAAGATATCAGTGCCTGGGAGAAACTGTTTTAAGTTATCTTGTTGTAAAAAAATCGAGTACAGTCCCTTTAATGCTCAAGGCTAATAAATATAATTTTAAAAATTAGCAATTCAATTCAACTGTAACTAAGTCCAGCATTTTCTCATGTAGTAATCCCCTAAAATGACCATGCTATATTTAAATAAGTCTGAACTTGCTAATGCTAAACGTTGAAACACTCTTAACTCTGCTGGCACTTCCATTTTGGCCTGATCCGGTCTCATCCCTGGGTCTGTTTGCTGAAGTTAATTTCCCCTCTCTTTGTATCAGCTCCAGGACAGCTTACACTTTCCTTCTTGTGTGTTTTTTTTAGTTCAAAGTTCCTCGTCTTTTGATTAATGGCGTGTCATGTCTTATCTCCACGCTCCAGCCTGCAGTGAACAGGGCAGAACAAGACGGCATCTACTTAAATTAGCTGCGGGCTCCTAACTCTGAACGTCCTCATCAGGGAGGTCCAATCCGGTTACTGTCACGGAAAACACTCACAATTTAAAATATGGGTCCGAGCTACTCACCTGCAGATAGGATCTCTTCTGCTGAATGTGTGGGGTCTTCTCTAGCAGTGCAGGTATAATGTCTTTATAATAATGCAAATTACATCGTACATCAATAGAGACCTACACGTGTCTACTTTTAATTAAAGAAAGACTTGTTATTCCACATGAATCTGTTTACTTTTTATAGGCATTTGTTTTTATTAGAATCAAGCATTTAGATACACGTACAGTATTTACTATTTTAACTCACTCACGGGAGAGTAAAGCCTTTTTTAAATGACAACTGCAGTCAGAAAAACGCATCATTTTCACCTGATTTGATCCAGATTCACACGACATGATGAACTCTGAAGACAGCAATTTTAGCTGCAGTACATATATTTGTCCAGCAAGTAACCGCAGAAGTAGTTTCACCTTGTGTTTTCCCTTTTATGTGCATTACTACTGCACTTCATCATAAAAGTAAGTAATAAAACATTTACAGACAGTTTCTTGTGGAGATTTGAATGCATGAAGCCTACAGAGGGTTTTTTGGTTTCTCAACACGGGCGATGTGTGCACACCCAGCCTCCAGAAAGAGCCGCCGCTCATAGACACAAACAGTGGAAAGTGAAACAAGTCGAAAAAGCACCGTTGTCAGCTAACTACAAGAGTTTATCACTGTGAGAAAACAAAGTTATCCTGCTAAATCAACATTAGTGAATGAAATTAGATCCTACGACCCTTAAAAGTTACATTCAGGTAAAAAAACGATGAGAAAAACACTGTCAGACCGGTTCAGACTTGATCCAAACAGCTGCTCTTGTCCCATTATTGTTGTTTTATTCAAAGAAGTTTCCCCAGCTAACCAGACAGCAAAGTGGGTCTTTCTGCATACAGTAAAAATCCTTCTATTGTGTTGCATTTTTCAAGCGCTGGAATTGTCACTCGTGTTTGGTGTGTGTTGAACGCACACAGCCAATTACAGCACACCTGTTTGTCCAGTTAATGTGTTAAAGAGCACAAAAACGGGTACGTTTAGGCTTCAAGTTACAAAAGGTTAAGATTTACCTGTTAAACCCAAAGAAAGTGTCATCATGTGACTACAAGCATAATTCTTGGTTATTTTACATTTTGTCTTTTCATTACATATTGACAACAACAAAAAAGGCGTGAAAACTTTCTTATCGTACATTTTTGACATTCCGATGTAAATCTACATTTTCTCTGGAGACTGGGCTGGTAAAAATATCTGTAAAATCTGTAAACTACCCTGAATTTTGTCTCCTGTTCACTAAGCTCAAACTGTAGTTTAATTCTAGTCTAGGGCTATTCAATTATATTTTCCAGCAAGCCAGATTTTGTGACTTTGGACCTGAAGTGGGAGCCGTCCATCAGCTCCCTGATCAAAAAGGCCCAGATGATGGTGCAGTTTTACACGGCCATCATTGAGTCCATCCTCACCTCCTCCATCACCGTGTGGTACGCTGGAGCCACAGTCAGGGACAGACACAGACTGCAGCGCATTGTGCGCTCTGCTGAGAAGGTGATCGGCTGCAGCCTTCCATCTCTCCAGGACCTGTACGTCTCCAGGACTCGGGGCGTGCAGGCCGGATAGCAGCTGACCCTTCTCACCCTGGACACAGACTTTTTGAGCCACTCCCCTCGGGCAGGAGGCTACGGTCCATCTGGACCAGAATCTCACGCCACAAGAACAGTTTCTTTCCCTCTGCTGTAGGACTCATGAACACTCTATAAACATGTGACTATGTTGATCTCCTGCACTCAACACATTGTCACTTTATCAGACATGCCACTTTATTCATTCATTAATTATCTCTTGCACTGACAGATTGCGCTATTGTTCTGATTACTGTGTATATTTTTTATTGCCTAACTTTATTGGCCTATTTTTGCATGCCCTTATACTTGATTCTATATATCTTAAATATTTTTATTATAGTTGATATTTTTTACTCTTTCGATTTTTTACTCTTTATTTGTGTTTTCTGTGTTATAAGTTGCACAGTAGCATCGCAGCAAGTTCCTAGTTTGTGAATTCTGTTTGTTCACTGACAATGGCAATACAATTCTTTCTGATTCTGATATTCTGACTATAACAGGCTAAAGAAAAACTCATGTACCACCAGAAACAGCACAGTTTGAGAAACTCGGCACTAGCTCTTATTTCTCCTTACTATTTTGTTTGTGTTGTATATGTCAAGGGAAAAAAAAATACTCCAAGAAATGTTCCAAGTTCTCTGTGTTTTTATTCCGCTGATTGAGAAAGCCAAGTCCGAGCCAAAGTGTCTGGTCCAAATTGACGAGGCGTGAGTGAGCTGTTGGACGCCTGTATAAATCCCCATTAGGCTGGAAACGAGCTGCTCTGCTCAGTTATCGTCGGCTTATTGGACTCTGGCTCCAAAACAATATCCATCTAATGTGGCTGATGAGGACTGATGCTGTCCCGGGAAACTGGACTGAACGGAGTTTTGGTGCCATCAGTGGTGGCGGCCTGTGAAAAGTACCTTTGGTTTATCGTCAGAACTTGTTGTGAGCTCGCACAGTGACAACACGATTTGCTCTGGCCTTTCTGTGAAAATGAATAAACAAATTACGGTCAACAATTCTTAATTATAGTTTAATCTGACTACACATCAGATGCAAGTAAAATAGTTTTGTTTTTAAGATAGTATAAATCAGGTCAGTGCTCATTTTATTGTTGGTTGTTTAATTCCATCTCCATCCAGGTTCTAATCAATCACAAGGGTAGATCAGGGTCATCAATTAGTGTTAGTGGAGGGCCAGATTTTTCACAAAGACCAGAATTTTATTTAATCCTTTAAAGTGAGGCTAAACGCGCATTCAGAGACTAACTCTGCCCACAACTGCTCCTCAAACAGGCTCGCAAAAGTGGGAGATGCCCGGAGGCCTTTTAAGAGACGCCCAGTGGGTGTGAACAGACTTTGATTGACAGCACCAAATATGAACAGCAAGCTTGGTGAATGATGTGAGTTTTGTGTCCGAGCGGTCCTGGTCCTGATGTGATATTTGCAGATGAGGAAACTGTACAGCACTAAGTCTTTGCTCACTTGCACGTCAAGATTTCTTTTTATATTTACTTCACAAAACATATGTTTTAAACCACTGCTTTAGTCTACATAAGCACATGCATTTATGACACGTGTATTTTCTAAAAATGTAAATAAAAAACGGAAATGATAAACTTGCCACTGGCACGAGTTTCAAACCAGCTCATTGTTGTACAAGTGATGGAACATAGCACCACTCGCTCAACAACAAATGACGGCTGATGTCAGTATGCAGTGGGTGATCGTTTTCCAACTCTCCGCAGCAGTGATGTCAGAGGGAGGAGTTTAGATAAACCATCTAGTCGGCTAGTCTGCCTCGTCAACTCACTGTGACGTCAGCGTGAACTGAAAATGCACTGACAGCTTTTGACCATCGTGGCAGTACAGCCGCCGTTTTTCCACACATAACTGCAAAATGAGTGAGTTTGCACTAAAGTGTCCAAAAAAGGCCTGGAAACAGAAGATAATTCAAGTTTGACCCCATATACACAGTCTGACTGGGAATTTACACCAGGAGCTGCAGCAGCACGTAACTGCAGCAGCACGTCATACGCGCGTATTTTCAAAAGCTTCAATCTCCACTAGACGCGTCAGTGCTGCTCCAACAACGCGAGCCTGAGCATCTACACACATGAATAAACCAAAAACTGCTCCATATTATGAACGAGGAAGAGCCTAAAACTGTGAATCAGAGGTGCGGTGTTTTTTTCAAAAGCATTAACAAGCCGCGGCTGCTGCATTTGCATATTTTACATCAGGTTTTTTTGCCTACTTCACGTTGTACTTAGGACCTTCATTTTTCTTCAATTTTTCATCTCGTCCCGCAATTGATAGTGTAGGATTTCTCTCGCCTGCTCTCTCCTCCACGTGCACGCGCCTTAGCACCCAAACAGGCACGCGCGGCACCGAGAGCAGCCGGGGAGAGTAGTGGAGGAAAGCAGAAGCAGGTAGGGCTAAAACGGCTCATATAAAGCGATTGTGAACAGAGAGAACAGCGTTGTTTTCACAAACACGTTTGTTACAAGTTCAGCTGTAAAATGGTGTGTGGTTTATAACAGTCCAACTCGTATTCATGGAGAAAAGAGTCTCATAAGGACGTGATTTAAAGTTGTGTTTGAAGTCGGAAAGTTTGCAATGTTCACGGCTGTTCACGGAGCTTCTGGGCACTTTACATGTTGGTTTAGTGGTTGTAATCTTTGTAGTTGACGTATTTTGAAAGGGCATGGTACTTTATTTAGTCTCTGTGCGGCTTTTTCCTGTGTTTTTCCTGGTAAAACGCCCGGGAGACGCGCCGTTGACGCTGATAAATTAGAAGTCCGACCTATTTTGAACGACGCGTAGCGTATTGACGGCCGTCAGACGGCCGTTAGACGCGCGTCTCACACTTCTGGTGTAAATTGTCAGAACCAAATCAGACTTGATTCCATTATGAGCGTATCCTGTGCGTATGACGGCCGTATGATGTGCTGCTGCAGTTACGCGCTGCTGCAGTTTTGGTGTAAATTGGGGGTGACAGTGAGAAAAGTTGATTCTGAGTTTAGTTTCTTTTTAAAAATTGGGGGTGGTGACTCCGGAAGAGTGGGTGGTCTGGGGGCTCCTTTCTCAGAAAATTCTTAACAAAGCAGACCGCCTTTCTTTTAATTTGGTGCACTTTGGGGTGCTCTTGCAAGTTTGGGATTTATTGTTAAATTATATTAAAAGTCCACACACTAATGTAAATGTGATGGTTGATTATAATCCACTGCACATTCCACAGGAAGGCCTGGTAAATGTGTGTGTAACACTTAGGTTTAGCTTATTGTTATGCACAATCCGCTTCACTCACACCTTTGCATAGTTAATATATCCACTATTTGTATTTACTTATGGAAGCATTAACTGTCCAGGAGGGGGCGAAAAGTGCATAATTAAAATGTTGTTCAAAACATAAAAATGGCTCTACCACAACACAAAGAAAGAAAATGTGAGTTCTGTTTTTGCAATATCTTAAGTCAAAGTGGCTAATTCCCTTGGCAGGGACTGAAGTGCAGGACAGAGTTACGAGTGTTAAGGTCATTTGCAGTGAAAGAAGGCATTTAAAGGTGTGAAAGAGAGCTAGAAGTTTTTCTTGTTAGTTGTCTTCTTGGGGTGAATCAAATGCAGAGTCTTTGGAGGATGATGAGCAGTGGTGGATGAAGTACTCACTTTTTGTACTTAAGTAAAAGTACAGATAATTGTTCCAAAAAATTACTTAAGTAAAAGTAAAAGTACTAAGGAAAAAAATCTACTTAAGTAAAAGTACAAAAGTAAACAGGTTAAAATGTACTTTTAAGTAAAAAGTAAAAGTATTCGGCTCTGATTTAAATTTTCTATTAGTTACATTCGTTTTTGCTTTTGTGAACTGAGCCAACAACAACAACAACAACAACAAGCTCTATATAACCCTCAATAGAAATTCTGATCAGACCAATAGCCAATTGGTTCAATTAATGTGACATTGCAACCTTTATTCAGATTCAGACAACTTTATTTATCTCTCAAGGGCCAATTAATTTGAGTAACATCAGACAATAAAATTCTAAGAAAAATCTAAAATCATAGACAGATATTGGGCTATTTAAGATGTTTGACAGCTATAATCATCAAGTTTAAATGCATTTTTTGTTGTAATAAAAAAGTGAACAGATTTAGTCACTAATATGAAAAGGTGTGAGTAAGATATTTCTATTAGTGTTTTTCCTACTAATAACACTAACTAACAATGTAGGATAGTGTTGTGTTTTTCCTACTGAATGTAAAAAAATGATCTTTTTCCCATCATCTGGACTTATGACATGACATTATCATACTCTACTATTCTAGAAGCTTCTGCTAAACTCCAAATGCCATCTTATACTGTATTCATGGTTCAACAACAGCTGAGTTTCATATCAGTGATGTAAAGAGTGGGTTTAGGGCAGGTTGGATAATGAGATGAAGTTGGCTACAGCGGTGCGAGCGGGTCGGGTCCAAGTGCTCGTCAGCTTTAACTTTATGTGGCCTGAACGTCATGTAATAGGCCTACATTAGGCCTATTTGTGGACATATTTAACAGACTATGGCACAAAACCTTTGCAGGCTTTTTGCACGTGTTAAGCTGAGCGTGAGAAAGGAAAAAGGCGAAAGATGAGGAGGCGCGTGGGTCAGTCCCCACGTTTTTGACAAACACAGCACAGTAATTGCTCGAATGTAGCTCCAGTGTGAATGACTTCGTCCACCTCATACATTGCGAGAGAAAAGCATCAGGATTGCGAGAGCAAAGCAGCGATCCTTACCTGGAGAGACGTCCAGAGCGCGCTCACGCTGCAGGTCAACTCTTGCACAATCAGCCTGCTTAAGTCAACTTTCCAAGCGTCTGTGCGTTTGACGATTTCAAACGGGCTCTAAACAGTGCGTCTGGGCACACGCGGTAACAAAAAAAGTGCCTGTTTACGCTAGCTAAAGCAAATTCACGGAGCGGAGGTCAGCGACGGCAGCGTAGATGACCGCGCGTTCAAGAGACGCGCCTCCACAGACACAACACACAGCTGGGCAGAGCGCTGACAGTTCGACAGGCTCGGCGTGGGTCCAGTTTTTCAGACTAAAAATGTAACGCGCAAGACAAGACGAGTTTCAAAAAGTAGCGAAGTAAAAGTACAGATATTTGCTGTAAAAATGTAGTGAAGTAAAAGTAAAAAGTACAGATCTTAAATTTACTTAAGTAAAGTACAGATACACGATTTTTTACTTAAGTACAGTAACGAAGTATTTGTACTTCGTTACGTTCCACCACTGATGATGAGGTTGATTTATTTAGTGAACAAAAATACGCTTTACTACAGTTTAATATTATTTTCTAGGTGGAAACTTCAGCGGGCCACAAAAAACTTTTCGGGCTGCCATTTGACGTTCACTGTGCTAGATAGTCGGATCCTGAGGGACAATAGTGAGCTGGTTGCCATAGTAATGCTATTTAGCACGAGTTCACGGCTGTTTTGCGTAATTATAGTACGCGTCACAGTCCCCATTCATTTCAATGGTGGTTGTTAAGAGGTGTTCTTATTATAAATATTAATGAAATCCTGATTCTAATCTTAACCTGCCCCAAGCCCCAGACCTAATCTTACCAATTTTAGTAACTTTATGCCTAAACTTACCCGTTTCACTTGAAGAAAACGTCCCCACGTGGCTGCAACCAAAACTAACTCCTTCAACTCCAATTTGACGCTGTGAAATCTCGTGTCATTTTTACTCTTTTTCATATCGTGCTAAATGCACAGCGTAACATAAGTACTAAAAATAGCTCTGAAGTCGTGCTCAAAATACGCTGTTTTTGTGTCGTGGTAAAAGTACGCCATCTAGTGAGACTGTGTTGCCTAATCTCGCTTGTAGAAAATTTAGATTAAAATCTCACCTTTTTATGAAGTGATGGTGCTGCTCTAGCCTTATGATTTAGCCGGTTTCATTTCACAGCAACGATCACTAACGTCTATGTTTATGCTGTACTTCCTGAACTACAACTGATGTGTTGGTCACACTGCAAACGTAATGTCCAGTAACGAACCAATGGCAGGGATTGGTTAATGCAAAAAAGGACTCGGCTGCCATAAAAAAACAATCTCCAATGCTGAGACGTCAGATGGTTTTCACAGAGTGAAATGAAACCGGCTGATACATCAGGCTAATGTTATTTTCTTCATCTTAACCTTTGCCCAAACCTTTTTCATAACCTTACCCATTATTCTACCCTTTACCTTTAAGATCACAGGAAAAAGTGACTGTAGCAGCAGCTTCAGTTTGGAAAAAAAGAGTAATAGTAGAAATCTATTTGGTAAAAGTCTACACACATAAATTAGTATTGTCTGCTGTGTAAAAACCAACATGGCTGCTTAAAAGGAAAAAATAATAATAATATTATTATTATTTGGGTGCACGGTAGCCAAGTGGTTAGAGCTCTGGCTTCCCAACAAGGAGGTCGTGGGTTCGACTCCCGGGTCGGACCATATCAACATCTCACGATCTCTCTGGGTGGAGTTTGCATGTTCTCCCCGTGTCACCGTGGGTTTTCTCCGGGTACTCCGGTTTCCTCCCACCTCCAAAAACATGTATGTTTAGGTTGATTGGGCATCACTGTAAATTTCCCTTTGTGAGTGAATGAGAGAGTGAATGATGTCTGTCTAACCCTGCGGCAAGTTGGCCACTGTCCAGGGTGTTCCCCGCCTAAGGCCCAAAGTTACTGGGATAGACTCCAGTCACCCGCGACCCCTAACGGGATTAAGCGGTAGAAAATGAATGAATGAATAATAATAAAAAATAACATGGAAAAATATCAAGTGGAACTGAAAAAAATTGCAAAGCTCAAATAAATAAATAAATAAAATGTCCAAAACAAACTTGAAGCATGCATTAAAGACGACTAGAAATCTTAAACACACAGTAAATATATACAAATCAAATGTGCTAAATACATTTCAAACCAATAACATACAACAACCGCCATATTCCAATCCCACATGAATGTTACTAATCCCATACAAATCACTGAGTACAGACTTCCACAGAGTCCCACCACAGCTCAAGGTGAGTGTGCTCTTGCCTCTGCGTATGTGAGAGGTGTAACAAGTCCCGCACGCAGAATACCAACCAGCAAACGCATTAATACCACCACCTGTTTGGGGAGGGCAATAAGACTCCGCAGCATTTTTCACAATTGCCCCTAAATCTTTTTAATGGCTGGAAACACATGGCAGGTAGAGCTAATAACTTCACATAAGCTACAGCTAATCTCCTCTGTGCTATATCCCCGAGCAGGATATATGCAACTTTGCAAGGAGAGGTCACCCGTAAAGTTTCCCAAATATCTCGGCGGAAAGGTAAAAGTGACAATAAAACAGAACAATGCAGAGAGAGAGGCTGAAGTGCTGAAGCTGACGGTGCATTTTTGGGAGACGAGACCGGACGATTGGAGCGGGAGAAATATTCCAAAAGATGTTTTAATCACTTTGCGGTAATCACGCATTGCATTGTTTGTTGTTATTGGCTTTTAAACACCCTCTTGAGAATCTTTATTTTGGCATTTCGTGAAGGTGCCTGACTTTATGCCAATGATTCAATTTAGTTTCGTGTTTTCCACCAACAAGTAAACCAAGACATGAGCCTCTCTGGATGAACTGTGCTACAAAACGAGTTCACAACTGGATCTGTTACCCTTGGATTTTCTCAATGAAGCTGTGTCACAGAGCAGGGGGCGGGGTTAGCGCAAACTGACCAATCAGAACAACCGAGCTGTGGACTTCAAACGTGTGAAAACGACAGTCATGAACGTGAAATATTTGAGTATTAAAATCTATGCGAAGGAAACGTGCTGCAGCTTCAAGTGGAGTCTGAGCTTAAAGGAGCCGTATGTAAGATGCACAACTAGTGGTTTTAAAAGGTATTACAATCACAAATTAACATGGGTTGCCAGATTGTGAAATGGCCCACACATTGAAGAAGCTACTGACCAATCAGGAACAAGATTGCTATGAATCATGGTAATAGCCAGAAAGTCACTCTTTGTCATGGTTTGTTCCTAAATATTGTTTTTTAACACAATGTGGGAGGAGCCTAATGAGAACTGTGTGGAAACAAGTGCATGAGTCTATCACAGACAGTTGTGTCTGTGTCATGGTGCAACATCAGTTCAAACTCAAACATGTTCCTGACTCATGCTTCAAAATTAACTTCAGGTTCTAAGAAACCAAACTGGCAACCCAACAGAGAGAGTCATGTGAGGCTCATTCTGCTTTCTGATTGGATAATAAAAGTAAACATCAACAAAGGAACATCATGTCCATTGATTTTTTAATTAAGAATAACTCAGAATTACATTGACTTTCAGTAAAAATAATAGCATAATTGGACTTGTTGACCTTGTATCTTTCGACACATACAGTTTAATTCATGTTTATGAAACCTGACATCAAAATCTTACATATGGGTCCTTTAAGTGACCAATCACAGACACAGAAGTTACACTACAGAGTTCATTTAAATGTCCTGCATGGATACAACAGCCTAAAGCACAAATGTGCAGACATCACCAAACATTTAACAGAATGACCACTTAGTCTGAATGAGCTGTGTCTTTTGAGTCAAAGTGATGTGTAAAGATCCAAAGTGCAGTCATTCAATATTTCTGACAATGAAGAGTTTAGTAATCATCACAGACTAAACGGGATTCTCCAGTCTAGTCACTGTACATATAAGATCTCACGGCTCCTCTTTTTTTTAAATAAGCTGTGTGCATCGCATTAATATAGAAGAATACACCGTGACTTTTACATTTTCTTATTTCTCCACTTCTCTCTCACTCTCTCTCTTCACAAACGCCTAAATTCTAATCTCTGATTGGCCAGTGTCTTGTCTTTTTAACTTATTCAAAAACTTATCCTGGTCCGGAGCAGGTTATGAGTTTGCTGGATGATCTAGAGATCTGCCTTGTTAGAAAGTGATCCAGTTTCGTAGGACTGTCAGACCAGGTTTAATCCAGGACTTACCGTAGTACAGGGCTCTGCTCTATCAACACATCAAACACAAACAGGCACGCGGTGTAAAAAGCAGCTTGTGATTACTTTGACCTGAAACTTGCTCATTTTTTTCAGTTTGCACTAAAATTGCCAAAATGTCTCTCTGTGCAGTGCAGGTAGGCCTACTGCAGCCTGTTTAAGATGAACCTTTTCTGTGTGTGAGCTGGGCTTGGGCCTGAGCCAGGACAGAGTTTGTCTGGCCACAGTCAGAGTACACACAAATAGTTCTGTGGATAGTGTTTGGCCCTTGGAGCTATTGTATGAGTGTGACGAGGTGAGCCAGTCGAGGGCAGGACATCCACAGGTGGTCCACTGTCTCCTCTTGACCACAGCCACTCTCCAGTCTTTGTAAACACAGCTTTATACTCTTCTGTCCACTGGAAATGACTGTTCTTTTGTGATTCAAAACAAACTAATGACACAGTCTTGTCCTCTTGCTCTTGCTTTTGTAAATTTCAAAGTATACAATGTTTAAATGTTTGCTTTTGCCGGCACTTCTTTAGTCATTTTTTGTTATAATCAATCCAATGCTAAATAATACATTGAGTATCTTGATTTCTTAGTAATTCGATTAAATTCATTAGTCTTCTATAGTTATATGTTGTTTTTCTTATGAACAGACCTCTGTTTGTATCCATACCTTGACAGTTTGGGCTGCACACTTAGCCTTCTTCAGAAGTGTCACTTGGTGTTCCTGTGACGTGTCTGGTCAGCTGGTTATACAGGTTTCTCTCTCTTACAGTGGTCTGTAAGAGAGAGAACCTCAGACAATCTTAGACCACTGTAAGAGAGAGAACCACCTGATGGACGGGGACAACGCCAGAGTCATAGGCACCGAAAGCAACAAATATCATCGCTGGATCAGGGAGGCCATCGAAATCCGAAAACGCGCCCACCAGACTGTAAATCGGGACAAGGGGGCGTACCAACTCTCTCACACCTGGACACAGTTCTGAAGAGGTCAGACTGCAGATGGCGCCATCGTCCGACTGTCCCAAGTAGGAAAATGGCGCCAAAACCTGTGAAAACCAGCTGACCAGACACGTCACAGAACACCAAGTGACACCTCTGAAGAAGGCTACAGTGTGCAGCCCAAACTGTCAAGGTATGGATACAAACAGAGGTCTGTTCATAAGAAAAAACAACATATATCTTGATTTCTTGTCAAATTAAACTCTTCAACAACTCTGTCAATGTCTAAGTGTGATCTGTTTATCACTACGCTTCAAGTCTGTGCAGCAGTTTTCAGCTAATCCTGCCCACAAACATGAATTAGTACAAATAAAATGAATCACTTCGACTAAAAACATCTCCCTTTACAAACCACACTTTATCTCACTTCTCTGATGCTATTTTTTTTTCTTTTAAGCCTTCAACCAAACCAGACAAGGTGCCCTTTCCCTCTCACACTCCCCCCTCTCACCGCTCACTCATTAACCAGCCTCTTTGCACCTGCCACGGTCCGGCTCCCCCTCCCCCCTCACCTGCGTGCCCCCTGTCAGCCCGCCTCTACCTGCTGCCATGCTAACTATGCTAATTAGCCCCCCGTATGCATGTTTGTGCGCTTTCTGTGATGAGAGTGGCTCTGACAGCTCTATTTGCTTGCGAAGTACGTGAGTCGTGTACAGGCAGATGGCACTTTTGCAGAGAAGGCCACGGCTGTAGGTGGAGACGCCAGTTATTAAAGCTGATGTATGCACAATGGGAACACTAGATTATAACAGACACGTTTGATTACCGCAGATAAGATTATGTCAACAAATTAAGCTGCGCAGAACAACACGGGCCTTGCATTGAACTGTTGTGTAATGGTGTTTGTTCTGATTCTTCTACTCTTCTTGTGCGCCGATAAAGAAAGCTAAACATGTATGGATAGAGATCTACGGTGAACTAAAGTGTGACATCAAAATAAGGCCCGACTGCTGACTGGATGGAAGAACCAAACTTTTTTTTTTTAATTTGTCGAGGGTTTTAGGAACACTGTCAAACCTGTCATTCAGCAAGACACAATCATTGTCCTTTTTCGTGTTGTTCAGTGTGCCGTCATGTACGTTTTATGTTTTGCTGACCGAAGTGTCACGTGATGCGAGGCCTGTTAATACTTGACACTAACACATTGTTTATTATTATAGTGTAAATGGGTGAATTGTTCTTGATGCAAAAAGTGATGTAAGTGCCTTGACAATGTGACAAATAGAATAAAACTCTCATGGAGCAGCAAGAGACTTCTCTGTGTCGTAGTACCAATGCAAGGTAAGCGCGGGATTTGGTTGTGTGCTTAAGTTGTGTGTGTGTGTTTAAATTAGACATTTTAAAGGAGTTCAACCATTGATAAAAACTAAGAGAGCCCTTAATGGACTGTGAAAAATCTAACAATTAAAGGTAGAAACGTAAGTTGATGCGTTTATAAAATTATTTTGAATAGTAATTAGTCCAAAAGAGAAAAACAATCATTAGGAAATGTTTATTATTAAGGACAATGTACAATACATTAAGCCCAAAGACAGAGATCTGCACCAGATTGTAGCTTACAGCTCATTTTCCATCTGTAGTCCTGGGAGGGGAGCACATTGGACATGTTTTTAGTTGTAGGAGGAAACCGGATACCTGAGGAAACCTACGCAGACACGGGGAGAACATGCAAACTTCACATAGAAAGGCCCCAGGCCCCATTTACAGCCTGCTTGCCCATGGGAGTGGATCTCCTCTTCACTGTGGTTTTCCTTGGTGTTTCTCTTTCAGTGCCAGCCCTATTGACTGTTTGCACCTGCGTCACTTGATCAGTGGCTGCACCATGGTGGAGGCAAAAGTCCGTGCATGCTGCATTACAGAGAGAGAAAAAGTTCTCACACATTTTATTATTTTTTGGTAAAAGAAAGCAATTGATGCTTCTAGTGCATGTTCAGTACATTTGCCAATGGACGTAGACCGTCTTTTAGACACATAAAACAAGGTATTTGGAAAAGTTAATGAATGCAGCTGATCCATGCCCTCTTCCTCCTGCTATGTTTGCAGATTTAATAAAATGTACAAGTTTGCCTGACTTTATTGTTCATGACTTTATTGTCCATTATGTGGTGTTGAAAATGCATGCGTATTCTATCTTAAAAACGACCAAAATTCAAAAAGTTAAAATTAATTGTGTTTAATAAATCCAAAAAGTTATTCCCTAACAAAAAAATCTAATACATGCCCCGGGGCAAAACTCTCCCTGGTAGCTCACAGACTATGCGAGACTCAGGCCAGGCGTAGGTACAATCTGACTGCTCGCCTTTCCCTCAGCCCAGATAAAACATTCGATATGAATATGCAAATGATAATAATGATGATGATGATGACGATGATGAAGGTTTTTGGGTTTTCTTCCTCAGTTTCGAGCAGCTCCTGTGAACAGTCCTGTATCAAGCCACTACTCTCACCATAGAGCAACTCCCTGTTTGCAACAAAGAATCTCTTCATCCTCCTTTCCAGACAACCTGCACACAGAGCACATCCTCCCCAAAACTTCCCGGGTTTGACAAGATATAGAAACAGTAGATCAAAACCAACCATTTTAATGAGTTCAGTGTCAAAGTATTTAATATAGCAAATGCGTGACTTCAGTGTCTATGTGAGTGTTTATTATAACAAATACATTACTTTGATAATTAATATTGCAAATATATCTGACTCCATGTTTATATAAAAGTGTGTGTGAGCACATAAAAAACTTTTATCCTTCAGTGGTAAACAGGGTTTGTATTACACTGGAGCAGATTTCAAAGCATATTCATGCTAATGTTAGCTACACATGATGCAGGTTTCAGATTTTCATTGCATCTTTTTTTTTTTTTTTTTGTCATTACCACTGACTTGCCTTGTATAAAGTGTCCACTGCAAATCTGTATTAACTTAGGGAGATTCCAGTTTTTACAACCTCCTGCCTGTTAGTGCAGCGTGTTCCACGAGATACAGCCATTTTGCAATTGAAATCAATAAAAGTAACTTAGAAACAAGCAAGTTTTCAACAAAATTTCCATAGTTAATGCGCACAGGCAGCGATTTTGCTTCCATCATGCAGAAGTGGGCGTTACCTTGAAGACCCTGACCACACATCAATTCTGTTTATGACTTTCCTTCCCTGTCAGGCCTTTTTGCTCATTTTAAACAATATTCACAGTTCAAGAAAAGACTTTGTGCAACTGGAATCATGACATGTTGAACATCATATGAGACCTACAAGTGTCTACTTTCAATTAAAAAAATAATTGTTATTCTACATTAATCCGTCCCACTTTTACAGACATTAGAAATAATTGTTTTTATTAGATTTCAGTGTTTGACGAAAAACTTTTGAGAAAACTAACAAAAACTAACAAAAGCTGTGGTACTCCGGTTTCCTCCTACAACTAAAAACATGTCCAATGTGCCTCTCCCCTCCCCAGGACTAGATGGAAATTAGCTCTAAGCTACAATCTGGTACAAGCATCTCTGCCATTGAGCTTAATGTTGTACATTGTCCTTAATAAACATTACCTTACCTTACAAATGTTTTCTACTTTCTGATGCAGATTCTATAGATTCAGCCTCTCTCATGGAGCAGAGATTATACTAAACCCTTCAAACATGAAGAAATCCAGTAGTTTGACTTCCTCTGACACTTTTGTCTCTCACAGAAGAGGAAGTTTCTAGACCCGCTGCATGTGTCGTTCTCCTCAGAGTCCTAGTCCAGCAGGATCGTCTTTTCTTCAGTTTAAAGACGGAATAAAAGGTCTATGACAGAAAGAGCTAAGTTCTGTTGGTACAAACGGCTTAATTTTCTCGTTTACTGCTTGAAATCCTATAAAATCATAACCTTAATAACCATCGTCCATATCTGCCTCAATGACAATCTGTTTAAAGTTTAACTGTTGGCGTTATTCAAAGAGAAAAACTACTGCTGATATAATGTTTATGTGGCTAATCGAACAGCATCGATCACACCTCCGTTAAATAAGCTCCCAAACTGACTCAGCTCAAAGTGAAACCACAGCAGATGGTAAAACATTTCTTCATTAGCTCAGCGCTGTGACCTTGGCGGCGTTTTGTTCTAAATGAATATTTCAAATGTGAATCGGAGACAATTGGAAACGCTTTAATTGCTTTCCTCGCGCTGAACTAAATTATTAAAAGTGTTTAGAGAAGGAATTTCCCCTCGCGAAAGATACAGCTACAAAGGAAGAAGACAAATACGTTTATAATTGGATCGTTTAATTCAATTTAGAGGCATACTCTGGGGAATGCGTTGATTTGCTTTAATGTAGTAGACTCAAAGTTTGCTCACAGTTAGCTTTGGGTTTGTCTTAGTTTTATACACATTAGTTCTATTGTTCTAAAACCATCTGTATTCAGAACTGGCCAAATTCATTCGAAGCTTGTATTAGTTTTGTTCATCATATTGTCTTATTAGCATAGTACTGTGGCAATAGCAATAAAGCTGTCTGAATTGAGTTCTTTACGTATCTTTCTGGATACAGCTGCTAAAAGGAATAAAATGGAGCATCATGGCAGTGTTTTAATCTGATTGGTCGACGCTCTTGACTGTGACTTGGTGGTATCATGGCTAGCACGAGTTTATCTCTTGGGCTGCCCGGGGTTTTCTGGAAGAGTTAGCGTGTGTCTCAATGTTTCTATGATACTTCGGTTTCTTCCCATTCACCAAAAAACATCCACATCAGGGAATTTCTTTCTGCTTCCTTAGACCTTCCTATACACAGACTACGCAAGTTGCGTAGGGCCCCGCATCTGTGAAGGGCCCAGCCTCCTTCTGCGTGGGATAGTTTTTCGAGTTTATGTCAGTCCAGTCCTCATGCCTGTTGGCTTCATCCTCTGGTTTGCACTGTACAGGTTGCAACAAACCCTGTTTGACCAATCCTACATGCTTAAACGTGATAGACCCTCCTCTCTTCTGTTCTTGAGACACAACAGTGTTGGGCAGAGACACAGCCACTTCCCCTGTGCTGCACTCAAGACTGACAAAGCAGAAACAGGTGTTGATCATTCTCAGCACAAAGCACAAACTGAGACTCTGGGCCAATCTTTATTTTGCGTCAATAGGACGAGTAATTGCTGAACTACACTGAAAAAATAAAGCATGGTTTAAACCATAAAATTATA